>CM075471.1:14250000-15450000 GCA_037950665.1 Hypophthalmichthys nobilis
TCAGTCTAATTAAGTTATACTATTCGCGGATCATTTGCTGTAAACTAAAATTTTGTCACTATCCACCCAACGTGAAGTTGCTCCAAAATCAATTTTTTCCCCATTGAACAAAATGTCAAAGTTGCTTTTTCCACACAACAAAAAAGCATGGTGGTGATGCATGGTTGGGATTTGAATCCCCTTTCATGCTATACAAAACACACTGGACTATCACATCTTGCATGTACATGAAAAACTACTAAGTAAACTACTAAGGGCACTAAGATTGTCCCTGGTGGCCCCTCAAAACCATGAGATCTACCAATAAGATTTTTAGAATTAAGATTTTTAGAATTCCCATTTGCTCCAATATCAAAAGTAAAAATCCATGATAGCGTTTCCAAAACTCTCCAAAAGAGGGAAAATATTGAGAGATTGATTACAGCAGTCATAAGAGAGAATAATGTGAAATTTGCCCATCACTTCCTTAGCCATTGTATTAGAAACACCCTCGCAGCAGTAAATTCATTTTTTTGTAATTAACTGCTGAGGTAATATAGCACAAAGTACAGCGTTATAAATGTATACTTTTTTAAATGAAAACATGAAAAACTTTACTAGATTTGTGATGTTGTGGCAACACATCATCACAGTCTCTGAAAAGGGTCCTTTCTTATTTTTATGGAATATTGTAGTATTTATTGTAAATGATTGATCTGTGCACATTATTATTATTATTCATAATCATTCATCAAAATACCTTCCCCTCCCCCTTGCAACATCTCTTCTCTTCTCTGATGACATCTTTGCTGGCGTGAGGGCGGGACAACCTGTCACTCACATGAGATAACAGCAATAGCAAACCACAGCGATTCAATCCAATCAATACTTGACGGAAAAAATCAAGTCCCGCCCTACATTTTTTCTTGTTCGAGAAGCCGATTCACTCGGATGTACTTCACAATAGGGAAATAAAAACTATCATAGCTTCTGTTTCATGCCAACTTTAAAGGACTAACGTCAGCATTGTTGTTTAACATAAAGGCTAGATAAAAATGATTCATCTGGCAATATTGCACTTACATGAGTCTTTTCACAAAGAAATATAACACTGTTGAAATCTAACTGAAAATACACAAAATTCAAACTCAGAAAATAAAATTTCTTCCCCAGTTTAATATTAAACGCATACATTTTGATGAAAAAGCACCCACTCTAGCTAATACTGTCATATCAGTAAGGAGTAAGTGCATGCTGGGAAGGGAAGCAAAGTCAGGCGGCAACTCCAGAGGCAGTCTTGGATATGCTGTGACTATATCACAGAGTCTAATTGGCATGAGAGGAAACATGCGGTGTGACAGTGGGGGGACTGCATTGTGCTATGGACATCTCATTTAGAGAGAAACATGCAGGAGACTGCACTGAAATTCTTCTCAAAGGGATAGCTCACTTAAAAAAATGACAATTCTTTCATTGTTTACTTACCCTTATGTCGTTCCAAACCTGTATGCATTTATTTCTCTTACAGAACACAAAAGAAAATATTTTGAAGAACATTGGGCTGCAAGCACCACCAAACCAAATCAGTGGTAAGAAAGTCACATGATGAATCAGAGATCATCGTACGTGACCTGTCCATAAACATGGCCAATATTTGAGTATAGAAGGTGCACAGGGTTGTACAAAACGCCATCAGGGTAACACACATAACACTAAAATAAATAATTAAATACACATTAAATAAATAACAAAATTAATGAACAGTACTTGCTAAAAAGAGTTATTTATATAGAATATAATAATATGGAAGTGTCACTCAGGGGCTTCTAGGAATGTCCTTGTTTTAAACCATAAATTATAAACCAATTCATGCAAAACCATGAATTTTACAGTATTAACAGTAAAATTATGTATAATGCTATATTAAACCATATACAGTTTTTCACAGTATATGATAAGGTAAATTACTGTTAATCAATTAAACCAATTAGATTTTTACAAACATTTTTCACAGTGTGTTTACTGCAAATTTTTATTTTAGATAATTTCTGCCAAAATTCAAAAGTAATAATAATAAGTAGCTCATAAAATAATGAAATTCAATCTCAAGGTTCCAAAAAAGAGATATACTGAGATGTACTTTTTTTGATTTGAATAAATCTGCACATAAAACAGGAGAACAAAGCACAAATATCTATATTCATATTGATGGATGCTTTACATGTGTGAAGAATGGCTTCCGTCCACATAAAATAATGCTTATATTATAGAACACATAATAATATTCATATCCTCATCAACATGCTCGGTGACTGATTGCACTTCAATGCAGCAGACAGCGAGGAAAGGCAATATTCTGACAGCTAACATGTGTGAATAGTCAATTTATGAGCACATATTTCAAAACACGGAGCAGTCTAATCTGCAGCTGTCTTTGTACACAGAAGTGGGCTATGAGCTAAAAATATTACCCAAAAAAGGCACATTCAAATCCCTGTTAAACAGTATTTCTATATCTTTAGTCATAACTCTTAAGGGGCAGGACACACAAAAAGCCCTTTGTCCCTCTGTTCACAATTGAGTTTTCCAAGTATTAGGAGGCAGAGTTGTAAAAAACATCCATCCACCTCCGGAGCTGATCAATATGAGAGAAACTGGAGGAGTGAAGGCCTGATTTATCCCTCAGGCTACGGAATTCTTAAGCTAGTCCGGCACTCAGCGCACGGAGAATCCTCAGAGCCAGATTAACACAGGCCCTCATTATCGGGTGTGTAAATAAAGACGAATGGTTGGCAATATTCCTGCAAATTTGTTTCCCATTACGCCAGGCCGCCAGTAATTGCAGCTTGCGACCAGAGTCCCCTGAGCCTGCATACAGTTACATTCATATTACTACCTATCAGGCAGCAAACGGGGCTACATGCTCACTGATGGGGATACATATTCATCTGACATGAGTCTCTGTAGACTGTATTGGTCTCATAGGACAATAATAGAAAAAGGATAGGATGTATAGTGCCAGTTTATGAAATGTATGTACATGTATGTAAAGCATGTAAGAGTTTCTATGATTACTGAAACATGCATTATTAACAGTTTGAATTTTTGTCAACTAAACTATAATATAATATACTATATGTTATAAAGAGTAATATACGTTAAAAATGTTATGTTAAAAATAAATGTTAACAAAAGTTTGCGGCCAGTAAGATATTTATTTAGCAAGGACACGTTAAAAGGATCAAAAATGACAGTGAAGACATTTATAATGTTACAAAACCAGTATTTAAAAACAAATGCTGTTTTTTTTAAAACTTAATCAAAGAATCCTGGGAAAAAATCCTGGGATATATTATACATAGCCTTGGTGAGCAGACGAAACTTCTTTTAAAAACATTAAAAATCTTACAGATTCCAAACTTTTGACTGGTAGTGTATATCACGGTTTCCACAAAAAAATAAGGAACTATCACCTATTTTCAATGCTGATAACAATAAGAAAAGTTTCTTAAGCACAAAATTAGCATATTAAAATGATTTCTGAAGCATTGTGTGACACTGAGGAATAAATACATTTTGAAATATATTAAAATAGTTGTAATAATATTTAAAATGTAATATTTAACAATATTACAGTTTTTACTGTAATTTTAATAAAAAAAAAAAAAGCAGCCTTGCTGTTTGCATAATGTAAAACAGTAAAACAGGATATTCAATGAGAAAAAAGGGCAGAATTTTTGTTTTTTCACAAGTTCCACATGCACAGTACCATCAATCAAACTATATTCCAAAAAATTAAGCTAAACTAAAGTCCCTAAACTAAAAAAAAAAAGGACTCCAATCTCTAGAATACTATGAAATATCAAACACACCATGGGTGGAAATGTCTTGAACCTGTGCAGCGTATAAAGTCTGATCTGTATTAGTATGCTTAGGAGGCTCTCCTGACACTTTGAGAGGGGAAGGATGAATGAAAGAACCATGTGCCCTGACTGAGTAGCAATAGCTTCTTCAGTTCCCACCTTATCGATTTCTGCAGAAAATATAGAACCGGCGCTCCAGAGAAGAGGGAGGGCTGCCCCGCTATTGAGTCGTTTTTCCCATCTTTTCCAAAAATCTTTAATCAAAGTTAAAGTGAAATACTAACATGCCACTTGACATGACCTTTTAGCCTGTTATGAATCACCTCTTTTTGAAAAGGCTTCGGTGATCATTTTTTACCTGTTTCATAATAGATATTCCCTAATCACTACACGCTAGAGATGTAGCAAGTTTTGTAATGGCTGTCAAAGGACCCCTTCGCGGTTGACCTTTGACAAAGCCTGGACAACAAATCCATGTTTATCTAGAGCCAAGAAACACCTTTACACTATTCAAAACAGGTCCAGCCTACAGGAACAAAGACACGGGATAAATGAAACATAAATCTAAAATCTAAAACCATAAACAAAGCTAAAACTTCCTCAGAGACATATTCAAGGAGATAAAAACAGTGTATGATGATAAATATCAAATCAATACAGTGACCCTATTATGCCCAAAGCACGAGAAAGTAAAGTCTTACATGGCTATTCGATTAAAGAACGTATGAGACACAGTGTTTGAGGTGAAAGGGCCATGCCCTTTTGAACCGCAGAGCGCTGTGAATATGGGACTGGTCATAAAAACCACAAACCAAAAGCTGAATCACTGATTGAAGTCCTTATGGCCCATCATTACAATGTCACGTCTTGGGAGAGTTTTATGAGGGATGGAAAACTAAAAATACTGCAGTCATTTCTGAATGCAACAAACAAGACACCATTTAAATAATTGAAAACATACATTTTCTATTTCTGAAAGTTTCCATTCTCAAATATCTTTCCATTAGGACATAATTGACTTATAAGTCCATCATCGCCATAATGCCTCGAGCTTTAAAACAATCCATCTTGTCCAGCCATACCCCAGGGCAGGAGACAGCTGAGGGTAGGATCCTCAGACAATGGGCTCTTTGGGAAGGTTTAAACCCTTAAAACAACATGCAGAGGCATCATTGCCGGCCTAACAATGGTGTACACATTACTGAGTCCCCAGTGGGCCGGCTTGCCATTGCAGGAGAATGATGTCCCCATGGTGTCATCCCAAAAGAGACACATTAGTCCCAACTGTTCTTTTTTATGCCCGGTACTGAGAGAGGAGGCCATGGGGGGACCGTGGAGGAGGAGGAGAAGGTCCAGAAAGCCTCTAGCATACCTTCCAGCCTCACATCAATCTACTTTCATTAAAGCTGTTTGAACTCTCATGGTTTACTAACTTGCTGAGTCTTAGCAGAAGAGACCTTCTCGCTCATTCTCTCGCTGTTTCTCTTAATGTCAGTGGTGCTAAGGAAATTGTTTATCTTGGAAATTAGATGCAAGTGGTTTTTAATACATCAAGCGATTAAGCTAAAATAAATTAGCAGCATGTAAACAAATGCATTTTAAAAGGACACCACGCTAAGACATTCTCATTATGGTGACAAACCTGTAGCCTCGCTCTCACCCGGGCTGCTTTTCTTTTCATAAGGCAGAATATGATATTATGGAAATGGATGTGAAATGACAATACATTTAATCAAAGACTGCACGCCTCCATTCATCTGTCTAACTAGCCATCCATCCCATAACTTGCGAGGTTCACTGCCGAGTGTGTATTACTGTAAAGAGCCTCTAGCAGCAGAGGTAAATGATTCTGGTTATAATCCAAGGCACTTATGTGAATCAGATGATCCAGATTTTGATAGGTTCGTAATGGACTTTTCCTCTTCATTAACTGACTTATAGCTCCTGGATTTTATGCTTTGTAGTTTTAAATTGAATAATACATCTCAGATGTTAAAGTAACATTAATATTTTCAGAATCAATGTTAGTAAAATTTTATGTACACTGTTGTATTTGTTGATGGCTGCTGCTCGCAAATAAAGCCTCAATTTATAGACCCTGCGCTCTTTTCTCGTACTATTATCACAAGCGCAAATGCACACCATAAAAAACTTTAATTAAAATTTTAATTAACACAGGTAATCAATAGGGTGTAACATAACATCTCGCATATTTTCAGAGACGCCATTGTGAAAAACGCAATCAAATAAACACAGAGGGACAAAAGATGGTTTTATGGGAAAATTTGTGGGATGTCCAGGATTCTGAAATCCTGCTCTTCACAGCTCATTACAAAGAGACCCAGAAACAAGTGATCTCTAAGTAATCTCAGATATTCCACCAGGGCCATTTTGGGTAAAGCAGATGCCTCGCTCACCCTAAAGTGACCTACAACACTTATCATGATATGCATGCAGTCGAACTTACCAAAATGCCAGATAGCACTATGCAACCGTTCTCTCAATCTCTAGTAATGCTCTGTAAGACCTTTATCAAATGCTGCAGTTGCACTTAAGCTAAAATGTGATTCTGGTAATATTTTTGAACATTCGGAGCATATTTTATGGCACCTAAAAACACTGCAGTCTAGGCCAAAGCGGAGAACTTCTATTATCCTGCTGACATGGTCTATGGCGAGGAGTGGACACAGAGTGGAAAATAAACATTATTTCTCTGTGCTTTATCTGACGTTTGACTTTGAAAGCAAAGATTTAAAGACACTTCTGTGGCTAACAGTGCGCGTTTCACCAGCTGTAAATTATTTGAAGGTTGTAGCACAAACAACCTTGCCAGTGGAAGATATGCGAAATGCTTCCGTCTGCGAATGTTTCTGCGTGTGTGTGTACATATATATGAAATCTATGTATCTTTTGAAATGTATAGATACCATTTAATTATAATATTTCAGATTTCAGTGAGTATATATATCACTGAAATCTAAGATATTATAATTAAGTAGAATATAATCGAAAAATACATAGATTCCATATATATATATATATATATATATATACATACACACACACACACACACACACACACACATAGTATAAACAGTTAATTACTATGGGCAATTGCTATGACTGGATTTCAGAAACATGCGGTGAGGAAGACTTTAAGATAGACTGAACTTTGATTTACATATAAGCTAAATATCTGCAAACCTCTTCTCTCTCTGGAAAAACAAATCAGGTGAGAAGCTCATCCAAATGACAGAAAAAAATCTTGCAAAAGAAAGTTAAAACAGACAGTCGAAACAACTGTGCAAACATTTGCTTAAAAATATTCAGACCAAACACTCTTTCGAAGCTGGCTAAACATTTGCCCATCCAATCGAGCTGTTTGCCAAAGAAATTCACGCCCAGGGTTGAGAGCAATGATGAGAGGAGTACGAGGGAAACTATTTGTCACAGCTGGGTTAGTCAGGGGTCCTGGGAGCAGGGCCTTTTATCACTGTCTGGCCTCTGAGCACAACACGCATACCTGCACACTCAGAGAAAACACAGCTGGGCTCACAGCGGGCTAGACCTGTGAACATCACCTACACACTGCAAAGTCTCACCTCACAGCCCAGAAACCTGTCTGTTCAACAATACTGATATGACTTCGTACTACTAAGTACTTTATATTTCACATACCTACCTGTAGATTCAGTCTGATTATGTTATTCACCACCAATGCATAAATACTTCACCAAATACATAAAAAATAATAATTACGCTGTAAAAAAATATTCTGTAAAATAAAAAAACAGATAATGTACTGGCAGAAAATTACCAGGACATTATCCAGTAATTTTACAGACATTTCCGTTAACCCTAAAACACAACGCAATGAAGTTCAAAATTAAAAATACAGGTAAAATACCTGTAAAAAATAAATACAGAAAATTCTGTCAAATTAATGCAGTACATTCTGCCCTATTTTTATATACTGTATATAACTAAGTGTCATCTGACCCATGGTGGCAAAATTAGTCGCAATGAGCATATTTTCAAAAAAATGTGCGAGCGCTTCAGATGTGTCAGTCAGCGCGAGTAAGATCGTTTTGTTTACATCAGCATGAGTTTGAAAATCACATTTCATTGGTTCAGACTCATACCATCAAAAAATTCCCTATGAATATTCACAAAGTTGGAATACTGCGCTTTAAAACGATACCAAACTTATGCTGAGGGAAGTGCCAGTCATCCAGAAGTGGGCAAAAAAAACTGCATTTTTCATGGTCAAAGGAAAGGTACTCCTCTAAGAAAACGTACAAATAAAGATACTTTTAGATGTTTAATTGCTGTTTGGAGCATTGGGATTGCTAGACAAGGGCTTAATTAACTCAATTTTGTGAAAACCTCAATTTTGACCAAAATTGACATTTTTCACCTGTTTTGCCTGTAGCTCAAAATTAGCCTATGTGTATTCCCACTCATTTTGCCAGCATGGGTCACATATATATCAGAGAAGTTGCTGCAGTTATGCACATTTAACTGAAAGTTTCAAAAATAGGTGTCATTAACTTAATATTAAGCAGTCTGTTATGTGTATAGACTTTTGGGCTGTAACAGTGCCCCTGAAATAAATGGATGGCAAGCAACAGCATCACATATTGGGATTACATATTCCCCAGCATCGTTTCCCAGCTTTCCCAGCTGCAGGATCTGGCAATGGATTCTGGCAGCAGGGCCAGTGGCAGCACCTCTGGCAAGGTCAGTTTTATGTGCTGTGGGTATTAACTGCGTTACTTACCCTGTTGTGAAGTATGTCGCTGTGCGCGTGTTTGTCTATGCGCTAGTGGGGAAGAGGTCTGAGCGTCCCATGTCTCACTAACTGTTTCCATAACCTTGGGACTGACTAAAGTCTACAATGGCCGAGAGTGAAGCCTGGCAAGCAGACTGTGATTGAAAATTGCTTTATTGCTTTATATGCGATTCCCCATTCAGTTGCCAATCCATTTTATTTATGGTGTGGCAGGCCGTGGTACACCTGCTTAGAGCTAGTGGAGATTACTTTTGGAAAAAAAGAGAGAGAGACAGCCAATCTCGAGGGGCCATTAGCCTGACAGGTTCTCTCTCTCTTTTTCTCACCCCCTCCCAACCTCACTCTCTCACCTGTCCTTTCTCTCTCTCTTTCTCGCGGCTTTTCGTCCATTTTTCCCGTCATAGGGCGCATCTCCCCAGAAGCTGAGAGCACTACTGTACTAATGTTACTCCAGGCTGAGGGTGGCCATAAGCTGTGGGTCAGCTGCTTGTGACATTCTTCATCATGAGCTAGTAGCTGCTGAAAGGTGTTCTGTCTTCAGGTGCATTCTGAACGGCAGGACTTGAGGACATGACAAATGAAAGTGGTGGGCAAGAGGGTTTGGGGTTGCAGCATGGCAGCATGGGTGAAAATAGGGACACTACATGTAGAAACATTTCAGGTGAAAAAGAAGAAAATAATTGATAATTACACATTATATTTGTTACAGTATCTGTACATTTAGTTTAGACCATTTTCATCTCTAAAAATTAAAATAGCTTTTGCTTAAATACAGTGTTGGGAACTTGATGCAGTGTTACTCTTAAAACAAATGAATAATGTAATATGTTACTTTCATAAGAGTAACATTCCCAAACACTGTTTTGAGTTTCTGTTGATTAAACCAATCTCCTTCATTGTATTAACTTTTTAATTTCAATGAACCAGGTTACTTACTTTTTTAAGTTAAACCAACAATATTTTTTTTTACAGTGCACAAGCAGTATATTTGTACATTAACACTAATCTAAGCTAATAAATGCTGTATAGCTGTTAATTTATTGTATTGTTAGCATTAGTATCATGAACAAATTAAACTTGATCATAAAGTGTTACAATTGTGTTAGTATTTAATTCACCAGTCTGTAAAAATACGTCCCAATGTACTGTGCTAACAAGAAAGAATTTTCCAGGTTGATTTTTCACGTGTTTCACTCAATTATTAATTATATTGTGTTGTATTTTAGATTTAAGGAAAATGTCCGTAAAGTCACTGGATAATGTCCTGGCAGAAAATTACCTTTTCTTTTTTCTTTTTCTTTTTCCCCTCTTTGCTTGTATCTGGTTCACTGTGTAAATTTTCTTATCTTGCACTTTGCAACCAACATAAAAATATCACATACTCCTAAATGGTCCAATTTTCTATAACATGCAGTTTTCCGATATATACACAAACTCCTGCCTGATCCCTGTGTTCAGATATCTCTGACCTCACACCTCTGCTTCATCTCCATGGCTCTTTTTCCTTCTACACACTGCTCTTCTTCACACACACACACACACACACACAGACAACAGGAATATCTGCCTCTCATACATATTTGTTTCCTTTTTAGAGATTCACAATGGGTGTTCTCTAATAACAAATCATTTCTTTTTGTCTAGCTTTAATCTGGCCTTGCCTGACAAGCACCATCCTTTTCGGTGAAGGGTAAGACCACTTAGAGAAAGGCCAATAAGCTCTAGCACAGTGCAGCCTGACGCGGGTGATTTGTCAGACCCCCGCCGCAGCGCTGGTCACCCCAATGGATTTATCTCAAGGTAAATGGAGACACTGCAGACCAAGGACCAGGGACCTTTGATTAAGGCCCCTTTTTTGTTGTGTTGATAGATGTTGCTTGTGTTTATCTATTTGAAATGCCACTAAATCTGCGAGTCCAATGGAGAAAAAGAGTGCTTTGCAGTTGGGGCCAGAGTGATTTATGCCAAAGCTATGCAGAGCAATATAGAGACCGGGGGGCCGGTGGTCCGATAGCGTTTAGGCTTGCTGTGGAGGGGGATGAAAAGGTGAAAAAAGGGGCGAATCTCATGCATTTCTTACACTCTTCTTCACCACCACGCCAGAAGAATAACAAACGCAGGCGAGACGGGATGAAAATGTTTCAGGGAGAGGGAGAAAAGGTGTCATTGGAAAGATCTGGGATGCATGGTGAAATTTCTCCTGGGCCGCGGAGCATTGAAGGTGAGGAGCAATAACAGGGGGAGGCAATCACATCGAGAGTGAAGCCCTCACCCTGCTCTCCTCCAGCACCTCTATTTTCTCCATCTCTACATCCCTCTTTCAATTTAGATTCCCTCCACCTGCTCCCGGTTGCACTTTTCTTGAACGTGCGTTTAACAATCATTCCATCCCTAAGCCCTTCATTCCTCTATTTGTCAATTTATGAATAATAAAATAAACTTTGAAGCCGATGTGATCAGCTCTCTAACAATATCATCTCAACATTTTTAACAGATTTCCCATAATCTATAATAGTGGTGTGGTCACTGCTTAACCAGACCGTCCAAGGATGGGATTTCACATCTAATGACCTCTCCGTTATTACCTGCAGTATCCAACAGATTGCAGTAAATGGCAAATGAAAACAGAACCACTGATTATGTGTAGAATTTCAAATTATCTGCATCAGAGCAGAGCATTTTTTTAAGAGCAAATGATATGCAAATTACATTAAAGGTAGGGTAGGCAATTTTCGAAGAGGTTAGTAATAGCGAGCTAGCTTTGAAAGCATGAGATCCCACCCTCCCTTCAAAGCGTCTCCAAAGCCACGCCTCCTTCAAAACACATGAACGCGTCCAGCAGGGAGCAAACAAAAGTGTCACGAGACACGGCGTTAAACTACCTCATGTCTCAAAGCACATAACATTACAATAATAATGAACATAAACAACTTAAAGAGCACTGACCTGTACCACCTGACTGCTGCAGATTCATTTCACCGTTGAAATTGAAACAAATAAATTTGAGTCACAAACCGCTCTGAGTATAACATCAAGGGTTTTCCTCTTCCAAATTACAGTAGTTATGGTGTGAACACAGCATAAGCTTGTTGTTTTGGTTCAGGAGGAACTGTAAAAGGTGTCTGCTGTTTCGGTTGCGGTGCTGGTTGTCTGCCATCTGTCTAAGGGGCCATTCACACAGAACGCATTTTTCCATTCCAATGCTCTACTTTTTCCATTGTTTTTCTATGTAAACACGCTAGACAGTGTGCAGTGCCTTTTGCAGTGTCTCGGGCATGGCACGGCGTTCTTAAAGATGTGGCGCTCAAGTTAAAATCAGTTCAACTTTTAAAAACTGCATCTCGAGACCTTGCACCACCAGACCAAATGCAATGATTGGACTAACATTTTATGGTTCTACACCTTCCACAGACTATATATATATATATATATATATATATATACACACACACTTATAAATAGATTTAGACCACTTAACTTAGCATAACAAAAAAAACATTTTTGGAACAAGTCACCTACCCTGCCTTTAAAGGGTTAGTACACCTAAAAATGAAAATTCTGTCATTAATTACTCGCCCTCATGTCGTTCCAAACCTGTAAGACCTTCGTTCATCTTCAAAACACAAATTAAGATATTTTGGATGAAATCCAAGAGGTATATGATTAGACCATAGACAGCAATTTAACCACCACTTTCAAGGTCCAAAAAGGTACTAAAGACATGGTTAAAATAGGCCAGGTGACTGCAGTGGTTCAACCTTAATGTTATGAAGCGACGAGAATACTTTTTTGTGCGCAAAAACAAAACAAAAATAACGACTTTATTCAACAACATCCTCTCTTCTGTGTCATTCTCTTACACTGTTCAGCGCTTCCAGGTTCTATGTCAGAACGCCAGCTCAGTATTGGCCAACACTGTTCACATGAGCAGCAATACATATGCTTGTGATGCTGAGGCAGAACTCAATAATGAGTTGGCATTCTGACTATTTTAACGATGTATTTAGTACCTTTCTGGACCTTGAAAGTGGTGGTTAAATTGCTGTCTATGGACAAGTCAGACACCTCTCGGATTTGATAAAAAATATCTTAATTTGTGTTCCGAAGATGAACGAAGGTCTTACGGGTGTGGAACAACATGAGGGTGAATAATTAATGTTGTGAATCCCTTTAATAAAGGGATTCACAAAAAGAAAAATTACAACATATGCATTATGTAGATTTAAAATCATTATATACTAATTAACTCCACCATTTTTATGAAAACACTCTACAATAAGGTTAAGTTTGTTAACATTAAATAATATACATTAAGTATCATCAAATTTCCCTATGGGACAATAAAGTATACCTTACCTTATAAACTAACAATTTTTCCAGCATTTATTAATCTTAGAAAAATTAAATATTCTACAGTTAATTTATAAAGCTTAAAATGTTAAACATAATGCTGTAAAAGTACTGTTCATTGTTAATTCATGATACTTAATGCATTACCATTAATTAATTAAAACTTACTGTAAAGTATTACCATAATTACACTTTGAAGAATTGTAAAGAGATTCTGTATGTCATTGAGAAGACTTTTATATGACAGCTATTTCAGAAGCAGAAAATAACAAAATAATCAATCCTTTATTTTAAAGGAAATGTAAAAATCTGCTGCAAGTCAAAATAACACAGCAAAGTTTAAGATTTAGCCATTTCTCACAAATTAATCATGTCAGTGAGCATGTTTGTATTTAATCCCACGCATACATAACATTAGCATAACACCAGAATGTCCCCTTGCCCTTTCCCCCTTCCCCACACTTAAACTAAACCAAACTTGAATCTCATCACCCCCAGTGTCAGGCCTTGGCCCCGCCTGAAGGTAAGAGAACCCTGGTAAGCAAAGATCTGAGGGATTATACATCAGGAAAATACTGTGGGGCATATATCAATGCCAGCCGGACACACCCACTGAAATGAATTGGGTCAAATGAGAGCAGTGCGTTAGGGCCGGGCCCACTGACAGTTACTAATGCGCTGACCATCGTGGGTAATAGGAGTGTACAAATGGCGAGAGGTTTGTAAACTTTGCCTGCTTTTCCAGGCCCGGGATGTCTAGCTGGCTGCAAACGCTGACTAAATCAACGTGTTCCAATGCATACAGACACAAGTCTAGGAATCCATAGTGACTGTGAAAGAGCGCCTTCTAGAAGCTTCAGCAGTGAAAAAGATGGCAGCGGAATGGACAAAAGTGGGTGGACTAAGAAGAGAGCGAGTTAACAGCTTCCCACACTTACTGTGAGCTCAACTTTTTTTACGAGCACGAACACAGGGGAAGCGTTTTAACAAGCATCAAGGCTGACTGTGCACACATTCACACTAAAACTCATAAACACGTTGCACACTCCCACAGCGAACGTTAATAAACTCGTGCAGTCTTTAAGGGTTGCATTTCAATTCCCAGGAATATTTATAAATGGAATATTTTCACACAAATATTCTGCAATAATTTACTCATTCTCAAGTCAGTTCAAACCAATGTGTCTTACCTTCTTCTGTGAAACATATAAAGAGGACTTTGAGAGATTGTACTGGTCGCTCTATTCCATGCAGTTACAATGAACATGAACTGAAGCTTTCAAGCTTCAAAAAGCATCATAAAAGTGTCCGTCCAACTCATGAGCAGTGTTCCAAGCATTCTGAACTCATATGACAACTTTGTGTGAGGAAAAGACTGAAATTTAAGTTGACATTCAAAATTTGTGATCTTCCTTTCCAGTGAGCTATTCAAAATGAATTGAACTCAAGAACCAGATCAGTCCAATTCATAAATGAATCATTCTGATTGGTTGTATGAACTGGACCAAACAGTTAATTGAAAAGATTCAAATTAAAAAAGAATGATTCATTCACAAATCACGTCTCTTCTCTTATGAATTCTAACAAACACAGCAATTCATAAATGAATCATTCAGATTGGTTTTATGAACTTGTTCAAACAATTCATTGAAAATATTCAAATTAAAAGAATGATTCGTTCACAAATCACATGTTTCTTCTCTTATGAATTCTAACGAACACAGCAATTCATAAATGAATCATTCAGATTGGCTTTATGAACTTGTTCAAACAATTAATTGAAAAGATTCAAATTAAAAGAATGATTCATTCACGAATCACATGTTTCTTCTCTTATGAATTCTAACGAACACAGCAATTCATAAATGAATCATTCAGATTGGTTTTATGGACTTGTTCAAACAATTAATTGAAAAGATTCAAATTAAAAGAATGATTCATTCACGAATCACATGTTTCTTCTCTTATGAATTCTAACGAACTAAGCAATTCATAAATGAATCATTCAGATTGGTTTTTTGAAATGGTTCAAGCAATTAATTGAAAAGATTTAAATTAAAAGAATGATTCATTCACGAATCATACGTCTCTACTTCTCTTATGAATTCTAACGAACAGAGCAATGAGAGACAGTCTAGATATCAAGATGTTACATTTCGATCTGTTCCAAAACTCGTATGGTTCAGAAGACTTGGAATATAGTGCAAGAGTCATATGGACCACTTTTATGGTGCTTTTTAAGCTTGAATGTTCTAATTTATTGTAAGTGCATGGGAAACAACATGAAAAATATGACAACTGAAACATGAGGATTGATTTACAACATGAAGGTAAGAGAATAATGACAATTTTCATTTTTGGGTGAACTAATCCTTTCTTTTCTAGACAAAAGACAAAATCAGGGTCAGGGTGCTCACATATTTCAATACCAGACTGTAACAACTTTGAAACAGCGCCTCAGTTTGTGAAATAACTGTTAATATGTTCTTATGTGGCACGAGTTCGCTAAAGGACACAAACAAGTTATATGTGTCTTACGGCACCCTCCTTTCAAGATATCAACCAGAAAACACCATCCCGCCTGTAGTTGCTGCACCCAAGGTTAGCACAGCCTCACACCTGTGTGACGCAGTTTACACTCTACACTCAGCCAGGCACAATAGACTAGCTGTGTCGGTGAACTTGTGCAGCGGGAAGCAGTCCTCCGCCGGCACTCAGCTATGTGCCAGTGTGGTGCGAGCTGAACTGCGGCTTGGCACAAAACGCAAAGCCCTAAAATGCAATGCACAGCTCTAAAAGCACACAACACCTGCATCCCTTGGATTTCACACACATGGCCACACACGAAAACACATGCACATTCAGCCACTCCACCCCCTGCTAGTCCAGTGCTGGATTATGACACGTTATTAATTGCCACCATTATCCACAGCATCTTGGCTGTTAGCTGGGCTGCTCTCTAGGGGTTGGAGAGGGAGGCCTGGGGTAGTTGAGAGAGAGATATGAAGGTGTAATGCGCCGTGCTGCCACAGATGCAACGCTCTGCCTGAAAGGTATTGTGAGATGGTGAATAATTGATCAGAAAACATTTTTCTTGGTCCTTTCCACCAAGCCACAAATCCTCCCTAAGCTCTCTTTAGAGAGGCTGGAGCACATAATCTACTCTAGTACACCAGCTAAACAGACTGAGAAGAGCTGAAAGAGGTTCTATAGGATGGTATTGGGTAGGACTAAAAAGTAACAGAGGCACATTGTAATATAATATAATATATATTTGGAAGAAGTTTCTTGCTCACCAAGGCTCATTTATTTGATACAAAAATTTAAATAGAATTTGAATTGAATTTGATCCCAAACTTTTGAACAGTAGTGTAAATTGGCCCAATCAAATGCTCTCTAGAAGTATTTCAAATCTATTTATGGTAATGATGTAAATAAAGCCTTTTGGCTTTTTTAAAAAAGGGATGAGTCCTTCAAAATGTCTGTCCTAACGTACTGTTTTAATAGAAAACATGTAAACATAGGGGGAAAAGTTTGTTAAGTGATTTCAATGGGTCCTTAAAGGGATAGTTCACCCAAAAATGAAAATTATTCCATGATTTACTCACCCTCAAGCTAGGTGTGTATGACTATCTTCTTTCAGACAAACACATTCAGAGATTTATTTAAAAACATCCTTAGTCCTCCAAGGTTTATAATGGTTGTGAATGGGGGGCCACATTTTGAAGCCAAAAATAATGCATCCATCCATAAAAAAAAAAAGTAATCCATACGACTCCAGGGGGTTAATAAAGGCCTTCTGAAGCAAAGCGATGCATAAGAAAAATATCCATATTTACAACTTTATAAATTCAAATAACTAGCTTCCGGTGGACGACTGTACGCAGAATACATAAGTCGACTTGCGCCAAATGAGTAACCCTCTGACACGATGTATGACACAGAATGTAGGTTTATTGTAAGCTTAGACACCTCTCGCGGTTCAAACAAACAGGGCTATGCAACAAATTTAAGCTCCTCTTCTCTTATATCAAAATCCTCCGACATTTCTCTTTAAAAATTATCGTTTTAGACTTATAATCAGTGACCAGTGATTTGTTTTGCTCTATCCTCTGCGCGTCCGCGTTCGTCATTATGTTGTGCGTTAGGTCAACTCTTCCGCCGCAAATCGACTTGTGCATTCTGCGTACGGTCGTCCAATGGAAACTAGTTATTTGAATTTATAAAGTTTTAAATATGGGTATTTTCTTACAAAAACACATTGCTTCGCTTCAGAAGACCTTTATTAACCCCCTGGAGTCATATGGATTACTTTTTTTCATGGATGGATGCATTATTTTTGACTTCCATTCACAACCATTATAAACCTATGCAATTTTTAGGTGAACCATCCCTTTAACTAAACATTTGAAATTGTTTCTGTACTCCCCTTGGTAACAAATCTTTACTGCCTGATGTAGCCATTACCCAATATCTTATATGCAGTGCATTGACGAATCATAAACACTCTATATAAGAGTAAGTGCAGCCATATTGCCTGCTCATCTGACACCTAAAATTGTCTGAATAATATTTTAAGACAATATCCATGGTGTCACGCACACACATTCATAACATCTTAATTGTCGTGGTTGTGTTGATGCCCCCCTCACATCACAGATGGAGAGAGGGGGAGAAGAGAGAAACAGGGGAGGGAGAGGGGAAAGAGGGAAGGAGGGAAAAAAAAATTGATTACAGCAGATTCGTTGAGAATCCAATTGTCAACAGCATCCTTCAAGCAACTCCCCCAACCCATTCATCTGAAACTGATAGAAAAATAGTTACCTGAACTGTCACACCAAACTCTACTGTTAATTTAAGGTAATTAGTGTCAGAGTGAATCTCAATACATCATGAACGGGTTGGCAGACTCCATGATACCTCACCGGCAATCTGTTTCTCTTTATGTCAGTCGGGTCGCATGTATGTTGCCGTGCTCTGTGTTTTAAGAAGGTCAGCGCCTTCCCTCAGGCTCTGGATGGCGTTGGCAGAGCTGCGTTCAATTTTATAGTCATTTTGTTTTGTTTTGTAAACAACTGTAGTATACAACACTGAGAAAACATTTCCCAGATGATAAGGAGACGTTTTTTAACCAACAGATCTTTTTGAGTCAACTGTAATGCGCGTGTATCCAAACATTAAGGCTCGTACAGCAACAAATAATGACATTCAGGCTCAGAGACTCGTTTAAACACCCAGATGGACACGTTCAAAGGCTTTGAGTGCACACTGTGGCATCTTCAGTACACATGCAAGATGTGTTTGTTTCTTCAGGAATGAAAGAGAGGTCTGTTAGACGGTGTTTTAGCACCTATTCTCTCCTCTCTCCGAACTGCCTGTGATCTCCCTTCAGAGGATACCGCTCTCGTACAAATAACACACACACACAATGTTGTTCATAACCACAAAGTGTCTGGCACAGCGGTAAACAACGTCAGTGATTATATTCTGGTCTTACATGCTGTACTTTTACGCATTAAAAATAAGCTACATTAAAATGCACTACACCTACATTATCATCATGTTCGTGGCAGTAATGGCCCACTGAGGTGCTGTATGCCAGCTGTTTAGGGCTGTGTCTGCTGCAGTGGAGAGTAAAGCCTGGCATTATGCCCTACTGAGCTGTTCAATCACCGCAATGCATTGGCAAGAGCTACATGCAGGGAAGCGATTGGCTGGTTAGTCATTGAGCCTACTGCAGTACAGCTGCCATGATGGGTTTTTCTTTAGAACATTTGTAAAAAAAAAAAATAAAATAAAATAAAAAAATTGAAATATGTAGGAGATAACAGGACAGGTTGTCATGCAGGGCAATATATTAATATGGCTTCATATCAAACGTCCAGTTGGCCAAATGTATTTTCTCTAACAGTGGTTTCCAGGTATGTTGGTTTCATGCACCCAATTGAAAACATTCTTAAAGCGATAGTTCACACAAAAATGAAAAATCTGTTTACTCACCCTCAAGTTGTTCCAAACCTGTATAAATTTCTTTGTTTTACGTAACACAAAGGAAGATATTTGGAAGAATGTTTGTAACCAAGCAGATCTCACCCCCCCTTGACTACTATAGGGAAAAAAATACTTTGGAGTCAATGGGGGTGAGATCTGCTTGGTTACAAACTTTCTTCCAAATATCTTCCTTTGTGTACAGCAGAACATACATATATTATATATATATATATATATATATATAAATATGTATAATACAAGTTTGAAGCAACTTGAGGGTGAGTAAATGACAGAATTTTCATTTTTGGGTGAACTATCCCTTCAAATTAGAATCATTTACATATTTTGTACTCCACACTGAGATCCCAATCATCATATTTTTGATACATCTGTTGTATAAACAAGTAAAACTCTAGCATATATTCAGGCAATGATCAATTATATTCTGAAGCTATATGTTAAGCTAGCGTTGCTTCACAAAATTGAGGTTAAACCACTAGAGACACATGGATTACTTTAATGATGTCTTTACTACCTTTTTGGGGCTTGAAAAAGGTAGATGCGTATGCTGTCAGTGGAGGGACAGAAAGCTCTCAGATCTAATTAAAAAGATCTTCATTTGTGTTGCGAATCTTACGGGTTTGGGACGACATGAGGGTGGGTAATTAATGAAGAATTTTCATTTTTGGGTGAACTAACCCTTTAAGCGAAAAATAAATAATGTAAAAGTATAAACAGAAAATGTAACATTCAACAGCATTAAATTGTTTTTATTAATTTAAAAGGTCAACATTGTTCAATTAACTTTTTAACTTTTAATATTCCTAGCCTGTTTTTTTCAGCCAAGACTTTAAAGCAGTGGTTCTTAACCAGGGGACGGGGCCCACTGGGGGCCTCAGGAAGTATTTAAAAGTATTTAAATTAAAATTATTAATAATATATTAAAATAATCTAACTCTAAATAAAAATGTTAAAAAGCACAATTAAGATGTGAAATGTGGGCCTTTGAGTCAGAACAGTTGAGAATCACTGCTTTAAGGTATGTGTCTACCCTGAAATTGAGTTTCAAAAAAAAAAATCACTAAAGAAAAGAGTTTGTTAATAAGGCCTGGTCTCTCCCATATTTAATATGTAAAAAGGTACATGTGTGCATGGCACAGGTGGCAGTAGAACAGGGCACAGAATGCCTGGCACCAGGCAGGAGAACGCCCTCTGCTGCCACTCAATGAACTGCTGTCAGTTTGTCCCCACACACAGCCCTGGGGACTCTTTAGTTTGTCTGCCACTGGTTTCTGAATCCCATGACTGCAAATGCATTTGAGGCCCTGGGATAATTATGTTAACAAAAAAAAAAAAAAAACATTCACACACAGATTAGGGCATCATGTATGTGTATGTTTGTGTGTCCTTATAAACACAGAATGTTGGAAAAACAATAAGTCTTGTATAAGTAGTGGTAAACAACAGTAATCCACTTTCTTGTGTCCATCATTGGACATTCCTGGTACACCAAAATCACTACATGAGTGAACTCCACCAAATAATCACCCTTTATGTCAAACAAAGACTTTCAAAGGTCTCTGAATTGATGTGAAGGTCTTTTAAGCTGTACCGCCCCTGTAGTGTCCCTTCAAAGAAAGTAGCTCTTAGTGCACTTTGTGGTACAACTATTTTCAGTACTATAACCTTAGTAAATATGTGGGGTAAGGCACAAAAGAGAGAAAGATATAACCTCTGTTTCAAAACCTAGTGAGCTGCCTCACTGCCTACATAGTAAGCTGCCTTCTAAGTCATAGAACTTCACAAGTTATTGATTTGGAACAGTCCATATATGCAAAAACTCAAGTGCTGCAAAAATCATTTTGAAGACTTGTTTTGCAATTGATTTAACTAGAGTATAACATTAGCATGTTACTAAGCTAACAGCAAAATACACAAATAAGCATAAAAATACATATCACCAACAACTATTGGGAATTTTTTTAATTTTTTAATTACACAGAATGTTTGTATGGATACTTCTCAGTACTAAATTAAATATTTGTATTATAAATATTGATATATATTTAGTTTAAATATAATCAACATTATCTTGCTTCATCCACCATCTTGGATTTGTTTGTTTTTTCCGCACTGAGCTCATCACAGTGCATTCTGGGAGTGAATTTACTGCAATGCTGCCTTAGAATGTACTCTTGTGAAATAAGGTGTACATTTTAGCATACTTGTAAATAGATACTTATTACAGAAGTAAAAACTGAATGTAATGTCTGAGGACACTTAATTGCATGTGAATTGCAATTAAATTAAAATGTATTAAAGCTTGCATTTACATTAAATGCAATTAGCTTTTTTGACCCACTTAAGTAGGACTTAAGTTCATATTTATGTTATTTCTTAATTGCTTCCATTGTCTCTGAAATATGGTTAAAGTGTACTGCTAAATGTATTGACAAGGATTTAAGGTAAACTCAACCAAAATATACTTTAATTATACCGAAACTTGTATGCCATGTATTTAAATATATTTGTAATTACACATTTGTAGTGAAGAAGTTGCAGTTTAGTACATTTAAAATATATTAACTGTAATCAATCAAATAACACACTACAGTTAAAATTATAATTAAATACTAAATGTGCCTTATATTGTTAGTCAACAACCCATCAAAATAAGTGTACTTCTTTAAAGCATAACAAAAGATTATTAAAACAATGATTCAAAATGTTTAATTTGACATTACAAAAGTGCACTTTTTAAAAGTGTACTTAAGTGTATAAAGAAACAGCCATGAAAGTGTACTCTCTTTAAGTGCACTTAAGTGGCCTTAATTTTATTAATGTATTATCTGCAAGTACTTTTAAAAAAAACAAAAAAACATACTTTTAAATTTTGAAGTATGCTACAAGAGCACATTCAATAAAATGAAGCTCACTTCTTTTTCCGCAAGGGTAATTAACATGCCTACCTTTTGTAACAGCCTTCGGGTCTATACTACAGTGCACCTACATTACAAATCAATGCTACCTCTGTAGGCAGCTCACTAAGTTTTGGAACAGAGCAAAAAAAAAAAAAAGTGTTTTCATCATTACACATCACCATATCCTTTATTCTTCGAAGTGGGTGTGTGAGAGATTGGCAATAACAGCTAAGAAAGAAAAAAAGAACAAGAGTAAGTTAAAAGAGAAAAAGTAGAGTTGGAGGGAAGAGGATACTGTGAGAGGGAGGCTCAGGTAAAGGGTTGCTTAGGAACCGCTCCTTCTGAGACTCAGACTATCCGTCTCCAGCATCCTCCCTAGCGACCAGCGCCGTGACAAAGCAGCCACGTGCAGCTATGGGCATTTATCACAGGCCGTGTGTGTAATGAGTACTCAGCAGTGGGGAAATTGGGCTGACCTCTGGGCCAAAGCTGTTAGCAGGGACTGGTAGTAAGGCCAGCAGGGTCATGGCATCCTTGTCCCACCCACTTAGTGGGCAGTTATCACAGGAGCATTAGTTTACCATTGGACCCATATATCCTC
The DNA here is from genome assembly GCA_037950665.1 of Hypophthalmichthys nobilis. Classification (NCBI taxonomy): domain Eukaryota; kingdom Metazoa; phylum Chordata; class Actinopteri; order Cypriniformes; family Xenocyprididae; genus Hypophthalmichthys; species Hypophthalmichthys nobilis. The sequence goes on from CM075471.1 coordinate 14,272,498, forward strand.
AAGCCCTCTATCCAGAACTGCAATGTTTGTACCACTCTAGGTTGCCAAGAAAAATGTAATAACTTTGCTTGTACACTTGCTAGCAGAGGCATAAAAACAGAAATAAAAAGACACGGTCCTTATTAGGGATTGACTGAGATATACCCCATTTTTGAAGTATTTTAACATTAAACGTGCATCTGTTTACATATAAAATATGCCACTTGATATTTGGTTAGGCCTATCTAATTCAATGACATGCATTTTTAAATGTATCTTAAGTATCCAAATACTTTCTAGGGGGGGCTTGAGTGGGATTAACTACTGTTACATACATTCAGACTAACCTATAGATCTTACGCGCCAGAGAAACAAGCGCACAGTCATCTTTAGAATATGTCTGAAGTGGATTTGCTTATTGCAGAGTTAACGAAAGTTCTCATGAGCATTGTAATGTTTGAAGCGGATGTCATAACAAATGTCAGTAGTCTGGGAAGATTTTAAAATGATAAATCCATAAGATCTTGCCCTCATGCTGTGGAAATACAAACCGGAAGATAGAACACAACGAGCACAGTGCTGAAAAGGGGCGGGGCTACATAAGATGTATAGGGCTAAGCCTATAATTACCATTATTTAAATCTTCAACTAGCGTCTCTCCCTCTCTTCACAGCACAGAAAGAAAAAGAGACAATCAATATATAGGCAGATGGAACGCAGAAAAAAGAGGCCATTTTCAGCCTAGGCTGGTCCCCAGAAAGTCATGAAATCAAAATTTGAACTTTAAAATTGATAAGGATTGATTTTACTGACAGCGGGATCATAACGTACGCCTCTTTAGAGACCATGGCAAAGGGCTAAAGATGCCGGCCATATAAAACACTGAACAGTAAATTAGACCATGGCCCGACAATTAGGTTTTTACTGTTTTAGGATATGGGAAATCTTTAGTGCTTCATCAGACAGGATTAGACATCATTAGACCTGGGGGGATCTGAAAAAGACGAATGCAAAAATAAACTTGTTTGGACAGATGGATTGGATGGAATTCTCAATAACCTTTACCATTTTTCTTCTTCTCTGCAAAAGCAAACGCCAAGCCATAATAAATGCCACCCAGAGCATATAATAAGAGGTAAAAATCACTGTATTGTACAGCTTCTGTTCCTTAAATAATAATAATTATTATTATTTAATATATATATTTATATATAATAAATTCTATTCTAAATAATTTCTTATAAATATTTCTAAATAATAATACATTTAGAAATATACATAGAATACAAATTTCATATAAAATATAAAAATACAGATTTGTTATTATTTGTTACTTAATGCATTAGCTAACATGAACTAACAATTTCATTTCTATTTTTACAGCTTTTATTAATGTTTGTTCATGTTTGTTCACAGTGTCTTAACTAATACCTGTATAACTTTTAGTTTTGAAAAAATGTATTAGTAACTGTTCAAATTAACACTAAGACTAATAAATACTGTAGTATTGTACGCATTGTTAGTTCATGTTAACTAATAAAACCTTATTGTAAAGTGTGACCCAGTTTTATCTTATTTTAATACATTACATTTGGTGAAATACAATATTGGTTAAATAGACTATATTTTCTCATATGCTATGTGACCAAAAAAAAAAAGTTCCTGGCATATTTCAGAAGCATCAATGTTTATAATAAAATTATTAAGTTCCACCCTCTGCTATAAATATTAGCCCAAATTATAAACAACTTTGTCTTTGAAAAATTACTTCATCATCTACGACAATGATGCATAGCTTTGAGAAAACCAGAAATAATAACTACTTCTATAATGACCAAAATATGATAATTCAGGTTGTTTTTAATTACAAAATAATGTTGTATCCAGGAGGGGATTATTCATTTACATCTAGGAGAGAATTAATGGTACTTTAATCCCATTGAGGAAAGAAGTTGAAAACATTATTGGGCGGACTGAACCAAGAGCTAATTCTTGTTAGGAAAAGTGATTAGTGAGTTTGAATGGGGAGGTCTTTACTAGAGCTAACATTGGAAGTACACATTGAGCTGCATGCTGGAGAACAGATGGCGTGTCATAAATTTTCACCCCGTTTTCTGACATGTATTAGCATTCGGCTAACAGCCACAGCTTGCCAGCCATTTAGGTAATGTTTCTATTTGAGTGCTTTGGAAAGAGTGATAAAGTGTGTTTGGCGCTCCTTTAACAATTCTGGTTCAAGTATGCAATCAGTAGAAACTGTGATTATGCAAATATTCAAAAGCTATTGGTGTCAAAATCAGAGAAATTAGAAAACAAAAATTAGTTCCAAGCTGTATTTCCAATGATATGTTTTATTCTTTTTTGTTAAACTAGGAAAAAAAAACATCTGTAAGGTATACAGCATGTGATTTAAGAATGGCAGATGTGTGGGATTTATAAATGTTTACGCTTGATGCTGCGCTAATTACTGAGATCATTAAAAACCAGTGACAGATGATTTTTAACATTTTCTTTCTCTTATATTTACTTCCATTCTTTAAATAAGTCTGATGACTTTAACAGATTATACCAGTGGTTGCTTCTGGTTAATAATTGCAGGTTACATTAAGTACAAACCACAGTTGCCAGTTTTTAGCTGTTAATATTTTATAAGCAGTGGTGCACTGTAACATTCAAAGCTCTCTGCTCAATCTGAAAAAATCCTAAATTCACTCAGGGGAGCAGAGAACGGTGTATAGCACAGTAAGGTATCCTCTCCGTGGAGGGAGGGAGTGAGCAATACATGAAGACCAAAGCTTTTTTTAATGTCAGGGGAAGACGCTGCTTAGATTGATCTGATAGTACACCTTGTCTCAAAGTTCAATTTTCACCACCACCAATTTTCCCATTTCTTTGAAAGAGCAACTCCTACCCCCCTTTCCCATCACACTCTTTTCTTATAACTATATGTGAATGTTTTTAATAGTGGTCAAAGAAAGAGATCACGTGTTCTAATGTGGGATGTAAGGGAAGGAAATAAGGAATAAGGAAAACACAAATATTATACATAATTAATGTAATATTGTACACATGTATATACACATGTAATCCTTTATAGTTATACAGGATGTACATGTGTACAAATATAGTTATAACTCTAAATAGATTTTCAGATTTACATCAATTCAGATTGCACATTGATAAATTCAGAATTATAACTACATATTAGGGCTGGACGATTATGGCCTAAAATCAAAACCTCGATTAATTGAACATTTTACCTCGATTACGATTAATGAACAACTATTTTCTTTCTGTTTTATTTTTATTTTTTGCCCTCATAGTTCACTGACAAGGTTTGTACTGTAAATATGATTTAAAGGTGGGATATTTTTTCCTATTGAAAGAGTGATTGACATTTTATCTATGGTTTGTAACATTTCTTACAGATTTCTGCTCGTTGTAAATCAGATAAAGATAAATTAGCACAGTACCAGTACGTAATGAGAGCGACTGCGTGTGTGAATTAGTCATACCGTCTCTCTATTAATTGTGAAGCTGTGGGTTGTAAATAGTTCCTTCAAAAGTATAAAAATATATGCTATAATAAGTTTTGAGTTTCTAAGCTACTTTAGTGATAAATCACAGGACAGTGCTGACAACTAGTTTCCGCATTCCTCTCTGTGCGCGCGATCTTCATGTTTTGCGCAGCTACTGTTTGTATGAGTGTTCGTGCCACAATGCAGCTGCGTGAGCACGGTAGCTCGATATAATAATATATATGATCACATTCACATTTGTATCCATATTCACATTCACATTTGTATCCATATATTTAGATTAAACATATATAATATATAAACACATATTATATATAAACACACACACATATGTTTAGATAGATGATAGATAGATAGATAGATGATAGATACAAACATACATAATAATAATAAAAATAAACATTTATTTGTATAGCACTTTTTATACATGAAATGCAACTCAAAGTGCTTCACAAGCATACAATCAAATAATACAATCACACAATATCAATATTTGAAAACAATTATAAAAGGTTCAGAATGTAAAATAAAGCATATAGTTTGACCTCAATATCAATATAAAATGAATAAAACAACGATAAAAGAATCAGAAGATAAAATAAAACATAAAACTGACTTACACACAACTTCACACCATATTGTTATATTGATAAGCAACTTTAAAAAGATATGTCTTGACCCGCTTTTTAAAAATATGAATGCTGGTAGACAATTCCAAATTTTTGGAGCAAATTGGCTAAAAGAAGTACCACCAGATCGTTTAAGATTTACTGTATAATGTGCTAGAAGACTAGCACTAGAGGATCTTAAACTACGATTTGGGATACATACATGATATAATCTCCTTTCTTCCTACTCATAATAAATAATAATGTGATTAAAAAGCACGCTAAATATAATTAGGCTGTATTCAGGTAAATTGGAACATTTTTCGCAATTGAAATGATTGGAAAAAAGGTCCAAGATATCCTGAATTAACCTCTATGTGAATTATTTGATAAAAAGCCACAATTTTCATGTGACTTTTTCATAGTAAATCATCAACAAAGGCTTTATTTTCGTGTTTTAGTGATTTAAAATAACCAGTATATGCACACATAAACTGAAACTGCGCACACCTCATACGCACACTGATGCCACACACAGATTAGGTTGCCATGCAGCAGTGCTAGAGAAAGGGCAGCAGAAGCAGAATAGAGATGGTTTAATTACAGCTGATGTGAAGGGAACAGCTGAGGAAGCTCCTCTCAGCTCATATATGGCCGAGGGAGACAGGCATCTGCCAGCGCGGACTCTTTTACGACCACCAGTGAGTATGAGTATGTGCGTTAGAGAAAGGGAGAAAGTAGCTGACAGGTCAAATCTTCAGCTGTGCATGTGTATGCGTGTGTGTGGGCATGAGAGAGAGCGATTGAGAGGGACAAGAGAAGAGAGGTCTCTGCAACCCTGACCCTGGTTTCAGCACAACAGGAAAGGCTCTAATCTGGCTCACCTGCTTTCCCGAGTCTTTAGTTGTGGTCAGGGACAGGCGAGCTGAGGTGTGAGGTGTGGAATACCCTACACCAGCACTTGCAAAAACACACATTAGTCCTGGTATGCCATGTTCACTAGCTTTTAAGCCTTCACTATGCAAACAGCTCACACTGAGAAGCTTAAATGGACACAAGTTCTACCCTTCTGTATAAACATATAGAGAGTATATGAACTTACATAGACACAAAACACACAAAAGTGACACCATCTATAGTTGACTTTTCATTTACATATTTGGCAGACACTACCTTCCAAAAACTATTTTATTAAAGATATTCATTTCATGCCATGGCCTTAGTGTTACTATAGTGTTATTTTTTGAATAATACTAATACTACACTGTAAAAAAATATTTTCATGATTTGTTATCACAACATTTTTTCTTGTGTCAAATCAGCTTAAGCCGGGTGCACACTGTGCGATTTATAACAGTCCTTTAGGATTGTTGCTTGTCAGACTGTACGAACATGATCCTCATGTCACACTGTGGGATCTCAGCCGTCATTTATGTCAGACTGTATGACAGTCAAGACGTGTTAAAAAGGAACGCGCACATGAAAACTCGTCCGGAGTTTTACATCATCAACCCACACACGTTCGGTGACTGTGAGCTGCATTACACACGGGACTGAAATGGTGGCTAACAAAGACATCTCTAGTTAATTTTGATCACGGCTTGTCTTGAAAAACGAAGACAATTTCACGTTTGTCGTAGGAGAAGTCACACTGCAGGACTGTGCGCCAAATCTTCTGACACTGCCAGAATTTCGTCGGAGGTAAAATTTGATCACAACGGTCATTAATCGGCTGTCGGTGAACATGTCAAACTAGCGATCAAAGACTACAGATTTTAGCCTAGGATTACAGGAATCTTTTAGGATTCTCAACATTTGTCTCAGGCGACAAAATCGTGGCCAAAATCGCACAGTGTGCACCTGGCTTTAGATAATTAATGTGGTTCAGATAACATAATATTTTGAGTTTATTTTGATTAAACCAATCGCAATCATTGTATTAACTCAAATTTTTAATTTTTATTGAACTCAAAATTTTAAGGCAACCAGGTAACTTACTTTAAGTTAAACAAACAATTCTTTTTTACAGTCTACTACTAATAACAGCAACAACAAAACAACAATAATAATATTGGGGGTTGGGGGATTGAATGCATCATGGTTTCCACAAAAATATTAAGCAGCACAACTGTTTGATAATTGATAATAATAACAAATGTTTCTTGAGCTGCAAATCAGTATATTAGAATAATTTTTGAAGGATCATGTGACACTGAAGACTGCTGAAAATGCAGCTTTGTCATCACAGGAATAAATTACATTTTAAATATGTTAAAGTAGAAAAAGGCATTTTAAATTGTAATCATATTTCACAATATTACTGATTTCACTGTATTTTTGATAAAATAAGAGCCTTGTTGAGCATTAAAAAAATTTTACCTAAACTTTTGAACGGTAGTGTAAATGCTGTAAAAATCTTATCTTATTGTGTTCACTGTTATCTTATAAATGTTCCCAAAAAATAATAAAAATTAATAATAAAAATCTAACAGCAAAAATGGCGTACAGAAGAACTCTCCGAAGAATTTTCTATTGCCGTTGATTCATAAACAGCTAATTTATACCCTATAAAGGCACAACTAACATGACAAAAATAATGTGTGAAAGAAAATACTGCTGATGAATAAATGAGAAAAGAAATAAATAAATGTTCAATGTGACAATATCTTTTGGCAATAAGCCCGTGCAAAGCTCAGGGGACCGATGTCATACTGCAGCTATGAGCACTATGCGGATATGGAATATCTGACTAAACATGTGTGGATATTGATACTTTGGTATCTTTAGTAACGTCCCAGAGCGTACTCACATAACACTTAACCAATCATTAAGCTGACCCCAGTCATGTTTCATTTCTGTACGGCCCTATTGATGCCATGTCAAGACTGAGCACAATATGTAAATATAATATACAGCAAGAGGTAGTAATTTTTTATGTTTGATGATTTTATGGAATGATGTCATTGTCGCTTTATTGGTTGCCCTCTCACATACACTAAACTAGTGTGTGCATCAACACTGTTGAGTAGATTTACATCTCTTCTGCCCTGGCTAAAGGTGTAGGCCAAAAACAGGTTTAGTACAGGAATCCAGGACACAGCAATCTCCCATGTTCAAGCACTTTGATGCATCTGGGGTTACAGGGCAGCTGAATGTGGGGGAGTGTCAGATGAGCCAGTGCGGCTGTTCTAATAGGATAAGTGGTCTAATACTACCTTGGGAGCTTTGCAAAGTGTCTTAATCTGTTGTGTTCAACACTACAATAGGAATAGCCTACCATCGCTCAGGTGGTCATTCTAAACCCCGGAGACTGAGAACATCAGTTGATGATAGAAAAATACAGCAACTAATAAATCTAGCATAACAGCCTCAGCAACTCGAGTTATTCATTTTGCAATTGCCATTTAGGAACTCCAGTGGGCCATTTGTACAACTTACTTTTAAACTTTAATACTACTAGAAGCACAAATGGAGGGAGAAAGGAGCTTTGGTCTTTGTCGAGATGAAACCAACACAGAGATCATTTATCTTTTCGGCAAGCTCTTATTTCTCCTCTCCAAAGATTGTCTCAAATAATCAATGCCACAAACTCTGTTGTGCTGTTTATATTTAACAGCCAACACACCCACCAGTTGCCGGGAAAATGTCAAACGTCTATCAGTCGACTGAACTTGGAGTAGTAATTTGCTGTTAGGTTTTTTTTTTTTTTTGTTAAGGTTTAAATATTCAGGGTTCTTTTATGTCCTGGATAGTAACAGAGTAGAGAAGATATGGCTGTGGCTCTTTAAAAATAACATCCTTGCACACTGAATGAAAAAACAAGTCTTGTTTGACTTCATTCATTAAAAATGGCTTCATAAAAATGCTATGGCCTTAAATAAATTCACAAATTGAGTGTTTAAAACCTCAAAACTACCTGTAGGGTGCTTATAGGCTACAAGTGTTCAGCCACTTCTTATCTGTGTTTACTTATGACATTCACCTAAATGTAAAAACAATTAGGCTCTTTTAACAAAACTTACTAGTGTATAAAAGTATAGCTAGTAATTTAGCAAACAGTACCCAATCCCACCTGTAGGGTGCTTAAGCGTTTAGCCACTTAGCTGTGTTTACTTATGACTTTGACCTAAAAGTTTAAAAAAAAAAAAAGTTATAAACTTCCAAATAATTTCACAAACTTAGGGTATAAATTAATAGTTAGTGTTAAATTTAGCCTCAAAACCACCTAAAGTGTGCTTGGCTAGCAGGCTAAGTGCTCAGACGCTTCTTAGCTGTGTGTTTATTTATGACATTGACCTAAAATGTAAAACAAAAACAAAAAAGTTATGACCTTCTAAATAGCATCACAAACTTAGGGTATAAATGAATAGCTAGCGTGAAATAGTCAACAATACATCAAAACCATCTGTAAAGAGTACTTAGCTAACAGGCTAGCGGTGTTTACTTATTACATTGACCTGTGGCTTCCAGTGAACCTTTAAGTAGGCAACTGAAACATAAATGTTATTCATCACATAAAGTATCCTAGACTTAACACTTTATAGACCATGTCTGCTATTCTCATTTACACTAGCTGCACTTCAACAGCAGGAGCAAAACAGACTGACTGACAGTCAGACAGACAGATGGATGCAACAGACGTGAGCTCCTGTCTAGAACCAAAGCGGCGCTGAAACCAGAGCCCTCGGCTTCTACTGCCTCGTCGTCCCATAAACTACAGCCTTTCGCATTTCACGTTGCTGCCACTCATTTTCCCCACCGTCTCACTTAAGCAAGGGGAATATAATCTTCTAAAATGCAGTGGCTAGAATAATCAAGAAGACATACGCTGAAAATAAAGTGTGTATTTCGGGGCGTGGGAGGGGTAGGCATGTGTTTGGAGTCGGCAGATGCCTGAGGACTTTACGGCCAGCTTGACTTGTTAGGAAAACTGGGTATATGCTTACACTTCCGTTGACATGACTGCGGTATCAGCGCACTGGCTTAAGTGTTGGACACCCTCTGAATGACCCTGTCAGTGTGTGCATGTTTACAGAGATGATCTGACAAACATTTGCCCAGTGCAACCCGACTGAGCGGATGATAGTACAGTGTGTTTACAGCCACCACCATTCCGATGCCCTGACAAACCAAATTTAAAATTCAAGGGAGCTATTAGATGGATACAGACAGGTCTGAAAAGGGTTACATGCTTATATTACATGTCTGTGTTTACAAATATAGAGAATCTATTTTGTGGTTCTTGCTAAGCTAAGCATAATAACTATTGCATATATTAGCATTAGTTATTTGAACAAACACATGAAATCCAAAGATCTGCTATTATTTTTCTTTTTTGGGGCACAAAATGGAAGACCAGCCACCCATTGTTATTATTGTTTACAAAAACTAAATGAAAGAAAAACTGGGAAAAACTAAATAAAAAAGAACAGAGTATCTATTTACACTTTGTAAGTTCAAATAGCATCCTTTGGCTATTTGTTGGCAAACGCTATTTATACTAGCTCCGCCCACCAATGGAATTCAACGTGGTGCAGCAGTAGTGAGTAAGGCTCGCAGACCTGGCTTTTAATGCGATCGACGTGGGTTCGAATCTGCCTTTTGCCAAGCTTGCATTCATTTTCAATAAAAATGAAAGTAATGTCCTAAAAGTAGAAATAACATGTGAATGAGTGTTAAATAATATTAAACGTATTTATTAGGTAGGGTTAGAGGAAGGTGTAGGGAGGGTTATTATTCTCCCAATAAGGCAGCATCCATTTAATAATTTTAATAAATATAATCATTTACACTCTATGATATTACTGCATCCTGTAAATGTACAAAAATACTGAGGTGCAAATAGTATCTGCCAATATAAAGTATAGATAGCATCTAATTAATACTAATTAAGTATTTTAAAAGTAACAGTAAAAAATATAAAATAAAGCAAAAAAAGTGAAATATAATATATTATAATAATATAATATAATATAATATAATATAATAATGGCCACATATTAATCTTAGTTTTTGATATATGACAATGTATAAATAGAAAATACATTGAAAATAAAATGAAAACAATAATAATAACAAAACAATAATAACCCTGAGATCAGCAAGCTAGAGGCTCATTCCATGATGGCAGATAAAACAAACTCAGCGTTATTTTATTTACTTTATTTATTTTTATTCACTTGTGAGAGAATCAGCACGATTCAATTCTCTCTTCTGCCGAAGATTAAGAGATTGAAGAATATGAAGTATTAATGCATTTACACAGCAAGTAAAGAAAATATCTTACTATATCAGTGCAAGTGAAAGTTATGAAGTTAATTTATATAGTTGATGATATATCTAGGTATACAGACATTTGAACATGTAAGCTCACATGTAGTCATTTTTTAAGCTTTATCTATTGATTCTAAAGTGTATTTATATTATTATCTGTATTTATATTTAATATATACAGATAATAATTTAATAATAACTGTTAAACTAAAAAAAAATTTTTTTTTTTTTTATTTAGGATATTATAGTTATATAAATATATAATATAAATCATCTAAAATAATTATAATAAATAATCATCTCTAAAAGCCAGACGATCTTGTGTGTAAAAATCTGTTACTATGTAGTGACTTTTAATTTGGAGCAAGAGAAACTGGGGGAGTGACTTTGTTGTGCCAGAGGTGTGTCACTTTGCTCACAGCTAATTGGTCCAATTTCAGTTTGCGATTTCTTAAACAGAACATAACCTGTCTCAGAGGAGGTTAGCCGTGGAGCGTAAGTTACTATGGCGATGAACACCGCTAAAAAACCAAACCACTTTCATGGTGCCTGAAACATACCTAGCTATCCACCTAAACTGGCTTTATGGTAGGCCCCAGTTTAAGCTTTTTTTTTTTTTTTCAGCAGAGTTAGGATCACTTTTGAATTAGGCCTGATCACCCAGCAACAACCTAGAACACCCTTGCAGCCCACCTAGCAACCTTACTGAACATACTAGCAACCGCATATGCTTCAATCATTCTGAACATAGCTGCATAGCAACAGCCGGGCAACCAACCACAACACCATAGCATCATTGCGTCGAGTTTTGCATGATCAAGCACCATGTGGTTATATAAATGTATCTTATCTTAATCCTATTTGAATATCTTTTAAAATGCATAATATGTGAGCAAATAAACAGCTAAAACACTGCACGCTGCTATGAGTACCGCTATCGCTAATACACACACCACAGGTACTGTGCACACACACATATTTCTAAATGTCAAAACAAGAAAGTGTGAAGGACAAGATGAAGAAGATTAGTGTCTTTAAGGGCCTGAGGTTATCCTAATGATGCCATACATCAACCTTTGGAAAGGAACATAGAGTCAAAGTTGTCAATGCATGAATGCCACACCATTATCATCTCCCAGTTTTAATCATTGTTCCTGTCATGTAAGTAATCAACACCATAACTTGTACCCTGAGAGATCATTCACAGTTACTTGAGAGTAATACGTACACTTGCACAAAGACCCTAATCTGGCTTTGTAGTGCGTGTGTGCCTTTTCAGTAGCACTGCTTTAAATGTTGTTGTGACAATGCTAAATGGCGCTTTTTATGAATGTGCTAAAACAACTTCCCCCAGTGTGGGCCATGGCACCAAAGGCAATGATGGGTGAGAACTAACACTCCAGGACCACAAACAGTGTCAGAGGTCCTGTGATTTCCTGTGATCACCTCCCATATGCCCCCACCTGTTCCTCAGAGCAGGTCTCTCCACATGGAGCTGCCATTTTCACCAGCTCCCCTAATCCTCTTCAATCTGGGGCACCAACCCCCTTTTCCAGGTCTCACCAGGCTAATAAGGTGATGATGCCCCCAGAACATCAGGGATGAGAGAAGAAGGGCAGTTCTCACCTTTGGAGGCATCACCTCTGCTCTTGTTATGCCTATGAGCAGCCAGTCTTATGGTTTCCTCCCAGAGTCTTGGTGAAGGTGACAAGGTTGAGCTGTATATATGTAAAATACAGGAATAAATTACATTTTTAAATATATTAAAATAAAAAAGTTATTTTTAAATTGTAATAATATTGCACAATATTACTGTTTTTACTGTATTTTTGATGCATCGGTGGTGAGCATAAGATACTTCTTTTGAAAACATAAAATATACAGACACGGTAGCATATACCTGAACGGTAGCATATATGAAATTCTTTGTACATACAGTTCCTTTGTTTACATTACTATTAAAGTGCCCCTATTATGGATTTTTGAAAATTATCTTTCATGTAGTGTGTAACATAGCTCTAAGTGAGTAAAAACATCCTGCAAAGGTTTAAATCTGAAAGTGCATTGATATAAAGTTATTGTCTCTCAAAAGTAAGATTCGACTCTAAGTCAATTAAAGGAGTCGTTTGTAAAATGAATCTTAAGCCGTTTCGTTGTGACGTCACATTAGCATATTGCTCGCCCACGTAATGCACGCGCAGATGCCAGGGAAAACTTGAAAGCCGAACCTTGTGCTGTGTGTTCCCGTCATTGTACTGATGACTGCTTCTTCAACCTAAACATGTTCAACGAGGGATTCGCAGGCCGGTTGTTATTGAAGGATGGGTCAGTACCCAGTTTATTTGGGTCAGTACAGCTCTTTCCTCCTCCGAATCACAACCTGTATGTATGATTAATAATTGTTGCCACGTTTGACAGACTGACTGTTGTAGGAAAGAATGTAATTATAATTCTCAGAGAAAATATGATGCAAGCCGATGTAGGCTACTCCGTGTTAACCAGCAGAAGTCATCTGACCAATCACCGCAGATTAGCGTCACGCAAACAAGGGGTTCGGCAAAATGAATCGTTGAGCAAATCGTTTGGGAGTCGTTGAGCAAATAAGGCAAAAATAAATGCATATTATAAGACAATTAAAGTGTTTTTTGACCTTGCATGCTTTTAAACCTGTTGTTGGGGACTCCCAAAACAAAAATAGGAACCTTTAAAATGCCATTATAGGGGCACTTTAAATGATTGTGAGATGACGGCAAAAGTAAATTTACCACCTCAGAATTATAAGGTTCTGCATTCCATTCGACTTTGTAGATAGAACCTTTTGTTTTCTAAATAAAAAGTCCCAAAATGTACACAACATAAAACAAAACATCACATAATGTAAATAAGTTGTCACAGAGTAAGAATATGTGAATAATTCCACACGAAGCCAGAGCTTTCCCTATCTGGTCTTTTTTTCCCCTCGTTCTAAAACAATTCCATAAACATGGCGTCGTCTCAAGAAATATCTGCATACACACGAAACCACTGAAACCGACTCAAAACGATGTAGTTTACATGCCAGACCAGTATGTGGTGCTGTAATTCTGCCACAGAGATACACTAAAAACGGAGAAGACTTGGACCATGCACATAAACCTTGCATGCTGTATACTGCCTTTAGTAAAACGTAGTAATAAAGCTTTACTTTAGTAAAGCTAATAGGCTCAGTAGCTTTTGCAGCACAAACACAAGCATTTAGTCCGCTGTTGTTGTTGTTGCTGTTACGTGACGTAGCGGTGTCTGAGTAGGGTCGAGACGTGAGGTGATGACATCACTGTTTCACAAAAAAATACGGATTGGCTGTACACACGAAAATGCAAGGGTGTCGTTTTCAGATTTATCCACTCTGGGATCCGGTTTAAAAAAATAGGGGTTTCAAGCTCCCAAAACACCAGATACGTCTGGGCGAAATGCCGATACGATGCAAAAATTTTATGTATACAGCTAAATGTGTCTCCATGTGGACAGGCTCTTAATTTTGACGAAAATGTCAGATAGAATTCCAATGTGACGAATTGTAATCATTTTAATAACACTGTTATTAAACACATGTAACATTTAGCAAATATCCAGGGGTGCACTTAACTTTTTTGGTCTGGTTCTCAAGGGAGCACCTGGAGATGTTGCCTGGCACTCACACTTTACACGACACACTTATCCTAAAAGCTGTCCTCATCACTTTCCTCCTGATTGCTCTCCTCACTATCTTCTTTTCTCTAGAACATGGTAGATGATGATGATCTTTTTTTTTTTTACTAACATTAAAGTCATCATGAAATCAAAATTGACCCTATTTACTTTGTTAATATTACTAGTCTTGTGGTGAACAATTAACCCGTGCAAGTTAATACACAGAAAAAAACTGTTTGTCGTGGTAATCTTTAATCAAAATCTGAAAAGTTACTTCCGGTCTGGAATGGCGTTCCTTCTCTGATGATGTCAGTTTGACGGCTTGGGTTGAAAATGCTTAAACCACTCCTCTCCAACCGTTAGTCTGCTATGAGCGAGAGATGGAGAGGAGGAGCGCTAAAGTAAAACCCTGCCCTCTATTCAATATTCCGTTTCACTTGGAAATACGTCACAACACTGGAGAAAAGTCATTTGCAACTTCCGGTTCACGGGGATTTTAAAGGCCTGCTGAAGTGTGTTGGAAGGCGCAGCATTATTCAATGTGTTAACGTAATTTCAACTGAAACAGGAAGACAGGGCGGGACATATGGAACAGCCCAGCCCCTTTTTTAAAATAGCCAATATAATAAAATAAAATAGCCGTTTCGTTTATATCACAGCTCGGCCAGAGCTGTTAAATTCAGTAAAACCTCCATTTCCTTCTAATGTCTAACCGTTTCTCCTCCTAATGCCCTCTATATCACTTTAAAATAAAGCATTCTGTGCAGAATTCAAATGGGTCCGATACATTTTGTGGTCTAAGCCGACTCGCGGTCCACGGATATGATCCGCTCTGTGCTCTCATGTCTCTGGATCGAAGCAGACTGCTCACCCTGCCGCGGTTCACGTGACGAAAATGGACTCCATTCGCGTCAATGAAAAGCATATTTACACTGTCTGAATCGTTCCCTATTCTCTGTATATTCTCTGTATATAAATGTGTGAATAAATGACCGATTTCAGCCGCAGTTTCAGTGTAGTGTAGTAGGGGCGGGACTTCAGATTCTAGAGAGCATTTGATTGGACAGAAAATCTGACGAGAAGCTGAAGAGCGATGTGATGTCATAAAAATCCGTGATCCATTTTAGCGGAAGTGAGAGACTGTAAGTTTTGAATGCTTATATCTCCTAAATGTGAATTTTGTCATTGTTTTGGAACACACCAGCTTATTCATAACATTAAGGCTAACGTATTCATACTAAAAGCTAAAAAACTTAAATTTTGATTTCTTAATTACAGACAACACCAAGAATATTAGGCTGCTGTCACTTTAAGAAGGAAAGCATGGACCGAATAACTGACACACATCCGGTTTCTTTCTCAAATGTTCACTTATGACATTACCGAGAATACTTGCCGAGACAGGTATTTTGACATAATTTTGTGTGTATGTGTCCGTTCAAGCGCAAGTAAAAGCAAAAGAGGAATTAATTCGGTGTCTGACTGTCTCTCTTTCTGCGTGCGCGCGTTTCGGGGGTGTGAGGCTGTGTGCACAGATATCAGCTCGCGAGTCTTGATTTTCGCCTCTTCTTCCGCTTTTTAAATCGTTTGAATGTGTTAATTGCCGAGACAAAACACGTCAAAATAATAAACTTTCATCTATGATGGTTAAATTTAGCAGTTAATCCGCGAATCACATGCGTGCTGAACCGTTGGACCTTATCCGGACGGATCACGGATTAACTGCGATCCGTTGCACACCTAATAATCAAAGAACACACTTATCATCATGATTGCTATCTTACCAGAGATGGAGAAAAATCCTACTCCAGTAAGTAAACGTGTCCCTGTGAACCGATTCTCAAAAATGTTTTCGGGTGCGCGTCGTTTATTTTTTCCACGCATGCGCACCTGTGTACCACTTCTGCGCACCCCTGCAAACGTCAAAATAGACATCAGTTTTTCATATTATACATAATCAGTCTTGTGAAGCTTAAACTCACTTGTACCATTTAAAATA
The DNA here is from genome assembly GCA_037950665.1 of Hypophthalmichthys nobilis. Taxonomy (NCBI): domain Eukaryota; kingdom Metazoa; phylum Chordata; class Actinopteri; order Cypriniformes; family Xenocyprididae; genus Hypophthalmichthys; species Hypophthalmichthys nobilis. Next base: position 14,288,565 of record CM075471.1, read on the forward strand.
TAATAATATTGGCCATTTAACAATTGTCAGTTCTGGAAAGAGATTTTTTGCATTTTTATTTGACATACATCTATTTATTTTTGGATGTTTGTCATAGATCCCGTTTATACATGGTATTAACATCTGCCTTTCGCGATTTGATCACAAGTTGTCAGCCAAGACACATTACTGGTATTAATATTCTGTGCCACTAAATACTGAGAATATTCTGTGAAGTCTGTATATTTAGTTCAGTGGTTGATTGGCAGGTGGCCCTTCAATGCACAAAAAAAGCATTAGGTCTTATTAGATTACACTACAAATTACACTATGATTACACTACAAATGCAAAGCAGTATTTCGACTACATGTGGTTTGAGTGACCGGATCACAAACATGTTGGATGTGTTGGGTGCCTGTTAATACCTGGATTTACCAGGCCGTATACAAGCCCAGCATATCTCAAAGTGTTTAGAATGTCAGATGACCTCTGCCCAAAGAACATGCAGTTCTCAAACCCAGCAACTCATCACACCTCGCATTAAAAAGCTCCTTAAAATAAAACCTAACTGGACATGGACACTGAGTTATAGGCACAGCTGTAGGGAGACAAGGAGGAGAAAAACATGCAACATTTCTAACAATAACATCACTATCTTAACATGACTGAAAAGACATTCACACCTAATGGATGCGGTTTCAGGTGGGGTGAGGAGTCGGACGTGATGAGGTCTAGGGTACGCCTGTGCTGTTTGGGTAACATGAGGGATAGACAGAGTCAGGTTGCACACTGTTAGCATTCCGAAGAAACGTCAAACACTGTGGACTAGCGGCTCATGCCTCCTCCTGTGAATCTATACATGTCCCACTGAAGTCAAGAATGGAGGGAAAAGGCATGCAAGTGTTTTTCCTGGGAGCTTGTATCAGCTCTTGGAAATGTCACCAAAGTATTTACACTCCTTGCAGGCTCCTCAATCTGTGAGTCCAGAGACACCAAAGATCCTCAAGAGGACAAATGACTCATCACATACATTTACATGCACAGTTATAATCGAGCTACAGCAGGTTTTTATGTAGCTGAGCTACAGTCTCTATCGCTCAGACCAAGTTTACATCATGACACAATGCGTAATTTAATATTTGAAGAAATAATTAAAAGCGTTGTATCAAAGCACCTCCTTGGATTTTCATAGCGTGTACACAATGGCGATGCCAACCGTGGTCCGATTAACTTGCAAACAAGTTGGACAAAGCTGAGCAATGTTGCTTTATTTAAAAAGCAGTGGCTGTGCATACTTCAGCACAGTGATCTCTTTGCTAATCACATTAGTTCATGCAGGTGTGCTTGTGCTATTGCTAAGCAGTTAACAGTAAAATATTTGAGTTAAAGATTCTGATTTTAATGGTTTAATGCAATTTAATTAAGTTTCACCTACACAAAATACTGAAGTGGAATTATAGTTTAATTTAATATTATGTGGACTATATATATAAACTTAAATGGTTCAAGGCAATTGGTTTCCTCAAATGGTTTGAGTTACATTAACTCGTTGGGTTTTACGGTTATGAATTATTACTCTAGTCCAAATGAAATTGAACTTTTAAAGTGCATATAAACATACCTAGTGTTGAAGCGGTGAATAATTATATAATTTAGCACAGATTCCCAATCAGACCATTTGAAAAATTGATCAACAGGTCAATTTTAAAGGTGAAGAGCATCATTTCTGCACCCCTAAGGCACCAAAGTAAATTGAAAAATTAATGCTTTTAAACAGGTGTCCTAAACACACAGTGGTCAGTAATAGTATTGTTTTAGAATGTGGATATAATACCAGCCATATAACTTCATTAATAAAAACAAGAAGAAAACAGTCCACAGGAGAAAATCAATGCAACAGCTTCACACTAAAGCAAAGACAATACTGGACCAAGAACAGAACTAAACTGAGGGCTTAAATACACAGGAGATTGCAAGGAAGGGCAGGTGAACATAATCAGTAACCAAATGACTGCAGGAAACATAGGGAACAAAGGAAACAGGAACAAAAACACAGGAAACAAGGAAAAGCAAACTAAAAGTCCCTGAATACAAACGTAAACCTGACAGCTGTTAGACATAACTAAATTAATTGATGTATTACATAAGGAATTCAATGTATTATTTAAACACAAAGAGTTCACTTAAACACAATTTTTACAACTCCTCATGTCGACTAATTATTCCAGTGAAGTGAGGTTTTCTCTCGAATACAGAAAGGTAATGCCAAGACACCCCTCATTGCTACGTCTACAGCTGTGAGAAAAGGGATTGAGGTACCAGTAACTAAAATGGATTGAAAAATATATCTGCTCTCAGTATAATGACTTTGTAGTCTCCACTGCTCTATTAGGACTCATCTGGGAGTAAGAATGATGGGGTGGCCGCTGAAGTTGCCAGCCTGTTAAGTCACTATAAAATTGTTGCGTCAGCGCCTTGTGCATGTCTTTACACTCTCAAACCCATTGACAGCGCTATGATATGGATAGCTTCAGCTTCACGTGTCGTGCTGTCTCAGACTATCTCTTTAATTAGCTGTTAGCATTAGCATTACACTAGACTCCTTTTTATATGCTGTATATCTACCAACACTGCTGTCTTAAACTGACTCCATGAGGGGTGGACCCATCAGATTGGATGAAATATTGCAGGGTGGATGTAGCATGGGGGATTGTGTTTAATTACTGTGTAGTGTTCTCTGCATACTGATGACCTGAGGAATGGCCTGAGCGTTTTTCACACACTAGTCTCCACTAATACCGTGCTGCACACATTATAGCTGTGAATATGATTATTAATCTAAAATATGTGCTTTCACAGCCACGGAATAGAATTGTTTGAGGGAGGAAATGTACATATTTCATTTATGAAGCAATGGAAAGTTTTCATCTTTTTACATTATTCTAACAACTGTCACAAAGTTCAGTGTGTTGAACTGCAAATGAACAGTGAAACCGTTTTTCTTTTTTCAATCTTTTTCAGTCTTTAACCACAATATTCGTTGCAGGAAAGAAGACAGACATGAATTTTAAAAAGAGGGAAAGGCCTCGAGAAGTAATTTTGATCATATTAATGGCATGAATGAAAAGTAACATTTAGTCATTAATGTCAGGGGAGATATATATGAGACCTACATATATAATATATATATATTAGCATTAAAGAAGCCTATTAGTAATGAATCTCATCTTTCGGGGTCAGTGCCGATAAGTAATAATCTTATGCTAATATATTCTGTGACAAAATCGTCTGATTCAAGCTTTCTGTTGAGTCGTTTTAATCTGCAATCTATTGCAATCTTATAGACCTTCAGATCAGACATTTGGAACACATTTATTAAATTTTTGTTGAAAACTTAAGTAAAACTATACTGTTCTTGGAAAGTTGTGATGCCTATTTTAAAGAGTCGTGTATAGGTCATTATTCTGCAAAGTTTTAGGGTTTATTAAACATTTTGTTCGTTGTGTGGAGATTTGTTTTACTAAAGAGACCACATGAGGAGGTTTATTAATGAAATTTAATGGAAGAAAACATCACATTCGATATGGTGGCTGGAAGGCATTATAAAGTCCTGCCTTTTGGTTAAGAGCCCATTTTTTGTTTTACTAAGCATTATCTAGATTAGCCAAGTTAACTAAGTTCGACTACGGATAAACATTCTTTGTTTGAGGCCAAGTTTGTATTGATTAATGTGCTTAGTATGAGTTGGCTTCCAAGGCAACAAGGTATACTATACCATAAAGTGCAATTCTAAATCAAATGGCAACAATAAACTCCAATAAACATTTACTCAATGTCTCTCTTCAAACTTTCTTCCAGCATGGAGAGGGAAACTCTGGAAGCAATGAGGATGGACACAAAGACATCACAAGGAACAGAGGGAGGGTGTCCTGGGTTAAAACAATGGTGACACCCACCTTAACAAACATGTGCCGTACCACAAACCGGCCTCCTCCACTCAAACAGTGTGCTTGCGAGCCCACTCGACAAATGACTGCCTCATAGGCCCTTTTGTTTTGCTAACTGGTAACTGTGGATGTGGAAAAAAGGAAAACTTGAGTAAACAAGCAGTGCTTACCATCTCAATAGAGCTGCATGGGTGTTCTTCATCACAACAGTCTGGGCCACAAGGCAAACTATGAGAATAGCATGGCCCGAACTCAACAGCAAACAGGCTTCAATTGTGTCTCTAAAACAGCCCACTGCATTTTGATTTCTGCTCTTTGTTTACGCACAGCAATAAAAAGGATTTGTCTCTGAAAATTTGAATCCATCTACAGCCACTGCTTCTGGTTCAGCTTTGCTTTGTTGTTGTGTGAATTATCGTGAAATATGGTGGCCCCACAAAGTATTTGGACACTTGAACCACACTTTAAGCATAATTGTCACTGCACAAAAAATCAAAACAAGTGGCAATCATTGTAAAGAAACACAACACAAAAAGCAAAAAATACAACACTTAAAGTTAAAATCTTTTCATAAACGTTTGCTAAAATAAAATAAAAAACACATTTTATCATTTATTTAATATAATATATATATATAGTTTGTTTGCAGATACCACAAAATTTATATATTTTAAGCTTGGAGGGATAGTCTACTACACAAACATGAAAAATCTGTCAACATTATTCATAATGATTTCGTTCCAAACCTGTATTAATTTCTTTCTTCTGTGGAACATAAAACGACATTGTATCACAAGAACTTCCATCGTACACACACACACACACACACACACATTGGGTGTTTCCATGTTTTATGGGGAATTTCCAAACACATAATGATGTTTATACTGTACAAACTATATATATTCTATCCTCTAATCCCAAACCTACCCATTACAGAAAATTTTTCTGCATTTTTACATTTAAAAAAAAAACATCACTTAGTATGATTTATAAACTGTTTTCCTCATGGGGACCAAAAAATGTCCCCACAAGGGCGAGGATTTTGGATATTGTCATCTTTGTGGGGACATTTTGTCCACATAATGTAGGGTTTACCAGGACCACACACACACACACACACAAAACACGAAGACATTTTTCAAAATGCATACAGGTTTGATGGTGAGTAAATAGTGACAGAATTTTCACTTTTCAGTGAGCATAAGCATTTAATACAATTTAATCACTTTATCAAAATCATTGGCCATAAACATTAGCCAAGCTCATCAGCTGGTGACTTCACCTCTAAAAGGTTGTGAAAATGTATCCATGCCCTTCCCATTCAGTTTCTGCGATATTTGATGGCACACTGGCCATTGTCTTGTCAGGCTGAGAACATTCTTTCTTTTATTAGTGTCTAGTTTTGTAACACTGCCAAATAACACTTGATTGCTCTTTAATTAAATATTAATGGCCGTCATTACATCTTCATTTATAATTAATGGCCGTTAACGACTGATATTGCACATTAATGTAATTAAACATTAGTAAAGCAGTAATGTAATTTCGCTTTCTCTAACGACTGGAGACTGGATGACTTTATACAGCAGAAGTGGCCAAAATAGTGGCTGCAGTGAGATGACTGAGGCTGGTATTAAAACCGCACTGGCTTCACAAAGGTCTGCTGGACATTAAGGCCTGATTTAAGAAGTTGTTTTAACCGCTTATTAAAATCACTATGTACAGTTTTGATTGTACTCATTATGTGAATTAATTGAGTTCAGAATGCACAGTCTATGAACATCCTATGTTTTCATGTATCCAGACAAGTGATTCACAAAGCAATTAAATGCAGTCCAACCTGCCCCTTCACCCCCAGATGTGTAGCTGAGACTATTTTGCACAGAGATGCTTTTGTGTGCTAGTGTGGGACCAAAAGACTGAACCCTGGGGCATCTGAGGAGAACTGGCATCAATAACTCTCTTTTTTCACCCTGAGGTGGCATCAACTTTAACCCTACATCTAAGGGTGTCAGTCTAGCATTAATCCGACTGACTAAATTGTGGTTGTGCTGGTCAGCTCATTCTTTTCCTGCAGCTTTACCCTCTCGGGAATCATTAAAGTACTGCTCATGGTTACATTTTGAGCAGTCTACATATTCTACATATTCTATAATCATAGCAGTGTTATGTAGTCAAAGGCTTTTGGTTTACCCTGAGAGATCAAAGCTGAGAAAGAACAAAACAGGAAAGCAATGAGCAAATATTTTCCGCAAGGTAATAAAAATGAAGTTTGCGCTAGAGCATTGGTAAGCACAGCACAGGCCCCGACCATTAAAACTCAATCACTTCTCTCTAGCACTGTGAAAACAAATATACACGATGAGCCTACAGGGCTGCTATCCTCTGATGGCACTATGACTTTCCCTAATTAAAGGATTCTAAAGCACACCAGGACACAAACAAAGGATGCTTTTTAAAAATCTCTCATCATGTTGTATCAACTGTTTGTGGGAAAAGGGGGGTAGATAGAGAGGGATCTCAGACTATTTTCCTGCTCTTTGATTGAGACAGGATGAAGGTAGAAACGGTAAATCAAGACCGCACAGCTGCCATTGTTTGGTGAATTTTTAACTAGAAAATTAGATCCTTAAGGGCTCCCTTAGGTTTAGAGAAGGCCACAGCAGTGAAGCAGAGACTAAAACTGTAATATATTTTGCATGGTTCTTTTATCCTGCACAACCAAAATGTCACACTTCTCACATTCTGCCCTCGTTTTTGGAAGATTCCATCATACATTTGGCGAACTTAAAATGTTATAACCTGTTTGAATGGGGAAAAAAAACACAAAACTACAATGATGTTTTACTTTTTTTTTATATACACTAAGAAAAGACTGTAAAAATAGGGCCAGATGTACTGTGTTAATTTGAATGAATTGTCCGCATGGATTTTTCACAGGTGTTTTACCCAGATTTTGAATTATATAATTGCATTATGTTGTGTTTTAAGGTTTAAGGAAATTTCCATAAACTCAACAGATATTGTCCTTACCAGTACATTTTCAATTGTGTGTGTATGTATAATATTATAATGTATCATATATTTAACCCCCTAACATTCCACAACAAAACAAAAAAGGTAACAGAGAGAAAATGTACAAATTACAATAATTTTATCAAAAATGGCAAAGTAAGCACCATAACAGTATTCCATTTAACTCGTGCATATTCCAAGTCACCATACATTTTTAATATTTATTATTTTACTTTTTTTGAGGAACAAATCTTCAGAAAACTTGAAGAATATGGTATACAAGTAAAACTGACAACACTTCTATGGTTATTTTTATGTTGACAGTAAAAATCAGTTTTATTACAAAGCATTATAAACAAAGCAGCTCAGAGATTTTCAATGGGAAAGAATCTTTTTGTGTTTTGCGGAATATTACAAAGATTTTGAATGACATTTTGGGGATGCAGGATAAAAGTCACTAGAGTGACCTTTCCAGAGATTGTTCCCACCTATTTAAGGCCATAAAAGCATGTCACAATACCAAAACTTATCATATACCTGTTTCATTAAAGGGTTCACCCAAAAATGAAAATTCTGTCATTAATTACTCACCCTCATGTCGTTGCTTACCTGTAAAACCTTCATTCAACTTTGGAACACAAATTAACATTAAAACAACCTCTTGGATTTAATCAAAAATATCTTAATTTGTATTTTGAAGATGAACAAAGGTCTTACGGGGTTGGAACAACATGAGGGTGAGTAATTAATGACAGAATTTTCATTTTTGGGTGAACTAACCCTTTAACCTTTCTTATTCAGATTAAACATATTATAAAGTTTGATCTTCATAAGTCTGATTAACAATCCAACAAATTTTTGCATCATGTCAACAGACTTGTTTCCCCAAACATGTAATTACTTTAGGTATGATGCCCACCTGTTTTGAAACAACTTTACGTTAGATCTGTGTGCTCTCTGATCACATTAGGATAATACAGTAATGTTTCAACAAAAGTCCTTCTGTAAAGCCTACCTTGTGTACCGCCACAGCTGCATCACTGTGACACATGTACTGACCTGTTTAATCTCTCTTTCAAAAGAACATTGTTTCTCTTAGTGCTTTTTTTAATACACAGACTGAAATAATTGGATTTGAGCATTTATAAATTGAAATCACACTTTCAGTGTGACCAGTAATAAGAGCAATCGGCAATGCATAACATTTTACTTTCAATAGATATTTATATTAAAAAACTCAATTATAGTCAATGTTTTGCATACAGTAAATATTTGCGGAGAGACTGCATTCACAAATACTCATTAGCATGATTAACTAATTTCATAGAGCTGACCTTAAGTTAAAAAACACTTAAAAATGTCTATACCGGACATAAGCGGAGCAACGCGACAACAAAAGAATAGAACCCATTAAAATCAACGATGCTGTCTACACTGGATGCGGCATGGCAAGACGCGACATGACAAATCCCCAACAGTAAACTGCTGCCCCGTTTTGACATACTCCAAGCGATATCGCTGCATCTGATATGAAGTACAAATGGATTTGCAAAGGCTGCTTTGCCGAATCGAGTGTAGACAGCGTCAAATTGTTGTGGCGCAATGTAATGTGTGTTATAAACTTATACAACAGTATAACCGTAGCTCCACAAATTTGAGCAGCAATCAAAAATTGCTGATTTTTAGTACAACAGCACAGAAAATTGGGATCGCTCAAAAACCTGTAAAAACAAGGTAGGCCTACAGAACACTTTGAGCAGGGAAGGGAAACTGCTTTTCCAGTCTATGCATTGCTTGGTCACATGCAACCGTCCTACTCCGGACTCGAACTGGCATCTCCGGCATGGGAGGCGGGCACACAAACAAGGACGCTAAAGATTGCAGTCACAAGCGTCTGTCGCTAGTGCGCCTCTTAAGATCAGGGGAGTGATGTTTACCCGCACAGCTCTGACTAGCTGGCTTCCGTTACACTCACCACCCTAAACCTCAGTCACATCTGGGTCACAGCACCAATGTAACCACTCCAGTTCTACTCACCCCACCCCAAGCAGGATTCAAACTGGCATCTGGCCATGCTAACAAGGATGCTAAAGACTACAGTCACTAGCGTCTGTCGCTAGTATGCCTCTTGAGACCAACTACTAGCTGGTCTCTCTTACACAAAGTTAATGTTTGGCTTCTTTTGGAACTAAAGCAAATTGACAGAAAAAAAAACAAAATAAATTAAATATAATATAATATAATATAATTTTGTCTGAAAAGTCAGCTAAAATGTCGGGTTTTGGCTTTGATTTCCTTTTGACGTGCTCACTACCGTACATTTATGTACGCTTATTTGGATTGCTTTGACTATTCTCTGTAGATCCTGACATCTCTCACGCCACAGATTGGTAGAACTACTTTTGGTAACACTTTACAATAAGGTTTATTAGTTAAACATTAATTAATGTATTAACTAACATCAACTAACCATGAGCAAAACATTTGTTACTGTATTTACTAATCTTCGTTAACATTAGTTAATGAAAATACAGTTGTTCATTGTTTGTACATATTAGTTCACAGTGCATTAACTAATGTTAACATGATTTTTATAATGTATTAATAAATATTGAAATTAACATTAACAAAGATGAATAAATGCTGTATAAGTGCAGTTCATTATTAGTTCATATTAACTAATGTAGTTAACTACTGTTAACTAATGAACCTTATTGTACCTTCAGCAAGCGTACTGCTGGATTCACATACACTCGTATTAAAGGGTTAGTTCACCCAAAAATGAAATTTCTGTAATTAAGTAGGCCTACTCACTCGCATGTCGTTCCAAACCCATAAGATCTTCGTTCATCTTCAGAACACAAATTAAGATATTTTTGATGAAATCCAAGGCATTTTTTTATCCCCCATAGAAAGCAATGTAATTACCGTCATTCAAGGTCCAGAAAAGTAGTAAAGACATTGTTAAAATAGTCAGCGTGACTGCAGTGGTTCAACCTTAAATGTTATGAAGTGACGAGAATACTTTTTGTGTGCAAAAATAACTTTATTCAACAAATTTATCTTTCCCCTGTCACTCTCATTCGCTGTTTACGTTCAGCGCTTCTGTCAGAACGGCAACTCATTATTGGCCGGCTCCTGCGTCAGCATCACACGCGTGCGTCGTGCTGCTCACGTGAACAGCATCGCCCAATACTGAGTCGGCGTTCTGACATAGAACCTGGAAGCGCTGAACGTAAACAGTATGAGAATGCCAGGGGAGAGATCATATTATCATCGCTTCATATCATTAAGGTTGAACCACTGTAGTCACGTTGACTATTTTAAAGTCGGCATGAAATCAAAATTGACCCTATTTACTTTGTCAGTGCATATAGTCTTGTGGTGAACAGGTAATCCATGCAAGTTAATACGCAGAAAAAAATTGTTTGTCGTGGTAATCTTTAATCAAAATCTGAAAAGTTACTTCCGGTCTGGAATGGCGTTCCTTCTCAGATGACGTCAGTTTGACGGCTTGGGTTGAAAATGCTTAAACCACTCCTCTCCAACCGTTAGTCTGCAATGAGTGAGAGATGGAGAGGAGGAGCGCTAAGGTAAAACCCTGCCCTCTATTCAATATTCCGTTTCACTTGGAAATACGTCACAACACTGGAGAAAAGTCGTTTGCAACTGCCGGTTCACGGGGACTTTATGTGTCTTCTGGACCATGAATGACGGTAATCACATTGCTTTTCTTAAAATAACACTTAACTTTATTTCTGTTTTTTACCATTAAAAAGTAGGCCCCCCTAACCTCACAGTCTTGTAGTAGAAAACACCTGAGCACAGCTAAATTGAGTTTCACATTTAACTTTAAAACAGGCTTGTTTTGTTTCATATTTCAAGCAGCTGCTAACAGCCAATTAGAGACGAGACGAGGATGCCATTTGATAATTGGTAAGACAATTTATACAACATGCCATGCTAAAAAAAGATCATACTTACCAGTGGAGAACACTACATTTCAGGAGTCAGGAATTAATTCTTGTGACACAAACAATTATTGTTGTTTATTTCCAAAAAGTGAATACATTATTGTGTTTTTGTTATTATTATGTTGACTTAAAGGGAATATAATAAGACAGTAAATACATAATAAATTGTTAGAGGAACAATACAATTAAGGTAGGGGAATGCATACATTTTTGCTTAGCAGGTTCTGGTAATGTATTATTATATTTATTTCATTACAGAGATGGTTAAGGTTCTGGTGTCTGAAAAAATTCTAAACTTCTAAACAAAAGTTAACTTCCCAAAACTTCTAAAATTACATCAAACTTTTTCTACCTACAGCAAAGATGAAAATAGCCTGTTTTACTTTTTGGGGAGTTTGTAGCTTTGTATTAAAAGTACTGCTCATCATCAAAACAGGTTTTGGGGGGAAATTAAACCATTTTTCAGTCAAATACCACAAGGTGATACTTTGGAACTAAAAGACCAGTTGCATATATGGAGTCATATGAGCAGTTAATCAAATTGCTTGCCTATTTTCATAATCAATCCAAGCAAGCATCTATGTGAATCCTCATATGACCAATATTCAATACTAATTTAGCAGAAATATTATTCACAGATGTATGGTGCATGTGACACTGTAAGGTTCTTTCCTCTGGAATGTAATTATTTTAAATGTAACCACAAACTTTGCCTTTTTTAAGACGACACGCTCAAGAGTACATGCGGTGCGTATGGCAGACAGTATAAATGATAAAATTTTTCACAACTTGATGAAGAGTGATTGAGGCTTCGCACTTATGTGTTCAAGTATTTGCTTTATTCAATCAGAGGATTGTTACTCTTGCTCTCTCTCTCTCTCATTACATTGCATTTCAACTAATAAACTGCCAGCCAAGCAGGACAGCTGTTTTTGCCAAGAAAGCAGAGGCCTGCTGCATTTCTTCAGTGGTTGAATAAAGTCCTCACCCTCCATGGATTTGAGAGAGAAACAAACAAATAAAGATGGGGGGGGAAGCGTAATGCTTCAATCCGTAAAGTAAGCAGCTGGAAGTTTAGGTGATTGTAAATGCTTTGAGTGCTGAATTGGCATGAAGCAAATTTCTTTTCCTCTTTTTCTTAATTTTGAGTCACCAAAGATATGGGGAAAGAAAAGGAACATTTACTCAAAACTTTCACCCAAATGTGTGCAAAAAAAAAAAAATCATAGTTGAGCAGATGAGGAGGAATGCATTGTAAATATATATATTTATACTGAGTCACCAAAATGTCTCAATACAATTAATCGCAACTAATTGCATCCAAAATAAAAGTTTGTGTTTACATAATATATGTATATTTGCTATGTATATATAAATACACACACATGCATGTATATATTTAGGGAAAAAAAATTATATTTATATATAAAATATTTATATTTATATATAATGTAAATTATATATATACAGTATATACATGCAAATATTTCTTAAATATCGTTTGACAGCCCTATATATACAGTCAAACCAAAAATTATTCAGACATTTTTTATATTTTTGATATTTTTTTACTAGTGGGTGCAGGACACTATAGTTCATTTATGTAAGTGAGGATAGCAAAATAAAGTAAACTGACATATTATACCCAAACATTCTTCATACAGTGGCCTACCAGTAAAACTGATAACAATTTGGAACCAAAAATTATTCAGACATTTTGACCTGACCATGTTTTGCTAAAGTGTTATCTGACATAATTAAGATTATTTTTTTCTGACACAGTTTAACTCTGAGATCTTGTCATATTTTATTACCATTTTTTACTATAGAGAATAAACTGTATTAATGTTTAAGGTGTTTGAATAAATTTTGGTTTGACTGTATATACACACACACACATATATGTGTATATATATAACAAATATATATTATATACACACACACACGTGTGTGTGTGTGTGTGTGTGTGTGTTAACCAAATAAAATAATCTTGGATTTAGATGCACACAAGTTAATGCATTTAAACTCAATATCTTAAATTAAATGTGCAATTGCATTAGCGTTCGAACAAAAATACTTCCACGAAATAAAATCAAGGCAAAGAGTGCATCAATTATCCCTGTGGAAGTTAAGGCTGTGCATACAGAGCTTCTCAATAAACCAGCATTCACCTTTCTGATTTGTCAGAACAAAGTCTCTATTTGCATCCCACTTATTAAACCATTAGTGGGCTGCAGATTTGCAATAACTCTGCTAATCTATTCAAACTTTCTTTAGCCTGTTGCGACTCCAAATGTCTGACAGCCCGTGCAAAGGCGTATGGTAAAACATACTTCATGAAACTCCACAAAGAATAGATTCTCCTCCGTAGCCTACAAAGCATTCCAAGTTACTCCGTTTAAGCCCAGCTGCTGAGAATAGAAAACACTGGATCTTTTGTGAGGTGACTCAAAGTGCGTGGGTACAAATATATCAGTCCTCAACGACAGAATTATCCCACTTTTCCCTCCTTTTTAAGGTACAATCTTGCCATCTTATTTGTTAGAACATCCTTTCCCGAGTTGCCATAACAAGAGCATAATGGGTATCATTGTCACATGAATTATGCTTGGACCTGTGAGTGGGTGGGTTGAACTCATAGAGGACAACACCATCGTGGTGTTTTTCTGTCCATGACAAAGAGCTTCTTAATTGTGACCGAGTACGTTTCAGAACTGAGTCATGCCATTTTGTCTGCACTGTGCACCACAGACCTTTTGCCATTGTGTTTGTCCATTTTAATCAAATTCTAGGCGCGCTTATGGTTGCAACCAGTGTGAATGATAAAAGAGTCCAAGCCAGAGATGAGGATGTGTCGTGAAGTCATGTTTTCCAGCACATAGAAGGCTGCTGTCTGATTTAGACCATCCTTTTGTCCACCCTTATTCAAATGGGGTTTAGTTTTAAAACGCGAGCCCATTCTGCATAAAAGACCGATAGAAATCTAAAAGGACAGAATATGTGACCAGAAAAGCTGGTCAATAAATGTCTTGTCCTAAAACCCAGGCAAGAATGTGGGAAATGGCCCAAGAGGCAAAAGTCTGCCAGACATATACAGTTCAAATGTCTGAGGAAATGGAGATTATATTACATTCAACACATTTTTCTAAAGGCAAAATAGCCTGCAATGAATGTCTTTATGTATTATCTCTCTGTTCTTTAATCTTGCTGATCTTTTCAGACACTGAAGTCGAAATTAAGCATTTTCACAGCTTTACCTTGCACAGCACACATGCGGTCACATCATTACACACACACACACAGCTCCACTACCTTATTAACACTGACATCTGATGCCACGACTGGGCAAACGAAGCTCAACAATTGATGTCAGAGCCTTACAAATTAAATAAATGGGGAAACGCTATGGTGTATTACACACACTAAGTCTCCTTAATGAACAGTCACACGTTGGTGCACAAAGCGTCCTGTGCCAGACAAATCAAACATGTTCTGGCTAGAAAACAGCCACAGAGCTGCGTGAGAGTCAGATCAATGAATAGATTACCTCTTATATATTAAGCACAAACTGAAAAAGTGACAATTAAATAAAAATGCCAAATCTCAAGAACAAGCTAGATAAAAAATTATTTCTACACTGGTATTATTTTAATACAATTTTTAATTATTTTAATAAGAAGTTACATATTAAATGCATGCCAATTTTTGCTTCACAATAAGGTTCAGTGGGTTAAAATGATAATAATTAAAAGGTTAGTTCACCGAAAAATGAAAATTCTGTCATTAATTACTCACCCTCATGTCGTTCCACACCCGTAAGACCTTCGTTGATCTTTGGAACACAAATTAAGATATTTTTGATAAAATCCGATGGCTCAGTGAAGCCTGCATTGCCAGCAAGATCATTTCCTTTTTCAATGCCCAGAAAGGTACTAAAAAATAAAAAAAAGCGGCTTTATTCAACAATATCTAATGATAGGCGATTTCAAAACACTACTTCATGAAGCTTCGAAGCTTTACGAATCTTTTGTTTCAAATCAGTGGTTCGGAACGCGTATCAAACTGCTAAAGTCACCTGAACTATTGAAATTTCAAAAGACTTATGACGTAACGAAGCCTCGTTTACTGAAATCACGAGATTTTGGCACTCTGAACCACTGATTTGAAACAAAAGATTCGTAAAGCTTCGAAGCTTCATGAAGCAGTGTTTTGAAATCGGCCATCACTAGATATTGTTGAATAAAGCCATTATTTTGTTTTTTTTATTGGCGCACAAAAAGTATTCTCGTCACTTTATAATTTTAAGGTTGAACCACTGTAGTCACATGAATTGTTTTAAATATGTTTTTAGTACCTTTCTGGGCATTGAAAAAGGAAATGATCTTGCTGGCAATGCAGGCCTCACTGAGCCATCGGATTTTATCAAAAATATCTTAATTTGTGTTCCAAAGATGAACGAAGGTCTTAGGGGTGTGGAACGACATGAGGGTGAGTAATAAAAGACAGAATTTTCATTTTAGGGTGAACTAACCCTATAATGTTCACTCATAATGCATTAAGATTAATCAAAAGTGTTAGTATATAAAGAAATTAACAAAAATAAAAAGTATTGTTATTTGTTAGTTCATGATACATAATGCATTAAATTATGTTAACAAGCTGAACTGCTAAACCGTTGCAAATGCAAAGACACAGATTAATGTCATTTCCTGTTTAAGGTGTTTGTACATAGACAGCTTCCTCCTAAATTCATTTAGATATAATACAGTATACTTGGATGCCATTTTTCTTTTCACTTCCTTCAGCCCTTTGGTCTGTCGCCCAGCACCTTCAAGGTGTTCAGCATGGGGGGACATTATTTTCAGATCACTTTACAATCACTTATTTTGCTGTCGGAAAACGTGGCATAATAGGTGTGGATACTACGGGTTGGTTGAATGCATAACTGTAGCCAGACATCTCTTATTCTCCAAGGTGGGCTGAGCTCGGCTTTGAAAGACAGGAGAGGAGAGAGATGGAATATCTAAAAGGGGTTAAGTGCCGAGGTTACCCATCCACGGAGCATAAAATGAAGGCTCTCACTTTGATGGACACCAGAACCCGGATCCCTGATGTCCCAAAATATTAGGTTTCTCTTCTAATAATGTTGGAAATATTGCCTACTGTCATGATTAATCTGGCCGGGTGCTGGCGCTGATTGCAGGTGACACGGTCACAGCGCAGTGCCCGTGTTAGTTTCCACACACCGTCAGCTTCACTCCCAGTTCTGGACGAGCCAGCCTGCACAGTGATAGCAGCTCTCTGCTGTCTCTAATAGATTGTGACAGCCAAGAAGGAAACCTTTATTTTAATTCAAACAACAAAAGCCAAATAGCAAAACTTATGTACGTGCCTAACTTTTTCTTCCGTGCCTTTTCTTATCTTCCCCAGACCGATTTCTCAAATGCTTTTTCTTATCTGGGTGAGAAAATCTCAGAGCCACATTATTCTCAGCATTAGCAGACACAAAATGTGGAGGTATTTGCAGATGTGGAGGACGGCGCAAAAACATTTGTTGAATCAAAGGCTTGAATTATTGCACAAAGTTCAGCAAGTTTCACATGGCACTTAGAAACACCATTGTCCCAGCCAGGAACAAGGAAGCCCATTCTTCAGAGGGGGTGAAAGACAACCTTGGCCATTCTCATAATCGAATCTGCAAGTCCCAGTGGACCATCGGGAATTCTTTGCATTGGCCATGGTCAGAATGCACTGTTTGGCCTAACAATGGCAACATTGATGTTAATGCTCAGAGAATTTTGGTTGAGCTGAGCAAACTGAGCGGGACCGAGGGGGAATACCGCTCCCTGTCATTTCCATAAGGGGCGAAGAGGGTCATATCTGTCTCTGCCGCACCCACCCACCCCTTCTCTGTCCATCCGGCTATGATCTCATGCTGAAAGCTGTTCTCTCAAACAAACAAATGCAAATGCCCAGAAAATAGCGCCACTTCCTCCTTTTGCCCATTGCCCTCTTGCTATACCGCTATCGGGCCTGATATTATTTGCACAATCGCTCCTTGTTGACAGTGTATCGAGACTGAAACGGGAGTGTTTTGAGAACTGATGTTACATTGATGTCCGGTTGCCATGGGGCCACGGTTGCGGCATGAAGTCATGACCTTCCTGTTTGGCCACATAGTAACTTATTGAGTCGATACAAATTACCCTGATTCTTTATCTACCAATTTAGCTGCTGGTAGTGGGCAGGGGTCACATAGCCCCATTCATGGGACGGCTTTTGAAGTTACTGCTACCACTGTGAGACTTTAACGCTTACCCCCATGCGGTGGGATGAGAGGTAGGAGGTGGGGGGAGATGTTCCCAGACAATGAACACCATTGCTTCCCGCCTTCAAAACACTTACTTCAAAAGGACCTCCCTCTGCCAATCCTGAGTTTGCTCTGGTCGCCGGCACTGGACATGCTTTTCCCCGTGGATATAAATGTTTTATTAGAGGTGACACCTCAGGCTGCTCTTTCCGTGCTTCTGTGCGAACCCTCAGCCAGAGATGTGACAGGACTGAAGGGAGAACAGTCATGCAAAAAATATCAATTAGAAAAACACCAAACCGTTCACTGACACACTGTGAATCTGTCGCTCCTTGAATGAGCAACAAATATGTGAGGCAAGAGCATCTGGACGCCTAATTAAATCAGACCTCACATCAACATGACTCCACAGCAACGACAAAAATTTTATCGCAATATCCGCTCCAAATGTCATCCCAAGCTTTGGGATTTCATCTTTTGCCAAACTATAACTTGATTCATGTGGTATGTAATATTGAAACGCACAGTCAGCAGAGAAAAATGTAATGATTTACAATAGGTATACATAATTGATTGTCAATCATTCTTCTAATCAGCCTTCAATGAGACCACTGTGTTGCCCCAAGAAGATGGATGTTAAAAGAAGTTTTTGAAAAACAGATGGTGGATCCCTAACAATAAGGTTTTTGCTTCCTTTTGAAAATGATCAACTTCCTGTGCAACACTGACAGATCGTTATCAAACCTTAATGAAATGATGCTCTCTAATGAAATAACTAGTGACATACTAATGTATTAAAGTATAACAAGACATTTCCTTCCTTTTCAGTATGTCAAAAAAAGAAATAAAATAAAACAACAACATTTAAATATGAAAAAAACACACAGAGAGAATTTATTGTTTATTCTCTTCAATAATAGGGACATTGTTTATTTTTCCCACTATTTCATTATCATTATTACCTTAATTTCTGTCCAACAAAACCAAATTTGTTGCAACTACAGTGTCCATACTATAATGAAGAGAAAATTAAATTACTCAATTCACATGATTGTTGTTGGTGTGGAACACCAGCATTTAAAGCACTAATGAAATTTATATTGCGTAGTAGCAGATAAAAAAAAGGAACAGTCCTAATGATTCATGGGCCCTTTCTCAAAAGATGAATGTGTTTCCTTACATTTGCCAACCTTAACTGCACGGATTTAATTTGTTGACAATTGATACTGATCACCTTCAAATGGCTTTTAATTGATATCGGTGTGGAAGCAGTGAACTTTAAATAGACGTTTCTAATTATTGGATTTAAAAAGTGGGGGCTTTTCGGGAAATGTTATGGCATTTGGAAAAGGATTCATGAGGCAATAAGGAGATGGCCACCCTGCAGCTAAATGACATTAAAGTCTGTTACTGCTTATACCTGAAGGGAGCAATGCCACCAGTCTCGGGAGGCGAGAGTGGGGTCCCACCTCAGGGCTGGTACTTATCTGGAGAATACATTACTTTATCCTGATAGCCAGATATTTCTGTGTCACTCATCTTGCAATTGAAATGTAGCTCATGTCTTTGCAGGAGTCAAAAGGAGGTTGAGCTGCTGCTGAAGACAAATGGCGTCTGAATAAAAGGATTTACTGATAGGCATGTATGCCAATGTTTGCCATTTGCTCTTGTGCACCTGAGAGATGCCATTGAAAGGGATGAAACAATTAAGCAACACCTGCAGTACTCAACTTTTATTCATAAGGTAACTTTAACCTCATATAGCCCACTATTTTAGATTTAAACACAATATAAACAGCTATTTTATTCATTGTTGTTTAGTCTAACCAAAGCCCCTACTGTATGCTGCCAAGCAACACATAGACTAGCAACCTGCCTGGAACGCCATACAAATGGAATGAAACAAACAGTAAAACATTCCAGTTGTGTTGTAATAAATATCAACTGTCTCTGAACTGCTTGTCCAATCAAATTAGGAAGGCCTGATTGAACTTTTTTCCTATTTTGACTAAAGGCTTTTAGTCCATGCACAAGATGTAGTTTTTTATGCATGTCCAAAAACACTGATGGAATGAGATTGATGACTAAATTACAATTGGTTAGTTACTGTCATCATTAACTTCTGCTTAGTGTAAGCCAGACATTGCTCTCCAAGCCCTCCCACGCCAATGATCTCCCATTAGAGAGCTTAAATCTCATTACCTCATTCATCCAAGCACCAACATGCCTGCAGGGAGCTAGCAAACAGCCGTGACAGTGCTCAGACAGGTCCAGACGGTGTCCCACAAGGCTCTATCCTTGGTCCTGTGGCATTTTCAGCATGGAGCCCTGTAGGAGAAGAGCCAGACTGAATGGAAGGGACATGGGTGGTTATGTATGGTTAAAAGGTTTGGAAGAAGTTGGGGGCACTCCTGGGGTCTGGCAGACATGGTGTGAGAAGGGTCAGAGTAGGCGATAATCTCAGAGGTCCAAACACTGAGACTACTGTGTCTTTGGTCTTGTTCCCTCAGGTGAGGTTAGAGGCTCTATATTTTGCTGGAGCAGCACTGGACTAAGGCTCCATGGAGAATGACTGGAGGAATGAACCTGGAGAGTTCAGAAGAGTGATAGGCACCCATGGGGATAGCAGTTCTCTAATCTTGTCAGATCTGATGAGACTTAAAGCATCACCCGCAGTTAGCAAGAGAGACTTTTGAAGTGTATGTGTTCACTACTTATATATTTACTGTCCAAAATCATGTTTTTACATGAAATTTAAATAATAAAAAATAATTAAATGTCCACGTTATTAAGTTTTCTTTAACTTAAAAAACATAATCCAGTACTACCTTATTTTTTTTTTTTACCTCAGACAGTAGTGAGAACAGTCACCATGTAACGTCTGTCCAGCATGCTTCATTGGCTTATAATGGAGGATCAGTGTCAAAGCAGCCAACAAGATGATTACATGCCATCGAGGCACAGCCATTCTTTAGTATCGATCCACTTCAGCTGGGAAGACAGAGGATGTAAAAATTGAGCCAGGTGCAAGCTAGAGCCAGTGTGAAAAATGAGCGATTCCATATGTGTTAATTTCTATATGCTCCAATACATATTGGGTATGAAACTTAACTCTGGCCTCTTTGCTGAAACAAAATATGCCTTTAAGATAACTTAAAGATGAAGGAGCCAATTTATTTTTATATCACTGGACAAATTACAAAGAGAATTCATCTTGGAGTTACACTTGGCACTTTCATCAGATCAGCTATACGATCAGTAAAAGTATATGAAGTGATCAAGTTTAAATACAGTATCTCACAGAAGTGAGTACACCCCTCACATTTTTGTAAATATTTTACTACATCTTTTCATGTGACAACACTGAAGAAATGACACTTTGCTACAATGTAAAGTAGTGAGTGTACAGCTTGTATAACAGTGTAAATTTTCTGTCCCCTCAAAATAACTCAACACACAGCCATTAATGTCTAAACCGCTGGCCACAAAAGTGAGTACACCCCTGTGTGAAAATGTCCAAATTGGGCCCAAAGTGTCAATATTTTGTGTGGCCACCATTATTTTCCAGCACTGCCTTAACTCTCTTGGGCATGGAGTTCACCAGAGCTTCACAGGTTGCCACTGGAGTCCTCTTCCACTCCTCCATGACGACATCATGGAGCTGGTGGATGTTACAGACCTTGCGCTCCTCCACAGATGTTCAATAGGGTTTAGGTCTGAAAACATGCTTGGCCAGTCCATCACCTTTACCCTCAGCTTTTTTAGCAAGGCAGTGGTCGTCCTGGAGGTGTGTTTGGGGTCGTTATCATGTTGGAATACTGCCCTGTGGCCCAGTCTCCGAAGGGAGGGGATCATGCTCTGCTCATTCATGGTTCCCTCAATGAACTGTAGCTCCCCAGGGCCGGCAGCACTCATGCAGCCCCAGACCATGACACTCCCACCACCATGCTTGACTGTAGGCAATACACACGTGTCTTTGTACTCCTCACATGGTTGCCGCCACACACGCTTGACACCATCTGAACCAAATAAGTTTATCTTGGTCTTATCAGACCACAGGACATGGTTCCAGTAATCCATGTCCTTAGTCTGCTTGTCTTCAGCAAACTGCTTTCTTGTGCATCATCTTTAGAAGAGGCTTCCTTCTGGGATGACAGCCATACAGACCAGTTTGATGCAGTGTGTGGCGTATGGTCTGAGCACTGACAGGCTGACCCCCCACCCCTTCAACCTCTGCAGCAATGCTGGCAGCACTCATACATCTATTTCCCAAACACACCTTCTGGATATGACGCTGAGCACATGCACTCAACTTCTTTGGTCGACCATGGCGAGGCCTGTTCTGAGTGGAACCTGTCCTGTTAAACCGTCCGCTGTATGGTCTTGGCCACCGTGCTGCAGCTCAGTTTCAGGGTCTTGGCAATCTTCTTATAGCCTACGCCATCTTTATGTAGAGCAGCAATTCTTTTTTTCAGATCCTCAGAGAGTTCTTTGCCATGAGGTGCCATGTTGAACTTCCAGTGACCAGTATGAGAGAGTGAGAGCGATAACACCAAATTTAACACACCTGCTCCCTATTCACACCTGAGACCTTGTAACACTAACGAGTCACATGACACCGGGGAGAGAAAATGACTAATTGGGCCCAATTTGGACATTTTCATTTAGGGGTGTACTCACTTTTGTGGCCAGCGGTTTAGACAATAATGGCTGTGTGTTGAGTTATTTTGAGGGGACAGCAAATTTACACTGTTATGCAAGCTGTACACTCACTACTTTACATTGTAGCAAAGTGTCATTTCTTCAGTGTTGTCGCATAAAAAGATATAACAAAATATTTACAAAAATGTGAGGGGTGTACTCATTTCTGTGAGATACTATATCAGCATTATTACAATGAAGTATGAAGTCTTAAACTGATTTGGACATTTGTAAATTATTTCTTTAGTAGCAAGATTCCATTCACCAATATTAGTCAATAGCAACTGTGTGACATCAAGTCAATATGGGAAATGATCCGACTGATTTACTGTCTGAGTACCAGTACTTCCTCGCTGTAAGTAAACAACAACTGGAGCACAGATAGTATTAACCAGAACCAGCCTTTGCAAAGGGCCAATGCAAATATACTGCATGTTTCCTACGTTAATTGCAATCCCACCAGCATAAACATTATTATACACTGTTGAATTGTACCATGTCTCATAACAAAAAGTTTAGTGTCCATGTGAACCGACCGAATAGCTTTCTCTGTTTACCATAAATCAATTATTTATGCCTATAAAGCTTCAAAATATTTATCTTTGTGTAGTTGAAACCTAGTGGAAAATAAATGATGTTTTTATCAAAGGCAACAAATGTTTAAACTGAGGTTTTGAAAGATGGGCTTCACTTTCCTGGGAGGTGTTGGTAGGCCTGTCACTGATTACTGTATGAAACATCAAACACAGACAGTCACACACTAATGTCTTACAGATACAGCTGAAAGGAAAACAAAGTTTGCACAATCCACCTTTGAGTAAGGTCAACTAAGGGAAATTTTCATTTACAGACTGGAATAAATGTCGTAAGTGTTTGTTTGCAATGTTCTACTAACTTTATGGTTAAAAAAAAAAAAAACCTGCTTGTGAGGAAAATATAAAAATCGCAAAAACTGCCCATGTTTTTGTTTAGGTTACAGTTGAACAATGACGTAAATGGGATGTCTTCAGAAGCGAGTAGGCATTCATTCTACTGTCAAGGATGTGTCAATATGGACCTCTCTTGAAATAAAGCACATAAGCACTACTAATCATTATCATTATCTGCCGAGCCTTGAGCATTAAGTCCTCAAGAGGTGTTGTGTTATCCTCATCTGTTCAAGAGCGCAAGTTGGGCAAAAGAAATTAGACTCGGAAGGCCTCTCAAAAGCAGTTGTCATGATAATGAAGTGCTTGAGATTTTGCCATCAATCGAAATCCAGCACCAGGGATCACACACAGCATGTTAACACAAAGAAAAAAGAAATGGCAAAATGTCAACTGAAAAGAAAAATGTTTTAAGGAATAAAAAGTGTGTGTGTGTGTGTGTGTGTGTGTGTATATACACATTATTACATATACTCATACACTGAATTAATTATGTAAATGATACTATATTATTTTAATTATATGGATATGAATTGAATATTCACACACTGAATAATGACAGACCAAAAAAAAAAAAAGTCTAAATAAATAAATACAAAAATTCTCAAGTTGCAAAGTGAAAAGGTGCAAAGTACAGAATTTATTAAGACATTAAAAGATAAACACAAATCGAATGGTTTCTACTATTCAAATGCAGTATTAAGAGCATTCATTTGCATTTTGCAATGCTATTCAAAAACATTAGGGAAACAAAACAGATTCAAACAAGCTTAGAAAAGCAATGGAAAATTGATCTAAGCAATGTAAAATTCGATTGTGGGAGGAAGCGTATCCCAGTACATCTGTGTAAGTCAGTATGTGTGTATATGTGTGTATGACCACCCCATGGCTCTGTTGTCCCAATGCTCAAATGAGCATGTCTCCTCTTTTCCCCCAGCATTTAAAAACACAGTGTCTCGCCGGCTGACTGTTGCTCTATACGTGACACATGTCCTTATGCTGGTTCACATGTCGACCATTAATAAACAAATGAGGGCTCGCCCAGGAGGTCGAGAAGCTCAGCTGGCCCATTTGTGACAGGACCAGGGGACAAGAGGACGAATCTGGGGAGGGGAGATGGGGGACGGCAGCATGTCTGTCATTCTCTCCTAACCTTGTCTTTGTCAGAAGCGGGAGAATCAGAACACGTGCACACATGCTCTCATCCCTCACTCCAGACCCTCAGCGGCTGATTAGTGTGAGTGACAAAGTGGAGCAGCAAGTCCACTCAGCTCTTCATAATAAATCTATCAGCAGGGTAATAGAATTCCATCAATCCCCCCTTCCACTCCTCCGCCCCGCGGGGTCAGTCCCTCGAGCACAGCAAAGGCCTCTCCCTTGGGACTATACAACTGTTATTATTCAATTACACTCTTTTCTTCCCAGTTAAAAGACCATGATATCATTATCACTTAATGAATATATATAATTGGATCTAGGGACGCTTGCCTTTCCAACTGATGAATAATGTTCACGATTCATTTTGGCCTGCTATGAGCCTCCTCTGAGCATCTATTACTCGACTTCTCGCTAAAAATGATGATGACAACGGGAATTTGGAATTAGCTTCAGTGTTCATTCAATGCTTAGTTAAACACAAAGGATAATAAAAATGGAATCTGAGGGTGAAAGCTCCGGGCTCACTGCCATCTCACAGGTTCACTGAAATGGTGTGACAGTGATGTCATTAGAAATTGAAAATGGAAGGACGCAGCATATATGGTTTTAGGCATGGGGCTAAAGCATAAAATATCCCTTTGTAATGTGCATAATATTTTTATGCTGTTAAATTTTTTGTTTGCTGAGAAACACACATTTTTTCAATATATTTTTGTCTTGTTTTCCAGTAAAAAAATATCTAAACATCCTTAAAACAATATATAAAGCAAAACTATGAAGAAAAGATGTTTTTAGAAATTATCTTGAATTATTATTTTTATTTTTTTCTCAGTAGTTTTTCTTTTGTTTTAAGAAGAAGCCTCTAAATTAATAATAATGTTTAATTAATATCAATAAAAATAATGGCAATAAAAATAATGGCAATACTTTAATATATATATATATATATATATATATATATATTGTATAATAGTATTGTATAATTTCCACTCTCATAAATGTATAATATATATATATAAACTTATCTGAAGATGTTTTACTATACAAAATTATGAAATAAATTATAAATTAATATAAATATAAATAATATAAATGATTAAATAAATAGATTATTAAGAGAATGAATCTATTTATTTAATAATTTATATTTATTTATAAAATTTATTTATATAATTTATAATAAATTATATATGTGTATGTATATATATATATATATATATATATATATATACACACACACACACACATGATTTTATAAATTATTATAAATAAATATTAATAAATAAAATATTAAATACATAAATTATAAAATAATTAATCTATTTATTTAATCATTTAGATTTATTTTTATTTATAATAATTTATTTATAGAATGTATAATAAGATATATATATATATATATATATATATATATATATATATATATATATATAATTTATCTGAAGATGTTTTGCTTAAAATGATGAAATAAATGTGTTATAATAATTTATTAATTATATTATAAATTATTATAAATAAATATAAATATAAATTATTAAATAAATAGATGAATTATTTTTATAAATACAATTTAAAAATTTGTATTGGTGTATGTGACATTAAAAAAGTTTAAAGAAATTTAATTCGTATTTCAGTCAGTGTTACAAATGAGTGTACATCAATGAGATCGTAGAATCTTTTTATCTGAATAAATAAATACAAACAATCCAGACAATCAGAGTTCACTGAATATAACAGGAGCCTGTAAAATGAATAATAATGATGGTAATAAGCATTACTAAAACATTGACTTAGCATTCACTCAGTTCATTTGTGAAGAAAAGGAGGAGGAAAAGTGACAGAGGAGAGACGAGGGACCTGGGAACAGAATAAAAGGGAGAGATTTGCCTCATAGCAGTAAAACGTTGCCCTCCCATTGGTAACCAAATGCAACAGTCCCTCCCCTCCACATTGTGCGGGGTAAACGTTGCGTAGAGAGGGTTTGTGCGGATTAGCAAGCTGACCAACATTATCAATCCTGGTTAAGGAGGTTCTGTTGACAGGGCAGGGAAACAAGGATCCAGCTGCTCCCAAAAGAGTCCATTGGGCCTCACTGAACCTTTACTTCACACGTACACACGCACGCCCATCCATACTGCCGCGACAAGGCCATCTCGTAGCCCCCCTCCCCCCATACATCACTCCAAATTAAATTTACATTAGGCCCTCCTCAATCAGGGGCCCGGCGGAAAAACCTGACATCATTAGACAGAGCGCGTGGCCGCCATCCATTACACCCCTATTATACACATGTCTTTGGATTTTAGCAAAGTTCATGCATACCTAAGTGCAAGTTTGTGTTAAAAATTAAAGACTCTTTTAGGAGGACAAAGGAGTTTCTGAACTGTTGACTTTGAGAGAGTCTTCATTACCCTACAGCCGACGGGTCAGCACCAAAGACCCGGTCTCATTCTCCTTTTTTTCTCCTTTCTTCCTTTCTTATTTTTCCCTTATTTTTCACTATCTAAGAAGGAGTCTGTGAGTCTCTTTTTCACTCCTAATGCAGTGTGGAGCGAGGAGGTGAAAAGTGGCTCCCTAATAGACACATTTGTTTCCCCTAATTTCTCCATTAAACCATAACTGTGAAGCAGGATCTGATATCAGGTGGTGAGAAGACAGTGGGACAGGCACCTGAGTGAAGCGTTTTACTCTTTAATTGCTTCATTAGCATCAACACTATAATCCCCCTCTAATTTCCACTCTCATTTCTCACACTCATTTATTCCAGCTCCTTCTTCATCTCTGTACCCCCATCCCACCCCCTTAATCGCACAGCACCTATTTGCTTTCCAAGGTAATGATAACAATTCACCACTCAGTAATGTTTATTTCATAAGCTCTATTCCCCAGATAAACAAGAAGATGCCGAAAAACAGGCAAGCATACTGAGGCTCATTGCATCAGACTCTAATTTTTCTCCCTAATTATGGTGTAATTACAGTTGTGTATGCTAATACGCTAAACATTTGTACAAAACATGCCCAGCTTCCACCTTTTCTTTTCAAGGTGCTGCATGCAATAACGTTTCACTCCTGAGTTTACATGATTTGGTTTCAGAGGTTAAGCATCACAACACAGAAATATAATAACATTGTAAAATTATTATTATTATTTTAGAAATATTATTACTACTATTACTAATCGTTATTATAATTATAATTAACCCATATATATATATATATATATATATATATAAAACTAACAAACAAATATATAATTAACAAACTATTAAATTCAGTTGCTAGTTATTTTTAGATATAATCATCAACACTCACATAATAATAATAAAAAAAAGTATGTAAACATGTAAATTGCACATAAGGCAGTTTTTGCATGAACTTCTATATCTAATTATAAAATTATGTTTTTTAATTCGTTTTTGAAATATAATCATTTACACAGTGGCTTTCATAACTTGTTTTCATGACGGATTTATTTAAACATACATTAAATAATCAAGACATCACTCACTTGAACTAACAAGCTGTGAACACTGAATGGCTTTTCTGAGGTAAATATAATTCTACATGACATTGTTTACAAGCTGTTTTATTGATCTTTCCGCGGTTGAAACTCCAATTGAGCGATTACATGAGATATGATAGGTTTCGGTAAGTTGTACTGTATCTTTCAACATACCTTCAGATGTTCATGTTCATTCTGTAACTTGTAAAGAGGAAGGGATGATTACATTCACTCACGCTCTGCGTTGCCGCTTGAACTGAGGCGCCTATAGAGTGATCTCATCAAAAAGCATCGAAACGGCATTTATTGTTTTGTGATAAAATGGACAGAATTTGAAAGATGACACTTTTTTCTTGTTGAAAGTAACAAAACACAGAGCTTATTGGTGGTTATTGCTGGTTAAAAGTGGTTAGGCTACAATGCATTACCGCGAGCGCCCCCTTCTGGATTGGAGTGTGGATTGCCTGTGAACTAATGGCATTCGTTATCTGACTGTATATGCACCGAACCACGACGTCCATACCGTGATGATTCAGGATGAATACAAGTACCATTACACCCCATATTTTATATATATATATATATATATATATATACACACACACACACACACACATACATATAAATGGATTAGGGAGGGGTTTTTTTTTACTGGAAACAAAATCATAATTAGGAAATTTGCAGTGAAGAGTTTTTGCCTGCTGTTTACTAGCAGGCAAATTGTCTTTTTACTCTTTTATGGCAACTGTTTTCTTCAATGAAGAACACAACACAACACAATGGAAGTCATTAGAATGACAATATTCTACTAACTATTTCCTGATAACTATAACTTACAAGAGTTAACAGCAGCTCTGTAGAGAGGTGACAGATAGCTCTATAGGTCTTTGTGAGATCACACACCCACGCTGCACTTACTCACTCTCCTGCAGTCAATGACCCAGTGTGACGGTTCGAACCAAGATGCTCATCCACACATCCATGAACTGCATGCCACTGAACCATTAACATACAAATGGCCTCAACTTAACACGTGATTAAGATTCCAAATGCCATCAAATGTGAAAGAACTACCAACTAAAGAATAAATAACCTTAATGGGGACCTATAACATGCTGTCTGTAATTTCCTTCCTGCACCGCCTTGGTTGAAATGTCCAGAATTTAATTTCTCATCATGCAACATATCTTCTCAAGAGGGTTGGGCAGGACTGTAAGATCTTTCCATTAAATACAACCCATTAATACTGCCATGTCCCATACAGTAAGGTAAAAGTCCAAAAAGTATGGTTTTATATGGAAAATTATATGAAAAATTTATGAAACATACTATAAAGTATTTAAACTTATTTAGATCTTAAACGCAAAATAGACCTATAGTAGCTAATTAAAGGCAGTGTTTTAAATAACGTGCTATTAATAATAAGGAAACTGCAGCTTATTCACACCTGACCAAGTGTTAAGAAGCAGGAAGATATGGATTTCCCAATGCACATTACAAAGAGTAAACAATATTAACCCTTCTCACATAGCCATTACTGGATCAAAATGACCCTAGTCACATCTCAGGAGTCAAAGGGTACGTTTACACGACAACAATGTATTAAAATAAAAAAGTTTTTTTCTTTGCATTTTTCGCGTACAGACAACAACATTGTCAAAACAATCCCTGTTCACACGGATCCACAAAAATAACTAAAAATGCTGTATTATGCATGCCAGGCCAGTAGTTGGCGATGTCACTTTGAAAAGAAAAACGACATGCCTGTTGACTAAACATGTAATACACATGCGCACAAAGTCACCGTTTTCACAGATTCGCTTTTTTGTAGTTTATACTGAGAGGATAACTGTATAGTTTTCAAAATCTTGCACTTGAAAAACTTTTCAAAAGTTTTTGTTTTCAGGCCGTTGTTGTGTAAATGAATGTTTACAAGAAAAGATTTTTAGTTGAAAACGGTGTCATGTAAATGGCCCCAAAGTTTGCTGTTTACAACAAGCTCCATATCGTGGCAAACGGTTGTCATATAGGCATGGGATGGATGATATAACTGGTCTCTTTTCATTTAGACTTGATAAACACCAGCTCAGAGTCACAAGAATTGTCTGTTTTGTGAATAAGGGATGACTGTTGTGTGGTGGATGGCTAATGACCACAAGTACAGACAGAACATGTACTGATTCATCTTCTGGGAAATAAATCTCAAGTGAGTAAAAAGGCTGCATATATTTGATTAAAAATACAGTCAAACAGCACTATTATGAAAAACATAACTTTTTTATATTATTTTTTATTACTTTTTTTTCCCTGCGATGATAAAGCTTCATTACTCCAGTCTTCAGTGTCACATGACCTTTCAGAAACCTTTCTAACATGCCGATCTGGTGCTCAGGAAATCTCTCTTAATATCACAGATGAAAGTTGTTGTGTCTTCCTAATGAAATGTGGAAACCGTGACAGTGACATTTAGAAGGAACAGCACTAAAATGGAAATATTTTGTATAATTGTCTTTATTTTTAATCAATTTCATGTGTCCTTGCTGAATAAAATAAATTTTCTCAATAATAATAATAAAACCATATACTAAAGTGTATATGGGTTAAAAAAAACAATCAAATATTACATATACAACATCACTATTTCTTTGATTACATGCTTTATTTCTTACTCTTTTAATTTATCATTCCCTCCTTCTCTTTAGGCCTTAGGCTGGCTACAAGGGTCAAGTCAAGACAGGGCGAGAGAAAAGATCACCCTTACCATCATTTATTTTTATCTTTCTCAGATGTCACACACAACAGCTTCTCGAGAAGTAGCTACATGGATCAATATCTATTTAGTGACCTAACCCCTGTGTATGTGTATGTCAAAGCAGGCAATCTAAAGCTGTTTGAAGTATTTCATCTGGCACAGTCCTGCCCCCTGACCTGTCCAAAACACGGACCTCTCCGTCCTAAAGGCATGCTGCTTCCCAGCAATAAACAAGGCTGGGAAGTTGTTGCACACTTGTCACAATGTTGGTGGCAACTGCACCACCTCTGAATTGTCTGTCTCTTTTTCTACCAGGCTTTCACTCTCTCTCTATCTCTGCTTTCCAGAAAGCAACAGTAACACAGGGCCATAAATACAAATAAAATTGGTCCAGTGGCCCAACTTGCCCCACATTAAGGGTAAGTTGAGCCATGTCAAGTTGATATTTACATGAAGTAAAAACATAAACATAAATTATTATTATAGAAAATAAGACTTAAAACTACATATTCAGTGTCAAATATTTTTTGCCATATAGACCTATATTCTTATTTTCTTAAAGACCAAAAAAAAAAAAAAAAAAAAAAAAAAAGGGTCTACCTTCTACAATAGGGGTCTACCTTCCCTTCTACCTATTCAGGTCTACCTTCAACAATAATAAGTTGATAAAACTATGAAAGTGGTCTGCCTCAGTAAACTTAGCAGATGTCAGACCAAGTTGTTGTTTGTACATAGACATGATTCCGAGTGTTTTTACATCCATCCATCCATCCAAATAAATTTACTGGTGAGAAATGCTGAGATACAAAAACAAAGGAAAAACCATAACGACAAACACGTAATACCTCCACTGGGTTTATTGCTCTGACAGGAAAAGGTCTGAAGGAGTAAATAAGCAGACATCGACGCCAATCTTTCATTCAGCCAGCAGTCATCCATCCAGTGTGCACCTCTTAATCTGGTCCTTCTAGCACCGAGGAAACAAAGACCTTCACCAGATAAAACAAATGATCCCACTAGGAATGGGAAACAACTCACAGTCAACAGTTCCACTCTCAACACAAGTCAGTGCTTTACCATCTTTGGGTGATTGAGCCATGTTTGTCCATACAAAAAAAAAAAAAAATTCACACATTGCACCACAAAATGGAGATAGATAAACAGAGCTGGGGATATTAGCCCTGATTTAGAGATAAATAGTTCTGATTTTGCTGGACCCCAAAGTACTACGCAATTTGAAATCTGCCATCTTTGCTCATGTGACCACAGAAGAGTTTTAAATGCCATGTCACTGTGGAGTCGCAGGAAAGACTGAAAGACTGACGCCACCACAGGAAAACAAGAACTTTTTACTATCCTCCTCCAAAAAGTAGGCACTGATAAAACAGAGACTAAACTATAATGCAATTTTAGCAATGTATACGATGATTGTTAAGATGGGTGATACGGAAATAGTCTTCAACATAGTGACACGTAGAGGTGTACTTGCAACATCTTGCAATAGCAACATTTTCCAGATACCAATTCTAATGGTGTAAAAAAAATAAAATAAAATAAATAAATAAATAATCATCATTAGCAGTTTGTTATGACTAATATATCCCCAAGAGTAAAAGTGATTGATAATAGGTGCGCTGCGGACATAAAGTGCATATATATTTGGATATTCATGTGACTGACCTGTTTTTATGCTCTGCATTATGTGCAAAAAAGTTAATTATAATAGGCAGACATGGCAGCATTGTTTATTAAGCTAACCTTGAGTGAGTGTACACACTTAAAAGTGCTATTAATTTCTTTAAAAACTTGACAAAAACATGACAATGATATCCCGTGAATTCTGAAAAAAAAATGCTTGGGTTGTTTCAACCCATGTTTGGGTCAAATATGGACAAACCCAAGGGTTGGGTTTAAAAATGTAATTGAAAAATTGAAACCAACTGTTAGGTTTGGCCATATTTGACCCAAACATGGGTTGAAACAACCCAGCATTTTTTAGAGTGAACAATCAGAGGAAAGTAATCAGCAAATCCTCTCACCTTTTGCAAGTAAATGCACTGCATACAAGACCTTGATGACTAAATCCTATCTTTTACTTCCATTTTAATATGAGAATCAACTGAATTTAAGATGTCTTCTCTATATCAACGTATGCATACTTATCTGATTGTTTCATGACTTTATACATGTTTGTCATTTAGCATATTCGCAGTCAAAATTCAAACTTCAGCACACTTAAAATTGAACAGACTGCTCAAATATACGCCAATTTAATGCCTACAGTTGTCCGAGATGCTGCGTTTTGGATATTTGCTGCCCAGAAGCTTGGCTTGTCATTTGTGGTATAGTAACCTCTGTAACTTGTTCCCCTGATCTCATCCTAAATTTAATGTGAAACTAGAGCTCTATGTCAGCCCCATGTGAGGGTGAGTAAGGGGCCTGGAAATATCAAGCAAAGGGGTGCGGTCGCCTTCCATAGCGGAACACAAACATCGCTGACAGACCTGATGTTTCTGTAATGAATATATTCAAACTGTAAAACAGACAGTATTCCACCTATAGTCTTGGGTCAGGAAAAGGACGGTCACAACACCAGTTTCCAAGAAAATATATAAACAAGATTGCTTTATAATTTAAAGAGCTCATTATATCAGATTAGACTCACCAGTTCAGTTCAGCACTGTCTTCAGTCTCACATTTACACCTTTTTTTTTTTTATCTGAGCAGTGGATGGAACTACTTCAAAACAGAAGCTAGGATACATTCTTGCATATCTAAATGAAAAATAAATGCTCAACCCATGAATAATGTGAGGTACAAATAAACTGCGAAACCTCTCAGCGTAAAATCCAACTGGTTATAAGGTTCAATGAGAGACAATGACACCTCTGTTGTTTTTCACCCTGTTCGCACTCTTCTAATGACCTTGTGACTCTGTGATGCGTACAATAAACAAGTGTGCAATATTGCCTTCCTTTATTCACAGTTAATTGTTCTAACAAATTTTTGTTAAATTATTCAATTGCGTGTGAAGTCACCAAGTTGTGTTAATGTCAAATTATTTCAATAAATAGAAAATAATTACAAGATGTTGAACAGATCAGTGTAAAGCTAATATCATAAGGACTTCATGAGGTCACCAGAAATACGCATCAAGTGGCAAAAAAGTGGCACATATATCAAGAGAAGGCCATTTAGACGATAATCATAATAACTGCTTCCATTCTACACTTAAGTATGACAACATAGCACAACTATACCACCCCTTTTCCTATAAGTCGCTAAATTAAGTGGAACAAAACAGCATGACACAGCCAACAAAGCTCGAAATGTATGTAACTTCCTCAATATTATGCTTCACTAGCTTTCTTTGTGTGAGATGTGTGTCCATACTATGTATCTGGATGAATGGTCCAGTGAGGAATTTAGCTGAGCGCTAAATGAAGTGACTTATGCCAGGCAAATTTAATATGTGGTTTTCACAGACTAAAGCGGCAGTAGAAGGGGGGTGCTACATTGTTGCCCTAAGGCAGGGTGATAAAGAAGAGCAACACTGGGGAAAGAATGAAAGCTTTGTATAGCTAAAATTAAAAAGCCTAAAAAGTGTAGACTTATCAAAGAAAATTGCTAAACATCTTTTAACTTAGCTGACCGATATATATACACATAACACACCTGATATACAGCATCATGACATATAGGAGAGACGGAGAAGCCGAAGAGGAAATCACCTAAAAGATTTTGAAACTCCATTATGGGACACAAATTGCGATTTCAATGGTGAACTCTGTAGCCCATCAGTTCTTTACATCCCAAGCAAGTAGAGAATACCACTTACCTGCACTGTAAAAAATATTATTACGCTATATCTACTCCATAAAATTTTGTCAACAGATTACAAGCAATATTATTAATTAAATTTAACAAATAGAATTGAGTTAGAATTAATCAAATTAATTCCTTAAATGTCAACCATTTAAAATGAATAAAATTTAAATAAAATTTAAACAAAAATATCTGAATAACAGACAGACATCAAAGATGAATTAAGAACTCTTTATTTTTTATTGCCAACATTGAAGACACCTGATGATAACAAGCAGAATCATTGAAGGAAACAGAAACACAAGAATTAACAGAGGTTTAGATGTTGATTTTATTGAAAATGTTTGGTCACCATTATGGTGACCAGTGTTTCATTTAGTTGGCCAGTTTGACTCTTTGCTTTGCTTTATGTCAGTTTGTGGTTTTTGTAATGGTGTTTGCTAATTTTACACAATGGTTGACTTTTAAGGAATTAATTTGATTAATTCTAACTCAGTTCTTATATGTTAAATTTAATTAATAATATTGCTTGTAATCTGTTGCCACAATTTTATTGAGTAGATAGAGTGTATTACTTTTTACATGTGTGGGTGATATAGAAAAAACAAGCACAGAATATGCACATACAAGAAGCTACTGTGCAAATAAATATGGCAATTTTTCCTTAAGACCTAAATTTATCTATCCACACATGTATTGATTTGTCTTTTTGGCCCTTTCATAAAGATCAAGGCATCCAGGCGGTGAATCCTGGGTGCTGACGCCGGCACACAATTACTGCAGGCCTCACTGATTGCATTTACCAGATTAAGCACTTTGTAAACATTTGATAACATTCAAAGAAGGGGATCGGTTGTCCCAAATAGAATTACTGGCAGATGCAAGTCATCTGACAGGAATAGTTCTAATTTCTAGTATAGATTGTTTTCATGCAGAATTCTAACATGATAATTAAATCTGCTGTTCTGAGCCCCTTCTCAAGTCAAGTCACATGGTCCCATTAGTCATTTAGCAAGTCCTTTGCTGGGCTATTGAGAGCTGCAGGATTCCAGGGCAAGGTTCCTGACTGCCAAATGACAATTTGCCACCGCGCTTTGATGATTTTATTATGTGTTTAAATAATACAAATAGCCTGATTCCCTACAAGTTCCTGCACTTAATAGAAGACCGCTCAACTGGGAACAACATGAAAAACACCCAGCACATGGCCATTAGCAGCCATTCACAAAGTTACACCACAAAGTTTTCATACTGAGGCTTGAGAGTGGAACAAAGTTAGCTTTGAGAAACGATGCAGGATAATACAGAATCATGCACCGTGAAATTTCTTGTGAACATTTATTTATTTATTTATTTTTCTGTTAAACTAGAAAGACTACTACCTAAAGACCTATACATTTAAACTTCATTCTAAGGTTTCTACATTTTACATTTTATTTCCCATTTTGGCCAATAGATGGCACATAATAGTGAATCAGTCATGATCTGTGAGTGTGGTATTGCATGCAACATTCGTGAGCTGTTTCCATCCACCTAACAAAAAAAAAGAAATAAAACAGAAGTTTTAAAGTTTTTTTTTTCAGGGATGCAGTTCTAGAATGAACAAAAGGTGGACAGTTTTCCTCAGGTTAGCAATGTATACAATGAGTTCGTCCTTTGGACTCCAATTCAATACACATTGACAGGGCTGAGAAAGATCCTCATAGATGATATCATCTGTTGGCTGAAAATCCATCTTATCGTTTTGCACTTCTTGTTAATCAGGTGTGACGTAGGCAATTAAAATTCCAAACAATGCAATTAGCTTACAGGATTTATGTGTAAAGTTTAAAATACATGTTGTCACAGAAATATTATCCAGACCTCATTGCCAATTTTAGGGCTCATATAATGCACCTTATTAATAATTGTCTAAATCCAATGCATTACACAACATTATCCAACAAATAACAGATCAATAGTTGTCAGCAAAAATTAGTTATATTGTACATCCTGTACACAGAAATATGTAGTATATGCACCACATTGGTGGTTCTTTGTTTATATTTACATTATACACTTCTAAATGGATGAAAAGTTTAAAAAATATAAAAAAGTAATATATCCACAAGATCATTAGCAGGTGCACTGTCTTGTGGATGACAGTTTCTCTGTAAAGGCAAAGTAGATCAACAGCTCTTGTACAGCACTCTATGAACATAATGTGATTGACTGGAGAGCAAAATACAAACCTTTACATAGTTGAACCAAATATTTCTACGACACCAATTTAATATTCTAAAAGTATTTATAGAAACATTCTGGCATGTTTCAATAGTAAACGAATACTAATGTTAAACGAATACACAGCACGACACGTTGAGAAAACGTCGTCACGTCTTCAGACATTACGTTCAATATTTAAATATAAATGTCTAAAAACTGTTCAAATATACAGCATTAATTTCAGGTGTAATAAATAAATGAACAATATATGACAAACTTAAAGAACATCAGACTGTACGTCTTCTTTTGAACGCAGACCCTTTGCAAAGCAGTCATAATTACATTCGCGGGGGACTTGTGATCTTTTTAATTATTCTGCTCTTCATTTCTGTCCCACTATTCAAAATGCTCGAAACCCCATCTTTATAACCCCAGAAGGCTATAAATTATCCAACTTTGAGACGAGGGCGACAAGCAGATCTCTTTCATTTGCTGGCAAGAGATGTGCAGGGGATAATTGAATGGACCGTTCTCTGGCGAGAAAAAAGAAAGTACACTTGTTATCTTGTGAACTCTCAACATATAAGATAGGAATCTAGTGAATGTCAGCATGAAAGATGGAATTAACAAGAGATCTTTTTATTGTTCTGGAAGGTCATTAGGCAGCCAATTGGGTAATTATGGAAATGCTCTGAATGTTTTCCCCCTTCCGTTACAGGATCTGAGACCCTTCAATCAGCCCATCTCGTGGGAAAGTTCAGCCATAACTGCAAGTGTACCAGCAAAATCAAATTAGCCAAAGATATTTCATTAGTATTTATAGCCGGAGGCATTTGTTGAAGAGAGAAGTTGTGAGACTCAAATGGAAGAATTATTATCTAATGACAAGGGTCATAGCCCACCTAAGACATACACTTGAGTAGACTTAATGAATTGAAGCCATTGATTGCATCGACTCTAGACGTTTATTCGTGTTGGAAATACAGAGTTCAGTGAACAACATCATAATACACAACAACGCTGTGGTATGCAGCAACTAATTTTAATAGCCTATCAGTCTAGATCAGTCTAGCCTACAATTCACGATGTCATGCAGTATATGGCATTACTTTTTTTGAGGAACATCAGGATGGAAACATTTGGCGTATAGTTTTTCAATAATATCTCCATATAGCCAATGGATATATATATATATATATATATATATATATATATATATATAAGATATTATTATTATTATTTTTAGGTCCTCTTTATCTAATTTGTCAATAGCTGCATTTTAAAAAACCCACTAATGGAAATCTTGAGTTTGATTGCTACAATAAATTAAGTAAAATCAGTTATAATGCAGTTATAAGTTCGTTGCACATTTTAGACTATAGGCTACTTGAATTTATTTAGGTCAAAGAAAACAGATCCGACACTAAACATTGTGCCTAAACTATGACATAAGAATCTGATTAATGAAAGAAAAAAAAAAGACTAAAACTATACTATAAATGGGAATAGGAAATAATTACAGTGAAACTTCAATAAATAGACAATTATAGCGAATTACTCACGCAAGACTGTAGAACTAGGGAGCTCCCAAGTTATCATTGTGAAACCACACTCCATAACTCAGTCATTTCACGTGGTGGCGGTGATTTTCTCAACCGGAGATTCTGACTGAATAACAAGCATTAAGGTAATTAGCTCTAAAGCAGCAATGGGTAAAGTGAGTTAAGCATCACTACTAACTGATTGAGATCAGGGGTCACAAAGATAACACGTATCCGATAACAAATTGATTTAATACGTAGAACAAGTTCACAGTTATAGTGATAGTACAGGACAAATTTAAGACCCCTCTATTACGGCAAGATTATTTTCTGTTGCTTTTGAAATATTGACTGATTAACAAATAATAACATTTAAGCCATCTGACCTTATACCCTTAAAGAACACACCAGCTTTCATATTGGTATTCCCTTTCTCTTCTAAATTTGTTGTCAATATGAAAAGATACAAGTAGGCTACCGAATCGGATGGTGGTTTGAAAATATTTAAGCTTAAGTAGGGCTATACCTCGCAGTGAGTGCAGAACGTGGTTTTCAGAAAGAAAGGACACAGCGAGACGTGAAAAAGAGGGATGTTGGACGAACTTGGGTTACGCAGGAAGTTCGTGGTATTAAGACAAAACCCAAATAACACCCTCTCGTCGTGCTAATGCGCTACTTCAGTCGTCATCTAAATAACAATGAAACGTACAAACCGAGTAACATCACACATACTTAACTGCTTGCATTGGCATGTTAATCTGGCTGAAGGCGTCATTTTTGCACCCATCCTCGACATCATGGACCAAAACCACATCACACATAGCCTACAGCAATATTAAAATATAATTTTGTAAAATTAACTAAAGAATATCGTTCGTTTGTAAATGTTTAGTAAAAATTATAATGCATAAATAATGCATTCTATAAATTAGGCCTATAGGCTAATCTAAAACCATGCAAGTAGGTACGGATGTAGTTTTATTCCAGTGATTCACCGTACTGAACAGGTTGCATTGTGTTTTTAACAGCGATTAATACCAGAATTCATTGTTTAGGTTTGAGAAAATCAGTTAAAAAAAATTGTCACGGTTATTTACGTGCAGCAAGATTAATTCTGCTTTCAGTTACAAAAAAGAGAAAAATAACATAATACAAATTAATAAAAAATAATAGAAAACATAATGACATAAGCATAAACAAGCATTATTTATTACACATTTGAATTAAGATATTTGATGAAACTGTGTTTTGTATGGAAAACAATTTGTTGTTCAGAAAAAAGCCTATTTAAGTAAAATATTTTACATCACAAAAATAAAGCAATCTTTTTTTATTTTACACAGAAATGTCAACATTGATAATTCCATGTTCATTTTCAAATGCATAGCCGTGGTGAGAAATTGTTTTTCTGATTAATTAATTCAGAAATGAAAATATATTTCTCATTTGTCCATTCACTTTCATTGTTTTTTAAAGTAGTGTTTTGACATGCCGTTGTCATATACCTATAGCTTACAGGAATTATGTTATGTTCAACTGAATTTGCGAAAAACTGGTTTAGCTGTAATGGTGAGAGCCTGCAGGATGATACTACAAAGGAGACTGTTAAAAATGAGCTGGATCATATTGTTTGACAGAAAGTTGCAGGTTGATAGAGTGGATTCTTCAAGAGGGTGAAAATGGTGAATTCAGAGAGAAAAACGGAGATCCTGCCTTCTGGTGGGTATAGCCTTGGGGAATCACGGTGTCGACCGTAGAAAATCCAATTAAGGATTGCATTTAAATGAAAAGTCATTTTTTAACCAGAGTATGACGTGGACACTTCCCTTTCTAGATGAGAGGAGCAGTTTTCCTGCAAATGGCTCCTTTTTATTAAATCTGACATGCTGATAATGCGGAGTTGATGTAAAATAATTGGCACAATAACCGTAATTAAAAGCGCGCTAACAAAGCCATTCATTTATTACAGTTGTACAAGCTTGCCCCCAACTGTGCTTACATAATAAAATTAGCCTACTACTACCAGTTTTGTAAAAGATGAGCCACTCACAAAATACATTCGATTACAA
Organism: Hypophthalmichthys nobilis; assembly: GCA_037950665.1. Classification (NCBI taxonomy): domain Eukaryota; kingdom Metazoa; phylum Chordata; class Actinopteri; order Cypriniformes; family Xenocyprididae; genus Hypophthalmichthys; species Hypophthalmichthys nobilis. The sequence goes on from CM075471.1 coordinate 14,328,475, forward strand.
CGAGGCACAAAGTCTTTATTTGATTTGGTTTATTAGCCAATTATTAAAAATATACATTACACATATGACCAAACAGTGTATATTTGTGTGCATATACAGGCAACATGTCAAATCAAGGTTACGAGTCATGATAAAATGCAAATAACAGTCAGTTTACAAAAATCGTTTTGGTATTAAAAACATTGCCAAGAATTATTCTCTATTTTATTTAGTAAGATCATGCAAGGTATTAGACATTCGATATATTTGTACAGATAAGTCCGTGCAGCATAAATAGGCCTATACCCTTCAAATATATAGTTGCACTAATGCGAGGCATCCTCATAGTTCAAGTTCAGTTTTCATCTGGGTTACATCCTTTGCTCTGCACATCCCCTCTTCCCTGAATGGACACATTTCCCATTACGCCCTTCAATTTTCCCTTCTATCTCTTTTATTTCAGCGATTTAATTAGGCATAAATTCGATCCTGCTTTGCTATTTGTGAGCTATTTGTTTCTGACCTTGCTGGGTAATCACATTCAGCCACTGTATCCGCACCGTCACCTGCTATGCCTGCGTCTCCTAATAGGTTCATGCTGGAAAGAGTTAGCTTATTATTCTAAAAGGTTTTGTCGGGTTAAGCCGTGCATGTGTGCTTAAATGTACATTTCATTAACAAACTGCGAAGGTATAAAGCCGGATTTATGGAGCTTCAAAAGATCACAGAGAGGACGAATTTCATCTCCTTTTGGGCAATATCATCCACGATGTCTTTCAGTGCGCACTGACTCGAGATATATGGTCTTTTACATTTTAAGCCGCTGACAAAACACTTCATCATTCTGCAAAATACAGCGCTTAAAAAAACGCAAGCGAACAACCGGCCAAAACATGCATTTATATAAGCCTAAACAATAGCCAAATCATAATTAGCCTTGATCTACAGCAGTAAATCAGCAAATAAATGTGGAGTTTGTTGAACTATTGTTGAAGTGGGCTCCTACAATATTATTAAAAATATATATCTACGAAACTAACATATGTAAAAACTATTAATCAATTGCGTAATGAGCAGAAGAACAATTTTCCAAAGCAAATATTGGCTTTAGGCAGCGTTAGATGGTGCCTTGACTTCATCCTCTAAGTAGCCCGTATTGATAAACGGGACATCACACGGGCCACTGTCTGTTTGCCTGAGCCCTTCAATACCATTAATAACAACATGATTCAATTAATCTTATTCATTCACCATGCAAAAACAGCTTCAAAGATGTAGCACAAGCATGCGTTCCTCGGAGAATTGAAAGGATGGTAAGCAGGCTAAAGGTAAAGGTCGAGGTGAAAGGTGGTGGCCTATTTGCAGATTAAATGTCATCCAACAAAAACAAGCATACTGAAAAATATATAATAGCCACTATTTAATGAGCTCCCTAATGAATTTTATACAAATAAAAGGTTTTCTAATAATAATAACAATAATATTTATTTATTAATAATAATAATGATTATTATTATGAACATAATTAATAATAATTAGTTTTAGGACATACGGTTGGCTATTTTGAGAGCAGCGCTGCAAAACCTGTACCAAAAAACAGAGATAAGCGATTCGCTGAAAAAATATCGAGCTTTACTATTTGTTTTCTAACAGTTTCGTAGTTCTGATCATTAAGAAAAAATGATACAGCCTTTTTTGTAAGCTCTAATAGAATGGTTGTGAGAATAATTGATTCGAGCGTCAATTACATCAGGCTTTATTTTCATTACAGCAGGGGCAGATATACCAAGCTGTAGATCGATAAGACGTTATATTACTTATGGTTAAATAAGTGATGAATCTAACCACAGAACATTTTTTTCTGTGCATCGACAAAAAAAAGGTAGCTACAATCACATCAATGTTTTATCTCTCAAATATTAGGTTACAAGAAACAAGAGCATTCAAGTACAAACCACAGATAAGTAGCCTATAATTAAACCTCGCAGCTCCCGTGAAGCACAACGACACTGAGAAACATTTTCTCACACGATCCAGGAAATGTTAAAAGAGTTTACATATTCCCTCTCCGCTTTCTTTTTCTTGGGAATATCCCACATGCGTCGCTCACCTGTGCGCGTGTGAATGGCTCCTATGCATTTACCCGCGCGCTCATTTCCTACTTAATTCATATGTTAACACGAGCAATGATGAGGGTCGTTAGCACCTCTACAACGATCTTTATTTAGAGATTTCCATTGTTTTTGTACTTATTTCACACGTAACAAAAATCAGTGCTGACGTCTTCAGAAAGACTCAAGCGAAGGTTAAGTTTAATTATCCAATGACTACAAAATAGCCTAATTTTATTATAAAAGTACAATATTTTAAACTGTTCGTTTAACCATGCAGTATTCGAGCACAAATAAAATGACAAGAGATTCAATTAACTTAGCTGTAGACGTTTTCGTTCAGCAGCTTTCAATATAGGCTAATTGGCCTAAGAAAAGTTAAGTTTGCGTTTAGCGCGGGCGAGAGAATGCGCGTCAGCTCTGGAGATGATTTCAATCATGCAGGCCGATTTTCTCCCCTCCGCCACCGCTAAATGGTCTATGACGGACGAACAGAGGCGATGTTACTGTTGTTCCCTTTGTTGACAAATCCATGAAACAACTTCGGCTCAGCAGTATAACAGCGCGACCTCTGACGTCGGCGGGTCACGTGACGCGGCTGATAGTATATCTTTAAGTGAAAAGTAATCTATCAGACAGTCCTTAAAGCCTGCTTTTCAAAGCGTGTGTCATCTTGACTCCTCGGTCCAAAACCACGCTTAAGTTTCCAGGACATACAGTGGAAAGGAGACGAGGTGTAGTCTACAGAAAGAAGCCACTGGACTGGAGAAATATTTTCTAAAGTTGAAGTTTTCCTGGCAGGCCGGGACTGACCTGCATTTATAGCCACTGGTCGTCATCTGATCTGACCGCTGCTCTTACCTTGGGTTGCTCCAGCAGTAAAGTGAGCGGTGATGACCCTGTCTGGAGGCACCAGTGCCAGCAACATGTCCGGTCAGACCGTACTCACAGCTGACGATGTGGATATCGACGTGGTCGGGGAGGGCGACGAGGGGATGGAGCGGGACAGTGACTGCGAGAGCCAATGCATGCAGGACCGGGGAGATGAGGTGGAGGAAATCGAGGTGAAGGAGCGCAGCGACAGTCCATGCGAGAGCGCCGGCGAGGGAGAGTCCAAGGGGGATGCTCAGGAGAGCTCCTCCGGTCCCATGCAAAGCAAGCCCAAAAGCAGTCTGGTGAAGCCGCCCTACTCGTACATCGCCCTCATTACCATGGCCATCCTCCAGAGTCCGCAGAAGAAGTTGACGCTCAGTGGGATCTGCGAGTTTATCAGCAACCGCTTCCCTTACTACCGGGAGAAGTTCCCGGCCTGGCAAAACTCCATTCGCCATAACTTGTCCCTCAACGACTGCTTCGTCAAGATCCCACGGGAACCGGGCAACCCGGGCAAAGGCAACTACTGGACCCTCGACCCCCAGTCGGAAGATATGTTCGACAACGGCAGCTTTCTGAGGAGGAGGAAACGCTTCAAGAGACACCAGCCGGACATTCTCAGGGACCAGACCGCCCTCATGATGCAGAGTTTTGGGGCATATAGCATTGGGAATCCTTACGGACGCCACTATGGAATTCACCCGGCCGCCTACTCGCACCCTGCAGCCGCTCTGCAGTACCCGTACATTCCCCCGGTGGGTCCGATGCTCCCTCCGGCGGTGCCTCTCTTGCCCTCCGCAGAACTGAACAGAAAAGCTTTTAACTCTCAACTAAGTCCAAGTCTCCAGTTACAACTGAACAGCCTGAGCACCGCGTCAATTATCAAATCCGAGCCGTCCAGTCGACCATCGTTCAGCATAGAAAACATTATCGGGGTCTCCAGCAGCTCTACGAGCGCACAGACTTTCCTGCGGCCGCCCGTGACGGTGCAGTCCGCCTTACTGAGCGCACAGTCCCTGTCCTTAACTCGGACATCAGCCATCGCGCCAATTCTCAGCGTCCCGTCAAATATCATCTCTGGACAGTTTTTACCGACAGCGTCCACAGCAGCGGTATCTAAATGGCCTTCTCAATGATAATCAGACTATTTTTTAGACATATATTTTAAAGACGATACAGCACGAACTATAGGCAGCACTGGACAATTCGTCCGCCCCAATGTAGCCATGTAAAGACTTTTGAGAAAAAAGAAAATTCATAATCAAAAAGGAATGCTTTCAGTACAGGTAATGTTTGTAAATATTTGTACAAAGAAATTAATTTACATGTTTTTCTTTCCTATTTCATTTCGTTGTTTAAACTTGAGTGAGCCTTATATTTTCCATATTTTGTTTTCATCCTGAAAGAAGTGATTTCAAGAATAATGTTTTTCCCTTTGTTTTCCAATATGAAATATTAAACTGTTCTTATTGAAAGACTGAAAAAGTATGTTTATAAAATTTAAATATATGTAATCTATGTAGCAATATTGTGTTGTAAATCAGCTTCATTTGTTAATAAATATGAAAACAATCCAATGCATCTCAGACACAATTGATTTTATTAAATCAAACAGATTTTTTTTCTAAAATTACAGGAATGCAATGATGACACTTGCCAACAAGCAGCCTACAGAAACAAATGCAAACGTAGGCTATTATGGTTTTAATTTACATAGGCTGTGTGATTAAAAACAGCAGTTTCGTCTTAAAATATAAGAAATATTAAAACAATAAAGAATTTTAATCATGAGAGTTTAGCCTTTATATTAAAATGAGAAGATAAATGATCTTATTCTGAGACAGTTAATTTGCGAATAAAGCATTTTGAAATAGTCAATTCAGCCGTTCTTTATAAAATTTAGGCTAATAACAGGATATTTTAATTCAAAATGATAAAACACCCTTACGAACATTTTATTTTATCTAACAGCAATATTGTGAAAACAACAAACCAATAGGCTAATTTCAAAAGAACAGCTTCTCAGTTTCTGGTTGCAAAAACCATTACAAACGCTTTTCAGTTAGCCGTCTAAACCTACTAAGATAATCTACATAAATAATATACCAACAGCTAGTAAAAGCAGATTAATATTTACAAATTAAACTGAGCTTACTTAATTTTACAATTTTGACCATGTAGATTACAAAAATAGCAACATTCTTTCCAAATAAAAAGGTCAATAGCCGTCGAGAAACCGTATCCGTATCCGTTTACAAGTGAAAATGAAGGCGACCTAAAAATGTTTAGGAAGACGTTCCTATTAAAGCAACACTTTCACAGTTGTCTAGCTAATCAGTTCTACTCAAACAGCAAATGGTAGATGGTGTGTGGCGCACAAGAGTTAGGGCTATATTTAAGTGATACCCATGGGAAAAGAAAAAGAGTCCTCTTCTTGAATTCACTTTCAGACCAAAGACGCTGCTGAGACTGACCCGAAAGGAACAGGGGGCCTATTCCACAACTGTCTCCTTATTCCTTAAAATGGGATAAATATTTGTAAGCACATTGTTCTGATGCCTTCCTGTCACTGTGGACTTTGACAGCACATTCCTACAGCAATTTATAGCTGGATTTAGTTGGTAAAATACATTCAAATTAGGTCGTCGCCATGTATATGTTTTCGTTCTCTTTTCTCAGGAACGGTTATGATATTTACTAGCTTATATTCAAAAGGTAGGCCTAACAGCTGTCTCAGCTAATTCAGCTAAACTTTATTAAAGAATTTATCAAAGTTCATATCGAAACCAAAAAATTGGACATTAAAAAATTACACAGGCAAATTATAAAGTATCTTAAAATATCCGAAACGACGTTTAGAAGAAAAAAAAAAGAAAAAATAAACTGACAAGATCATTCAGGTCACTCAGGCCTATGAAATAGGCTAACTTAAACGATAGAAATTCTCTATATAATTACAGCACATTAGATGATGATGATGAGGGTTATGTCTTTAGTGTAGCCTAGACAGCGTCTACAAGAATAAATTACATCAAATAAACGACTGCTCTGCTAATGGGAGCACATATCTCAATGCATCTTCAGTAACCGTGGTGGTCATATCTCAAAATAGGCTACTTGTTTCTTTGCATCTGTTGCGGGGATAATGATCGCGCACGTGGATCAGTTAGATGTTATTTGTTTTGGACTAGAGATACTGTGAAATTGTTCAGATTCAACGGGTTTTAATGAGGGATCTATTTCTAGGACGGCTGGTGGGAAAGAGTTGACTCTTTAACGAGTGCAAGGTTAACACATCCCGCAAATGCAAAGAGTCGCGAGACACGGTGGATAGGCCTATTTTCTATTAGGCTATAAAAATAAATGAATAAAAATATTCTGGATACAAAAAGGAGACGTATTTTGACGCTACATATTTATAAATGATGTATGCAAAATTATGTCAGTAATCAAGCTATTAGTTTTTCAGCAACACTGCCTACCTTCAGAATTTTGCTTGCCCTGCATTATTCATTTACGTTCGGTCACGTAACATTTAGCTAACAGACTTCAGACGTTTAAAAGCATCTGTTTTGAAACTTTCTATTTTTCTTGGCGTGTGAAACACAAAGAAAAACCCCTTGCTGAGCATTTTGAAAGTGACAAGTGGTCGGACGCATTTCTGGGTAAACTAAACAACGCTTTGACCTTTGTGGATCCACCTGCTCTCCGCGCGACACAGGTGTAGAGTTCCCGTGTTCCCACCGCCTATCGGCCGTCCCATGTCTTATGTCATGTTCATGCTTTTATATTAGATGTTACACTGAGAATTCTTTTTCTAACATATGCCTAATTCTCTATGAAAACACATGAAATCATCCAATTTGTATAGGTTGCAGAAAAGCAGAACAGCTTCTTTCGCACGTTGTTTTGCGAAGAACATTTTTTCTACCCTTTGACAATAAAAATAAATAAACGTTTAAACATTTTAAGAAGAAAATGAATGATTATGCTACGGTCTACTAAAAAAAAAAAAAAAAGTCAGCAAGCAAAAAACAACATCCAGAATCACAATACATAAGCATGTAGGGCATTGCTTATAAGGGGACACTGACAAGCCCAGGTATCTCCTGGAGCACATCGCCAACAGTAAATGTGGATACAGTGGTTACTTAATATTTAAAGGGTGCAGAGACGAAGCAGTAAATGACAAAGATGGCAAACAGCGACATTAACATGTCATTGAGAGGAATGTGACTAATAGGCTCCTTATACTGTAATGAAAGTGTCATTGCAAATCAGCACTTGTCCATGGTTATTATTTATAAATATTTGATGTCCCTACTACAAAGAAGCTGTTAAATGCTAATGATTATACACCACTGCTCAGATAAGAGTTGAGGAACTCAAGGGCCAATTATTGTAAAAAGAGAGCAACAACCACAATTCAGAATTGACTTATTATTGACAACGTTGCAAATGCTCTCTGACCTAAATTCAAATGACATCAAGAGGACCAGGTAGGTCTACCGACGCTAACGTTAACCGTTAGATCTTAAATGAACAGGCAACATAAAACGTTTGAAGAAACAAACTAATAAAAAGCAAATTGCTTTCCATTTTTATAAAGTTATATTGGCTCTGATTGTCTAAACTGACTTAATTTTTTTGTAACGATATTAAAATGTTTAGTTACCAAGGAAACAAACACAAGCAATGCTACATGGTGAGCATATTTTGAAATATATATATATATATATACACACACACATATAGCCTATATATATATATATATATATATATATATAGCCTATATAAATTCAAACAACTGTTTGTTTCTTTAAGGCGTTCTATATAAACGGAATAAATGTTTTAATAAACGTATAATAATAGTGTTTATTAATAAATTTCGAATTGTTTAAAATTGTCATTTGTAAATGAAAATCTTGTTAAGTGATAGATAGCTACATATTTAGCACACTGCCCTGTTATCTTGCCCAGTATTTAAATGCATTTTTGGGACATAGTTAAACAAACACATCAGGGTTTTATTTTCTTTCTCAATTTCTTCATAATTTGATTCATAGTGTTCCTACGTCCTAACTAGGCAAAGGGGAGTTCATTCAGCGTCTTTACCTGATGATGTTCCATCTAGTAAGTCCATTTGATCACCGCCTTTTTATTTAGGACATCTAACGTAAGGCAACTAAGTTAACATCTTTACTTACCGCACTTTAATACTGTTTTTGAGACAGAATGACGTATTACCACTAACATTTTCAGGTTTTAATCAGTCCTTGGTACAAATCTGCAAACCAGACATTAGAATACAGACCTGTTTAATCAATTCAACCCACGTGATGTCATCACGAGGCGCCACTCTGCTGATGTAATGTTTCAGGAAGTGAATTTCAACCTATTCGAGAATTCGGCTCTGCAGCAAAGCGTGAGCGATGTTACAGATTTATGATTTTTTAAATCAAACGTCCTGAAGGCTACCAGACATGGAGAACTGGAGCCTTATTTCACTGTGCGTGTTGCTCGGTTTAACGTCGAGATGGGCGGTGTCTTTTCATTCGTACTCAGGTTGGTTTTCAGTGAAGCACCGGTTTCTTTAGGATTGACACGTCAGTCAGTGTGTTTGGAACGGCTCATTCATCTCTAAATGAGCAAGATCACCTTTTTTATTGTAATATGACAATAAAGTGGGATAAACTTTGTTCGTGAAGTAATGTTATATATGATGATTATTATACCTCATACATCTACGTTGTAGTTAATAAACCATACTATTCTGCATTTAATGGAATAGGTGCAGGTAAACCGCCAATGTTCGGGGACTATGAAGCACAGAGACACTGGCAAGAAGTGACTTACAATCTGCCTGTTCATGAATGGTTAGTCTTTCATTCCTCCTCCATTGCCAAGTATACCAACATTGGTGAAGCGCCCTCTTTTTGTTTATTTTTTTGTAAAAGTTGAATGTCACAGTATTCCATTTATAAAGACAATGCCTTATATTAATGTGACCTAATAGTTTTTTTTTTTTTTTTTCTTTTCCAAACAAGGTACTTCAATACAACAAATAATGATTTGAACTACTGGGGACTTGATTACCCTCCCTTGACAGCCTATCATAGTCTAGTGTGTGCATATGTGTAAGTGTTGTTTTACTTGGTACATCATCCATAAAAGATTTTTTAACTTCTTAGATCAGTTGAACATGGCTTCATGATGGTGATTTTGATTTTTCTTTGTGTATTTTGATAGAGCAAAGCTGCTTAATCCTGAATGGATAGAGTTGAATGCATCTAGAGGCTATGAAAGCCACGGTCATAAGTTGTTCATGAGAGCCACAGGTAGGTATTGACAGCTGCTAAATAAAAAATATATATAAAAAATATATATAAAATGTATAAAATATATATAAAATGGACAAAAGTATTGGGACACAACCAGGGTCGTAACCAGAACATATAGACCCATTTGCAATATGCCTATACTATTTCTAAACTTGAGTCACAAAAGCTTTTCAATTCCACCAACAACAGAAATGTACTAAAGGCTTTGAGTGTACTCATCATTAAAATAGTCAGTGGGTCTCTGAGTGATAGTCATTCATAAATATAAGTTCTGTTTTTGTGTAATAAATATGAATTTCTTCATAGGCGGAGGATGAACCAACTCCAGGGTAAGGAGATGCCTCTCTCTCTAAAAACACATTTAAATAGATTCCTTAAAATGGTTTCAAGTTACGTGTCACTAGAGTTAGAGTTGGTTCACCCTCCACCTATGAAGAAATTCATATTTATCGTATTATTACAGCTAAACAATGACACTATTTTCTTCTAGAGCTGCTGCCAAAACTACAGCCAAAGCAAACTTTGTTGAATAATTTTCCTGTTATCACTGTAAAGCTGCTTTGAAACAATCTGTATTGTACAAAGTGCTATATAAATAAAGGTGACTTGACTTAGTTTATCACAATCTTACAAAGTTCTGTTATAATCAGTGAGGCTGAGTGTACAATGAATCTCTTATTTACATAATTGTTTGTTCCTTGAAGGACTCATAATCCACTCACTGCTCAAAACGCCAAAGTTTTTGTTCAGTGCTAACTTAAACACCTTTGATTGGCCAGAGCGCAAACACAGATGCGCATTGGATCGTTTGCCAAATATGTTTCGCCATTATGCTATTATGGAGAAAACTGATCCTAGACCAGCATTTATGGGCTGCTTTTCCCTCTTAAAGGGGTCCTTGATTATTCAGCCTTGATTATGATTTAACTTTAGTGTGTAATGTTGCTGTTAGAACATAAACAACATCTGCAAAGTTACGATGCTCAAAGTTCAATGCAAAGGGAGATATTTTCTTTTACAGAAATCACTTTTTAAGGACTAAAACAAACGGCTGGTAGAGACCACAGCAAGCTTTAACCCTGGGTTGGTGACATCACAAACCCCAAAATTTACATAAATCCTGCCTCCGAGAACATGCAACAAAGGAGGCAAGGCCATGTTTGGCTGCTTTAGAGAAGAGGAAGAGTTGTTGTAGTAGAAAGTTGTTGCCTTGCCGTCATTTTACGCTGGACTGCTTCACAAACGAGAGTAAATTCAACGCTGGATTTGTACAAAAGATTATCATGACGGCACATGCTAGTTGAGGAGTTGAATCAACTCCACAGCAATTACATAAATTTATCGGCTAATCTTTCAGAAACATCCAGATGCATTCTAAAAGTTGTAACATCTTCCTGAGTCTCTCCATCAGTGTCCGACTCCGGTTTGAACAATGTAAGGCTGAGCACTGTTACTGACAATCGTCATTTTGGCTGAGTGAGATTCTCCAGCTTTGTTGTTGTCGAGCAACCGAAGCGTGAGCTGTTAAAGCTCCGCCCTCTCCTGGAAATTAAGCCGGGAGCAGCAGCTCATTTGATATTCCACAGTCGATTGTAAGTGGTATTATTATCTGAAAGTGGAAACATTTAGGAACAGCAACAACTCAGCCACGAAGCGGAAGGCCACTTAAAGTCACAGAGCGGGTTCACAGAGTGCTGAGGCGTATGGTGCGTAAATGTCACCAACACTGCTGATTCCATAGCTGACGAGTTCCAAACTTCCACTGGCATTAATATCAGCGCAAAAAAACTGTGTGGCGGGAGCTTCATGGACTGGGTTTCCTTGGCTGAGCAGCTGCATGCATGCCTCACATCACCAAGTACAATGCCAAGCGTCGCATGGAGTGGTGTAAAGCACGCTTCCACTAGACTCTGGAGTAGTGGAAACATGTTCTTTTGGAGTGACGAATCACGCTTCTCTGTTTGACAGTCTAATGGGCGAGTTTGGGTTTGGCGGATGCCAGGAGAACGCTACCTGTCTGACTGCACTGTGCCAACTGTAAAGTTTAATGGAGAAGGGATAATGGTATGGGGCTGTTTTTCAGGGGTTGGGCTAGGCGCCTTCCAGTGAAGGAAAATATTAACGCTTCAGCATACCAAGACATTTTTGACAATGCAATGCTTCCAACTTTGTGGGAAAAGTTTGGGGAAAGCCCTTTTCTCTTTCAGCATGACTGTGCCCCAGTGCACAAAGCAAGGTCCATAAAGACATGGTTGGCTGAGTTTGGTGTGTAAGAACTTGACTGGCCTGCACAGAGCCCTAAAATAATACCAAAATCTTGTGGAAAGCCTTCCCAGAAAGAGTGGAAGCTGTTAAAGCTATAAACGGGGGACCAATTCCATATTAATGTCTATGTATTTAGAATGCAGTGTCATTACAGTCCCTGTTGGTGTAATGGTCAGGTGTCCCAATACTTTGTCTGTATGAATATATGTATCTTCATTCAAAGAGGGTGGGGTTATTATCGCTTGTAACCTGCATTGCTTTGAATCTTGAATGTTAAAAAGCATGTTAATGTTTACAGGGCGTTGATCATGGCTTTGTATATTAACCTTTTTCATCTCCAATAGTTCTTTTTGCAGATATTTTGATCTACATTCCAGCAGTTTTGGTTTATTGCTTCTACTTTTGCGATGGGTCCTCTAAACAAAAGGTAACTAAATTAATTCCCTTGAATTTATATATTGTTCTAAAAATTTTGTAATCCTTGAGATTACATTATTGCTTTGATTTGGTCAAACTGTATCTTTTTGTTCTCATAGGTTGCCACAGCTTTCTGCATCCTTCTATATCCAGGACTTGTACTGATTGACTACGGCCATTTTCAATATCCTTTACCATTTACCCTAATTCTGCTATGGTATTTAATATTTCATCTATTCACAAACATGTCAAGAACTTAACATCCAGCAAAAACAGCACGTGCATAGTCTTTAACTGCATATTCAGATATAACTGTGTGAGCCTGGGTCTGGCTCTATGGGGGATTTTGGGACTTGGTTTGGGCTGGGACCTGTTTGGTTCTTTGGCCTTCACCTTGGCTCTCAATTACAAGCAAATGGAATTATACCACTCGCTGCCTTTCTTCTGCTACCTCCTGGGGAAGTGCATCAAACAGGGCTTGACTGGGCGAGGGTGAGTCTCTGGGATTGTTGCATAAACACTGCGGTTTGTTGGTTAAATGTTGATCTCAGTTATATGTTAAAATTGAGTATTTGTTTTTTAAGCAGACCTCAAAAGATTTCAGAAGGTGCGAAACCTCAGTGTAGTAAAAGTAGGCCTGTTAAGTTTTTTTTTATTTTTTTTATCACAGTTAATGTATGTATATATGCCTATGTTCAATAGACACACAACAAAGTAAGATGTATATGTATGTATGTGTGTGTAGTTTTATAGCTGAACCCAAATCACCAAATCTCAGCAAGTATGAATTATTACTTACAAGTGAAAAGTTCAGTTAATGGAAAATTGCTCTCCATTAATTAATGAATCTGTTGACATTCCTATAATTACAAGTTTAGCTGTACAATCCAGCTGTAAGTGTCATAGCCCGACTGCCTGATTTATGCCAGCTAATAACAAATGCTTAATGTTCGTCATCTGGCACTTCGCCACTACAGGTGTAATTTTAAAATTATCTTTTATTATTCAATTTTACTTTTTAAGTATGCAGGTTACATGCATTTTTACATCAGTCCTGCAGCCAGTCTCAGTGCACGTGCTCTGCTTTTTGCTGTCTTGCATTTGTTGATTTAGTAACAATGTGCCAAGGGCATTTTGGAGGCAAATGCATTGGTGGATTAGTTTGCCTGGGAAGAGACATGTCCAGATGACTCTCTGGCCATGCCTGACCCTCCCTGCTATGTCTGTGCGTGCAACTGTATATCTACAGCTGAGAGGTGTTCGCGGTTACAGTATTCAGCAAACTGAAAAACTGTGAGGGTAAATTGTCTCTGCTCAAGTAGTCGAGATACCTGATTTATGACAATTTAATTATAGAAATTAGAAAAAATTTATGTAATTAAGGGCTAGTATTTTATTTTCACTTACAAATATTATATTAATAGTATTCTTTGACAAGTATGTAATAATCAAAAGTCCCATGATGGTTGTATTTGGTCACCAAATTGAATTGATTTGTTAGAATAACAGACAGTGTCATCCCTGGATAAAACAAAATGGCTTAATATTTTTATACCTTAATGCTTTTTTAAAATGCTTTTTTGGTCTTTGAGACAAAAATATATTGTTGGGTTTTTACAGTGTTTTTTGTGTGTACCCAGATTGTTTCTGTTGGCCAAGATTTCATTGACTGTATTGGTGACCTTTGCCCTCTGCTGGATGCCCTTTTTGTTCGACCCCAAACAACCTCTACAAGTTCTAAATCGACTTTTTCCTGTTGATCGGGGTCTGTTTGAGGTAATTCACCTGCATCATCACAAAGCATCAATCGTCACACTCCGTCAAGTTCACCTAAATAGTTTCCTTTAAATTGATTTGATTCTCTTGAACCTGTGCTTGAATTGCATGGGTTCAAGAGAACTGAATTACCTTGCTAATGGTGACATATATTGAAAAATAAATGTTTACTATTTGCTTACAATCACAGCAGTATTTACACAATTTGGTATCAGGCTTTGAGCTTTACTTTAGTAAAACACAGTGATAAAATGCATGTAAGTCAGTCAGTCATATTTACTGCTTAAGGAGTGGGTTTTCAACACATCATTACAGCATGATGCTTGTGATGCTTATTCGCTGTGTGATAGCCTGTTTTAAAATTTACAATGCAGGGTTTGCTTGGAAATGCCCTTGAAATCCTTATCCACATGCATTACATTTTTCTATGTATGCATGCATGAATGCATAAATACACTATTGCCAGAATCCTATGTAGATACATGCAGTAAACTGTAAACAGTGTTCAATTCTGGTTCTGTGATACTAATGCAAATGGAAGACTGACTTAATGCACATCTTGCCATTCAGATCTTTCTATATTCATAGATTACCCCAATAAGACCTCTTGTGTCTAGAGAAGGATTTATCCTCTAGATCTGATTAGTAAACAAGGGTCTCACATTGAGTTTATTGGAAAACCAGAGCTGTCTCCTGTTCATTGTCTAAAGCCAGGTCTGATTCCTTTTGTAAGTCAATATTGAAATACATGATGTACAAGTACTGCGGCTTGCTTTTGAAATGTTCCCAAAAACCCTGTTGTCAGAGTAGCTGTGTTGTGAGAAGTAATTGAAAATTCTACAGGGCTCAGGGCCCGGAATATATCATGCATTTGCCTGACATGAGGCTAACATAATACACAAGGTGTGAGTAATTCTAACCTAGAGCCTTGAGCATTTGTGACAGAGGAAGCGCTAAGCGAGTCTTGGCTGCTGCTGTCACGTACTGTATACATCAGAAGCCAGGTGATGTTTAGTCGATAGCTAAATCGGTGCTGTTTGTCTGTAAGAAATGTAAATTGAAACATTTTTAAATTCTGTTATTTATCTAACCTGTTCCAAACCTGCATCAATTTCTTTATTCTGTGAAACACAAAAGAAGATATTTTGAGAAAATATCCTTTTTTTTTGTCCATACAGTGAAAGTCAGTGGGGTCCAATATTTTTTTTTTTTTTAAATGTTATTTTTTACACAACTTCATGTCTTTCCAACCCTGTTTCACTTTTTTCTTCTTCTGTGAAACACAAAAGAAAATATTTTGAAAATTGTCTTTTTTTTGTCGATACAATGAAAGTCAATGGGGTCCAAAACATTGGACCCAACTGACTTTCATTGTATGGACAAAGAAAATAAATACTGAGACATATTTCAAAGTGGGTTTTATCTTCAGCTGTAGTGTCCACTCGTCTCCACACAGCTGTGAAAGACAGCAGCTGTGTTTTCGAGGACTGAGCAGTATAGAGAGTTTCTCAGAAGCAGGGCTGCAACTTTCATAACATTTACTAACTCTGTTTTTGCACAACTGCTAAAGGCCACCAGTCTTTGAGGAATCACATGTCGGTACCCCAGCAGAAAGGTCAATGGGCACTCGTAACGGATCAGTTTCCTAAAGGGTGCAATTTGGTCTTCTGTGTGTGGCAAAACCGCAGTCTTTGCAGCCTGGGTGATGTTATTAATGTCCTTGGTATGCATCAACCCTGCATCTATAAGTTTACAAATAAGTGCATAGCTTTTTTTGACATCACGGTTACTTGACGGGAAAATTAATGGGAGTGTAATACTTCACCCTTGCCCTTTGTACCAATGCCCCCCAAGAATGCCCACAGGAATTTTTATTGCGCTTTCAGTTGGGAAATGATTACGCTGAGTAATGCCACTTATGTGCTTTCTTTTCAAAAGCCACATACCATTTAAAGATACTTGCCTTATATGTCAGTGCTAATTTTGTAAGCATGATCATAAATTTGCAGTTATTTCAGAAGTTTATTTTCTTGAGCTGCAACAATATAGAAAATGAACAAGAACAAAATTCTACACTTTAACCACTGATTTTATTACCTGAAAAAAAAAAAATAAATAAATAAATAAATATATATATATATATATAGGTTTTAGGTGGCATATTTACATTTCAAAAGCAGTGCTGTTTCTTCATTGTTGTGAATAATATTCCCTAAATTTTAACCCAAATATTTTACCCCAATATTAGTTATTAACGCATAAAGTTAAATTTGAAATTTTAGTTCAGTCTGGACCTTAACTTAAATTGAGCTGACATCCCTGAATTTACACCAGTTTAAACAACTGTTCATAAAGAACTTGAAAACTGACCTAGCAGTCAGTGTATCATTCGTTCTCATTGTGTCATTCTGTCCGGAGCGCATTAGTTTAGTGACTTTGACAGCATGTGTTTGTTGACAGGATAAAGTGGCTAACACATGGTGCAGCTTGAATGTGCTGATAAAGATCAAGACCCTGCTGTCCAGAGAGACTCAGCTGTTCCTCAGGTAATCCTTCACCATCCATTTACCCACAACCCTTTCTCCTTTTTCTTTGTCTCTTTATGTATCCTCCTAAATATCTCTCTAAGTATATTCCCTCTTACCAAGTTTGCAAAACACATCTCATTATAATGGAGGGCACAGAAGGATTATGGGTAGTTAATGATATCAGAGAGATTTTTGTGACACTGATATGTGGACACTAATCTGCAGGTGCAAGGGCTTGGTTAAGATTATTTCTTTGACTATTTGCTTCAGAATCTTTAACGATTTGTTTGTCTCTTTGTTCAGTGTATATATGTATGGTCGGTAATTCATTTTCTCATGGGTCTGTTTTAAAGGGATAGTTCATGCAAAAATGAAAATTCTGTCATCATTTACTCACCCTCAAGTTGTTCCAAACCTGAATGAATTTCTTTCTTCTGATGAACACAAAAGAAGATATTTTGAAGAATGTCGGTATCCCAAACAGTTGATGGACCCCATTGACTTCCATAGTTTTTTTTTTCTTCTTCTTCTTTTTTCCCCTGTTCTATGGAAGTCAATGGGGTCCATCAACTGTTTGGTTACCCATACTCAAAATATCATCTTTTGTGTTCAGCAGAAGAAAGAAATTCATACAGGTTTGGAACAACTTGAGGGTGAGTAAAGGCATGTTTTCCTCATTAAAAAGTTTTACACATAAAGAAATGCATAAGATTTTAGCATAAATATGTTTAAAATCATGTACATTCATGTGAAATGAAGACTCCAGTTATATAAGTAGCCTAATAAAACCTGCTTTATTTTACACTGAGCTGGTTCGCTTATGGGGGCAGCCATGTTGAAATGACAGGACTAGCCGAATACTGCACACTTCTTCTTGGCTATCCTACTATTATTGTACACTTTCATTTGCAAAATAAATTAGTCATTACTGACTGGGATTAATGCTTTTCTAGGAGGTGTAATGTTTGCAAGATGCTACATCCACACCACTAGGTGTCAGTATATGACGATCGCAACATTGGTCAGCTCTGATGTGACATTCATTTTGTTTTATAAGCAATTGTATGTTACTTTTTAAAACACGTCATAAGGAAACAAATTGCTTAGGTTTGGTGTGAAAATGTTAATTTTTACATTAAAAATGACAGTTAAGTAAGATACACTTGCATTCCCTGTAAAGTTATTTCACCTGTTACATTTGCATCAGTGTGATAGACCAGATTCTTGTCCCACAAGGGTCATTCACCTCTAATAGGGTCATTTTCCTCCAAGAGAGTGATGATTGAGAGGTTAAAGTAATTCTGCGAGTGCTCGGCAGGCCATCTCTGAATCTCATGCATTTCCTGCTTGTTGACTGTGAGGATGTATAAAAAGATCAGGCAGCCGCGTTCTCTAGTTCCATGGGATAGATTACGGGCTTTGGCAACAGGGGCTCTTGATCATATTTCTCCACTCTGTTTGTGTGTATAGTAAATCTGTCATTAATTCATGGATGTATTCAATTATATATACATTTTTTCTTACAGTTTTGCTCTTACTCTGTTGTTCATCCTGCCTTCATCATTAAAATTGTTGTCCAAACCCACTCTATGGCAGTTCAAGCTTGCCTTGGTAAGTGGTGTCATCATTATGTTTGTCTTTGACCATTCAACAACTTGTATTTTTGACCACTGACTCTCCTGGTCTACTTATACTATAGGTGAACTCCTCCCTGGCTTTTTTCCTCTTCTCCTTCCAAGTTCACGAGAAGTCCATCCTGCTAGCAGCCTTGTAAGCAGTAGGATATAATTCATACTACTTGATCCAGTTGCTGTGAACAGTACTTTTGCTTGACCCACTGTTATTAATAGACACGAATGTTATGACAAAGCAAACACACGAAACAGTATCTAAAACTAACAGTATCGTGTTTAAAGGTGAAGTGTTCTGTTTCATAACACAACTTTTTTTTGTGCGTTTTTGGGCTCAACAAAAGTAGCATGAATTACTGTAGGGGCCGGACTACTGTTTTTGTCAAGGGATACGGAAACGTTTGAAAACAATGATTATTGCAAAATTTTTTTCGGTGGTTACTTGAGATACACTTTTACACTTTTAAACTTTAATGTTGAGCCTACCTGATAAATGCCACTGTTTGGTGGTCTCTAAAGAAAAGCAGCCAATGGCAATGAAGCAGGGCATTAGCCAATGGTTTTCATGGGTAAAGTAACTCAAGTATTTAATGTATTTAAAAAAATAAGTACATAAAAAAATGTGTAGATTTAATAAAATATTCAAAACAGCCAAAATAAAGATAATAATACATTTGCTCACACAACTTTGTAATAGGCATAGTCCAAAACAAAAAGATAAAATACATTTGCGACCATTAAGAAAACAACTTTGCATTAATATAATTACATAACAATAATTCAGACAGCAATTTATTGCTGTCTAGGGGCTGTTCACAAAGAACGCTTTTTTTCTATTCCAATGCGCTACTTTTCCATTGTTTTTCTATGTAAACACACATTGCGTATGACCGTTACGTTCGCGTCTTGCATCTTTTGCAGTGCCTCACACATGAGCGCTGCGTTTTTTAAGATGCTGTGTCAAGTTAAAAGAATTTCAACTTTTACACGCAGCACCGCTCAATGTCAGTTCCAAAACAGTTGACCAATCAGAAGAACTCAGAGGCGGGGCAAGCATTGTGAGGTTCTGTTTACAGTAAAAAGTTGGCAATTGAAACTGTTTTATTTGACGGCAACATGGCGGAGGAGGCCATAGCCAGTGAAATTTATTTTCTTTTTTTCCCCATGTCAAAAATAGTATCTATCTATTCTGCTGTTTGCCTATTTCTATTATTTCCGTTATTGCATCACGTCTCAAAAGCGCATCTCGAGAGTGCGTTTTTTTTTTTTAAACATTCCAGAGCGTTTTTAGCGTTCTGTATGAACGAGCCCCAATGATAGAACAATAATTAAATAATGCATATTGGTAATCATAAATATAAAAAGGCAATATTGGCCAATTTCTAGAAATGATAAACTTCACCTTCAAATTAGTGATTGTTTAGTATAGTGCAGTAGTTCCCCTTTGTATTCTGCAGTTTATTCTTGTATGTCATAAATCTAATATATTATGATATACAACATACTGTATGTACATACACAGAAAGAGCCAGCTTCGAGCAACACATTTTTTTTCAGTTGTGTAATATCTTGCATGTGTTAGTCAATCAGTATGGCATGTTTTTGGATTAAGGGTCTCTATTGGGTGTTAGAAAATTGCTGACAGAGGAAGTGTAGTGGTTGGATCAGTGGGGAGAGATGATACTGATACCTAGTCCTTGCCCTCTCAACTACATAATTATAGCAATGGTATCATATAAACATATCTGTTATGTAGTAAATATAGTCTTAAAAGTCAAATATGTGTTTTACAGGCCAGTTTGCCTTGTCGTCAACGAAATACCTCTGATTGCCATTTGGTTTCTGCTAACGTCAACTTTCAGGTAAGATACCATGCAATATATGTTACTAAATTCAAGTCACTGTACTATAAATAAATTAATCCTCATGGTTAAGATGAAACAAAATCAGCAAATGACTGTATAGTGCGAGGAAGAGTAGTAGCCAATAGAGGAGTCCCAGCTGTCCATAACTGATTGTTGTGTGCATGGTTTAGTGTAAGGATATCACTGGATTACATGACATAGCCCACATACCATTAAACTAAGACCCCTTTGTGTAAACACAACCCACCATTCTCTGGAATCACACTGCCTGCTTCCACAAAATTTTTTAATGCTGCATATTTCTGTTTTTTAGCTGAAGACATGATACTCTTTGTTATGGAAGATAATTCGATTATATTCTATGATAGAGTAATTGTTGCACTATTAGGGGAAATATCCACAAGAGCATACAGAGACAACACATTGCCACAGTTTTCTATACCCCAAACACACACCATTAATTTGCACACTTTCTACTCATTATGGCGAAATGTTGCGGCATCAAAATTCACAGCTTGTATTGTTTTTTCTGCGTCATGACCTGTTCTGCTAACACAAAGATTGTTTTATTTTGTCAACACTTTCTCAATGGCAGTATTATTCATGATGAGATTGGTGCACAAGTTATTGTTTTTTAGCTAAATGCCTATGGGAACTGCTAAGATAGCTATAAGTTTACTTCCATGTCTAATATGCTCGTAAAATGTTCGTTAACGAGTTTTTTCAGCTATAAGGAAGACCTGCCAAAAAATGTGCACAAGTCAATAATTAAACCATTTTAATTAAAACATGCTGTTAACGAAAATGTTAAGAGAAATCTGGTTTTCACAAAAGTTTTCGTGTGTGTTTGTGTAATAAATATATATATATATAAACACATTTTCATCAGCTAAAATATTATTTTCCTCTAAAAAATAATTATTGGACATGCAATTATGTTATTATTGGACACTTTATATATGCTATTATTGGACACTTTTGTGGAATAAATTAATCATGGCTGACTGTGAATAATGCATTTCTACCAGTTTCTGGAAGGCCACTGTCCTGTAGAGTTTAGCTCCAAACCCAATTAAACACACCTGAACCAGTTAATCAAGGTCTTCAGACCAGAGATTGTATATTATAGGTAGATGAGAGGGTCTGTATCTCTTACCATTGGAGAAAGCGTAACGGCTAACTTAATCACGTGCGGCACCTCATCAGTGCCCGCCGTTCAAATCTCCTTCCCTGCGTACCGCCACAGCCGGAGCGTTAGCATTAGCCGTTACGCTTTTTGGGCTAAAGGTTGCAGGCTTGCCTTCCAGTGGCTTTTACACAACATCTATTGTTGTGTCAGCTCAGAGTTCACCTTTTAATGAGGGTTTAATAAACTAAAACAAAAAAACTGTAAAAATGCCACTTTAGTCAGAGTAAAATTGATTAAAATGAATGAATATGACATGACAAAATATTGACCAAATGTAAAGTTTTTTTTTAACACGAAGTGGGTCTCCTCGTGGGGGCTGCCATTTTTAAATGACAGGACCAGCCAAATACTGGTCCTGGAAAAACTATAAAAAAGCCATTTTAGTCAGAGTAAAACTGACTAAAATGAATGAATATGACATGACAAAATATTGACCAAATTTAAAGTTTTTTTAACACTGATTGGGTCTCCTCATGGGGGCTGCCATTTTGAAATGACAGGACCAGCCAAATACAGTACACTTATCTTGATCAAAATAACAATTAAAACCTATAAAAATTAACACCAGCTGTATCATAAAAATACAGAGGGATAAATAATCCATTATTGTATACATTCTGAATTCTGTATGTTTTTTTACTTTTTTTTTCTCTCTAGCATGCTCCCCCTGCTGTTGAAGGACGGTTTGCTGTTGCCTTACGTGGTGACCTCATTGGCATTCCTCTTTCTGAGTTTGTATCTGCTCTCTGCTTTAGAGAGAAGTACAGAAGAAGAGCTCAGGCTGGGCCTCTATCACAAACTCACTCCGCACTGTCTGCCTAAACTCAACCTCAGCTGGATCATTAAATGGAAAGTAAGTTAACGCTGACGTCACGGCCCGTTACCCCACACCACTGACGTTAATGAAATCGACGCTTATGAAGAAGTCAGTTAAGCGCACTAGGCCACTTGAACGGGCCATAACTTTCACATTAGCTTGACCCCACGCTCTTCTTAGTGCTTTTGAAGACTGAACGTTTCAACAGCTACTTGCGTGAATGTTCAAACCAGAAGGTGTGCTATTTGTGTAGCGTGAGTCATTAACACAGGTTTGCCTAGATATATTTATTTACACAAGAGACATAAATAAGGGGGCCCTACGATGGAGGTAGAGTTTCATTGGGGGGTCGTGTTGCTCACACCAGCACTTCCACTGATCCTTCACTCCATCTGTCGTAAATAGACATGTTAATGTTTATACCTCGACTCACCGTCCCAAAACAGGGTGGAAAATAAACATCAAGTTACAAGGATCTGTGTACTGCAGTTGTAGCATTTGATTAGGAGGACTAATGAACCTTTGTCATGATATATTGTTATAGGAAAGGAAATACTGTGTAAGTGTTGTTCACTTTGTTTTTTACAGTTCTGGTTTTCACTGGTGGCCATGGCTGCGTTGAGCTTTACGAGCGTGTGGTTGGAGCCTCCGGCTAAGTTGCCCGATCTGTTTCCGGTTCTGGTCTCCGTGCTCTCCTTTCTGCACTTTCTGGGTTTCATCATATATTTCAACCTAGTCCAGTTGATGGAGCCACAGAGGAAAAAGAGCCAGAAGAAAACAAACTGAAACATGTCTTCAAAGACATTGGTTGTCAAAAGAACTACAGCCAGAATGTTGGTGGAAAGAGAGGACAATCCCTATGGTTAGAATAGAACAGGATGGGAATAGTTTGGAAAAATTCAATTTCCTCCTAATGAAGTTTAGGGATCTTGCTTGAGAAGAGTAAATCAAATGAAAGGAGATACAGTTCTGCCAGACTTTCTCTCACTTGTATGATTTAGCGACAAATTCGGTTAGCGGGATATTGGTATTGTGTAAATGACCAGGCCATAATGGATCGTTTGTGCTGACATTATTTTTATTAACATTTTTGATACATTATTAAATGTTTTGTACCAAATGAAAGTGTCTCCAGAATTTTTAAATGATCCCCAAAAAAATTATTTTTAAAGCTGCAGGTTTGTTGTACTTGTTTGTAGGGCTGCACAATTTGGCCAAAATTGTTATTAAAATTATTAAACAAAAATATCACTATCTGTAAAAATAAGGGTAATTTAAGAAAAATAATTTATTATTATTATTATATACAGTACTAAAGTAAAATTACAATAATATTTATGAAACAAAGCACACGTATTTAATTAAATCACAGCTTATCCTATTTGATAGTCACACTTAAGCTATTTTGCAATTTGGGATTTATTTTACTTGACAAAAAATGTTTATCTTTCAATGAGTATGACTGAATATGATTAAAATATAATAATGAAAAATGTGCATAATTCTATAATTAAACCTTTTTAATTAAAACATACTGTTAGTGAAAATGTTAAGAAAAATGTGATGTGTGTGTATATATAATATATATATATATATATACACACACACACTACCAGTCAAAAGTTTGGAATCAGTAAGATTTTTAATGTTTTTAAAAGAAGTTTTGTCTGCTCACCAAGGCTGCATTTATTTAATTAAAAATACAGTAAAAACAGTAATATTGTGAAATATTATTACAATTTAAAATAACTGTTTTCTGTTTGAATATATTTTATAAAGTAATTTATTTCTGTGATCAAAGCTGAATTTTCAGCATCATTACTCCAGTCTTCAGTGTCACATGATCCTTCAGAAATCATTCTAATATGCTGATCTGCTGCTCAAGAAACATTTATTGTGTACAATTGTACAAAATATTTGTGTACAATATTTTTTTTTCAGGATTCTTTGATGAATAGAGAGTTCAAAAGAACAGCATTTATTTGAAATATAATCTTTTGTAACATTATAAATGTCTTATACTATAAATGTATATACTTTTGATCGATTCAATGCATCCTTGCTGAATAAAAGTATTAATTTCTTTTCAAAAAAATAAAAATAAAAATTCTTACTGACCCCAAACTTTTGAACAGTAGTGTATAATGTTACAAAAGCTTTGTATTTCAGATAAATGCTGTTCTTTTGAACTTTCTATTCATCAAGGAATCCTGAAAAAAAAAAAAAAAGTACACAACTGTTTTCAACACTGATAATAATCATAAATGTTTCTTGAGCAGCAGATCATCATATTAGAATGATTTCTGAAGGATCATGTGACACTGAAGACTGGAGTAATGATGCTGAAAACTCAGCTTTGATCACAGAAATAAATTACTTTATAAAATATATTCAAACAGAAAACAGTTATTTTAAATTGTAATAATATTTCACAATATTACTGTTTTTACTGTATTTTTAATTAAATAAATGCAGCCTTGGTGAGCAGACAAAACTTCTTTTAAAAACATTAAAAATCTTACCGTGTCCAAACTTTTGACTGGTAGTGTATATATATATATATATATATATAATATGTGTGTGTGTGTGTGTGTGTGTGTGTGTGTGTGTATGTGTGTGTATATTTTATTTATATATATATATATATATATTCATCAGCCAAAATATTTTCTTCTAAAATTAATAATTGTTATAATTATTAAATAAAAATATTGACAAACTATAAAATATTAAATATTAACTATTAAATATTAAAGTATTTAATTCAATATTAATAATTTTATTTTACAGTACAATTTTAAAAGTATATTAATATTTATGAAACAAAGCCAATTTATTAAATTAATTGTCACAGCTTCTGATTAGATAAGCCATATCATATCAAAAATCATATATTCTGATTAATCATGCAGCCCTAAACAAAAGTTTGCATCAAATAAACAAACTTAAGAAAAAAAGTATTAATTATATTTATTTTTCAAGTAGTAAATGAAGAAAAATATTTATTAACACAGTGGAATCATCTTGGCAGTGACTAAAGACGTGAGGCTAGTACTAAAGCTATGCATTAAAAAGCTTCAACTTCATGAGCTGTAAAACAAAAATGATGGAAGCAGACATATCAGAACATAATGCTGTAAAGCTGAAATACCAAGGGGAAAAAAGTACAAGCAATCTTTTTCACCCCTCTTTGTTCGAGTTAATGACGGCCATTAAAAAAATCCATTACAACTATAAATGTTATCAGGTCACAAAGGGGCTAGTGTGTTACAGCCTGAGCGAGGTCTGGAGCCACACACACACACACACACACACACACACACACAGAGAATGAACAGGTTTTGGTTTTACTGTCTTACACGGTATACTGTAAAACAAACAGCAAGTCACAATAACAGGGTGCATGATACAATTTTAATAGTCAGTGCTAATATTAAATAACCATATCTTGCTGTCGGCCATGCCATGCTTGGTTACAGATCTTGAAACTCTTTTGAACTCTGTGAGTTTAACAGCCCATGGCGAACAGACCAAATTGCTGAATTCTGAGATGCTATTCTTGTTCTTCTCAACCGTAGCAATGCAAAGTCTGTGACAAGTGTGTGTTTTGTTAGGTCAGCTTAAGCTTTTGTCCTTCAGACAGCCTCTAGAAGTGATAAAGAGAGAGTTACGTGATCCACCTTGAGCGGGTACCAGCTGCCGCCCATGTCCTACATCGAGAAATGATCCCTCAGCGGCTGCCAAAATAAAGAGACAGATCAACAATGAATACTCTTACCTCCTGCATATCTGTGTGTGTGGTTTTTCAACACCTTTGTTGCTTTCTCAAATATATATGCGTGTATGCATACATTTCTCTCCGCATCAGTCCTAATGGGACTGTATGCCAGCAGTAAGAACACTATTTTCACAGGGACGCAGCACACCGTGTATTGTAGAATCAACATTTTGTCAGATTCACGGTGAAAGGGGGGTGGGGGGAGCCTTTCAGAGAATGGATTCAATGTAAATGTGTCTGAGATGGGATGGCAAGGTGTCGGCGGCGCTGTCTCATTTTGACTACGCCGGAAAGACTGACAGCCTCCTCAGACATCTCGGCGCTTTCAGACTGACAGGACATTCAGTATACATCAAACATGCTGACAGAAAGCTGCAGCTCTGCCAAAGCGAGAACCGTTCCATTTGCAACTGAGCATAGTATTACATGAAAAAAAAGCATATTGTGTGTAAAAGTTTTTGTAAATCTCTGGCATATTAAATGCATATTTAAGACTGAGATTAAATGGATTGATAGAATTACACTACTACTGTTTGTGGTCTGTAAGATTTTTTTTAATGTTTTTGAAATAAGTCTCTTATGCTCACTGAGGCTGCATTTATTTGATCAAAAATACAGTAAAACAGTTATAATGTGAAATATTAAAATTTAAAGTAACTTTTCTATTTTTAAATATTTTACATATTTCAGTATCCATTACTAGTGTCACAAGATCCCTCAGAAATCATTCTAATATGCTGATTTGGTGCTCAAGTAACATTTCTTATTATGACCAATGTTAAAAATAGTTGTGCTGCTTAATATTTTGGTGGAAAATGTGGTACTTTTTTTTTTTTTTTTCACGATTACTTGAACACATTTTGAACGGTAGAGTAATTCATTTGAAATTAAAGCCGGAAAATTAAATAAAAATAGAAAAATAAATGTATTTTTATTAGTGCTGACAAATCAAATAGTCATTATATATATATATATATATATCAGCAATATCACACGAGTAGCAGTGCAATATGGCTGTGATTCAGCTATAGTTTTATGTACCCAAAACGAATTATATCTCATGTTTAACCACTATAAGACAAAGCGTCAAATCCCCGAAGTACTGGCCGAGATGAAGCTGTTCTCAGCGGGTACACGAGCACTGAACGGAACTGGAACTCGCATCTCCAAAAACGTCTAAACGAATTGTAAAATAGGCGCTATGATTAAATATGAGTCACATATTTCAGGTCTAAACAACTACATTCTCACCTAAAAAAAAAAACTCTACAATTCGTGGTACAACAAGTGTAGTATTTGTAAAAACTACGTTGGATTTGCTCAGCCGCCATGACAGTCGCTTCAAATGGAGTGATACAAAAAAAAAAAAAAAAACATACCTTAAGATTTCCTTGAGAAATTCATAAGAGCTGCCAGTCTGTTTCAACCCTGTAAAAGCAACATGGATAGATTAACACCCACTTTATCTAGCTTAAGAGACTAGATCATTTTGCGAATACATGAATGAAACATGTGCACATGTAACTTATCAGGCAAATCATACCATCAGTCCTAGATTTTGTAGACTGCTGCCGCTGTCACAGCCAGATGATCTAAATGCAAATGATCTGAAATGCCTCTGAATGCAGAATGTGTGTGGACATAACCGGCGTTCGTATAAAGACCAAAACACACGCTGAGAGTTGCTCAACTTCACCCTCCCCACAAGCCCTCTAATATACAGCAGCCCTTTAATTTTGCTGGTGTTTTCCATCAAAAAGACTAAAATGTTCCCCAAACAGACCCCATTTATCCTTCAGCAGCCCAGGATTGATGTGGCATTAGCAGGGTCTGTGACCCCGTCCCAGCCAAGAACCAAAAACCTATTTGTTTTATTACATTTTAAGGAATTTTTAATACAGTCTATTAAGGCTGTCTTACAAATCTCCCACAGCTCGACCCCATCTGCGGCCTGATCAATTTTTATACTGCTGATCCGTCCCCTTCCTTCTCATTTTGTCATTGCAAAATTCATATTATATAGGATTTTCTTATGGAAAACTTGCCATAAAAATCCGTTACTATATCTGCTGATGTGTACGGAGGCGACCGCGTGAAGACGGAGAGGGCTTTGGTGAAGATAAAATTTGTTTCAGCGGTAAGCAGAACTGTTTAAATGTTATTTATTTTCATGCTCCAAAGAAAATATATTGTGAAGTGCAACATTGATTTAGAACATAACAATGTCTCCGTATGGGCGTAGAAGAGGTGGAGGCAGGGGCCGATTTATGAATCCTTTGCTCAGCTCCTTTAATTGAATTTTCCAAATCTCTCGCCACACAGAAATAATCAATACCCTCGGTCCAGGCGACAAACTTGCCTCAGAATTATTGCGTTCTCTCTTTTTCCATTTTGCGCTCATCAGCAACATGTAAGGTGAGGCTCGGGACTTGGTAATGCCTGAATAAGCCAGAAAATTTATAGACGGTCTGATTGTTTAGGAGGGATGGCCACTCTAGAATGCCTGGGAAAAACTTTTGTCAGTTTTGCCATAAACATCTTGCTCGCGAGTTGCCCTTTCACCCAAGGTTATGTTTTGGGAAGCCATTAGATGATTGCTGGGGGTTGGAAAGGTCTTCCATTAGGGACATGGATTCAGCGGTTTGCCTGTCAAAGTTAAAATATCCTTGTGGATTTTCTCAGCTGTCTTGGCGGTATCACGCTGCCTGGTGCTCAGCTTGCTTTTACACGAGTAGTGTCATATCCTTGGCATCATATGTCATCCGCACCAGCTCCTGTATGGCTCAAGTGACACTGAGTGTTTGAGAACTCTAATAGCAATGATGTGTCTCTATGAAATCCAGGGTATTAGTGATCTGGGCCAGGCTCTAATGGTGTCGGAGAGTTTTCAAGAGTTTGAACTATCTTCAAATACTTGCATACAGTACAATGCATTTATTTACTGTAATTATCATTTAAGTATAATTTATTTAAAGCTTAATAATGTTGCTGCAAAAAATAGTTCTTCTGGCCTAGATATAAAAAATATTCAAACAAAATTTAGGGAACTTCAAAATTTAAAACATTTCATACTTCAAAATCCTACTAAAATGCAATGAGAAAAGAAAAACTTCACTGGAACAAAACGTACTCTGATGTTCAGTTTGATAACTGAAACTGCTTACTGACAGTCCGTATTTAGCTGTGTTTCAGTGAAAATATTTGTTTTCATAGACAATCACAATCTTTTCCTGGAGACAAGTAATTAGATTTTGTCACACCAATCTAATTCACAAGTTTACAATTCCAACACAGATGAAGCCAAAAAAAAGGCATTTCATAGCACAAATGACAGGAAAATCATTGCCAAATTAAAATATTAATATAATATTATTATATTTTTATTAAAGTGCCCCTATTATGGCATTTGAAAGGTTCCTATTTTTATTTTGGGAGTCCCCAACAACAGTTTTACAAGCATGTAAGGTCAAAAAACACTTATAATGTCTTATAATATGCATCTTTTTTTACCTTATTTGCTTAACGACTCCCAAACGATTCGCTCAACGATTCATTTTTCCAAACCCTTTTTTTTTTGCATGACGCTAATCTGCGGTGATTGGTGTACATGGAGTACAGTATACAGTGCTTGCATCACTTACATTGTATTATAATACTACTGACCCATCCTTCAATAACAACCGGCTTGCGAATCCCTCGTTGAACACATTTAGGTTGAAGAAGCAGTCGTCAGTAAAATGATGGGAACACAGCACAAGGTTCGGGCTATACTGCTGTGGTATCGTTGTAAAGATGAACTTTAACCACTGATTCTTCACGTATTGGCAGTGTTTGAGGGGTTTCAAGTTTTCCCTGGCGTCTGTGCGCGCAATAAGTGGGCGGGCAATATGCTAATGTTTCGTTTTGATGTCACAACAAAACGGCTTGGGATTCGTTTTTACAAACGACTCGCTTAATTGACTCAGAGTCGACTCATACTTTTGAGAGACAATAACTTTATATACGGTGCACTTTCAGATTTAAAACTTTGCAAGGTGTTTTCATTCACTTAGAGCTATGTTACACACTACATGAAAGGTAATTTTCAAAAATCCATAATAGGGCACTTTAATAATATAATATAATATAATATTTAAAATGTAATTTATTCCTGTGTTGGAAAAGCTACATTTTCAGCATCATTACTCCAGACTTTATCCTTCAGATCCTTCAGATCCACATGATCCTTCAGAAATCATTCTAATATGCTGATTTGGTGATTTCTTATTATCAGTCTTGAAAACAGTTGTGCTGCTTAATAGTTTTGTGGAAACCGAGATGTTTCAGGATTCTTCTAATGAATACAAAGTTCAAAACAACTGCATTTATTTGAAAGAGGAATATCTTTATCTCAATATAAATGTCTGTACTGTCACTTTTGAGCAGTTTAATGCTTCCTTTCTGAAGAAATGTACTAATAAAAAAAGAAAATTCAGTCACACTTTAGATTAGGGTCCAATTCTCACTATTAACTAACTATTTACTACGACTTGTGCCTCAATAAACCCCTAATTACTGCTTATTAATAGTTAGTAAGGTAGTTGTTAAGTTTTAGTATTGGGTAGGATTAAGGGATGTAGAATATGGTCATGCAGAATAAGGCATTAATATGTGATTTATGAATACTAATAAACAGCCAATATCCAAGTAATATGCATGCTAATAAGCAAACTAAAGTGGGTAACGCTTTATTTCAGGGTCTTTTAACTAGTTGCTTATTAGCATGCATATTCCTAGAATATTGGCTGTTTATTAGTAATTATTAAGCACATATTAATGCCTTATTCTTCATGACCTTATTCTACATTCTTAATCCTACCCAATACCTAAACTTAACAACTACCTTACTAACTTTTAATAAGCAGTAAATTAGGAGCCCACTGATGGAAAAGTCGTAGTTAATAGTGAATATGTGTTCCCAATACTAAAGTGTTACCAAAAAATCTTACTGATACTGCCCCAAAACTTTTGAACATTAATATAATATAATAAAATATAATATGATATAATATAATATAATATAATATATAATATGCACACAATCAAACGTTACACTCCTATGCAGCCTTAAATAACAATTTGTTTATCGTCAGTATATGTTTTAATGTCTTATTTCAACAAATCTCTCTCTAGGGAAGTAAATGTGAAAACACTCTTGTACTGTTGTTGTTGTTGTTGTTGTCTACATTGATAAATTTCATGCTCCACCATGTGATCAAGATTGTGACATTCCTTTGGTGTCGAGCTACAAGCAACATATACACAAGGGTCCTCGAGTGTGACTAATTAAAACAATTTCAGCCGACCTTATCTTAAAAACATGCTGAACTTCATCACAATCCAACCATTGAGTTGCAACAAATCACCATTGTGCGATTGAATCACAAGTGCAGCTTTGCTGGGGGCTGAATGTGTGCTTGAAATAATCTAATTAATTCTGTCCCATGAAGAGGAGTTCTGGCTTGTTTGTGTTAGGAAAATGAAATATTTTTCTTAGAAAAAGAGAACCTTTTATTTGTGCAGAGATCGAGACAAATGTCTATAAGCACGCCGCATTGACAAACCAAATCTCGTAAATGGCTATTCAAAGGTCCCATGTGACCAAGATCCAGAACTTCAGTGCTTGAAATCAATCATGACTCACATATAAGTGGAACACAAAATGTTTTCTTTCTCTTGCTCTTTTAGGCAAAGCAATGGAGTCACAATCATCATACAGTAATTTGAATCAATTCAATACGGGACGTAACTTATCCTTGTGTCAGAGTCTAACAAAGACTGTGCTGTGATGGGAAGCATTCAAGATTTGAAACATAACTAATTGTGTACTGGCTGCTATCTGATCTGACAGAATTACTAAGTTTGGATATTCACTTAAGATAAGTGTTATCGTTCATGCTTTTAAATGATAAATAAACTTTTGAATTAAATTCTAAACATTCATTTGTTTCACTCACCTTGGAAATTACCCTTGTTTGTGTCTGCTCTATGTGCACAAGATGCAATTTTAGCAGCTGGAAAGCAAAAAAAATCAGTTTTATGTTTCACATGAAGCAAGAATTTGTCACGTAAACCCTTAATAGCAAATAAACTGTTTAAACAACGTCTATAAAGTGACCTTGAGATGCGAGGCATTTGCATTATGTGGTTTATGCATATACAGCAGAAAACTCAAAGAAAGGACTCACACAGATTCTCATGTCTCTTGAGTTCAGTTTGTAGATCAGCAGGACTGATCAGCAAGAGACTCCTCAGCTCACTACTGCCCTCTACTGGCTACAGACAAACACATTAGTTCAATCTGAAATACAGCTTTCCTGTTACAGGGTTAGTTCACCCAAAAATGAAATTTCCGTCATCAAGTACTCACGCTTATGTTGTTCCAAGACCTTTGTTCATCTTCAGAACACAAATTAGGATATTTTTGATGAAAGAGGTTTTTTATCCCCCATAGAAAGCAACGTAATTATTACAGTCATTTAAGGTCCAGAAAAGTAGTAAAGGCATCGTTAAAATAGTCCATGTGACTACAGTGGTTCAACCTTAATGTTATGAAGCTACAAGAACAACAAAACAAAAATAACAACTTTATTCAACAATCAGTTGAATAAAGTAATGACGTTAATTACGTTGCTTTATATGGGGGATAAAAAACCTCTTTGATTTCATCAAAAATACCTTAATTTGTGTTCTGAAGAGGAAAGAAGGTCTTACAGGTTTAGAACAACATGAGGGTGAGTAATTAATGACAGAAATGTCTTTTTTTGCTGAACTAACCCTTTAAAAAAAAGTGCAACCTCAATAAGATGCCTTATATGTAGCTGGCTACACACATCAAAATAAACTTAATCTAGTCTAACTCTGTACCACATATTCAGGATTAAAGGAACAAATGTAAAAATTTAGATAAAAACGCACATGGGTCGACCACTAATTTAAATTTTGGCAGGAATGAAGCTCCTTAATGGTGGTTCAGACACCAAACTAGTCGTAGTTTAGTACTAGTAGTATAGTCTAGTCTAGTCTAGTTTAGTCTAATTGGCCAGTCTATAAACAATCCTTCAGTGCATACACCACTACATGATACACTGTGGTCTTCTACTATATTCGATCCACATACCAATAATGTTTCCAGCTGTTGCCTGTATTTCATGAGATCCTTGAGAGACTTTTTCACCTTAGACCTGAGGAACAAGATTCTGGGGGAGGGGGGAAACAAAAACAAATATAAAAGACAAAAAATAAAATAAACAATTTAGTAACATTTTACAATAAGGTTCAATGTGTTAAAATTAGTTAACTACAATTGTTAACTAACAGTAAAAAAAAAACTCATTTATTCATTTAAAAGCATGTATTATATTATGTTACATTATATTTTACTATATTATATTATTTCTTAGTTCATGCTAATTTCAACATTTACTAATACATTATTAAAATCAAAAGTTGTATATTATTTAATGGACCAGCGCTAACGAGTTAACTAACAGTAACAAAGATTAATAAACACTATAACAAACGTATTGGTTGTTGTTAACTAACGTTAACTAATGGGACCTTATTGTAAAGTATTACCATTAATTTTTAATCCATTATTTATTTATCTGATTTTTTTATTATTATTCTTGAATTGCTAATTAGGCAAAATTTTATATTAAATATATTACATTACATTATTAGATTCTTGCAGAATATGCTTGATAAGGACATAGGATATCATATTCATATTCCTTACTAAGTCTTTGAGAGGACAAGCTGACTAAGAATAAGATATTCATATATTTTTAATACACATTTAAAAATATTAGGAGACATATTAAAGAGTTGGCAAAATCTTATACAAGGTCCTTCGTCCAATCACTCTCAAGATCTCTTCTACATTTTGCACGAGAAGTTCTCTTGGGTTTGACTCACCAAATGAATACTTTCTTAAATGAATCATAAGCCCGCTCTCTTTATTGATGTTTTTATATATATTTAACTAGCTTCCTCTTAAATGACTGCACTATAAAATTCAAAACTAATGCTTGTCTTGATGGATCACACAGAGCTCTGTGTTAGTATGCGTTGGAGAGGAAATAGGTCTTTTCTTAAACTCTCCTTATCCAACTATTTTTAGTGCTATGTAAATCAACGAGGCTTTTGGCTGGTGATGAAACTCCCTCCATGTCCTGTCATTAAATTCTGATCAGTCATAATGGCTATCAGCCAACTGGGACAAAGGAAATATCCAGTAATGAGGAGAAATTTCTGTCTGTTCCACTGCTCCAGTTAAACCAATGTTAGTAGCTTCATAAAAATAGACTTTGAAGGCATCTGGTTTTTGTCGAACATAACCAAATAAAAAGTTGAACACAGTAACTCGACAACAGCATTCAAACATTAACATTTTAAAGCATAGGCCATTATTTAAACATAATAAGTGTGTTTTTATTTTTACATTTTCCTTTTTTATTGTACTTTGTAAATCTTAAATATTATTACTAAAATGATAGAAATCATCAACATGTTTAAAAAGACATTTCTTCATCCTTACCTCTCAGCGTCTGTCATGGGCTCTTTTGTTTGAGGGGGATTCGTTTTCTTCCCACCTGCTCTGGAATTACCTGCTGATGAAGCACTAAATGTCAGCAATTTATCAAATCGGCATGAGCAAAGATATTATTAATGGCTACGCAGACAGCTAATCTAAATGCAATATCACTGGATTACAAGAGACCCCTACTGTACAGGATTTTGGAAACATGACACAAGCAGGGGATTGTTTATGGTGATGATTATCAAAAGCAAAAAGAACACACATACATCTTACTCTGTTCGCAATAAAAATTAAAAACAAAAACTCCTGGGGAGCAAAATGTGATTTTTATAGGACTAGGAGGACATAGTAGATGGACTGTGGGTTCTAGTACCTGCAGGTTTTGTCAATTGGGTTCCAGTCAAAGGCGAATAGTTCCTGTTTGGTGCATGCCTCTTAGCAGGGCTCTAAAATAAAAAGCATTTACATACTTTTTTTTATTCATGCACTTTTTAAAAATAAAATCGTATTCCTTTTCTTTCATAACTTATGATCAAGTCAAAATGGGTTGAAATAATACACATTAAAAGAATATGAAAAAGCCATTTCTGATCTGAAGTCTGTGGTAGAGAAGCCTGCTGAAGTGTGCATGATAAAAGAACTCACGTTTTCTTTGTCTTCTAACTGAAGGGCTCTCTTCACACTGTATGGAAAATTAGACAGCAGAACTTGATTTTTTGTTCTTGCAGTTTTTAACAGTGGTTTTTACAGGGGTTTTTACCCCTGTATTTTGAATGAATCATGATTTCCCCTAGTACTGTAAAAACTCAAATCTATTAAACTTACATTTAGTATGTGACATTTTTACCCTAATTATATATATATATATATATATATATATATATATATATATGTATGTATATGACACACACACAAATTAAATATTTCTCTGTGTTTATCTCACGTGGAGACCACAGATGTACCAAAAAGTACCTCAAAACTACTACCATAGTTTCATGGACTGATAAATGTTAGCTATATAGTAGTCTTAAAAGTATTACCACAGATCATGAATATGGTAATCGTTTAATATTATTTTGGCAAGCATCCATGACAGCAAAATACCATGGTATTACCATCTTATGTTATCATTGTACTTTTTTAGCATGAACACAATGGCACTGCAGTTAACATTATATAAACAGTGGTAATAATTCTGAAAAAAACGTGAGCCAAATGAATGGATAAACTTACGGCATTTTAAATATTTACTTCTTGAAGTCGATATCTCTTTCATGAAGTTATAAAACAGAATGGCGCTTATATTTGTAGTTTGGCGCGGTGCGGCAGTAATTTAGTTCCCCGGAAACACTCATCTGAGCTTGTTAAAGTATTGGAGAGTGTTTAACTCTATCTTCCAGAGAATTCACACAGAATGAGTTATAATATTGTTAGAGTAACGATTGATTTTCACGCCACATTTATATCACAAATACTAGCACAAAATATCTAATTAATAAATATTGTATGAGAAGCATTGAAAGCAGTTGTTTCCCGTTATCTCTTTAAAACTGCGCACTGTTGAAAGGGTTTGTTTACACACGGCAGCCATGGCAATCAGACTCGATAGTGAACAACATCACCAACCATAAAATAGCCTACAGACTCTCCTCTCTAGCTCACTGCTATTATTGCAGTATGCTTTGATATTTCGGTTGCATATTGACAATATTTTCAAAATGCAGCGCTCAGAGGAAGAGAGGTTTTATATGACGTGCAGGGCTGCTTATCTCTCTGTGTTCAGATCCAGCCTGGTTAATATGACTTCAAAAGATCAGCTGTGCACTGGTGAGCATAATGCATCTCAACACCTTTATACCTGCACGATGATCTTTAATAGAAGGCTAAATATTATTGATAAGACCAATAAATAGGTCACACTTTTTTAATTCCTAATTCTTTACTTAATTTATAATTCAAGAACAAACATTGTATAATGTTGTAGATAATGTACATTCAATATGTAATATAAAAATAAATACACTAGTCAACATCTTAATATTTCTGAAAATATAAACATTTTCTAATGAGAAAATATTATCACTATGTTAAAAGTCAGTGTACAGTATGATGATTGTCCATCTCTGCTGTTTTATCTCAGTTCTTCAGCAAGCAGGTAGAAATCCATCACAGAAAGCTTTAGACAAATATTGGCCCCCAGGAACCAAGAAGCTGAATTTTGATGACTTTTGTGAGATCCTTAAGAAGGAAAAACCAGCAGAACCAGACGAGCTTATGAGAATTTTCAAAAAATTTGATGTAAATTGTGATGGATATATCTCACATGAAGAGCTCAGCAGAATCCTTACTTCGGTAAGTGTTAAATCAGTTCTCTCTTCACAAACATAAGCTGTGTCCCAATTCAGAGGCTGCATCCTTCGAAGGATGAATTGGGACACAGCTTTATTGTGTGTCTGCTGTTGTAATCATTTCAGGTTTGTATTTTGATATGTTTGTTTTAGTCTGGTGAAAAAATGTCACCTAAGGAAGTGGACGAAATCTTTTCCTTAGCAGATGTCAACAAAGATGGAAAGTTAGACTACGCAGAGGTATGATTTCCAAGCATTGCATAGCAGTACACTCTTTATAAATAGACAAATTATAGTATAGTTGAGTTGAATTAGCCAGGCTGGTCCCACTTTATATTAAATGTCTTTAGCTACTATGTACTAACATTTAAATTAATCATTTGATACAATGCACTTGTTGTGCACATACATGTTTTTACCTTGTACTTATATATATATATATATATATATATATATATATATATAAACATTCTGCATGTAATTACAGGCCTTACATCTCCGGAATGCAAATTAAGATATTTTTGATGAAATCTGAGATGTTTTTTGATCTCCCATGGAAAGCAACGAAATTACCACATTCAAGGTCCAGAAAAGTAGTAAAGACGTTGTTAAAATAGTCATCGTAGCTACAGTGGTTCAAATGCAAGAATTTATTTTTTTGTTCCGCAAAAACAAAACAAAAATAATGACTATTCAACAATTTCATCTCTACCCATTCAGTCTCCTACGCAGTTGACGCAGTGAACGCAGTTCGGCGCCTCTGTGTTTATGTCTGAATGCCGGCTCAGTATTGTCCGGCTTCTGCATCAGCATCACACGCATGCGTCGTGGTGCTCACGTAAACACCGTCGGCCAATACTGAGCCGGCATTCTGATGTAAACACAGAAGCGTTTAACTGCGTTCACTGCGTCAACTGCGTAGGAGACTGACATGGTAGAGAAGAAATTGTTGAATAAAGTCGTTATTTTTGTTTTTGATTTTGCACACAAAAAGTATTCTCATCGCTTCATAACATTAAGGTTGGATCACTGTAGTCACGTTGACTATTTTAATGATGTCTTTACTACTTTTCGGAACCTTGAATGATGGTAATTACATTGCTTTCTAAGGGGGATAAAAAAAAAATTAATGACAGAAATTTTATTTTTGGGTGAACTAACCCTTTAATCTATCCATGTTGCTTTTACAGGGTTGAAACAGACTGGCAGCTCTTATGAATTTCTCAAGGAAATCTTATCCCTATCCTTTAATATTTGTAACCCTACTACAACCTCTTAACCCACCTTTAAACCTACCCATATAACTAAACCGGTCCCTTACCCGTATTTAACCTCAACAGCAGCAAGCGTTTTGCAATACAACATAAACACAATAAGCACACTGTACCTAACAATTATTTTATATGTAAGTACATGGTAGTTAAAGA
Organism: Hypophthalmichthys nobilis; assembly: GCA_037950665.1. Taxonomy (NCBI): domain Eukaryota; kingdom Metazoa; phylum Chordata; class Actinopteri; order Cypriniformes; family Xenocyprididae; genus Hypophthalmichthys; species Hypophthalmichthys nobilis. The sequence continues at coordinate 14,366,401 of CM075471.1, forward strand.
CACCTAATATAAAGTGTGACCACAAGGATGCTGTCCAGTTTTGCAGGCTTCTTGGGTCTACAGTAGAACAGTGTCAGACCGCGGCACTGGAGAAGCTTGAGACTGATGCCAAACTGAAGAGGCAGAACTTTGGCAACCAACTGGAAAACTCTCCACAGAGCCTAGAGTCCCAACCTGAGCTTCCAGCTGCACAGACACAGTCTAGAACAGAGCTGGAAACAACACAGAGGAAAGGTATGATACATGATCTACACAAAAGCACAAAATATAAAAACACACTAGGTATATCGAGAATGAGCGTGTTCAGGCTGGGGTAGTTCGGCTCTTATTTATTGGTCAGATTGCACATGTGCATGCACACAAAAGCAAACAACAATTCTGTTTTCATTTTTCACAGTTTAGTCTATAATATAGTAACTAATGGTTAAGCTATTGATTTCCCCTCATGTGTGATGAGAAATGGACTCATTTGGATTTGTGCCATACATCATAATGTGAACTCAATAGAGGGTTTGTGTGGGGGAGGAACTTTTAAAGCCTTTTGATTAAGGCAATCATTTGTCATTATTACGAGTAAGTGCAGGACTAGTGAAGATTTAGCAGAGGATTTGCTTTTGCTTTGTGGTGTTCAACTTTAAAGTCACCATGAAATCAAAATTGACCATTCTTGTTTTTATGATAGAATATTGCAGTATTATAAATGATATATCTGTGCACATTTTTAGTTTATTTAATTTATGAGCCCTTATAATCTTTAATCAAAATAACTTCCCCTCCCTTTCTCAGTGACATCTCTTCTCTGATGATGTGTTTTTCGGCATGAGGGTGGGGCAACATGTCTCTCACATGAGATCACAACAATAGCAAACGACCACAATCCAATCAATTCCTGATAGGCAAAATTAAGTCCCTCCCTACATTTTTTTTCTTGTTTGAGGAGCCGTTTCAATTGGATATATAGGGGTTGGTCAATGAAAGTGAAACACTGGCAAATATAGCGTTGGAGGATTCACGGCTATATATGCGGCCTGGTGGCCAATCTTCACTGATTTTACATTCCATCAGTACATGAAACATTGCAATCCACACAACATAATGGGAAACATATCAGAGTTCAAAACAGGACAAATTGTTGGTGTGCGTCTCGCTGGCTCATCTGTGACCAGGACAGCAAGCGTTTGTGGTGTATCGAGAGTTACGGTATCCAGGGTAATGTCAGCATACCATCACATAGGACGAACCACATCCAACAGGAGTAACTGTCGACGCAAGAGGAAGCTGTATGAAAAGGATTTATGGGTACTAACTTTTTATTTCCAAAAAACAACCACAGCTGCCTTACTCACTGCAGAATTAAATGCACACCTTGACTCTCCGTTTTCCACCAAAACTGTTAGACAAAGAGCTCCACAGAGTCAATATTCATGGTCGGGCAGCTATAGCCAAAACTTTGGTCACTCGTACCAATGCCAAATGTCAGTTTCATTGGTGCCAACAGTGGAAATCTCGGGCTGTGGGCAATGAGAAACATGTACTGTTCTCTGATGAGTCCCACTTCACTGTTTTTCCCACATCCGTGGGAGTTACGGTGTGGAGAAGCCCCAAAGAGGCTTAACACTCGGACTGTTGTGTGCCCAGAGTGAAGCATGGGGTGGATCAGTGATGGTTTGGGCTGCAGTATCATGGCATTCCCTACTGTGCTTGATGGACATGTCACTGACAAGCTCTACCAAGCCATTCTGGAGGACCATGTGCACCTAATGGTTCAAACATTTGAGCCACTTTGGGGTATTTTGGAGGAGCAAATCAGAAAACATTTTCCTCCACCAGAATCTCAAACTGACCTGGCCACTATTCTGGAAGAGGATTGGCTCAAATCCCCCTGGCCACTGTAAGGGACTTGTTTCTGTCATTTAAGGGACTTGTTTCTGTCAAGACGAATTGATGGTGTATTGGCCTTACACCACACCATTATTGTGGTCTAAAACCAGGTGTTTCAGTTTCATTGTCCAACCCCTGTACATCACAAAAAGGAAGAAAAGACTATCGCAACTTCCGTTTCATGCCGACTTTAATGTGATTCAAATCATTGTTTTAAAAATTTGCAATTTTTAGGTTTAGCTTATAGTTATGTTTGCATATTATGACAGACAGTCGCTCCTCATCCAGACCATCATCAGCTCGCAGTCGTCGGTCATCTTTATCCACGGCCATCACCATGGGCATTGGCAGCACTAAGAGTGGCAGACTGGCAGAGCCCAAATCTCTACAGGTACCAGCTGCATTGTGGGGATGTCACTTTCTTTTGGAATTCTTCCTTAAAATCTCTCACAGTACTCTGAAGGAAAAGAGGTTAAGTTTGGGATAAGGTTACACAATTTAAAATATAATTAAAAATGTTGTTAATTATTAAACAACAGCTGTAAATATGACAAGTGGGAGTGGCTGAGCTAAACTAATCAGTTTCAGTCAAGTAGTATCCCATTGGCTTAGCTTTGCATTAATACACTGAAAAAAAAAAAGTTGGAGTTACTTTAAACAATTTTCACTCAGAAATTGCTAGTGAATTTCACAAACAATTATAAAGAAACAGAAAATAACACATTGAAATTTTTTTTTTGTAAAATGTACTCTAAAAATATTTATTTACAATTTTGAAAAGTAATTTTTACAGTGTATATTAAACTGCTGAATAAAAAATGTTAAAATAAAAGAAACTATTTTATTAATAAAATTAATGAAAAACTTTAAAATAGTTATTAAAAAGACAACTTAATTTTAATAAAACAAGTAAATTATTTTAAAATAAAATCAAATATACATTTTAGAATAAAATACAAAATAAAATAAAATAATTTTAAATAATACAAATATTAATTTTAAAAAAAGCTGAGTAATAATGGAAAGAGCAATTTAGGAATAAATTGTTATATACACGTTATGCTGTTTTACTCTATCATCAGCTTTAATTTTTCTTACAACCTAAACTTTGAGTAAACTCGAGTGCCTTACAGGCAGCTATACTTTTGCTGTGTTTTTGTTGTATCGAAGCCTTTTGGTAGCAAATTTTCACCTGGTCGATATGAGTGCAGCTCTGCTATTGATCTCCTTCCCTTTGTTTGCACTCTTTTTGACTTTAACCTCAGCTGGTTTGCTTTACCACGAAAAAATAATGACCAAACTCGTCAAAGCAAAGAGATTGGAAAAAACTAGATGCTCTTGGGTGAAGAAAGTTCTATTGCCTCAGTTCCAGCCTGTTGTATTACCTGAGCCAGGAGCTTGATAATTGGGTGTAGGGATTGGAAAGGGTCAGGTTGTGTATTTTTATGGTGGCTCGCGGTCTGTGTGCGAGACTTTAAATTACGGAGGTTTCTGGGAGGTGACAGGGCAGTGTATTGGTCCAGCCGAGTGACCCATCTCCTTGGGACACTACATCAGGGCCTTTTAAAGTAGACACTTGCCTCGGGCGCTTTTCTTCATTTTGATTCGGGGTGGACAAACCACCCAAGTGTTATGATTTGATCCTTAACACGTTTCACAACCCAGCATAAATTCTGGGAGGAAATTGCTTTTGTTGAAGAAGTGTCATTTCAGAACCATGTTTTTAGCACTTGGAAAAGAAGCATAAACCAATTCTAAACATTAAAAGGCCTCTGTGGCACCTGAGGACAAGGTTTATTTCCTAAAACTACTCTCTGATGGGTCAGAAAAGAGGCGGTTTGACTCAGATTTTTGATTACTTGATGATTTAGAGTATATTTGCTGTAACATTTTAGCTGGACCTAAACAACAGCAGTTAAAAGAGCAAAAAGACTTGCTTTAGACAAGGATTTATGGGTTTCCTCAGGCCCTTTTTCTTTTAATTACATTATTAGTGCGTATAATATGAATTTTGATGGTCTGCATTGAAATTTATCTTTCTGCACTATAGTAAAAAATCTTGGACTTTGTTTTGTTCCACCCAGGTCTTTGATTTGATGCCTTTGTTTTAGCAAAGATGTTACAATAGCGTCACCCTGTGGTTGTATCTTCAACTTCATCCCAGAACATTTCTTGCTGGAATTGTGATTTTAATGTTTGCTGTTTTTCTTATGTTTTTTTTTAATGCAGCATGGATTTTTACTGTGTTAACACTTCCACCAGGATTGGCATCATATTCTTATGAGAGGCTGTTTTTATCTGGAGGAAGATGGAACGATTGTTTCTCTCCAGTATCGTTTGCATGTCCCTGAGGCTACCGGTGTCTATCTGACCATACGGCCCCTCAATCTTAGCCCGATTCCTGGTAAATATATTGTACATAGTGTTAAAGACCAAAGTTACTGAAGTTACAGATTTTGAGTTATTAAAAATACCTATAGTAAAGAAGCAGATTTGTGTTTTTTGACTGTGTGTGTGTGCCACAGAGAAGCCTTCCCCGTGGATGTGTGTGGACACAGCTCTATATGTGGTGACAGGGAACAAGACCAAAGAAGATTCAACTTTGGTTTGCTTTACTGAGTTAAGGGATAAGGAGGTCAGTAAATGCATCGCTTTCCTATCTAAATATGATAGTATTGTATAATCAAACTATAATATCTGCTTGTATTTAAAGTATTTTGACATATTATCAGCTGTAATATAAGAAGGTAATTCTATGACATGAGTGCCTTTTCCAGTTTTATATTGTGATTTTTAATAATTTAATATTTTAAACATTCTATCAGACAAATAATGTGTGTAAGTGTTAATAAATTGTCCCATCTCAAGCTAAACTAATAAATATTAATGGATGTTCAGGTATAATTATGCCTTCAGAAAAGTAAATGTTGAATTTAATGCTGTTATTTCTTGCAAATATATACTTTTTTCAATGATCAGTTATTTAAAATCATGGTCACAGTATTGATATTTAATATTGTTCCTTCGACAAACATAACAAAATAAAAAATAAAATAATAAAAAAGAGCACTTAAACATGCCCAGCGTTCACTTTCTAAATGCATGGTGATGTTATTATGAGTTATGGCAACATTTGAAAAGGGAAAAAAAATATTACATTATCAGGGTTGACACATTACCAAAAATACATTATATCAGCTAACATCTGAAAATAAGTGTAAAGAGAACAAACTCAAAAGGCTAGATTTTACTTTCATATTATGTGAATATTTGTTAATACAGTTATATTTTAATATTATTAATACCTCATAAATAAAGCAAAAAAAATAGTTACTGGCTTTTTGTTGATGTGTTTACAAAAATTCTATAAATTAACTATATTATATATATGGACACAAATGTCATTTCATAGAATAACTCAAAAGTTATATATGTAGAACAATTCTAATCTAATTTACAAAGAAACATTAAAATAAAATAAGTATTATAAGTACATTATTAGTAAAATAAGTATTATAAGTAAAATTAAGTGTGTATATATATATATATATATATATATATATATAATATTAAATTAATTGAATCAGAATACTACATTGAGAACTGCTTCAATATAAAGGTTGATATAAAATGCTGCCTCATTGGAATTGGAGTTATTACTTTGTACAACAGTAAGTAAGATGTATGTTGTGTATAATTGATGAACAGAGGTTTGTGTGGAGGGGAGAGCTCAATGCCGGGTCATATCTGCTCATGCCCTTCACCACTGGCTGTAGATTGATGAAAAGTACAAAGAAGACCACCACTAAAACTGCTCAGCTAGTCAACCGCACCCAGTCTGGAGAGCTGGAGCTAACCAAAGAGTTCAAGTTAGTCAATTCTAATCTTAAAAATAAACATATTTACTGTGAGTTTTACATAGGGGACCCATTAAAAGTCTATTAAGTTTTTTGTATCTATGAGAATAATATACAGTATGTGTGCAAAGATGCTGTACTGTTTTGTTCCACAGGGCGGCATTGTCTGACATCTTTGAAGTGATCGATTTGGACGGCAGCGGCCTGCTGAGCCTAGAGGAGTACAACTTCTTTGAACAGAGAACCAGTGGAGAGAAATGTGATGAGGATGCCTGGGCCATCTGCAAAGGTTCTTATACAACACTGTATAGGACACATCATCTATCAGCACTGTAAAATGTCACCATGAAATCAAAATTGACCATTCTTTTTTTTCTTTTTTTCGGAATATTGCAGTATTTATTATAAATATTTTATCCATGAACATCATTATTATTATTTTTTTAAATCATGTGCCTGTGTAATCTTTAATCAAATAACTTCCCCTTTCTCTTGCAACGTCTTCTCTTCTCTGATGACATGTTTTTCGGTGCAAGGGCAGGACAACCTGTCAATCAAATGAGATCACAGCAATAGCAAACCACAACAATCCAATCAATTCCTGATGAACAAAATCAAGTCCCCTACTTTTTTCTTGTTTGAGAAGCTGTTTCACTTGAATATGTCACAATAGGGAAGAAAAGAATGTCACAACTTCCGTTTTATGCCACTTTTAATGTGATTTACATCATCCGCTCTCAAAATCGGATGATGCAATTGAATCTTTATTGGCAAGTACATTTTTTTGACTCCTCTGATAAAGTATTGATTTGAGTCTTCAGTAATGTAATTTATTTTAAAATATCGCTTCCAGGTCTTGAACAAGTAATGTCCAATCCAATAATATGCATTATTTGCTCTCCTATAGAGAACTTTGACACACAGAAAAATGAGTTAACTAGACAAGGATTCCTAGAGCTCAACCTGATGGAAGCGAATGATCGGGAGGGGGACCCCAGGGATTTGTGGCTTACCTTGGAGGCCATGGGCTACAATCACAGCTTGGAGATGGTGGAGGTACAAAGGTCTTTGAGCTTTACTCATGAGCAGTGTTGGGGAAAGTTACTTTTAAAAGTAATGTTACAATATTGCATTACTCCCTAAAAAAGTAACTAATTGTGTTACTTTTTATGGAAAGTAATGCGTAGTAAGTACATTACTTTTGCCTTACTTTTTTTCACCTGGGCTGAGCTTGAATAAGTATGCATTTCACTGTTTTTATTCATTTTGAGGGATAATGAATCTGTTTTTGTGCACTGAGTTGAGTAAATGCATGCTCACATTTAGTCTAGAACTACAATAACCATCATGTTTACACACAACACCTCTGCACATCTCGATTTCTTTCCACATGGGGACAGGAGAGCTGTCATTCAATAAACGGGAAAACAAAGTGATTTGTATTACTTATTTGAAAAAGTAACTCAGATATTTTGTTGTAAATTTAAAAGTACTAGTTACTTGAAAAAAGTAATCTGATTACATAACTTGCATTACTTGTAATGCATTACCCCCAACACTGCTCATGAGAACGTCTTGTAATTTCAAATAGTAAAAACTGCAAGGGTATAGAGAACATCCTTTATTTCTAAACTGAATCATATTTTGTGTAATTTACTCATAGCCACTTTACATTTTTAAGTTTTTTCTTTATCCCATCAGGCCTGTCCATTTGTTATTGAAGTCTACTGTGAGGATGTCAAGGCAACTCTTCAGGCAGTTCATTTGGATTCTGGGATCAAGATGTTGAATTCTGCTGTACAGAGGTCTGTCACATCAAAAGCAGAGGCTAGATCTCTGAAGGGTCACGAGAATGTCTTGGTTTATACATACAAAGGAGAGAGCAGAATTTCATCAGTCATTGCCAATAAGGTAGGTTGGTTATTGTTTTATGTCACTTAGGTGGTGTTTTTTAGCCAAAGAAGTCTTTGGATTATTGAAAATCAATACATGGCATTCATCTATCATTTAAAAAAGTAAAAATGTCTGTGTAGGCCTCACATTTGTACATCTTGTACTTAACATTCACTGAGAATAGCACAAAGTAACTTTTATTTGGAATGCTTATAGAAAGGAGCACTGGCCATGAGTAGAATTTCAATGTTCTGATCTGCCATTATATAGACAAAGTCAGCTGAAAGACACTTTTAAAGACACACCTTCACCAGAGAGAAGGGAGTTAGATCTGCAAAGAAAACTTCAGATTTTGCCATAGTTAGTGGAACTAATTATCTGAAATTTACACTGTCATTAAAAAGTTTGGGGTCGATTTTTTTTTTTTTTAACGTTTTTAAAAGAAGTCTCTTATGCTCACGAAGACTGCATTTATTTAATAATAAAACAGTAAAAACAAATATATTGTGTGAAATAATATTACAGTTGAAACGAAATGTTTTCTATTTTAATGTATTTTAAAAAATAACTTATTCCTGTGATGCAAAGCTGAATTTTCAGCAGCCATTACTTCAGTCTTCAGTGTCACATAATCAATTTAATGCAACCCTGCTGAAAAGAAGTACTAATTTCTTTCAAACACTAAATATTTACTGTCACCAAACCTTTGAATGATAGTCTATATAGTCTTTCCTGTTGTTAATTAATAATTACCAGTTTTGCCTGTTGTATTCTTGGTTCCCATCACTCTCGCTGCCATAGTCCAATCAGAAGGTGACGGTGCACATCAACAATGAACAAAGCAAGAACTGTGTGAGCAGTAGGGGCATGAGCATGTTTGCTGTGGAGGTTCCTGCTAGGACTAAAATGGTGAGATACAGCATTTCCACTCACAAATATAGGCCAGATTCTTTTGTAGGTGCAGGATGGGGTGCATTTTATGCTCTATTTCCCATTCTCAATTAGAACTAATAAAAGAACCCCGACTTGATTGAGGCTAGTTACAGTTGACAGACACTCAGATGTACAGTTCTGCAGAAAATTTTTAACGCTTGTGCTCTGTTTTGGTCTCTGTTCAGGTGTGTCAGCATGTCATGGCTTCAAATGATCAACAGGAGTGGACATACAACTGCGTTGAGAGCATCATACCAAGTTTGTAAATGCTGCAGTAACATTAGGAATTTATTATGAGATAACAAATCATGTAGTGCTTATAAAATAAATAACATAATTATGTTTGCTTGTTACAATGACCATTATAAGCATGTTTTATTATAGTTTCAAAAGTTATGTTTGTTTGTTTACTGTTTCTTAAGCATTATTAGTGTAGTCAGTGAGTTACATTCATGATGTTCATGTTTTTTGTAAATAAAGCTAATTTATTTTCAGTAAATGTTTTTTTAATTTGTTTGTTTGTTTCTTTATCATTTATTTATTGAAATTATAACAAAAAATGTTCACACAATGATTTATTCTGTTCTTTTGTGTAGACAGTTTGTTTGGATGGATTGATTTTTGAAATTTCTTTAAAGGATTACTGTAGATCACTTCAGAATTAAAATTTCCTGATAATTTACTCACCCCCATGTCATCTAAGATGTTTATGTCTTTCTTTCTTCAGTCAAAACAAAATGATGTTTTTTAAAGAAAACATTTCAGGATTTTTCTCCATATAGTGGACTTCAACGTCTATGGGTTGGAAGTCCAAAGGTCAAAATTACAGCTTCAAAGAGCTCTACACTATCCCAGACGAGGAATAAGGGTCTTATCTAGTGAAACAGCCGGTCATTTTCTAAAAAAAAAAAAATATGATATACTTTTTAACCACAAATGCTCATCTTGCACTAGCCCTTCGATATGCCATGCATACATAATCACGTTGGAAAGTACCGGGGAAGTACCGCGGTAGGGCGAAAAACACCATCTCATTTTCTCCTCCAACTTCAAAATCAAACTTCAAAATTCAACTTCAAAATTTTTTTTTTTTTTTTTTTTTTTTTGTAAAGGCCATTTGACAGTCTTTGCATGTTTGCTTTGTAAACACATGTTCGGTACTTCCGCCTACATCACGTGTGACCTTTCCAATGTGATTACGTAATGCGTGGGTGTGGCGCATCGCAGAGCTAGTGCAAGATGAGCATTTGTGGTTAAAAGTTTTGTTGTTTTTTTTTTGTTTTTTTTTTTTAGAAAATGACCGATCGTTTCGCTAGGTAAGACCCTTATTCCTCGGCTGGGATCGTGTAGAGCCCTTTGAAGTTGCACTGAAACTGCAATTTGGACCTTCAATGGACCTATATGGAGAAAAATCCTGGAATGTTTTCTTCAAAAACTTTAATTTCTTTTCAAATGAAGAAAGAAAGACTTAAACATCTTGGATGACATGGGGGTGAGTAAATTATCAGGAAATTTGCATTCTGAAGTGAACTAATCCTTTAATTATATTTTTCTATTTATTTATTTATTTATTTTGTGTTGTTGCATATTTACCTCAGGCCTCATAATGGAAAGTAACATTCCTCACTAATCACATTACATATCATATCAGTTTGGGTTTCTTAAAAAAATGTGGCAATTTAACAAAGTAAGCAATATTAATTCACTAAGTTTTTACGCATTATCCTGGTATTAAGCCAGTGGTCATAGTCCAGTTCTAGCAGTCAAACATACAATCCAAATTCCAGAGTGTTATACACACAAGTCTAAATTTTATTCGCCCTTGACCTTTAGCACCACATGTAGGTTTAAGCATCTATTTATAACTTTCAGTCAATTATCTTGCCCTTTGACTTTCACTACTGTAACTGTAGAACAAGACACTAAAGGTCACATGACATGTGAGGAGTATTTAAACTGCATTCCTTTTCTCTCCATCTCATCACCAACAAAGTACACTTCTTTTAAAACTTTGTATTCAGGGTGTGTATATTATTTAGTATTAATTTAGTATTAATTAGTTAGAGCTCAGAGATTTTTATTTTATATAAAAGGTGACAGCCACATCTGTTTCTGTTGCATCCAAGACAATAAAGTCAACTGTTCCAGCTTGGCTTTTAACCTTTTTTTTTTTTTTAAGAAACATGCAATATCATGATAACTTGCAAACATTGCATCATTGCAAACTTTGTTCTGCTTTGAATGGATTCTAGGCGAAACTTGATGCAATAGACTAACAAAACTCTGACCTAAAGCTCCAGCATTCCCAACATGCTCTTCATAGGGCCCCTACATTTTCTCCCACAAAACCATTTGGTGCATAAGTGTACAAATAAAAGCATTTATAAAACAGTTAATTCCTGTCCTTGATTCTGATTGGTCAATAGCTGTGTTTTATTCACGGTTCTGTGTATCACTACACCCTTAGCAACCACTCTTAGCAACATAAACTGTTTGTTCTCATTTGATATTGTTCATTGAAGCTTACTGTATTATGTAGAAGAGTATTGTGAGAAAGAGATCGAGTGAGTGAGTTTATTACCTGCATTCAGATTTAGCATTTTCCTTCAGGTCAGTCCTATGTTCATAATAAATAATCTGTTTAAATGTCTGCTGCAATATCTTGTCCTTTTAACAGTTAAGGGGTTTTCCGTGACTGACAGCGCTAGTCAAAGCATTTGTCAGTTGCGTCTTAGTCTCAGCCTCAGATGTCACGCCCACGGACCGTTGGCTGAACATCTGATGCATATGGCACACTTATCTAGAAACACTTAAGTAGTATCGAAGTCGTCATCTGGTTGGTTGAATTCTACAGGATGTCCGGGAGACGTGTGTGTTGCGTTCTTTAATGGTCCACTTGGAAACAAATGCAGTGACGCCAAACCCCCTCGTAGAAGAAGAATGCCGTCATGTTTACAACTGTGACAACGAGCGCTTATCAGGATCAAATAAACGCTGAATTTTCAAAAGTATGTGAAGTTTGCGGCTCCAATGTTGCAGTAAACTTGCACAACGTTCTTGAATGAATAATTTATAGATGCACGCCGGTCTGTTATTGTAGGGACGTCGACTTTCATTTTCACGCCCCTAAACATGACGTAGAACAAAACGAACTCTGATTGGTTGCTTTACATGTCAGTCAAACGTCCTCTTGGGTGGTCCCAGAGCTATGTAGATGTCTCTACATGGCTCTGGGCGGTCCTTAGCCAATGAAAGCTGAGATTGAGTCCAGACCTTCTGCCGTCAGTCTGAAGGTATGGCTACGCAAGGCTAGTTGCATCTTGTTCCGTGTTCACAACAATTCAGTCTTTTCAATTTAAAAGTCTTCGTTACTGAGTGACTCACTCATAAAGACAGTCTTTGCCGCCATCTAATGGCATAAAAATGTAACTTCTGTTGCTGTTCACAGTCAGGGACTTTTTTTTTCCGGCGGTAGGAAGGCTTTTAGTGATTTTACTTAATGAAAGTTGCATTGATACATATTTTTTGGCTTTAATATTTGTATTGTGTAGTAACCGTTTTATAAAAGCAATAAGGTACTCGAGGCTAGTGCTGTATCATGAATAAATCACGTGACTTATTCATGATACAGCACAGCCTCTCATACCTTATTGCTTACATATATATAGTGCAGACTTAGAGACTTATAGTGCAGATCTAATAAGGTGCTCAAACAAATGTCTGATGAATCACCTAGCCTACATCCACTCTTTTTTCATATGATACAAGATTAATTTAGAGCATAAAACTACATAATTTAATAACTGACTTTCTGTACACCCTAGAATTATAGACATTATAAATGGTTAACTGTCCCTTTAAATGTGGGCGTGTCCGTCTAAGTGGTGAAAGGCCAACGTGTGAGAAGAGAGGCTACGTGGTGAACACAGCACATCCCGCTGAGCACCCGGATAGTGACAGACACCGACCGCTGCTGCAACATGGTGAAAATTACGGTTATTAAGACCAAACCGTACACTGATCAAAAACCCGGAACTAGCGGTTTAAGAAAGAGGGTGACTGTATTTCAGCAGAATCAGCATTATGCGGAGAATTTTATCCAGAGTATCATTTCCACCATTGACCCTGCTCAGAGGCAGGAGGGCACCCTGGTAGTGGGAGGAGATGGACGATTCTTCATGAAAGACGCTATTCAGCTGATCATCCAGATTGCTGCAGCTAATGGGGTTAGTAATGGCCGAATTTGACGTGCAATTTTAATGCAAAAGAAACGTGAAAACAAAGGCCATTTCCTTAAATAGCAAGGGATGACTTTGTGTACTCATGACACGAGTTCATTGCAAAAGAGGTAGTTTAATTTCAATTGTGCTATGCAATGCATGCCTTAAAATTTAGTTTACTGCATGGAATAAACGGTATGGTCACATTTCTGGTATTTTTATGCATACTTAATCATAGTGTTTCCAAATAACATTGCATGCATATTTATAAAGGTTACATAAATATTATTTCAGGGAAATAATTTTAATTCTCCACACTGCGACGTTCAATTCGTGAACGACTCGTTCATATGGCTCGGATCTTTTTAATGTATCGGTAGAACCGGTTCACAAAGCCTTTCTGAGCCATTCATTGACAAATCGAACTGGGCTGCGTTTCTCAAAAGCATCGTAAGCCAAAGTATATCGTAAAACCATTGGCACCAATGTTGTCTACGATCAACTTAGCTGACGATGCTTTTGAGAAACGCAGCCCTGAGCGATTCGTACACGAATCGAACTGAATCGGTGCGAGCGTCCCTCAAGGAAGCAACCCGTTGAACCTTGTCGTTCGTAATGAACCGTTGAGCCAGATTATAAGTGCATATCGAGGACTTGACTGATTAACACCCGTGTTAATGAAACATAATCGACCAAAACACAATAATTAGCGCTGTGACTTCGGTTGTTTTATGCCAGGGACTACTGGAATACGTGGCTGACGAAAAATATCTGAGCTGTTCAAAAGAATTGATTCAGACTTAATGCATCCGAACTCGATGTTCAAGCTGAGGCTGCTTTGAGACACCTTTGACATTTCACGTACTGCCAAAAGCAGGAGCCGCTGCGTGGTGACGTCAAAATATCCCCTCTCATCATGTTGCAGAGCGCATTTAATTTAGGAAGTATAAAACTTGCAGCAGTGTTATGTAAGGGTTTGAGGATTTCTTTAACATCTAGAGTCTTGCAGCAACGGCCATGATGTGGAGGAGGCGTGCCTGCGGTCACGTCCCGAGTCTGCACACTTTCTGTTACGGCATTAGCGCTGTGTTGAGTAAAATATGTGCTGTATTACAGAACACAGTGATTGCTTACATTTCTTTAAGTAGTATACCTTCATTCTTTATGCACTAGCCATGTTCTATTGATTGCAATGCACTAGTGTTGTGTAACAGTCCTTAGCATATGTGCATCCTCTGAGTCACAAGGTCAAATCAATAGGTTTGCTGTGATGTAAACAACATTGTACTAGATGGCAAAGTCAGAGTGGTTCTTTGATATGGTTCAGAGTTCATGAAGTGCATTTCTGAACATAATCTTGAACATGAGTTGATCGGTCACTTCTCTCATCCATGATTTGCAGATTGGCAGACTGGTCATTGGTCAGAATGGGATTATGTCAACACCTGCTGTTTCCTGTGTTATTCGTAAAATCAAAGCCGTCGGTGGGATCATCCTGACAGCCAGTCACAACCCTGGCGGCCCCAATGGAGACTTCGGCATAAAGTTCAACATATCTAGCGGAGGTTAGAGAGATTTTGATGGCCAATGCCGTTATCTTATACAGGGTGACCGATGGCCTATATACAGTAAAGACATATCATAATATGGATATCAAGTGAGTCATATTAAGAACGCATCCATAACAGTTGCTGAAATGCAAAATAAACAGATTTATACTTTAGATAGCAGCTTCTTTCTATCTTGACCTCCAAAACAAAATTAGAAAAGTTTAAATATATACAAATATATCGGGCTTGGTGACATATCTGTCAACCACTATTAAAGACTGCATTAAATCACTTAAACTTGCATTCAGTTGGTCTGTTTGTTTGTTTTTTCCCCAGGTCCTGCACCAGAGGGCATCACAGACAAAATCTTTCAGATCAGCAAGAGCCTCCAGGAATATTACATCTGCCCTGAGCTTAAGGTGGACCTCTCCACAATCGGGAAGCAAACCTTCGAGGTTGACACGTTCAAGCCCTTTACTGGTACCATTTTAGAGTCTAACCATTTGTATAAAATCATTTTTCTGTTCATATTTGTTAATAATTGTGTATCTTTTGCAGTGGAAATTGTGGACTCAGTGGAATCCTATGCAGAGATGCTAAGAGATATCTTTGATTTTGCTGCTCTGAAGGAATTACTCTCAGGACCCAACCACATCAACATACGGCTCGATGCAATGCATGGAGGTAAGAATTATATTCCCCAAACAAAAATAAGGTTCATTTGGTGTTTTAGTAAACCATAACAAGTCCTCTGAAACTACAAAAATTATGTAATATATTAGCATTAGCAGTAAGCTAGTTTTCAATTGGGTATCTGAGACCAGTGCTTCTTTCATATCTCTCATATCTCAACGCTGGCGCTCTGTCTCTCGTTTCATTCAAATGCAGCTGGTGTAATCTTGCACCTCAGTTTCATTGCCAGAACAATTGTTTTGTATGAAATGTTTTTCATTGCCACTGAAAAACCAAAGTGACACATTCCAGAGAAAAAAAGATAAAAATAAAAAGGTGGAGGGAATCATAAATAGCCCCAAGTACCAGTCAATTTTAGCATAGAACCTTCTGGTGTTTCCTATTAAGATGAAAATTAAGTAGAGAATGGCTTCATTCAAGAAAGATAAATGTTTTGGAATAGCCCAGACCTGAGTCCTTTTAAAATCTGTGGGAGATGCACAGTAGATATCCTCACAATTTAACAGATCTAGAACATTTTTGCAAAGAAGTGTGGGAAAATATTCCCAAGTCAAGATGTGCCAAGCTGATCCAAACAGACTGAGTGCTTTAATAAAGTTAAAGGGTGCTTCAATTAAAGGGATAGTTCACCCACAAATGAAATTTCTGTCATTAAAGGTGGACTCAGTATTATTTCAGATACACTGTTTGAAAGTTAGTCAGGCCGATACCAACAACAAACGTGTAACCAATCAGCATCAGGGGGCGTATGGCGGTCGAGGACAGAGAACGAGCAAGATGGAGATTTGAAAATAATAATAATTTAAAAACCTGCAGGACGAGAGATGAGACACAACACAAAAGAGCTCAAAAGAATATTTTTTGTGAAGCATTTTGTTGTGCGTCAACTGTGATAAACAGACATCCATTCGCATTGCGTGTGTAACAGTGGCCAGATAGTGAGAGTTTTGCAGTTAAAGCTGCAGTCCGGCATTTTTCCTCTTTGTCGCCATCTCTGTTTGAAACCTGCAATTGCAGTCATATGCGGAATTGTTATTGTTACGTGCGTTGTGCTTCGGCACGACTCCTCAGCGGATGAATCTAATGTTTGCTGTCAATCCCTACAACGGTGTGGATACTACTTCAGAATCACAGATTCTATGTCTTGGAAGTATGACCAATATAAGAATTTTCACTGGAAAATATCAGCTGAACAAGTAAGTAACATTTCTGCCGCTTTTGTTCTGACCAGCTGAGGAAAAAAGCATTAGGCCTACAATAAATCGTGCTGCCAATGATGATTAAATCTAACGATCGCTTAGCTCGTATCACGCCAAACCGTGCAAATTATTATTGCTGTTATACTTTGTTCTGAAAATGTTAATGTTAACAACATCAGCATTGCGTGACTGTGTATTTAGTGTGTATTATCGTTAACTGTAGATTTCAATTTCTGTAGCCACGCCACAGTCCGAAGCCTTTTGCTTTAGATTACGGGTGAATCTCCAGTTGTCCACTGATGATTGTCATTTGAACCTTTCTGGATTACAATCCGCCATCAAAATGATACGTTTAATTATTTCAGCTGCTGTGAGAACAGGCTATAAGTGATCCGTTACAACAAGCATCCTCACATGATAAAGCCGACTAGCCTGGACTCCTTCTTTCTGTTTACAAACATGACGTAATGACGCAAAGACGAACTGCTGCATGCTCGAATTTCCCGCGGAAATCCACCAGGTCGCTCTTATTATAAAACATTATTACAAGCTTACTGTTGTGAATCGGGCTAAGGTAAGGAGATAGTTTTGAACACTGGCTGGTTATGTACTTGCTCAAATTGATTTTGGATAATTTTTAATCAAAAAAAGTTCCGGACTGCAGCTTTAAGCACAAATAAAAGCCTGACGATGCTAAATGTGTTTATTTCAATAATATAATTCACATATTAAAGTTTGGCAATAAATTAAATGGATCAACAAAAACAATAATGATAATAATACTAATAATACATACTGAGTTGTTTGAGGCAAGTAAATTGTGCTGTTATTTTATTGTAGCCTAAATACTGTTTATATGACAGAACATTTGATGATGTAATATAGGCTACAGGCTTGTATATTTAAAATGTTTAGTAAATGGACTTGAACTTCCATATAGTAGTGGTCTGGGTTCAAACATTCTGACAAAGTGAAGCATTCACGTGACTGGAAACAATGTGAGGCTTCGTTTTTGATTAATCACATGTTTCTCTGAAAACAATACACACATTTCGGGACAAAGCTCAGAGACAACGTAAAAAACAAAACAAAACAAAAAATTCACGAAGCATCTATCTACACAAGCACATCAGAGTGGCCTCGCATGCCAGCAGCGATTGGGCTGGGGTTCGAGACCGACTCAGAGCAGGGTGGTTAGTAATGGAGTATGAGTTTTGGAGGCGGAGCAATGAAGAGAGGGGTGGGTTTGTTTGGGTTGATTTCAGATATCAACAGTGTTCAACAACGAATTTGAGAAATCACATACAGCACCTTTAAGTACTCATCCTCATGTCGTTCCAAACCCTTAAGACCTTTGTTCATCTTCAGAACACAAATTAAGATATTTTTGATGAAATCCGAGGGTTTCTGAACCACACATAGGCAGCAACGACATTGCATCTTTTGAGGTCTAGAAAGGTAGTAAAGGCATCGTTAAAATAGTCAACATGACTGCAGTGGTTCAACCTCAGTGCGACAAGAATACTTTTTGTGCGCAAAAACAAAACAAAAATAGCTACTTTATTTAACAATTTGAACTGTTGTCATACGCAGTTGATGTAGTAAACACAGTTCAGCGCTTCCAGGTTCTACATCCGAACGGCGACTCATTTTTGGCTGGCTCCTGCATCAGCATCACACGCATGCGTCATGCTGCTTACGTGTACAGCGTTGGCCAATACTGAGCCAGCGTTTGGACGTAAACACAGAAGCCTGCACGGAGTTCACTATACCCGCTTTTTCACCGTCGGGCCGAACGGTTCTTAAAATGATAAGGAACGGTTCCAGTTGTGTTTCCACTGGAGCCTGGTACGGTACGGCACGGCACGATTACAAACCATTTTCGGCCCGGAATTCTCTGCACGATTGTCTAACTGTGCTGAAATCGTGCTGGTAGAATGCGTGAACTGACGTCTGCACACAGGATTGGTCATTTGTCTGTTGCCTGGCCACCATTTTCTCCGTAGCTGGCTATATTTGAGAAAAACACACATTAATAATACAATTAAAAGAAATATATGATCATTCTCCATAACGCAGCCGTTATTTACTGTTGCGTTACCAAGGCAACAGCTGACGCTTTTGTATTACATTCAAAAGAGCTGCCGTTACCAGCCCCACAGTGGAAAATGAATCTGTAACCGTACCAGCTGGCCCGGATCGGCACGGAATGCGAACCGTTCGGCCCAACGGTGGAAAAGCAGCTTATGTCAAATGCATATGACAACAGTTCAAATTGTTAAATAAAGTACTTTTTGTGCGCAAAAACAAAAATAATTCTCGTCGCTTTATAACATTAAGATTGAACCACTGTAGTCACATGGACTATTTTAACGATGTTGCTGCCTATGTGTGGTTCAGATACCCTCGGATTTCATCAAAAAATATCTTAATTTGTGTTCCGAAGATGAACGAAGATCTTGCGGGTTTGGGACGACATGAGGGTGAGTAATTAATGACAGAAATGTTTGGGTGAACTAACCCTTTAAGTATTAGATCAGTGGTGTAGTTTAGAAGTTTTCTTTTCTTTTCTTTGAAATGTGTCACTTTGTTTTTCAGTGGCATTTCATAGGTTGTAATCTTAAAGGTGCAAAAGTTCTAATATGATTTATCTTTATTTTTTACATCACAGAAACTAACCGTTTTAACAGGAGTTTTTATATATATATATATATATATATATATATATATATATATATATATATATATATATATATATATATATATATATATATATATATATACAGGTGCTGGTCATATAATTAGAATATCATCAAAAAGTTGATTTATTTCACTAATTCCATTCAAAAAGTGAAACTTGTATATTATATTCATTCATCACACACAGACTGATATATTTCAAATGTTTATTTCTTTTAATTTTGATGATTATAACTGACAACTAAGGAAAATCCCAAATTCAGTATCTCAGAAAATTAGAATATTACTTAAGACCAATACAAAGAAAGGATTTTTAGAAATCTTGGCCAACTGAAAAGTATGAACATGAAAAGTATGAGCATGTACAGCACTCAATACTTAGTTGGGGCTCCTTTTGCCTGAATTACTGCAGCAATGCGGCGTGGCATGGAGTCGATCAGTCTGTGGCACTGCTCAGGTGTTATAAGAGCCCAGGTTGCTCTGATAGTGGCCTTCAGCTCTTCTGCATTGTTGGGTCTGGCATATCGCATCTTCCTCTTCACAATACCCCATAGATTTTCTATGGGGTTAAGGTCAAGCGAGTTTGCTGGCCAATTAAGAACAGGGATACCATGGTCCTTAAACCAGGTACTGGTAGCTTTGGCACTGTGTGCAGGTGCCAAGTCCTGTTGGAAAATGAAATCTGCATCTCCATAAAGTTGGTCAGCAGCAGGAAGCATGAAGTGCTCTAAAACTTCCTGGTATGCGACTGCGTTGACCTTGGACCTCAGAAAACACAGTGGACCAACACCAGCAGATGACATGGCACCCCAAACCATCACTGACTGTGGAAACTTTACACTGGACCTCAAGCAACGTGGATTGTGTGCCTCTCCTCTCTTCCTCCAGACTCTGGGACCCTGATTTCCAAAGGAAATGCAAAATTTACTTTCATCAGAGAACATAACTTTGGACCACTCAGCAGCAGTCCAGTCCTTTTGTCTTTAGCCCAGGCGAGACGCTTCTGACGCTGTCTGTTGTTCAAGAGTGGCTTGACACAAGGAATGCGACAGCTGAAACCCATGTCTTGCATACGTCTGTGCGTAGTGGCTCTTGAAGCACTGACTCCAGCTGCAGTCCACTCTTTGTGAATCTCCCCACATTTTTGAATGGGTTTTGTTTCACAATCCTCTCCAGGGTGCAGTTATCCCTATTGCTTGTACACTTTTTCTACCACATCTTTTCCTTCCCTTCGCCTCTCTATTAATGTGCTTGGACACAGAGCTCTGTGAACAGCCAGCCTCTTTTGCAATGACCTTTGTGTCTTGCCCTCCTTGTGCAAGGTGTCAATGGTCGTCTTTTGGACAACTGTCAAGTCAGCAGTCTTCCCCATGATTGTGTAGCCTACAGAACTAGACTGAGAGACCATTTAAAGGCCTTTGCAGGTGTTTTGAGTTAATTAGCTGATTAGAGTGTGGCACCAGGTGTCTTCAATATTGAACCTTTTCACAATATTCTAATTTTCTGAGATACTGAATTTGGGATTTTCCTTAGTTGTCAGTTATAATCATCAAAATTAAAAGAAATAAACATTTGAAATATATCAGTCTGTGTGTAATGAATGAATATAATATACAAGTTTCACTTTTTGAATGGAATTAGTGAAATAAATCAACTTTTGATGATATTCTAATTATATGACCAGCACCTGTGTGTGTGTGTATATATATATATATATATATATATATATATATATATATATATATATATATATATATATATATATATATATATATATATATATATATATATATATATATATATATCCTGATGCTTTATTTGATAATATAAACGTTACATGTTTTCATCTTCATTAGAATTTTGCTAATGGACCATATTTTGGATTATAGTTCATATTTCATGCTCAAAGTCCCTGGAATGTTGTCTCAAACTGAAGACTGCCTCTTTATGTATTTTTTACACTAGTGGTGGGTCCTTATGTAAAGAAGATAGTGTGTGAAGAGCTTGGTTCCCCAGCTAACTCTGCTGTTAACTGTGTCCCTTCTGAGGACTTTGGGGGACACCACCCTGACCCTAATTTAACATATGCTTCTGACCTGGTCAAAGCTATGAAGGAAGGTGAATATGACTTCGGAGCAGCGTTTGATGGTGATGGTGTAAGTTTATAACTAACATACCATATACACTACTGTGCAAAAGTTTGGGGTCGGTAAGATTTTATAATGTTTTTAAAAGTCTCTTATCCTCACCAAGGCTGCATTTATTGATCAAAAATACAGTCAATTCAGTAATATTGTGAAATATTATTACAATTTAAAATAGCTGTTTTCTTTTTGATTTTTTTTTTTTAATTTATTCCTATGATGGCAAAGCTGAATTTTTAGCCTCCATTACTCCAGTCTTCAGTGTCACATGATCATTAGAAATCATTCTAATATGCTGATTTGGTGCTCAAGAAACATTTACTTATTATTATCAATGCTTAAAATAGTTGTGCTGCTTAATATTTTTTTTATACTTTGATGAATAGAAAGTAAAAAATCTAATTAAATCAAAAGAATAGTATTTGAAATGTAAATCTTTTGTAACATTATAAGTGTCTGTCAATTTTGATCAATTAAATGCATCCTTGCTGAATTTGTTTGTAAAAAAAAAAAAAAGTGTACATTTAATTACACAGTTGAAATCAACTAGTAACTATTCTCAGTTAAAACCTTGTCATATTTCCCCTCTTGCTGTTCTGTTTGCAGGATCGTAACATGGTTCTGGGTAAGCATGGATTCTTTGTAAACCCCTCAGACTCTGTGGCAGTCATCGGTGCCAACATTACATCCATCCCTTATTTCCAGAAGACGGGCGTGAAGGGTCTGGCTCGCAGTATGCCCACCAGTGGGGCTTTAGACAAGTATAATCACATTTACAATTTGTTATTTAGCCTTATATTTCACAATCTCAGTTGGTGTATAGCTTTTAACCCTTTAATCCTGCACAACACACTTTACAGTATTTCATAAACTTAAGAGCAATGCATTCTTTGGTTTTACCATGCAGGGTGGCCAAAGCTTTGAAGATGCCACTTTATGAGAGCCCCACAGGCTGGAAATATTTTGGAAACTTGATGGATGCTGGCAAGTTATCCCTCTGTGGTGAAGAAAGCTTTGGTACTGGTAAGTAGCTATGAAACCGTGCTGTTATAGAAGATTTTTACTAGCTAAGCTGCTTTAAAAGGTTTTAGGCTGACAAGCTTTTTTTTTAAATTTAAAATAGTGGTTAAATAAGTAAATAAATGTGTATTTCGGTTTAAAATTCATGTGTATATTCATGTAGCGATAATTTTTTTTTTTTTTTTTTTTTTTTTTTTTAATTAAAAGTGTTTGCTAGTGTTATATAATTGTTTTTAAATTATGTTAAAAAATTATACATTTTTATGAATTCTTAAAATTAATTTTTATTAATGTTTTCCTTTTTTTTAAATAATGTGAACAAACTTTATATTTATATGGTATATTTTTATATTTATTTATATTGTATAATTTTAATTTATTATTGTAATCATAAACACACTGGTTTGTAGTGCAAATAGTTTTAACATTTACTGCACTTGTTACTCTTCTAATGTTTAACCTATAGCAGCTAATGAATCGGATGTCTTGCACATTTACCGAAAATAACTTGTTTCTGCATCGCAAAATAAGCTTAATTAAGTCATAATTTTATTTTTTATGACCACTTGCAGTATGTTTTTATAGTAAATCAAGATAATTTCTCTCAAAATATGAAAGAAAGCTTGATTTCTTATACAACCCTTTTAAAGTCTTGTTTTTTTGGTAGGTTCTGATCACATCCGGGAGAAAGATGGTCTGTGGGCAGTGCTCTCATGGCTCTCAATCCTGGCCGCTCGCAAACAGAGTGTAGAGGATATCATGAAAGACCACTGGCAGAAGTTTGGACGGAACTTCTTCACAAGGTAACTGCAACAAAGTGACAATTGTATATGGACAATAGTTGAAATGTTGATCTCTGTAGCTTGACTGCCCTCTTCTGGTAGAGTTGTTGTTTGATTTGTCACAAATCTGTGTTTCAGGTATGATTATGAAGAGGTGGACTCTGATGCTGCGAATAAGATGATTGATCACTTGCAGACAACAATGTTCGATAAAGCTTTTGTAGGGCAGAAGTTCTCCTCGGGGGATAAAACATATGAAGTGGAGAAGGCTGATAACTTTGAGTACACAGACCCTGTTGATGGCAGTGTTTCAAAAGGACAGGTGAGTCAAGTATACACGAGACTCCGAAAATAATAATAAGAGCTGAAATTATTCTGGGATGTGACTACTGGTACAGAACGCATAAATGATTAAAGGCACAATATGTAATATTTTTGGATTAAAATATCCAAAAACCACTAGAACAGTGTTATATATTTTGTTGACTTGTGTCCTTACATTATCCCAGATGTTTCCAAGAATGTTTAAATCCAGAGAAATAAGCAATTTTAACCAGGACATGGACCGTGTCCATGCGTCGCCTATCAGTGACATACCCACGTTATCCTCGATTTCTGGTTTTATTTTGTAGAAACCATGGAAACACCAAAGATGCTTTAATATATTATGTGTTTTATTATACAGGTGAGCAAATGTTTGGATACATTTATAGACAGAAAACTAATCATGTTATATAGCTCAACACATTTAGTCTTATTGTTTAAATCTTGTTTTCTTGATTTACAGCGAGTACCATGTTTTACCATGTCTAATATCGATCTAGCTTACTGCAGTGTGCAACAAGTGTCTCATAGTAGCCTCCGAGCGAACACACAGAGTAGAATTATAACAACTTTCAACACAAATGCATCTAATATGATAAAACAGCGCTGCTTTACCCCACATACACATGACCGGAAGAAGCGGAAGCCGTGTGTCGTGCTTGTCTCTCATCATATAACAGTAATGTTAATAAATCTTTAATACATTAGCTCATCCAAGAATATGATTTCTGCCCGAGCCCTGTCAAATTCTTCTCCACCAGCTGTGAGGTGAAGACAACATCTCCCATGATTCCGCACTCAATCTCGGCATCATCAAGCTACGGCTTTGTTTTGAATAGGCGACCTCTAGCGGTGAAAAATTACATTTTGTGCCATTAAGTGATCACATGTTAAGTCCATTACACAATAAGTTTTGTAATTAGCTCTCCTGCAGATTTCAGGTCAGCTTGATGTCATTTTTTAGAAATCACCTGGGTTTGTAAAAATATTTTGTTTGTTTATTTGTTATAAATAAACAGTAATATTGTGAAATATCATTACAGTGTAAATAACTATTTACTATATTAATATATTTTACAATGTAATTTATTTCTTTCATGGCAAAGCTGAGTTTTCAGCAGCCATTAAATATTTTTATTAAAGCTTTCCTGTAGCTCAGTGGTTAGAGCATGGCACTAGCAATGCCAAGGTCGTGGGTTCGATCCCAGGGATTGCACATACTCAGATACAAATGTATAGTATAATGCAATGTAAGTCGCTTTGGATAAAAGCGTCTGCCAAATGCATAAATGTAAATGTAAATGCATTACTCTAGTCTTCAGTGATCCTTCAGAAATCATTCTAGTATGCAGTTCTTATTATGATCAACATTTATTATTTGAGAGCCATGCCAACACTGTTCACAGACCATCTTTCTCCCGGATATGATCAGAACCTACCAACAAACAAAAAAAACAAGACTTTAAAGGGGTCATATGAGAAATCAAGCTTTCTTTCATATTTTGAGAGAAAAGAGTTTGATTTACTATGAAAACATACTGTAACTCTTCTAATATTTCTTATTATAATCAAACCATTTTGCTGCTTAATACTTTTTTGTGGAAACTGATATTATTTCAAGGATTCTTTGATTGTTCAAAAGAACAGCATTTATCTGAAACAGAAATATTTTCAAGGTTTTTGAATAGACAAGTCATAAATTTCACTACCCTTATTTGGAAA
Organism: Hypophthalmichthys nobilis; assembly: GCA_037950665.1. NCBI lineage: Eukaryota > Metazoa > Chordata > Actinopteri > Cypriniformes > Xenocyprididae > Hypophthalmichthys > Hypophthalmichthys nobilis. The sequence goes on from CM075471.1 coordinate 14,391,319, forward strand.
ACAGCTGCTTTTCTACTCGCATATTAAAATATTTAATATATTTATATAATAGAAGTTTAAGTTACCCCTTTATTGCAATTATGACTGCCTTATTGTACAATATAAATGTCAAATATTGAGATGGCATATTGATATTCGTTGATTTCTCTGATTAAATTACTGATGTTGACAGAATAGCCTCATCACGACCTTCATTGTGTTTGAAATATCTCATACATATACAGTTCAAAAGAACAGTCTTGGAAACGTTTTGTCTAAACACCTTTCTCAATTTCATGGAATTTTTGCATACTTTCCAAAACACAGTATGTTGGCCATCATCCCCGTTTCCTGTCTTCATGCCTTTTAGGGTTTGAGGATCATCTTCACTGATGATTCGCGTATCATCTTCCGTCTCAGCGGGACAGGCAGTGCTGGGGCAACCATCAGGCTTTATATTGACAGCTATGAGAATGAATCCCAGAAAATCTTTGAGGACCCACAGGTAAACTGATTGGTCAAAACTAAGTTGCCTTTTTTCCACAAAATATTTGCTCTCTCACCACATATTTTTGAAGACTTTAATCTATTGTAGCTTTAGCGTTAATGGAGTTTGACATGCTCATCCTGGCACATATGGTTAAAGATCCAATTCACTGAATTGTATCTGATCAAACTGGATCACAGGAGTATCAGTCTGTCTTAAAGAATCAACCTCAGACATGCTTAGAATGGAGCTGAGATGACTTTTTAGTTCCAGCAGTCCTTTTCATCTTGAGTTTTGAGGCTTGAGTTACTGTAGAAGAAAAGGACATTCATATTTAATACAAACAAGCGCTACATTCGCACCATCCGTTTTCATTTAGTATAAGTCAAAGTCCCTATTGTATTTCTCTCATTCTGTGGTTCCCTAATAGTGCATTTATAACATTTCCATCCCTCTCGACTGTTGTGAACAGGTCATGCTGGCTCCTCTGGTGGACATTGCATTGAGGATCTCTCAGCTTCAGGAAAAGACGGGCCGCACTGCTCCCACTGTGATCACATAATTTCCCTAAAGCCCATATTCACCTGATCCAGCCCAAAACTAGCCCTCACTGTACTCAGCAATGCCTTACTTTATAATTATCGCCATCAGTTTCATACCACAGTCATTATGTGTTCAGTGTGTCCTCTAGAAAGTGTCACATTTCCACATGTGCAATCAAAGATCTATATACATTATAAATAGAGAGAGTATAAAATTAGGTCTATGAAATGAATGGCTTGTTGTGATTTGTTCTTAAGGGAGTCATGCTTCTTTATACACTTTGATTTGTCAAAGGGAGTAAAGCACTTAACTTTGTTCTGTGTCTGCTAGATCAATCATATTTAAATTCTAAAAACAACAGCTATATTTTATTCATATACACAGTTTGTCTTTCATTTGAGGCTGAAAGTAGTAACTGTTACACCCCAGTGTGCTATTAGTGGAAAAAAAAATCGCCCTTTAAATTAGCACCACAAATAGCACAAGTATCTTTCATAAGGGTTTGACACTTAAAATCTTCTGTAGAAGAGTCTTCTGTATAACTTAAATCTTTTGGGTTAATGGGATATTTCCAAACTAAAGACTTTCAATGGATAGTTCACCCAAAACTGAAAATTTTGTCATCATTTATTCACCCTCAAGTTCTTTCAAACCTGTATGAATTTCTTTCTTCTGTTGAACACAGAAGAAGATATTTTGAAGAATGTCTGTAACCAAACAGTTGAAGAACCCCATTGACTTCCATAGTATGGAAAAAAAAAAAAAAAAAAAAAAAAAAAATTGGAAATGGGGTCCATCAACTGTTTGGTTACAGAAAGAGGCCAGAATAATTAAAGGTTACATTTTCTTGCTTCCATTGAAGCACACAAGTTTCTTTAGAACATGGAAATCACACACATTATATCTGAATATTACAGAGCCTCTAAAGGGACATGCTGAAAAATGAGATTGGAGAAAAAATGATATGTTAATGCTTTTGGGTTGTCTCAAATGTTTTCGGTTCACTCAAAAAATGTTTGCGTTCCCCTGAGAAACTTTGCATTTGCTGGCAAAGCTTTTGAGCTCCTATTTTGTAGTGGGAATGCCAAAGCATTTTTTTTTTCTCCCATCCCATAATTGTTCCAGCACCATATCCTTTTAGGGGCTCTGTAGTATATAATTTAAGTAGTAAAGTAAAAGGGAAAAAATGAAAAACAAATATAGATGTATAAAAAAAAAGTAGGGGAAAAAACAAGCATTTTCATTAGTGGTCTCAAATGTTTGGACCACTGTATATGCCTTCATGAACTGATATGTTGTCATCATAAACTCCCAGTCAGTCTATCTGGTTTGAAATTTCCTTCAGCTTAGGTAATATGGGACATGGAAAATCAGGTGCACATACCTGAGAACAGAAACCTCTTTATTTTGAAAAATATATTTAAAAAAAAAAAAAAAAAAAAGTTGCAGCCAATTTGAAACCTCAAACCTGCATACACACATACACCTATGATCAAAACATTTCTTCAGTCTTTGTCAGAAATGACCTCAACTTTATTACAACCCATTTATTAGTAGCTGTCAGGACGCCCATCAAACACCTGCTCTCAAATAGTTTCCCACTTGTGCTCTGGATGAATAAATGGCTGGGACGTTTTATTCAGAACAGGTTTCCACATTGTAGAAGCCCCCCGATGTTGACATAGTGAGATACACAGAACGTCCTGCTCGGAAAGTAATGGTTTGCAGGTTTTATTTTCATTGGATGTCATTACATGAGGTAATGGCTGTAACAGTGTGTATTTAGCTGTCAGGTTATTATATTTTGAAGTTCTCTTTTAATCTCTATATTTCTACCCACAGCATCTTTATTTAATCTAGATCTAAAGCCCTAGAGAAGATCACTCACAAAAATAATTTAACCATACATTTTAAAAAGATTACTAAAGAGATCTTGTCAAATAAAAATTGCAACCAGTGCATATACCTTTTAAACTCTATGTAGTGAATTATTAAAGTATTCCGGAAATCTTAAAAGTTATTTTACTCCTATTAACATCTGTTTTGCTTTTATCTTTTCTATGCTAAATGATATAATATTTAAGATACTTTAAAGCTTACTTAAGTAATTATACTTCACATTTTTAGAGATATGGAACTAATAAACTACCATTCAAAGGTTTGGTGTTGGTAAGACTTTTTTGTTGTTGTTTTTAAAAGAAGTCTGGTATGCTCAGCAGGGCTGGATTTATTTAATCAAAAATAGAGTAAAAACAGTAATATGGTGAAATATTACAATTTAAAATAACTTTTATTGTTTAACATATTTTAAAATGTAATTCTTGCTGAATTTTCAGCATCATTACTCCAATCTTCAGTGTCACATGATCCTTCAGAAATCATTCTAATATGCTAATTTGGTGATTTCTTGTTATCAGTTTATCAAAAATTACAGAAAAAAATGTCACTTTTTTTCTTTTTTGCTTCATCGGAATGGGATGACACTTGGTGACTTTTGTCGCATTAGCTATTTTTTGTGAACACAAAAAAATCATAGACATGATTCAGACATGTTAAAGGGTCGAAGACACACACACACACACACATATATATGAACTAGCGTGACTATAACAGCAAGTTTTTGCAAATGTGTGAAATATAATTAACAAGCAGTAAAAAAAATTAACAGCAAGGAAGAGGTTACACAAGAGTACAAAACAGACACACACAATACACTATTATACACACAAATGAACTGGTGTGGCTGTAACAATTTATTAAAACTGAGCCAAAATATTCAAATAAGAGGTTGAAATCAGATCATACCCAGATTTATTAAGCTGTGAAAAAACACTTGTTCATTTTTGTTACATTTTTATTACATTTTGATGTTACGTGTAACAAAATGTCCTCCTTTGTGTTCAGGTTTGACTGTAGTAAAATCAATGCAAAAACTGGCACTTCAAATCAACATTTCAAAAAAAAAAATCTTTACTAAACACAAAATTTTGCATGTCAGTGAATATGTTCAGAAGAAGGATTTTTTTAACTGCATTTTTGTTTGTTTATTTGCCATTGTATATTTATTTATTTGTAGCATATAACCTCATGTAACAGTTTTGCTTGCATCAAGTGTGGAGTAGCATTTTCCATTGCTTGTTTTTCAACATGGGGGTCAAAAAAAGTGAAACAGCGACTGGGAACCTGCAGAGAAAGAATCTGTTTGTTTTCAAAAGTTCACACAGTTCCCCATGCACAGTTTACTCAATAAAAATAAACTTACATCAAGTTTTCATTCCAGTTATTTACTGGACAATGCATGACAGATTAACCCAAGGAAACTTAAATATTCCAAAATATTAGTTCACACATTTTATCTCAGTTTGGCGTGTCTGTCTTTTCTGAATTCTTTTCCTCTCTGTCATCCAGTGTGTGCTGCTGCTATGCTATGATATCAATTACCATGTAAATCTAATAACATAGAAGACAGAGAGCGAGAGATGACCTCTTGACCTAACAACAACAGTGTATTGCTCCACATTGTATATTTTTTTGGGCCCAGGATAAAGCCTTATGGAATGTGCTGAGATGCAATCATTGTCAGCAGGTCATGTGGGCAAAGATCAGCATGATCGAGTCTAAGTAATCACTCCTAAAGCCAGGCAAAATAAATACAGCAACAGGGTCATGCTGGCACTCTCTTCGCATCTTTCGTTTTCCTTTTTGAACCTCCTCACCACACCCTTTCCTGAAACATATATACACACACACACGCATATGTTTGAATAACATATGTCACTTGCTGTCTAATTTTTGCTGACCCTACTTCCATATGATCAAACATGACCCCTTTGTACAACATACAATTGCTATTAAAGACTGGAAAACCTTAATGAGCGACCACCCACCCAAAGACTTCAAATGATCCTCTCTATGTGCTCTATTGCTGTCATACTAAATGAGTTTTGTGAATATCACCTTGCCTTGCTGCTCTTTGTGCCTTAGCGTGCTAGTAACACAAATCCAGTTGACGTCATTGACGATACTGGTGTCATTTGAGGGCTTATTTTGATCTAAATGTAAATGATCTAATAGATGTCATTTACAGACCTTCATGAGAATGAGGTCAACACTGCACATCTTGAACTCCACTCAAAAATGTCTCACCAGACAAACATCTGTTACCAGAAATGAAGTCACCAACAATGCCCTTATTTGAGTGGAATAAATGCATGACAATAAATGCATAATCTATTTGAAAGTCTGTTTTTTTTAAGTCTAGAGACATTAATTTTGTAGGTGGATTAATGTCCTCAATAAAGAAAAATACATTGACAATACAGGTGCTGGTCATATAATTAGAATATCATCAAAAAGTTGATTTATTTCACTAATTCCATTCAAAAAGTGAAACTTGTATATTATATTCATTCATTACACACAGACTGATATATTTCAAATGTTTATTTCTTTTAATTTTGATGATTATGACTGACAACTAAGGAAAATCCCAAATTCAGTATCTCAGAAAATTAGAATATTGTGAAAAGGTTCAATATTGAAGACACCTGGTGCCACACTCTAATCAGCTAATTAACTCAAAACACCTGCAAAGGCCTTTAAATGGTCTCTCAGTCTAGTTCTGTAGGCTACACAATCATGGGGAAGACTGCTGACTTGACAGTTGTCCAAAAGACAACCATTGACACCTTGCACAAGGAGGGCAAGACACAAAAGGTCATTGCAAAGAGGCTGGCTGTTCACAGAGCTCTGTGTCCAAGCACATTAATAGAGAGGCGAAGGGAAGGAAAAGATGTGGTAGAAAAAAGTGTACAAGCAATAGGGATAACCGCACCCTGGAGAGGATTGTGAAACAAAACCCATTCAAAAATGTGGGGGAGATTCACAAAGAGTGGACTGCAGCTGGAGTCAGTGCTTCAAGAACCACTACGCACAGACGTATGCAAGACATGGGTTTCAGCTGTCGCATTCCTTGTGTCAAGCCACTCTTGAACAACAGACAGCGTCAGAAGCGTCTCGCCTGGGCTAAAGACAAAAAGGACTGGACTGCTGCTGAGTGGTCCAAAGTTATGTTCTCTGATGAAAGTAAATTTTGCATTTCCTTTGGAAATCAGGGTCCCAGAGTCTGGAGGGAGAGAGGAGAGGCACACAATCCACATTGCTTGAGGTCCAGTGTAAAGTTTCCACAGTCAGTGATGGTTTGGGGTGCCATATCATCTGCTGGTGTTGGTCCACTGTGTTTTCTGAGGTCCAAGGTCAACACAGCCGTATACCAGGAAGTTTTAGAGCACTTCATGCTTCCTGCTGCTGACCAACTTTATGGAGATGCAGATTTCATTTTCCAACAGGACTTGGCACCTGCACACAGTGCCAAAGCTACCAGTACCTGGTTTAAGGACCATGGTATCCCTGTTCTTAACTGGCCAGCAAACTCGCTTGACCTTAACCCCATAGAAAATCTATGGGGTATTGTGAAGAGGAAGATGCGATATGCCAGACTCAACAATGCAGAAGAGCTGAAGGCCACTATCAGAGCAACCTGGGCTCTTATAACACCTGAGCAGTGCCACAGACTGATCGACTCCATGCCACGCCGCATTGCTGCAGTAATTAAGGCAAAAGGAGCCCCAACTAAGTATTGAGTGCTGTACATGCTCATACTTTTCATGTTCATACTTTTCAGTTGGCCAAGATTTCTAAAAATCCTTTCTTTGTATTGGTCTTAAATAATATTCTAATTTTCTGAGATACTGAATTTGGGATTTTCCTTAGTTGTCAGTTATAGTCATCAAAATTAAAAGAAATAAACATTTGAAATATATCAGTCTGTGTGTAATGAATGAATATAATATACAAGTTTCACTTTTTGAATGGAATTAGTGAAATAAATCAACTTTTTGATGATATTCTAATTATATGACCAGCACCTGTATAGTTTTGAAAAAATTATACCAGTTTCAAGAAAAGTGTAACCATCAAGTTAAAAGTATAGGCCTTACACCATATTTTCCTTGAAATCATGTGTGCACATCTTGAATACTATTTTTAATTTTTATGGTAAAAGGGTAAAAAAAATCATTCATAAATATCATGAAGTTTTGGGGAGTCTCAAAACATGACATTTTACAGCTAAAACTAACTAAACTTGCCTTGTCATAAAAATTATCTATTATTTTAAGAGACTTATGGACACTGACAGTCATGAGGGACTGCTCTTCTCTATATATATCATTTCCTTTTTTTCTCTGCATGTTTCTGCACCACATGACTTTAATTTGACAAAGTCTGAGATATTAAAAAGCATTGAAGCAGTTTTGAATTTTTGGATTTGATTTTTTTTTTAATGAATAACAAAAGATTATACCAAACTATCTATACCCATATCCATAAATGGGTTTTTTCACAGCAATGCAATAAAAGAACCATTTTTGGTTCCCCAAAGAACCATATTTTTAATGCAGGACATTTAATAATATAAACATAAAAACTTTTCCAGTCTTTTGTACAATGGAAAGGTTCCATGGATGTTAAAGGTTCTTCATGGAACCATCAATGTCAATTTATTTTAAGAGTGTACTAATTCTGTAATTTCAAGAATTTCATTCTTTTTATGATGATTTTTCCACATTATGGTATCAGGACAGTTGTATCACCCTGATTTTTTGGGGTTTATCCCCTCAGATAATATCAAAATGAATTTTAATTCAGAAATTAAAAACATACTCATTCAGTTTTTTGGGGGGTAGTTCAGTAGGAAGCTCAGTAGTGCTCATTTGTAATTCAAGTGGTTTTATTCCCATTAGCTACAAACCCTAGTCACTCCAGAGATTACTCCATTTAAGGTTCAGAACAGAAGGTCCATTCTGAAGAGATCCACTGTGTGTGTGGAGAACGGCCAAGGGGATGGACCTTCAAAGTGGGCCGCATAACCCTCAATCCCCCTGCTCATTACAATTAGATGAGTTTCGCTGTGCATGGTTGCAATTTTAATAATCTTATTTTACTTTGGAAAAATAAAACAGATAGACATCGGAAAGAAAAACAGCCCCATGTCAAAATATTTCAGCTGCTTTGCTGTTCAGCAGATAATGGTTTCCAAATGTTTAATATTAGATGCAATCACACTGAAAAAAGGTACCGATTTTCTTTTCTTTGAAAACTGAGCTCAGAGCTGAGCCGCTTGACTGTAGAGAACAACAACAAAAAAAGCATGGACAAAACTGTCATGTTGCTTAATGAATCTTCACAGCTTTTCTATGCAATCACATGCTCATAGTATTGTGTTCAATTCTTAACATTAGTTTCCATTCCTTCATAATTCATTCCGCCAAAAACCTCTCATGAAAGCAGCAGGACACCCCTCCCTCCTCCATCCCAACCAATCAGGATCTCCTCCCAGCATGTGAGCTCATATTAGAGTCTGCAGGAGTGCGTTTCTAACTGGGCTTTGATCGCAGCCTGCCGTTAGTGTGTGTCAGAGAGCTGACGTCACTGGAGGAAATGAGGGATGAACTCTGGGTCTGGAGAGTCAACCCAGCCCATCACTTCAAAAGGGGAAAGTCTTTCTCTTCTTGTCATCCGCTGATATAACATAAATGAACAGAAACAGGCCAGGATGCAAGACCCTTGGCTTGTAAAATTGCTACCATTCTCTGTCTAGTCTCCACAGACCTGAAACAGCAGCACGTTGAGTCTGGATATTGGAAAGGCAGGACTTTCAGTCAAAGGTGATAAACTGACAGTTATGGACCTTAAAAAGTAAAAAGATAAGCCTACTATAAACTGATATGAGCAATCATGTACCACACAGCAAAATCCCCAGAGTTAAATCAACTCGGTTTAGAGTACATATGGTCCCTCTCTAAATAGTGTTAAAGTAACACTGAAACAGAGTTAAAGCCAGTTGTAGTTTTTGTGTTTCTCTTTTCTTCAGTGATTCTGTTAACAGCAGGTGTTCATCACTAATACTCAATCATCACTTAATTAATCGCTTAATTATCTCATTAACTTTAACTCTGCTTCAGTAGTGTTACTTTAACACTATTTAGAGAGGGACCATATGTATTCTGCGCAGAGTTGATTTAATTCTGGGGATTTTGCTGTGCATACCTTATTTGACCGTTAAAAATGACCTTTGTTGAAAATGAAATTTGAGTCAGTCATATACTATGAATTCAACCTTTTATGATATGAACAACATGTAAAACAGATATAATACCTTAGTTAATAATTTGGTTTAAAACAGTCACTGCCAATGGAACAAATTATCTTTTATATATGTTCCTTTTAGTTAAGTGTATACGCAGTCTGCGGCCCGAAGGAGGGCATCAAAGCAGGAATGGAGGGGATGAGTCTGGTCTGAATATACTGCAATTGCCTTTTTTTCCATGAAATGTGAAAACAAATCCTGCAATGTATTCTGTTTTTGGCTGGCTTCCTTAATTACTTGTGTTAATTTATTTTTCTATTTCATTGTTAAATTGCTGTACCACTAAACAATATAATATGTTAAAATGTTTTCAGTTATTGATCAATAAACCATGGTCAGGGTCCTCCTATCAATATTAAAATTCCTTAATTTCCTGATAATATTAATATTTATTATAATATTGTAACTAATAATATTAGACCTAGATAATATTAATATTACATTATTAAAATGTTATATTATTTTTAAAAAGTATAAATATAAATATGAATATGCTTAACGTTTATTTGTATTAGGAATTATTTTAATTACTAATTTACATCTTTTTATTTACACAGCATTATAAAATATACTTCATTATAAAAATGTATACAAGACCTGGAGTGCAGTTCCTTTGTTGGCCTTTGAATTTGTAAAGTATGTAGCTATCCTGTGGCTTCATTTATTTATTTTTATTAATTATTATTAGAGACTGTTGTCTGTTGCGCACATGAGCAAATGCAACACAATTCTTAAACATTTTGTCACAACATAATTTAATTGTGCGCAAACCACTTAAAATTGTAAAATGGAACTTAATTTGTTTGTTTTGGACTGCAGAAATACTTCACGTTTAAACCATCATGCTTTTCAAGGCACTAGAATGAGTAAATGCTGAAATTAAGTTATTTTATGTGCTTTCTGAAGATGAAAAGAGTAGTTGTTATTGTCCACTGTCATGAAAGATTGCGATTCAGAGGAGTTTGTTTTATGCTTTAGTTTTGGGGGTTACCACAAAGACCAAGAATGAGACTAATGGTGTTTATGTTGAATATGCATTAAATTAGTGAATTTCAAATATTGAAATAGTTTTCTTAAATGAGATTTTGTTGGCGCTGTTTTTCACAAATTAATTTTTAAAAAGTTACACTTACAATGCTAACGTGGTGTTCCTAGCTTAGTTAGGCTAACTGAATGAGATGAGTTAATTCGTAAGCTATCCACTGCACAATAGAGTTCAGTGTTAAATTTAATGTTAGGAAACCCCATTTCCAACAACAGTGTCCACAAATGAATTAAATTTATACCTACTTTTTTTTTTTCTAACAGTCCTGTAACTTAAACAACAGGTGGCGCCAAACACACTGTTGTGTTGAGCAGCACATGTCCTCGGACTGACTGGAAAGTGGAAACTTCTTGAGAGGACTGAAGAAATTTCAAACTCCAAACAGGAGCAAGAGAAGGAGAGAGCAGAGCAGAGGACCATCCGCCTACAACATTACACCTCTGCGGACATCTGAGGCTCAGTAAAGTCCAGAAGAGCTCTGTATTCTCCAGACATAACACTGACCTGTGAGAAGAACTTGCGGTGGATGTAAGAGCGCTCAGAGGCAGAAGAAATGAGCAGAGGAACAGCGAAAGAGCCGCACGGATGCCAGCGCAACTTCACACTGATCATCGTGTTGCTCGTAGTCAACTGCGGTAGGCTATCAAACTCATACATTTAGCTACATTACTGTGTTCATAATCGACTTAAAAATATTTTAGTTAATTACATAGACACATCTGTAGAGTTCACAGTAAATAATAGCCTACTGAGCAGTCGAAAATATTTCTGTTATTATTAGAAATCACTTCAGGAAACAGTGTCTCAAATTACACTACGATGCCCATGTTAAAGTAAATTGTTTACAAGTAGGCCTACATGTTTATTTGTACTTGCATATGTACTGCAAATTGTGCACTGTTATGTAAAATTACATTTTTAATGATATTTAAATGTTATTCATGTCATATGTCATTTTAGTCAAACTTCATGTAGGCCAACTAGTTAAGAGGTGTCATTTTATTCAGTAGTCTTCAGGGTGTTTTTGTTTACCTATTGACTTATGTTGCCAAAGGGCTATCTAAACAGTTTTTGTGCCATTGGAATGACAATAGAGCTCTTCAAGTGCATTGATTGAGAGAGTGACAAGTGTCTTAAGCTCTCAGCTGGAGTCTTTTTGTACAGCCTGAGCTGCTTCATTTGCCTTAGAATAGCACTTAGACATAAGATGGCATCCAATTATACTGAGCAAAGGACTTAAAAAAGTTACATTAACTTCTCTTTTCATTATTGTTGATACTTTTGAGTAAAAATACCAAAGACCGTCTTGGATGTAGTTGTACATTTTTGCGTAACTCCTTATTTTTGAGTGTTTTGTGTCTATGTTATATATATATATATATATATATATATTGGATGCTACTATTATTGATTACTACAATAGTCAAAACAATAACAGTATGTAAGTCAAGCAGCTACACAAAATAATTACAGAGTATATGTAGTTCATAAATGTAAGCGTACCCATAAATAAGGCAACATGGATACTGTAAAATAAATTGACCTGATTTTGTTTAAGGTCATATTATAATAATAACGACATTGTCTTTAATATGAATGAGTGTTAGATGTGCAAAAGCAGTATATTAAATAGTATTTTGAGGCTTAGTGATATGCATTAATCACTATTTTATTTACTATTATTACATAGATAACACAGTGATCATATTTTATAGATATACTGCCCAGGATTAATCCAAGGAAGGAAAAAAAGAACTGCTTCAATAAGCAAACTAACATGTAAATTTACGTTAAAACTGTAGCTTATTCGAAGCACTAATCAGATGATGATGTTTTAAAGCATGAATTACTGTAGGTCATTTTAATTGAATTGTTAGGTTAAGTTATACTAGAGTGAATATATCAGCATGTATGACAAATTTTATTAACAAAACAACAACCTGCTAGTGAATCAAATAATATATCTTGGTTACTTACTTTAATGTTATAGCGTGTCTTTAGTCTGTGACATGCAAAGCTTTCTGTATTGAGTTGTCAGTAGGAAATCTTAACAGTTGCTCCTCATTTACAACTTGGGAACACACCAAGCCGACGGTCGGCCGTCGGGCAGTTTTTGTTTGTCGATTAACCCTGCGTCTCAATCAGTAATCAGTGAATCAGTGTATCATGTAAATGAATGTGCTGATTCCCTGATCAGTGCCCTGACTACTGAACTAGGGAGCTGATTGAGACGCATCTTAAGTTTTCTCAGTTTGTTCCGCATTGTCGGCTGAAGTTGGCTTTTTTTCCGGCCGATTTGACATGTTGAATCGGCGTCGGAGCTCTTCAGTCCGTCGGGCCATCTGATCATTCTGATTGGCTGTTCAGCTACTGCCACCTGCTGGCACGGAAAGGCATTTCATCTTACGTGGGCGCAGAACGGACGTGCTACTTGGCCGTCGGCTGTCGAGCGTCGGCTTGGTGTGTCAGGGCAACTTTGGACACAGACGCTGCCGACGTGAGCCAACCCCGCAGTCTGCTTTCGTCGCCACTAGTTCGTCGGCGTCGGCTTGGTGTGTTCCTTAAGCATTGAGTGTTGTGGCTTGGACAGATTTTTTTTCCAGATTCCTGCTTTGTTCGTTGTGTGCCATGATGTCTGTACTTTTGGATGGGCTCCATTTTATGTTTTGGCATACATTTAGTTTGACCTTTTAGCTGATGGATGAGATTTTTGTCAATATGTGGCTTACTTCACCTTGTCTATATAAATGCAATAGTGTTTTCCCATCTGTTCTAGATAGTATCCATGAATATTTTGTCACAAAATGTAAACTTTTTCAGATGGAGTTTTATAGACACTATGCTACATATATTCAGCTATGTCATATTTTTTAGAGCAGTGGGCAAAATGGAAACAGACGGCTTCCGTGATCCAGTCTTTGGTTTTAATAATAGTTGGTAGATTATAAATCACTGGGGTGGAACTCAGTGCATTATACTGCCAGACTGAATGTTGACACGAAAGCCATTTTACCTTCAAGAAAAGCCTACGAGGGAGGATTTGACTTGTCGTAGTGAAACTCATTTGTTTAATCTGGTCTTCAAGTGTACAGTACAGTTACTCAAGCATCAAGGCTCCCGTCTTTAAAAAACCCTTCGTAGATGTTGAAGGAATGCCCGTTCAACCACATGTTCTAACTTTGTAAAACTGACGCAACCCTCGTGAACCATCCGTTTTTTGTTGGAAGGACTTTATAAATCTCTGTGTTGCTTGTGTATATTATATCACAGGTTGTAAACTTCTCTCTGCTCTTTCTGCAGGGTTATAAATCTTTATATCTGAGGTGTCAAACACAAGAAGTTACTGTGCATTTCATCTTTATTACTAAATTCTGAATGTTGGCTGGATTAAAAAACTTGGCTTCTTGTTTAATAAACAGAACGTGGGGAGAATTATATGGCCTACCAGCAGTTTTAACACTGATTAATTGCTTTCTATTACCCTATGCTTTGTGCAAGTCTTCTGTCAGAGCTGGATGTTTAGGTCTTGGATGTGAGCTCGGACAATGATCTGTGTATTTTCACTTGTCTTTTGTGATGGTGTGATACAAGCTCTTAGTCTGTGTCGCTCTGTTTGGGTTTGTGGTAGAGCAGCTGGCAGAGTTTATAGCTGTTCAATTTCATTATTCAGCTTCAGTGACATCAGAGTAATGTAGAACATCATTATAAACTGGCAAAAAAAGTATTTTTGCAGCCTGCTTTGTGAAACATTGTTGCATTGTTTTTTAATCTGTAATGTTGTAAAAATATCCTTCATGTTACATGACCTGCTTTTAACTTCTAAAAAATATTTTATTTATTAAACTTTCATTTTTCATATATATATATATATATATATATATATATATATTTATCTATAATGTTGGAAAAATAATGGCTTGTTCATTTATTTATTCATTCATAAATAAATGAACAAGCCATTGTTCATTATAATAATGGCTTGTTCATTTATTTATTCATTCATGCTGTTTACATGGCATGTTTTAAACATCTAAAAAAATCTTATTATTTTTCATCATCTAAAATGGATGCCAACATCTGGCAACAATATCATATTTATTTTTGTTAGTATGTACACTGTAAAAAAGAATTGTTGGTGTAACTTAAAGGGTTAGTTTGAAAATTCAAAAATGAAAAATGAAAATTCTGTCATTTATTACTCACCCTCATGTCGTTCTACACCCGTAAGACCTTCGTTAATCTTCGGAACACAAATTAAGATATTGTTGATGAAATCCGACAGCTCAGTGAGGCCTCTATAGCCAGATAATTAACACTTTCAGTTGCCCAGAAAGGTACTAAAAACATATTTAAAACTGTTCATGTGAGTACAGTGGTTCAACCTTAATATTATAAAGCGACAAAAATACTTTTTGTGCACCAAAAAAACAACAAAATAACAACTTTTCAACCATATCTAGTGATGGGCGATTTCACAACACTGCTTCGAAGCTTTACAAATCTTTTGTTTCGAATCAGTGGTTCGGATCGCGTATCAAACTGCCAAAGTCACGTGAACTATTGAAATTTCGAAACCCTTGACGTGACTTTGGCGCTCCAAACCACTGATTCGAAACAAAAGATTTGTAAAGCTTCGAAGCAGTGTTTTGAAATCGGCCACAGGTAATGTTGAAAAGTCTTTTTTTTTTTTTTTTTTTGGCGCACAAAAAGTATTCTCTTCGCTTTATAATATTAAGGTTAAACCACTGTACTCACATGAACTGTTTTAAATATGTCTTTAGTACCTTTCTGAGCATCAATTATCTTGCTGGCAATAGAGGCCTCACTGAGCCATCGGATTTCATCAAAAATATCATAATTTGTGTTCCGAAGATGAACGAAGGTCCTACGGGTGTGGAGCGACATGAGGGTGAGTAATAAATGACATAATTTTTATTTTTGGGTGAACTAACCCTTTAAAAAAGTAAGTTGCCTGGTTGCCTTAATTTTGAGTTCATTGAAATTAAAAATTTGAGTTAATACAATGTAGGCGATTGGTTTAATCAACAAAAACTCAAAATATTATGTTATCTGAACCACATTAATTATCTAAGTTGATTTGACAAAAGAAAAAATTTTGTGATAACAAATCATGAGAATTTTTTTACAGTGTAGTAATATTCATATTTATATAGCTTGTGGCAGCGTATTGCATTTTGGATGCATTTTGATAAGTCTTACCCTCCTTTCTCTTCGTCTTTCTGGTCCATGGCCTGAAAAATGCTAATGGTAATATAAATCACAGGCCAAAAGGTCTGCAATGAATATAATAGGAAATGAGCTGCCACGATTATCTAAGAGATCAGACGTCTGCCAACACTTATCAAATAATTACTTTCCCTTGCCTGCCCAATGTAATGTGCCAGGATATGCTACATTTTACTTTTTAGAGGGCATGATGAAACATGGCTTTTTAATTTTAGCTGTAAATGTGTCGGAAAGTAAAGCTCTAAAGCCTGTTTACGTTGTATTAAGGACTCAACTAACCCTCAATGCATAAAGACTGGCAAATTTCTTGCCGCCCACAGTTGGGCCTTTGTACCTGCCACGCTCCCAGTGAGCTCATAAATACCTAACCTTTACTGCCTGTTCAGTCGAAGATTGATATTTGCTTTAAAAATGAAAATATATGTGCAAAGTATCAGTCATCTGGGAGATTTCTCTCTTTTCCTTCACACAGTGCTGGTCTTGACAGCGTCAGGTTTCTATCTCTGAGGAGAGCTTTGTACATTCATAATTCGGTCTCGCTGTCAGTCTTGGAACATTTTTTTTTCACCTAAATAATGTGGCCTGGTAGTCAAAATCTGGCTCTGAAATTGCAGTAGTACACTGAGTGATGGAAGTGGGTGCTACTAAGCTTGGCTTATTTTGAAAAACATCTTTTAGGTGTTGAAAATGCTGCTATACTCATGCGCCCACATATTCATAGTTGATTAAGCCATTTGTAAAGGATTTTTTGGCATTGGCTTCACTATTGGGTTCCAGACTAATCAAGCTTTTGTTGGATTTATTATTATTATTATTTATTAATTTTTTTTGCTGGTACCTAGCACTTCTTTGACTTGAGCGCTGAGATCCAAATGGCAGTTTTCACATAGCGTGATAGACAGCTTATCCCTGGCAAGAGTCCATGCGGTTCTAAATGGAACGAGAGAGGCGTAAACAAATTAAAATGTAACAATTTTTGGCCTTCAAAATGTCCTACTCTTGCCTCACCCTCACATCACAGTATGGAATATTTCATTGCAGTTTTGTTCAGTTTTTTTTTTTTATTTCAATTTTGATTAAACGTTTCAATTTAAATCTGACCGGTTCCTTTTAAATCAGTGTTCTTTTCAAAGAGAACACCACCTGCATTACCATCGGGTCTTCTTAGAGCAGAGGTGATCATGATGATCTGAACCCGGAAATATATCTGTATATGCAGAAATTATTTTACATAAGTGTTTTGTCTGACCTGAACAGACTGTGGTTTTCTGACTTTGCTGAAATGATTGAATGTTCCTTGCACTGTTAGTGGCCCATGCGGGAGAAGAGTCAGGTTAACTACGTTTAAGTTCATGTGCAAATGCGAATGTGTGTGTTTATGTGTGTATGCACTCACTGGGAGTGTTAAAACTGTGCAATCCAGATCTCAGGAAATTAAATTTTATGGGTTTTAGACACTGCACAACGTTAACGTAACTTTTCTCCATTGCTGCATTCAGTTCATAGGCCAAATATTAATTTTGAATTTAATTAAATTATTCAAACATTCTCCATCTATTTTTTTTTTTTTTAAACCTGCTCTTTAGGAGATCAAATAAGCTCTTTTTGATTCTTTGTTATTTAGTAATTATTGTAAGGTAGATCCTGTAGGTAAGAAATGCTCAAGACTGTGATGATTAGCCCTGTTGAAGTGATTTAGGTTTTACAAGCAGACTTCAGCCGCAGTAATGCTCCACATGCAAAATAAAAAGAATTGGAAAGATCCTCATTCTCTTGTTTTGTAAGTCTCACTCTTTTCATAAACCTCCTATTTATTAAAGATTGTGTTAAAATAATATTATCTGCTGTCAGCAACTCTTGAGCATTTTAAATTGAGTCGTATATGGATACACATAGTAAGGCCTCTCGCCTTTTACAGACCTTTACCGACATGCTGCAGTCAAACAAAGAGATTTTAAACAACTGTTTGTTTGTTTAGGCTGTTTTTGTATGCTTGTTGTCTCTGCCAGTGGGTCAGAATTAAACACAAGTCACTGTTTGCTCTGTTGCTTCAGGACATAAGCCAAAAACCATTAAATGTTGGTAGGCTTTGTTAGAGACCAGCAGAGAAAATCTGAGATGTTGAAATAAAGGATTGTTAACTCCATGATGTACACTGTATATTTACTAAAAGCAGATTATATGGAAGAAAAAAAAACTACTTAAGAGGTTATGAAATGCCTGAAGTTACTTTTTAATTGTTTTTAATTAAATTAATATATATAATTGCTGAATCATCAGTTGGTGAATCATGTAGTTATTTGGAGTAAGTATGTACTTCAATGTTATTTATTGCTATAACGTATTTGCATATATATATATATATATATATATATATATATATATATATATATATATATGTGTGTGTGTATATGTATACACACACAGTGTTGAGGTTATACACAGTATTGCATTACTTCCTTTAATTACTTTTTATGGAAAGTAATGTGTTACGTTACATTTGTATTACTTTTTCTCACTGGGGTTGGGCTTGTTTGTTTGTTTGTTTTAAATAATAATAAAAAAGTTCTATTTTTGGCAGCATAGAAAGTTCAACATTAAAATAAAAAAGAAAGAAAGAAACACAAATGTGATGTTTAACTAAAGTAATTAAATACATAGGCTTAGATTTTGATTAAATACATAAAGTATATTTGTGTTATTTAACATATTTAATTATTGCAGGTTTGCGTAATATTCTAAGTTTGCTATTCACTGTTTTTATTCATTTTCATGAATATTGAATCTGTTTTTGTGCACTGAGATGAGTAAATGCATGCTCACATTTAGTCTAGAACAACAAAAATCATCATGTTGTTTAAACACAATGCCTTTGCACTTATTCCTGATTTCTCTCAACATGGGGACAGGAGAGGTGTCAATCAATAAATGGGAAAACAAAGTAACTTGCGTTACTTATTGGAAAAACTGATTTGGATATTTTGTTGTAAATTTAAAAGTAATGTGTTCATTTACTATACTCTCTCTAGTTGCCTTCATGTTTACATGAATGCATACTATGTAGCACCAAAAATATTCAATAAAAAGTCATATAAATCAATTAAAAACAGAAAAAAATGCATTTTCTTTAAGGGAGACTGTTAGCCATTTGTTGGCTTTGTGAATTCCTTCATTCACTCCCTTTTTCCTTCGGTTCAGTTGTTGTCTCTTTCCTGCTCACTCATTTATGCAGGCAGCTAAGAATCATTTAGCTCTCTTACTCTGTGGCAAAACAGAAATGACTTACTTGACCACACCGACCATGGAATCCTGAAATAAAAAGCTTCATTTCCCTAATGCTTTGTGATTGGAAGCCAAACAGGCCACAGAAGCCTATGAGACCTCTGCCCAGCTATGTGCACATAGAGGAAACACTACTGTATGTCTGCCTGTGCTGTCTTAACTGCTCTCAAAAATTGCCCTTATAGCCAGTCTACTGGTATCTTCAGCAACACAAAAAAATCTTGAT
Organism: Hypophthalmichthys nobilis; assembly: GCA_037950665.1. Classification (NCBI taxonomy): domain Eukaryota; kingdom Metazoa; phylum Chordata; class Actinopteri; order Cypriniformes; family Xenocyprididae; genus Hypophthalmichthys; species Hypophthalmichthys nobilis. The sequence goes on from CM075471.1 coordinate 14,410,337, forward strand.
ACTACACTAAAAAAGGCTGAAGGGATTATCCATCACCTCTGACTATTATTGTTTCCTATGTCATTTCCTATGTCATCTCCCACAAACTACAGTGCACTGTAGCCTACATATATTTTTCATGTTTATGAAATACAGCACTGCTCATGTGGCTCCACTGTGTGTTTGCCTGTGGCAAAGAGGAATCTCATCAAGGCTCACTTAGATGGAAATTTTATTCAGCAGGAATGTCTTCTCCGGTCCCAGAGGAATCTCTCAGAGGCGGATCAAAATCTTAAATAGCATTGAGGGGAAAATTGAGTTTACCTGTTTGAACTAGCTCTTTCAGATTTCCAGGTTAACAGTTATTTCATTTCCTTTTGGATGTTTTTCAACTACAGCACTGCTTTAAAGCCTTTTTTCTATATTTTGGGGCAGAGCCCTGATGTCATGTTTCTCTGTGACATGCACATCATTCAAGCCAGGTGCTATATGCAACTTTATGCAAATGAAAATGGTGAGGGATATTATATTATATTATATACAACAGTTCGTTCTGGTTCTGTAATCTGATTGGCTGAGAGGTCTTTCCAGGCATGCAGTATTTTACCATTATCGCCACAGGAACCATTTCACCGTTTGAATCACTCCGCTTTCAGCATTCTCAGTGTCATTGCGGACGAGCAAACCCACCATATTTTTATAGATACTACTGTTATTTTGTACCGGAATGTAGTTTTAAGAGTTTTTAAGCGAGAATGTACTTATTTAGACCTCAGATATGCGATTTATATGTAAACGTATAGCACTTATTTGAAAATTTGTTTAGACGGTTTCAGAGATGAGCTCCAGGCCGTCACTGACCATTCAGCGCTCATGTACCCACAGAGAACAGCTTCCTCTCAGCCAGTCCTTTTCATAGCTGTTTGCTTGTGTTTATTTCATATTTTACTTCTTATACTATTCTAATGGCTATTGTTGTTCATTTAAATATTATTGTTCAATAAAAAATATTTTATATAAATAACATGCTGTATTTTTTGGTATTGAGAGAGTCCGTTAGTGATTTCGACTTCAGTTAAAGTTACATTAATATGCCATCAGATGGCAGAAATACTGTCTTTATGAGTGAGTGAGTCAGTCGCAAAGACTTTTATATTGAAATGGACAGAAACAAGGAAAAAATCTTACCAGACGCAACTGACAAATGCATTGACTAGCGCTGTCATGGGAAATCCTTGTAAACGTTAAAAGGACAATTACAAAGATTTCCTCAGTGGACATTCAAACTAATTTTGTGATTATGAATATAAGATTGACCTGATGAATATCAGCTAGATGGAGGTAATGCACTCGCTTAGTCAATCTCTCTCTCATAATACTCTACATATTACAATTATCTTCAATGAAGTGACTCAGCGTTCCTTCATTGCTAGTTAGTGACATTTTAGAATTAGTAACGAAGGTTTGGGCTCAACTGTTAAACTGTCAACTTGAGATTTAAATCCGATGCGGAAGGAAGTAGTTCCTCACATAAGAGTTTTTTTTAATGTTTCTTCTTTATTTACACACTTGTGCCGTCGAACTGTTGTATAAACGCAATATCACGCTCGTAGCCGTGCAATATGGCTGTATAACAGCACGGCCAAATCACAGCCTTGCTGATATAGAGCCATATTGCACAGCTACAAGTGTGATATTGCTTATATATTATATTATTAGTAGTAATTTGTTAGTTATTAATTTTATTAGGCTCCAACATCCCCGCAACCTTTCATAGGACAAGCGGTTTAGAGAATTGATGGATTTTATTATTATTTTTTTAAATATATGAATTCCTTTATTTTATTTTTTTTAATGGACGATGGCAATATCTAGAGTGCAGGGTGGCTAATGACCAGAGAAAATATAATACAACTTAATAGCAAATTGGCAAAATTAAAATAAAAATCTATTTTACATATTATATTTACTATGTATTTACATGTTAAATGTCGCTTACTAATGTTAAAAAAAAAATTCATTATCCATTACTAAAATTTGGAAAATAATTTCAGTGTTCGCTGTTCATCTCAAAATATTGTCTGATTAATTGGCCTGACTGATGTATCAGTCTCTAACTACTGCAAACTCTTACTTCAGTAAGTGAAGAAGGCAAAGTGGCAGAGAGTGCAGAGAGAAGAAGCAGGAGTAAATGTGAGGACTTAATACCCTCATTGCTTTAGATATACAGCCCACTTGACTTCACAACAAAAGAGATTTACTGGACTAGGAAAATGGCAGATGAGTTATTCAACCAAACAGAGGAATGAGGTCAAGTCAAGGGGGCAGCGGTGAGTAAAGCAGAAGCTAGTAAAGAGTAAGCTTTCATTATTCCACTCATTTCACACCCGTACAAGTCAGTTCATGTTATTTGATTTAATCAAACATGTTTACTAAACATTCTCAGTGTTTCTCCTTCCATATCCTTCCTACTTTTATTGTTATGATACTGTATGAACACAAAATGAAATGTAATGAAAGGTTAGCACATAAAGTTCTACTGTCAGTATTTGTCAAAATCAACCTGTCTATGTGGATTATTGTGAGGTGTCAGATCATTCCACCAAGACTCAACACCCATGCAAACACTCCCAGGTATTTTGCACAAAAATTCCATATTAAATGGACCTGAATCTATTTATTGAAATTGCTGATAGCTATTTATTTACATGCATGCTGCTCTGTTGTGTAATTAAATGTGTAAAACTTCAGCAGGATCTGTGGCCTGGCATGAAATTTGGCTCCACTTTATGGGGTGAACGAGCCTATTACTGACATTTTGAGTAATTATTTCTGACATGCACCACTGGACTGCCGATTTCAAATGAGAGGCACATTTAGTTTGATTCATTACTGTTTTATGGCATGTCTAAACACTGAAGCTTGTAAGACAAGTCTATTGTTATTATTTGCCTTCAAAATGCCAGTGGGGAAAATTCTTTTCCCTGCTATTAATTGTAGATCTTTTGATTTCCAGTTTCTTCAACTGCAATTATGTATTGTAGTGAAATAGGCTTCATTTGAGATTTTGTAGCTTATTATGTATTTAAGAAGACTTTGAATATAACACACAAGTCATATAGACCACATTTATGGCACTTTTTGTTTTGTCTGTAGTAGGGTGTGATGATACACTTAGCTCACGAGATGTGATGATACACAATATTGGGTTCACAAGACAATATTTTAACATTATTTTTAAGAAATCTACAATGACAAAATATATGACTGGAAAAATAGTCTTTTATTTGAGTAATCGGTCAATTATTTTGACTATTAATTGAGTAATCGAGTTAATTTTTTTTGTGTGGAATAAAAATAGACCCAAGTGAACAGCCCTTAAAGTGACTTTTTTTTTTTTTTACATATATAATAACAATGAGGCAATAATAATTGGTTCAAATAAAAGTATCAAAAGCAAGTAATCGTGGTTTTATTGAACAGCACTATTAAAATACATAATGTAATATACATAATATAAACATAATCAACAAATGTACGTTATGTATTATAACAAATGCCTGCAGAGGGTGCCAGTGGCCTGGTGATTGTTGTTGTTGCATAATCAAATACTTGTTTAAAGGTGCAATATGTAAGATTTTTGCAGTAAAATATCCAAAACCCACTAGGCCAGTGTTATATATTTTGTTCAGTTGAGTACTTACAATATCCCAAATGTTTCCAACTATTTGTAAATTGTGAGAAAATTGCTATTTTAACCAAGGCTCCGGGACGTGTGAGGAGTCGCCTGTCAATTGCGTCATACCTGCTTTACCCTCGGTTTCCGGTTTTATTTTGTAGAAACCATGGAAACACCAAAGACACTTTAATATATTACATGTTTTAATATACAAGGGAACAACTGTTTGGTTACATTTATAGACAGAAAAATATTGTTATATAGCTTTTAGTCTTATTTTTTAAATCTAATTTTCTTGATTTTTTGCGAGTACCATGCTTTACCATGCCTCAGAGAAAAAAACCTATTTTGTGAAGTAGCAAACATAGCATAATCAGATGCAGCTTTATTTTTAGCAACAGTAATACAGCATTTTCTCCATCATACAATACATTTTAAAATTAATTGCATACCATTTATCAACACAAGCCATCCAGCATTTAACATGATATTCTAAAATCGATCTAGCTCACTGCAGTGTTACCTCATACTCATGACCGGAAAAGCGGAAGCGGCGCCAGCGCCGGCGACTGTGGCATAATAAAAGTTCCGCTGCTCGCTGCGTATGTTGTGTTCGTCTCTCAGTAACAATCGCTCCAGCTGCCTCGTAAGCTCCTCCCACAACACTTGGTCCTGCACTGCTTCATACTACAGTAACGTTAACAATCGCATCCATGAACATGATTTCTGCCCGAGTCCCATCCCGATTTATTTCCACCGGCTGTGAGGTGAAGACCACATGTCCCAAGATTCCGCGCTCAAACTTTGCGTCATCAAGCTACGCCTTTGTTTTGAATAGGCGCCCCCTAACGGATGTAAAAACTACATAGTGCACCTTTAATTTTGACTAAACAACATTTAATTAAAATGTCTACTTAATCTTTAATATTTGGCCACTTCTTTATGATAGAAATGCCACAGCCACTGTAATTTTTTTGAACAAGAACATGTGGACAATTAAAACATGCAAATTCAAAGCAAGGGTTTAAAATTTGTTTTTGAAATCACGACAAACAACAATTTGTATATTTAGAAACATTGATGTATTCTCCTTTGTTAGCGTAGGTTTAAAAACGATTTATGTTACAAATCTGGTGAAATGGCGCATTTTGCATTCCCAGATGAACGTTATAACAGTGCAACACTTCGCTATGAAACACAAAGCACGTCAGACTTTATGTGTGCATTATTGGAACAACAAACAAACAGCACATTCAAAAGCTGAGTTCATGTGGAGCAGTATTACTATGAACGGAGCTGCTGAATTGTCATATGCAGTAAAAGACAGAACAATGTAATGCAAGCACTGTAAGAGGTTTTGCTACTAACTCAACTGCAACATGCTGATATCATGAGACATCTTTTCACAATGAGAAATATTGTCATGTTTTAATATCGCTAGATCTCATGGCACAAGATCTCGTCACACCCCTAGTCTGTAGTCACTATGAACTGTCATTGAAAGGAAAAGAGCAGCATGTACGCTATTGAAGATTTTGTATTCCATAGAAATAGCTAAGCTGTTCCTTTCATACCCTGGAACATTTTTTTATGGTAATAGATTATGAAGGTTTGCTGCCAACCTTATGTTCAGGTCACAGACTGAATTGAGTCATGGCACTTCAAGTGTTGCAATGAATCATTTTTCTGTAGAAGCTTTTGAATTGCTACTATTTTGGGGGCAAACATACATATGTAAGAGTAAGAGCACATACGAAGCAAGGAAGTTTGAAATCTTTTTTTCTCTTCCTCCCATTGACTGAAAATATCTAGACAGCAGCTCCCTCAGGTTTGTGGAGAAATGAAAACACTATGCTCCAGTAGTGTATATTACACTTGAAGCAGGTCACTGAATCTTTCACCAAGATTATGACATTAATCCATCCTCAGAAGGCAATAAAATACCCTCTCAATTTTTACTGCTGTCAACACTTTGTGTCTGAGTCTATTATTTTATTTCCCTAAAAAAAAAGCACTAACCACGAATATGCTTGTAGTTTCTCTTTCTCTCCATTTTCTCTCCTCAAAGTGGAAGTTGCATGCACAACTCACACTGTTTCTCATCTTGAAGGTGGTCTTGGACGGACCCCAAGATCGCCTGGATGCTTAGTAATATGAAAGCAATTAGCAGCGGTTTCATGGTGTGCTGAGATATGTGCAATAACAAAGTGACTATGAGTCGCTAGTGTCCAAGTTGGTGCGTTTAGTCAAGTTTTACCATCATTTAGGTATGGGTAAACACTTGCGGTAAACACCACTAGGGATGGATTGCATTTAATGTTCGGGGTCAGTAAGATTTTTTTAAAAATACTTTTATTCACCATGGATGCATTAAATTGATCAAAAGTGCCAGTAAAGAAATTTATTATATAAAAGATTTTTATTTCAAATAAATGCTGTTCTTTTGAATGTTCTATTCATCAAAAAATCTTGAAAAATTGTATCACAGTTTCCACATAAAACTGTTTTCAACTTAAGTCTAATCAGAAATGTTTCTTAAGCAGCAAATCAGCATATCAGAATGATTTCTGGAGGATCATGTGACACTGAAGACTGAAATAATGGCTGAAAAATATATTTATGTGTATTTGTGTGTGTGGCTATATCTTCCTGAACTCACAAAAAATTAACAAATAGACATGAAATATTTAAAGGCTCAATATGTAAGATTTTTGGATTAAAATATCCAAAAACCACTACAACAGTGTTATACATTTTGTTGACTTGTGTACTTATATTATCCCAAATGTTTCCAAGAATGTTTAAATCCAGAGAAATAAGCAATTTTAACCAGAACACGGATCGTGTCCGTGTGTCGCCTATCAATGATATCATACCCACGTTACCCTCGGTTTTCAGTTTTATTTTGTAGAAACCATGGAAACACCAAGGATGCTTTAATATATTATGTGTTTTATTAGACAGGTAAGCAACTGTTTGGATGGATACATTCATCAACAAAAAAAAATAATCATGTTATATAGCTCAACACAGCAAGTCTTATTGTTTAAATCTCGTTTTCTTGATTTACAGCAAGTACCATGTTTTACCATGCTAATATCGATTTAGCTTACTGCAGTGTGCAACAAGTGTCTCATAGTAGCCGCCGAGCGAATGTAGCGCTATAATAACTTTCAACGCACAAATTATAAAACAGTGCTGCTTTGCCCCACATACGCTTGACCCGAAGAAGCAGAAGCAGCAACTGCAGCATTATAAAAGTTCTGCTGCTCTCGAGACGTGTGTCACGCTCGTCTCATTAGCAATCGCTCCTGCTCTGCTTCATACTACAGTAACGTTAATAATCTCTTCCATGAACATGATTCTGCCAGAGTCCCATCCTGATTCTTTTCCACTGGCTGTAGACGTGAAGTCAACAACACATCCCATGATTCCGCAAAATCAAGGTGTCGCCAAGCTACGCCTTTGTTTTGAATAAGCGGCCTCTAGCTGCACAAATGTGCATATTGTGGCTTTAAGTTTACATTATTTTATTATGTAAGAAGAAACTACGAGAGACATGAAACCAGCACAGTGTAGAAGACTGGTTGCCAAGGACGAATATACAGTAGAGTGCTCATTAAACATAAATATTTGACTGCAGATTACTATGATTGACCAATTACAATAAAGTATTCTAGAAATGTACCTTCCTTCTCCACAAGAAAAAAAAAAAAGTCAAAGCATTCTCTTCTGGTCTTTGAGTGCCTCAAACAGTCTGGAAAAAAATTTGGAAAATATTCCCAGATGTAATGTCACAAGGGCTTTACACCGGCCACTGCTGCCTCACAATTCCCTCCTAATTGATTGTCCATTTTCCTTTCCAGAGACCAGGCCAAAGGGGTTCTGTAAGCAAGTAAAAGTGTGTGGCTCTCTGCCAGAGCTTGTCCACTCAGCTTTAACATCTGCATTTGGAGGTGTGGGTTTGAATACTGTTTTCCGCATCACTCAGCCCTCAGTCTCTGAGTGATACGAACATTAAGCATGATGCCGACAGTGCTTGGCATTTCTCAGCGTGTGTGATGTTGTTTTTCAGTTTAGATTTACACCTATATTGAAGCATTTTCCAAAACTAACAGGATGTAATAACACAAAAACAGAGACTAAGATAACAAGTCTGAAATTTCTGGCAAACGCAGCATGAGATGAGCTATTTCTCAGAAGGTAAAGCCATTTTCACCTCTTCTTGAAGAAGCTAGGCCAAAAATAATCTATGTGAAGCATATATCACAGCTCTTTTGAGCCTTGAGGAAAGCATAGAAAACTTGGAGAAAGCATAGAAAAAGTTTTGTTAGTTTTAAACTATCCGCTATCAGTTTGACTGAACTTGCTGCACATGTCTGGAGAAGAAAAATGGAGTTGAAGGGGGAAATGCATCATCTGAAGGTCTTTTTAAAGCATTTGTTAAGCTTAGAGCTTTGATGTTATAAGCAAAGCATGACTAATAGAGCATGACAAATGTGTTCTTATCAGCATACTGATAACTTCATCTCTATCTTTTAATCTCAGTGCATATTTTTTAAAGAGAAAAAATACGATGAAATACAGATGTAGACATCAATTGCAAACTTGGAATGGAAACCAAAAGAACTGTTTTAGTGCTGTGGTCCTGTAATAGCAATAATCTTGATTAATTGGTGTTTGTTCCTTAAGTGGTTGGAAATTAGTGACTACAGTGCAGTATTTTACAAAATGGTGCTCAAAAAATGCTGTAATCTTATTGGCTGATCGGAGTGCTTCTGTTTCTTGGCTATGTTTCTTTTTTTACTTTTGATGTGTTTGTCTCTCTCGGGCTCAGGCAGCTTTTCCACATACACCTTTCCTTCTTTGTCTATCTCTGAACAGGAAATATGCACCTTATTTAAGAAGTTTTGGAATATTCTTCTATCAAAGCAGAGATTACAGAGGAGATTTTAAAGGATTTAAATATGGATTTAAATATCCATATTTAACAAGTTATAAAGTAAAATATCTAGCTTCCGCCAGACCGCCTTCCGTATTCACCTTACGAAGAAAGTGTAAAACGCCTCTCGCAGTTCAAAATGCTTACGCTATATGCCTTCCGTATTCAAATTACAAAAAAAGCATAACTGAAGTGACGTCAATTATGTTTTTTTTTTCGTAAGTTGAATACGGAAGGCATATAGCATAAGCGTTTTGAACTGCGAGAGGCGTTTTACACTTTCTTTGTAAGGTGAATACAGAAGGCGGTCTGGCGGAAGCTAGATATTTTACTTTATAACTTGTTAAATATGGATATTTTTCATACAAAACACATCGCATAGCTTCACTTCAGAAGTCTTTATTAACCCCCTGGAGCCGTGTGGAGTATGGTAATAATGGATTGATGCACTTTCTTGAGCTTCATACTCGTTGGTCCCATTCACTGCCATTATAAAACCTGGATGTGTCAGGATATTTATTAATATAACTCCGATTGTGTTCATCAGAAAGAAGAAAGTCATATAGGATGGCTTTAGGGTGAGTAAAGCTTGGGGTAATTTTCATTTTAAAGTGAACTAATCCTTTAAGGACTTTTTGCTTTGCCCTCAGTCTGCAGTTGGCAGGATTGTACTTTTTCACGCCAGCAGCACCATTTTACTCCAAATAATGAAATGGCCAGATGTTAGTACCACTCTTTTTGACTCCTGGTAGGTAGTTCAGCAGGTTGAGAACTACCTACCTTTCACTGTAGTAAAAGAAATTTTCAATCACTTTGAGGCCATTTACACAGAACGTGTTTTTGTGGTTAAAGACGCAAATCGCAGGGCAGTCTCAAGGTCTAGTTTTTTAAAAGTTTAGGTTCTTTTGATTTGTGCATCATGTTTTTAGAACAGCGTGAGATGCTGACGACGAAAGCAGCATGGTCAAACACATACTTCTAACTCATGTTTACATAGAAAAGCAATGAAAAAGCTGCACAATTGAATGGAAAAAATGGCCCTTTACTCACTCTCATGTTGTGCAGTCCTGTATTATTTTCTTTCTTCAGTGAAACGCAAAAGGAGAAGTTTAGCAGAATGACTAAGCTGCTCTTTTCCATGTAAGGAAAGTAGATGGCAGTTATACAGCTTATGTGTCATTCCAAATCTTCTGAAATTATACAAGAGTTTTGCCTGATAAATATTAGAAATTTAAGTTTTTAGCAACTGTAACCAGAGTTGGTTACTTTTATAATGTAAGATATTTGGATTAAACAATTACTTGATAAACATGTAAGGCCTATTTTTAGACTATCAATGTCCATAAAAAGTGGCAGCGGGGCCATGCTTCATTAGAGAAGTTCTGACTGCTGTTTCCTCTCAGTCAGAGGTTTGCTTCACACCTCACATTACAAGTATTTGAAAGGAAGCCACATGATTTTAGTACCAGATCGACATATTAAACGGCACGCTGAACTAACTGCAGCGTTATGAATCCCCTGGCTTCAGCCGTGGGATTCAATTATTCCACCGCTTCCATGTTTTCAAGGAAAGCAAACAGGGAGATTCGCAGAACATTGAAGGCAGCTGCAGCTCTCGAGTGAAAAAGGGCACAAAAGACCTGAGGGGGTGCTTCTGAAGGAAATGGAAGGAAAAAACAGGGTGACGGGGAACAAAACTACAGGAGGAGGAGGAGGAAGATGTTTTATTAATGGTCATACATTAGAAAGGTAATAGAAATTATAAATTGCAGCGGTCCGTTGAAACCGAACCCTCTGCTTCAGGCTTGTACATGGCAAAATCCGCTGGGTGCACTGCCTCGAAAGAGTATACTACTTCAAGACAAGTAGCCACAACTAGAAATTAGAGTTTCCTGTGTAGACAGGAAGTTATAAAATGGAGAAAGGACAAGACATGAACTCGAATTCTTTATTGAAAGCAAGAAATCAATAAAAAGGAGGGCTGAGGCTGTCCTGCCCACCCTTGATCAGCCAGTGGTAAGTTTTGAAAAGAGGCATCCTGTTTTTCCATTTGCTGACATGAGAATAACTCTGCTGTGCTGCTTGATTGGCATGACGTGAATCTGCAGACCATTCAAGAAAGGGTTTTTATGAGGGGGTGCTCTTCAAAGGATTCGTTCCCCCCATGTTGGTGGGACTTGAAGTCAAAGGCCCCCAGAGACAGCAGGGTGTCTGAAACCTCAAGGGAAAAAAGGGAAATACGATAGGCCTTTTCTGACACCTGTCTATCTCTTTGCGTACCTTAACTGTCATAAACGGCTGGTTTACATGTTTTTCAGGCTTAGTAAGTTCTCTGCGGGTTGGCTTCGAGCTTTTACATTGTAGAAACACCATCTGTGTTTCCGCTTTAGTCGGGTAGACCCTTAAGTGTCGTTTTTTAGCAGATGAGGGATCCCCCCCCCACTTTGCTTTCTCGTTTTCCCATCCGTGAAATTAAGAGAAATCACTCACAAACAGAGCATTAGATGAGAGATGGATACGCCTGCTTGCAAGCATAAGCTAAAAGTAAACTGAATATGAATAAAAGTTTGTCAAGAAAAATATGAATGTGAAAGTCTCTTACTTTGATTTCCGATTCTAATTCAACCAATTCAAATCAATTCCACAATTATGAATTGAAAGGGAGCAAATTCTTCAGTTCTGAATTTTGCACAAATCTGGTTCTCAAAGGTATTTTGCATATGCAAAGTCACATTTAGTCTAGACAATTTATTGTACACTACTGTTCAGTGGTTTGAGATCAGTAATGTTTTTTCGGTACCAATCGGTACTGAAATTTTAAAAATGTTGAGCGGATTCGTAAACACCTCTGATTGGCCATTGTGCTCACACGCTCATCTGATATGTCTGTAATTGGCTACAACGATCAATGCCTGGGAGCGTTTGAAAGCATACAGAAGTGATATTTGAAGCTAGTAAAATGTAGGCTGTATAATTAACGGTAATGAGTATGACACTAGAGATTGAGCGAGCCACTGTAGCGTTAGGGGCGGCGCCATGTTTGGTGGCTCTAGTGCGTCATCAACAGTTATATAGTGTTAGGGGCAGGGCCATGCTCGGGGGCTTCAAACCCCCGTTTTAGCTCCGCCCAAAAAATCCTGAACACAGAATTGGTGAAAAACTCTTTAACGCTCTAACCTCACAATTCAGTACTACAGAGTTCACAGTTTTTGTAATGTGTTTCGGCAGTACATTTTTAACATTTATAATGTGTTTAGAAACAATTCTCAGAATTGACTTTACAGGGACTTTAACACATTTTAAACTCTTTCATATAATTTTAGGGTTACTATTAAACATAACCCTTATACAACACTTATAGGAATACTGAGATAAAAGACAAAAAAAAAAAAAAAAAAAAAAATCTGTGTTTTGTTGTGTTGATTAGCACGTTTTATTGCAGTGAACCATTTCAGTCATCTATCGGGATCCTTAGGAATATGATAAAATGATTTTCCCTTTGCTTTCCCCCGCCTGTTCTGGCATCCTTGCGCACAGCAGCTGTCCACCATGCTGAAATAGTAAGGTTTGTAAGGTCTAAACATGTCTGGTTTTAAATTATTGTTCGACCACTATCGATACCAATGCTACAGCTGCTCTAGCGCTCTCCTGATGGCCTGCCAAAATGGTTTAGATTGTGTGACGTCAACCTCCAGAGCTCTATACCCCAAATTTTGAATGGTATTGTTTGTCCTAATACAAATAGTTGAGTTTCCATTATAATGTAGTCGCCACAAGAAATATGTCATGGAGGAATGGCCACACTGATAGGATCACTTGCCAGTCCTTGTCTCGTCTCTTGATTAGCGGAAAGAACTTGTCCCTGCAAAGGTGTGAGAGATAGGGGAGACTGCACCGACACTTAGCATACTTGACAAATGTAGTCCACAACGTGCCTTACAAGTGCTCACGCAATCCTCAGCTCATCTGGCAGACGAGAGAAGATAGAAAAAAAACTTTCCAAAATATTTATTTAAACTTTTTGGTTTAGAATAGATGAACTGTGTAGAGGGAATTATGATTTGTAGTATTTGGAAGCAAGGCAAGAAAATCACATTATTTTGTACTGGGTTTTTTACATTAGACATACATTTTATACTAGTAAGCAATTATAAATCTTATATCGGCTGACTAAATATCAATTATCGACCCATAGCAATAAATAATAAATCATTATACTGGCTGATAACTGATATTTTCATGTAATATTGTGAATCTCTTGACGACAGAATGTAGGTGGGTTTGGAGGAAGTAAGTGAATGAGGGAGAAATGATCATTACTCATAGTCCTGGCATGTTGACCATGTCATCAGAACATAGGTAACATTGGACTAAGAAAACAGAATGGAAAGACTAACCAGATCCTAGCAAACACAACCCAGACTCAAACGTCTGCAGTGCTGTCTGTGTGTGTATGTGTGTATATGTGTGCACATTCATTTGCCTTTGTGTGTGGTCACATGCATGTGTATTTGTGTGTGTGTGCTTGAGTGAGAGACAACAGTGGTTCATTGTCATTCATCTGTCAAACCAACAGGTTTTCACTCGAAAAACAGAAAAAAAACGTTTTATCTATCGTTCTATGTATCCTATCGTTCTATCTAATCTGCCACAGACTGAATGAATAAAATATTACTAATTTAATTTGACCATTAAGCTTTTTAAAACCCCTTTTAAACTTTAGCTAAATGGCATTTATATCTTGAGCAGACATCAACACACTCAAATGCTTGAATGCATTTAGCTTGAATGTTAATAAAGTGCCACGTGTGTCTCATGGATGGCTTATAGTAATATTATGTGCGAACCTGGATTAGGAGGATTTAGACCAACCTATCTGTGTGTTGGTTTGGGGTTTGCTCTGTTTAAATTACTTTTCCATTGCAGGTACTTAAGCCAAGAATATCCTCTGTTTATGCTCCTTGGGAGGCTGGGTTTAAAAATTAAGTTGGCTGACTTTTTCCTGGTGAAAATTACCTTTTTATGTAAACTATGAACTCATAAGACCGAACAAAGCCTTGTTCTTAAGCCACATACACACCGTGCTCAATTTATTAAGCAGTGAACATGGCCGAATGCTATTATACAATGACTCACCAAACCCCTCATTCTCAGACTCAGTGATTTTGTGGTCAGAAAGCCACTTTTCTACACCATGCATGGTAATATTGATATATTGTTGTTCCTTGTCTGGTAAATTGGAGTTAAAATGTATCTTCTGTCTCGTGTAACATGGGCTTCTCATGCAGTCACAGTCTGCATCCCGCCTTAGTAAATCACGCCTGACGTGTGGCGTTCAGGTTCTTCTGGTTCACCCCGGCAAAGTCTGTACCCGCACATCCTGCGGGTCAACCTTCAGCTCACGTTGTAAATTCAGCTTGCCTCTTTCAAGAATAAAGCTCTGTGAAGCCTGGAGACATTTAGCTTGGCCATGAATACCGGCGTGCCGTGCACTGGAGAAGAAAGCCTGTGTTGAAACAGAGGGGCTAAATGCAACTGTAGACATGTGTTGAGGCCAAGACACTCGAGACAGAGGTGAGAAAAAGTGCATGACGCATGACTGAGTAACATTTGTTTTAAAAAACTGTTTTTATTTGACACAAATATCTCCTGTGTCATCTGTGCACTGTATTCAGGCTTTATTTGATTTTATTGGACCAGGTTCTGCATACAAAGTGCGTGCCTCTCGTGCTTGGAGTATCTGTGCTTCAGTTTATACAGAAATTTTTACTATAATAGGCTTGAGCTAAGAGAACAGAAACACTGCTTACTGTTTGTGTATGTGTGTGTATTATAATCAAAATTTGAGTTAAAATGACCGTGAGTTGAGCGGCTCTTTTCAAGTGTAGGTGTTGTAGATACCAAGAAAGTTGTTCCTCATGGTGGAGTTGTGCTGATTTTACAACAACCAAGTAAATTTTTTACATGTGGGTCAAAGGGCAATGTGGGCAACCTGCGTACCTATAGAATGTATTCAGTGGTCAAGAAGTAGGTTCTTCATTGAGTTAAGTACTTACAGCAGGAATTCAGATGTAGTTTTATGAGCGTACTACTCTAAGGATGAAATTGCTGAAAAATGTGCCCAGATGTTAGCTAAATCTTACAAAAAATTGAACTCGTGTTCATGTGCACGCCAATGCACTGGAAAGAAATATCTCAAATGAGATCTCAGTTGTTTAATTTCTCAGTAGTTTCTTCAAAATACCAATGAGAGTAAATGGAGATCAAAAGGAAATTTATCACATATGTCTAGTCTTTAGTATCTGACGGTATAATTCCACAAATTTTCATCAACAAGATCTGCAATGAAAAAAGTAAGAGATTTCAAAAATATTTCTTCAATAATATGAAAAAATATACTTCTGCTAAGGAACTTTATGCGTAAACTTTATACATAATATACCTGATTAACTCCATTAAGTCGCCTGAGATATAAAAGAGTAACATCTGAACATTACCGTTTCCCTCTATACAGTTTTCCTCAACTGCTCCTCTAGCTGTCACTGCATTCTAAACAGATTTTCAAAGTATCAGCTCTTATTTTTCATAAGTCTCGGGCCCCTTTGAAAAATATTTATCTTTCCTGTCAACAATCAGCTTTGAAGGAGTCCGAGAAAAGGGCCTGCTGGAGTGGTTGGTATTGTCAGCAAAGAAGCAGATTTAGTTTCTGTTAACACTGTCTAATTGTCTGCATACCCCTTACCCAGATTCCTCTGAAGACGGCCCAAGCACCATTGTCTCCTGATGCCTTTGGGATCTACTGATTTGAAACAAACCAAGCACATGAATGGAGGTTCTTGTTTTGGGTATAAGTGTGTAATGAGGAAAAAAATTTGAGAGTTGACAGAGAAAATTTAGTAAGTGTCAGAAGGTTATTTATATGCTGTATAGATGTGTGAATACACATTCTTTTTTCATTGTACAAAATCTTGAGACTAAATTCATCTGTACAGTCTCCAGGGCTGCTTTGTCTTCGTTTTGGCCTGTTTTGCGGCACCCTACCTGGGCTTGCCTTGTTACGTGGCCCCCCTCCTGTGGATGTCGATCTTGGAGCTTGAAGGGGGACAAAAGGAGTCTTTGGTTGGGTGACTGGTGGGTAGGCTGGAGGTGGTGCCAGCTGTCTGTCAAAAGCCAGCGTGATGAATGCAGGTGGTGCCGATTCATAGATCAGACGTTGGAGGGGGGTTGAAGGAGGACAGGAATAGTGATTGTTATCACTGGCCCTCATCTCCACCTTTTGTGTGATCTTCTCATGGCTGGTTATGTTTACTGAGAACCATGGCAGAGGGTGAATAAAGCTTAACATATGTTGGAAAGTCTCAAAGTCTTGTCTGATTCTCTCTCAGAATGAAAATTCTGTTATTATTTACTCACCCTGATTTTTAAAACCATATGACTTTTTGTCTTCCATGAGACATAAAAGGAAAGATTGTTGCTTTTTTCCATGCAGTTGCAATGAATGGGAATTGAAGCTTTCAACCTTTTAAAAGGGACTAAAAAAGTATCATAAAAGTAGTCCAGACTTTTGTGCATCTTGTTGCTATTTACTGAAAATGTCTCCTATAACTTCTCTCCTAAATCCTTTCAATAAATTAGTTGACCTGTAGTTCATAACATGGGACTGAATAATTAGTTCATAAATAAGACTGATTTCTGCTCATTAATTCCAATGAAACTTATCAGTGAATAATGACTTGTTTTTCACTCAAAGCTGTCATATGACTTCTGAAGAAGTTGGAGTAGAAGTATGAAGTATGGACTACCTTTATGATACCTTTCATCCATTTTGAAGCTTTAGTCCCCATTAATTGTAATTGCATGGAAATAATCGACAAGCACAATTGTCAGAATTTCATATTTTGTGTATTTATATTTCCACGGGAGAAAGAAAGTCTTTGGAACAACATTATAGACATGATTACAGAATTTTCATTTTTGGGTGAACTATCCTTTTAAACTCTTCCTCATTCACTTGCAACAGAGTATTATATCAAAAGTCCTGAGAAATTTCCCGACTCATCTTGGCCAGGATAAACAGAACCGCTGTGAACGGTTCTTCTCAGTGGGTGAGATCTACGGGTTTGGATTGTTAATATGAGCTGGAATTCATTGTAGTCCATCAGATCCCAGCATTCTCTGAACGTTTCCTCTACTCAGATGTACGGACGAATAGAGGCGAGGCCACAGGGTCATTTGTGTTTTTTCAGAATCTCATAAGTTTCTTGTCATTCAAAAAGAAGACTACAAGGAAATAGCAGTTGAGTAAATTTTCTTGTACCGGGTTCAGTGATACAACTAGTGTTATTCATCACTGACCTCCAATCTTACACAAGAGCATGCGCCTGCTGGCAGCTGTTGAGAGGAGATGGATGCGGTATGTTATTGATGGTGACGTTGGAGTTTTTCTTGCAGACGGAACCCCCTGCTCGTGTCCATGTGTTTGCCCACTTCAGAGACACACCTTTGGGACCCAGACTTGTGCCTGGATCTTTTAGGGTAACACCCAAAGCGTAGCTTTTTCTACACAAGCCACCGTGGCTAATGTTAACCTTCACCATGGCTAATAACATCATGCCGAGTGTCGTAAGGCTTTTAATAGAGACTCAGAAGCAGAAAGGGGTGATTTGGATTACTGGAGAGAAAAGCATTGAGAACTGAATCCAGGTTAACCTCTGCTTTCTAGAAAATGATTATTTATTCATTAGTGAACCCCAAACATTTTACGGGACTGTTATTAATTTGTTTAGTTTAAACGGTCATGGGGCCAGCTCCAAAATGTAGGCATTCTTAAATCTTCCCTCTTTAGCGATGTTTATCCCAATTAAGTCAAAAATGTAGGGAAGCACACAATGAAGACAACTGGTTATACCAAAAAGCTAATTATTGTTTTTATTGTTATAAAAAAACAGTAAATAGCTGACATTGTAGATACTATTTTGTCTAAAAAATAGAACAAATATCCCGCTTTAGCGCTGTTTATCCGAATTCAGTCAAAAATGTAGGGATGCAAACAATGAAGATAACTGGTTAATACCAAAAAGCTAATTATTGTTATATATTGTCATAAATAACCAATAAATAACTGACATTGTAGATACTATTTTGTCTAAAAAAAATAGAACAAATATAATATAAAAAAAAAAAAACAGATGTTTCAAATAAAATGTATTATTATTTTATTTAAATCATAGTTATAACCAGTGGATTTTAATGATAAATTTGGTATTATACTGAATATTTTGTGAATGGTCTCACACTGAGTTATATAAACATTTTAGTTTATAGGAATACATAATCCACATACTACTGCTATGAATATTTATTGCTTGTTGATGAAAATTATTTTAATATTTCACATGTGCTTCAACTATGGAAAAGTTTTAAAGGGTTAGTTCACCCAAAAATTTAAATTTTGTCATTAATTACTTATCCTTATGTTGTTCCACAACCTTCAGAACACAAATTAAATTTTTTTTTAGTGAAATTTGAGCGATTTCTGACTCTTCATTGACTCCTACGGAACTACCACTTTGATGCTTCAAAAAGTTCATAAAGAGATCATAAAACTAATCCATATGAATTGAGCGGTTTAGTCCAAATTTTCTGAAGAGACTTGATCTCTTTATATGATAAACAGATTGAATTTAGGCTTTTATTCACATATAATCATTCATCAACTCACACATCAGTTGTGGTTAACGGAAGCTCAAGCATGTTTGCTTGACATGCAAGAACCAATGAGGTTCATGTGAACCAACCAATGAACCAATGAAGAGTCAAAGTGGTAGTTGCATAGCTGTCAATGGAGGGACAGAGATCTCTTAGATTTAATCAAAAAGATCTTTGTTTGTGTTCCGAAGATGAACGAAAGTCCTAGGGGTTTGGAACGACATGTGGGTAAGTAAATGATGACAGAATTTTCGTTTTTGGGTGAACTATCCCTTTAATTTGTCTTGAATGAGCAGAAGCAAGGTCCTACAGTTAAATATTCAACATCGCCTGCTAAATATCCAGTATTGAATGATCAGTAATATCATCCAAAAACAGATGTCATCACAATATATCGTGCATCTCTAGTAAAATGATTTGGGAAGTCTTTAAACTTGGAAACTGTCATTTGGGAAGTGTTAATTTCAAATCCCTCAGTTGAATTTGGAATGGCATCTATTATTAAGGGACTTAATAGATGAAAAGATCATGTGCGTTTGGAGTATTAGAATAAATTCAAGACAAGCTAGCACAGCACTGTTTTTACTCTCTTGCAAACACAAAGCTGTTGAGCGATCCTGTGCCATGTGAGAGACATTTCAGATGTTTATGTAAGCATTGAACAGGCCCAGCTGCTCACATCTGGATCTGTGGTGATGCTCAGTTAGGAAGAGAGAAGAAACAGCTCTGTTCTTCTGCACATCTTAAGCGGTACTCCCACAATAAACAGATCAATTGAAGAGAATAGCTCTTACACCTACAGGGAATTCACCCGTATCAGAGGTTCTTCCTCAAGGATTCTGGTTCTCTGGCACTACAATTGGACATGCATACAAGAGAAATTCTCTAACAAAACAAAGAAACTAAACATATGACACATTCTTTATTCTAGTGTGTGGCCTTCAAACCACTAACCTCAAATGTTTGTTTCCATCTTGATATACTTTTTTTTTCTTTTTTCTTTTACAAATCCATCCTCAGCTATACCAAAAGTGGATCTGCTTATCCAGTGCCCTTTTTTTTTCTCCCATGGTGCCACAGATTTTCCAGCTACTGACACGCTGCCAAGGCAGCCGCAGAAGACCATGCACACTCTAATGTCTTTCAGGCTCAGTAACATGATGCATCATCTACAACAAAACAAAACAGCCTTTCAGAAATGGAGGGGGTCACCTCCAGCTATGGCTGTATTGTTTTGGATGGATGAGATAGTGCCAAAGGCAAACATTTGAATCCTCAGTATCCTCTTGAGAGCTGTTTCTCTGAAACACCGTGGTGCAATTTCTAAAAGCTTCAGCTTTGTGTTGATTTCAGTGTCCAAATTATTTACATTTTATATGACTTGATGCAGTATGTTTCAGCTCTGCAACTAGGATATTGGCATATGGTTTGTCAGCGAGGGGATGACATTGGCATTGTCTTTCAAGGACAACAACTCTTTGGACCTCTTGAATTGTACGTATTTACAACAAGTATGCTTTTGATTATTGAGGACAGTGTGTAATGTAAGCAATGATTTTCATTCACGTGCCTTCCAGTTATCTCCAAGTCTTCCATTGTTCTTTCAGAATATTGTGGCACGGTTTCAAAAAGTGCTTATGGTCTGATTGTCAGGACATGTGAGGAGCTACGGGATACATGTGGGCAACACATGAGCAAATGATGCGATGGTTCTGTGAAATCAGGTCATATTAAATGACCGGGCTGCTTCGATCATCTGTGAAACTTTTACGGTTCTATATTAACCGTTCAAGCTGCTTGAGATTGTTTTTCAAAACAAGTATAATTGCCATCACAGCTTAATCGAATGCAGGCCAGATCAGAGGCTGAAACTGTAGGAGTGCACCTACTCTTAAGTGTGTGTGTAAGAGTAAAGCACAACCAGAACACTCTGAAACACCAAGTTCTAAGACACCATGAACCATTTCCCACCAGCATTACAATTAAAAGCAGAGCTCATCAATGGAATCATCATGGCGAACTACTTTGCTGACTGAACGAATGTATTTTTTTTAATCTGTGCTGGCTGTCAGGGCACAGTGTTTTGCCAAGTTGTTAATGAAAGTGTTTTTGCAGAATGACCATTTTCATTTAAAAAAGAGACACTGCAAATAATAATAATAATAATAATAATAATAATAATAATTTTCCAAAAATATATTTTTGTTTTTTTTCCAGGAAAAAATATAATAAAAAAGTTAACAAAAGATAAAAATGTATTGTTTTCAGATAATACATTATGAAGTATTGTTATTTTTTAAAACCCATTGGCAATTTTTTGTTAAATGCTTAAATCTAATAAAATAAAGATTTAATGCTTAAATCTAATAAAATCAGTGTGGGTTATGCTTTAAGGGATAGCTCACCCAAAAAGGAAAATTCTGTCATCATTTACTTACTCTCAAGTTGTTCCAAACCTGTATGAATTTATTTGTTCTGCTGAACAACCCAAAAGAAGATATTTTGAAGAATGTCGTTAACCAAACAGCTGATGGGCCCCATTGACCCATAGTATTTTTCCCCCATACTATGGAAGTTAACCGGGAAGTCAATCATCAACTGTTTGGTTACCCATATTCTTCAAAATATCTTCTTTTGTATTCAGCAGAAGAAAGAAATTCATACAGGTTTGGAACAACCTGAAGGTAAGTAAATGATGACGGAATTTTCATTTTTGGGTGAACTATCCCTTTAAAACAAGTAAAACCAATCTGCCAATGCAGTAAGAAAATTATATTGTTTTAAAGGATGTTTAGACATTTTTACTGGAAAATACAAAAATTCTGATCATAAATAATATATATATATTTTTTTGCAGTGGATAATTTAAATATATCTGGAGAGTTCCATCTGACATCTTTACTTTTAAATGAGCATTTTTTACCAGGCTCCTGTTTTTAGGTTCAGTAACTTTAATGGCAATGAAAAGGTTATTAGTCAGTTTTTGAAATGCCTTATTTTCATAAATGTCACTTTAGTCAATTCATTGGTATTTAACAAACTTGACTGTCTTTTGGTTAAAACCAGCCATATGTGTTTTTTTGCAAAAACCTCTAAGTCCACCTCTATGGACAACGGGACATAGTAAAACGTGCGTTTCTGTCAGTTTTTACAGGAGAAAAAGGAACACTGTTTACTTGCTACTCACGAAATCCTGTCATTGCCACTGTAACGATGGACAAAACATGATAAAAAAAAACTTGCAGCTCGGCATTTGAAAGACGGCTCATACGCACACCGTCATTCATCTTGAAATCATATGATTTGATTTGCATCTTCCAACTGGCTATTCTGTGGACTTTTTGCTGACAAAGGGAAGTGGCGTTTAGTGGATCTGTCAATTTCAAGGCTTTTCCTGCATGTTATTTTAGGAAAAAAACGAATGTCTGGACCAGATACACAGCAAACTGTGCTAAACAGCTTGACACAGAGGTGTTGAGAGGAAACAGATGCCTGACTTTAGCATGAAACAGAAAAGAAAAGGCATGCTATTGTCAGTGAATAAGTTGGGTGTATATGTAGTTTTGCAGTTGATTATAGGTAACTAGTCCCTTTCCTCAAGTTTATTTTACCAAATGGATTTAGCTATCCATGGCTGCCCAACCCTTCAGGGCTTGCACAACTACTAATTTTCACTAGTCAGCTAGTCATGCATTAAAATAATTGACTAGTTGGTAAGTCAGGGTTTACCACTGGGAGTCATAACCCACCTTTCCGTCCAGCTCAGGAATATGTTGCATGCAGCTGAAGTGTTGGAAATAAAACTTTGGAAATCTCTTTTGCCGGACACATGCTGCTTTTGTTGTCATGAATGGTTCAAATGTTCCATTATGTTATAGTTTATGTCAGCCTCTAGCCAAGGCTCTTTTGATTCATGTATGTCAGAGTGGTTCGCAAGAATTTTGGATTGTATGTGAACACTCAAAGAAATTCAGACAGTCTTAGAAGTGTTTGTGGACACAACATCCTCCAGTTTGGTTGTTGACATTGTAATCCCAAATATATTTTGCCATTGCAGGATACCATTCTAAATTATGTTACACAAATACACTGGATGGAGGTTGTGTGCAGACTGCTAGCCATATAGAGTAAACTGGGGCTGCGTTCCAGTTCGGCTTTTTTATGCCCTTCCCTTGCTAACTTCCCTCAGTCTCGTTTACTTGGATGTACGTCATTGCTTACGTTGCATGAGTGCCCACTACTGGCGGAACCTTTGCAATGGGCTGAATTGGAACGTCCTAACCCCTTCATCACTTGTAAGCTGCTATGGAGTTGATTTATCATTTTCATTTTTTTTCCTTACAAAACTGTTTACTGCAGCATTCTATATGTATATAGGTGAGTTTGGGTTGTATTAGATATTTAAACATAAATATATATATATCATAGAGTTGTTTGTGGTGGGGTAAATTAAACGCAATATGCAATGACGTCACAATCGTGTTGCATTGTGGTATATGGAGCTGCCTGAAGTGTATATGAAGTAGACTTGCTCCCTCGGTCAAAATCGTGGGACCAAGGGTTTGTCCATATAATTTCCCTCGTCTACTTAACGAAGTGGAACGCACTTCAAAATGGTGGCAGGGATTCCCCCGAGGGGAAGTGCTTAGGGAAGTTTGCGAGTGCGTGTCTAAAAGTGGAGTGGAACGCAGCCACTGTAGTGATGTGATCCACTTGTCAACACGGACTCAAAGCATCAACTAGTGTAAAACCAGCATGTATCTGACTTTAGAAGAAAAGCTGCACAATATGATTTCAGAGAGCATAACTTGAATATGATATTTTGTTGTTGTAGTTTTCCAGTGCAATATTCCATTCTTTAAAACCAAAGTTTTTATTAAAGTCCAATCTAAATGCTTCTGCCCAAGTTTCATCAGCTACCATGATTGTTTAAAAATTGCATAATTTATATGAAAGAAAGGGGTTAATTTGAACCTGCCACAGTTGTTTAATAATCAGTAATGTTTTATTGTGTTTATTTTGTTTGTTGACACGACATGTCAGTCAGAGGCATTAATTGCTACTTTTCAATACAGCACATCAATTCTTCTTAGCCTTTGCAAATGTGAAGTAGCTGACGGCATTTTCTTGTCAGATTTTACTCAACGTTTTTACTCCAAAGAAAAACAAAATTACAAGAAAGTAATTCTTTTCCAAACCAATTCTCAACAGACCATCATAAGAGGGGGTGGAGCCTCATGCTTTTGACTGACGGCCTGAGCAAACAAATGAGAAACCAGAATGTTTGTGTGGTCATTTGTGGGTTTAGCCCTCTATTTGCATGCCATTACCTGCTTCTGTCAACCCACAAAGTGTTCATTCATACTTTCATTCCTACAGTGCATATGGGTGAAGAACACACACATGCACATAAACACACATGCAAGTTTAGCGTGTAGGTCGGAACCTAAACACACATTCAGACGCATAAATAATCACTCACCATGATCTGTCTCAACATAAATAGAAAGACAGCTGCCAGGGGTGGTTAGAATTACCTCTGGAAATGACAGTTGTCAGGATGGTACTCTTGTTAGTAAGTGTCGCAGTGTGCTGAAAGGAAGTTTCGGTTGATAAGTTGCTCTTGACACGCGGACGTTTGCGTTCAAGAAACATTGTGGATTGACAGTGTGGCAGAGAGGAAAAGTTAATGTAGAGAAACACTTTTATATTTGTGTTTTATGAATCACTTGCCTCTGCTGAGTTGTAATATCAGCACTTAGCCAAGTATTGACAGTCCCATTGCTAATTAGCTAGCATCAATGTGTTACATGACCACTAAAGAGACATTCATCAAACAGGGTGTGCAGATTTTCCAACAAGTTGATTTCTTGTGGAAAAAAATCCCTCTCCTGCACACTGTCATCGGTCCATCCATCAAACGGACAGTGTTGAAAAGCTCTGAAATGGTATTTTGTTTTGCAGCAGTTAAGCAAGACTGGGCAGAGTGAAGGAACAGTATAATGTTGTATTGTGCTTTTGTGTTGAGTGAGTAGAGGAAGCCTTGTATATGATGAAAGAATGGAGGAGGAGATTTTAGTGAGGATTTAAACAAATTATTGCTACTGAGGATGAACTGCGTCTCACTGATAACATTGTATATTTGCGCATGCTGTCTGTGTCGTTTTAGCACCTGATTCACTGAAGCTGACGTTAGCGATTAACAGACAGTGATCCAGATATTGACCCCAAATTGGTTCCTTTTCGACCGCAAATAATTATAAACCAAACTATACAATGAACAAAAGACTTGAGATGCGTTCAGTGCTTACTACCCTACTAAATAATATGCTAACAATAGCACTGCAGAGAAAGTCAATCGCCAATTGTTAAAGTCATTGCTGCAGCTACCTTTAGAAGCTCCAGTTGCTGTAGAAGATGAGATCTAAGACGAGCGCTTAGGACTGCACATGCGCTTAGGACTGCACATGCGCTTAGGACTGCACATGCGCATTCGCTGGTCCAGCCTGAAAAATAGTTTTTTGTCATGATTTGAGCATTGAGAAACAATTTATGAGACAGTTGTTGTCAAATCTAATTGAATCTATTAAATCTAAATCTATTCTTACGTATACTACTCTAAGCAATGTCTGAAACTTATATTGTGAGCACTTGTGTCTATTTGCCTTTTCACAATAAATCGCTTGTTGTATTCCTCACTTGTAAGTCGCTTTGGATAAAAGCGTCTGCATAATGAATAAATGTAAATATAAACGTTTCAATATTTATACCACTTCTATTATTGATTGCTATCAGGATGTTAAGAGATTTTTTACCAGTATAACAAAAAGTGTTTATGAAACAAATTGCCTACCCTACCTTTACAGGGACTACTGACACTGTAGGTCATATGACAAAGCCAGCATGAACATTAAATTCATACGACACACATTTATACTATATAGAACATACTTTTTTAATGGTCGCAAAGTAAGTTCTTCATCAAATGTAGTTCCTTCTCAGAAAGTATGCGATTTTGGATGCTAAACAGAGGTTCGCTCATTGTGATGAGAGTGAAGACTAACAGTGTGTGATTTTTAGAGTTAAAAGTTATAACCGTTAACTAAAGCTAAAACCATTACAAAAAAATGTTAACTGAAATAAAATATATAAAAAATTATTTTATTTCAGCTAGTTGCCAAGAAAACATTTTTTAATTTTAGTTTAGTTTAAGTTGAAGTAATAAATAACTAATACTAAATAAACTAAAATTTAAAATAAACATATTTTAAAAACTAAACTTATTAAATGACACACACAATAAAATTGCTAATACTTTTTCTTAAATTGAAATGAAAACAGTAAAAAGTCAAAATATTAACAGAAACTATAATAGTATTTCAATAATACTAAAATAACTGCAAAATATGCAGCAAACATTGTATGTAAAACTGCCCATATATTGTAAAACTGATCTATTAAAACTTTATTGACTATTTAGGATTTTATTTTATCTTTTACAAAAAGAAATGGCTTCCAGCATGGACATTACAATAATTATACCTAAAATGTACATGATTTCATTTCATACCTATGCAAGACGTGGTAGTTAAGGAGTAAAATGTGGGTTTTTGTACTGAAATATACCACACAAACTGTTTGATCAGTTTACCCCTTTAAAGCTTGAGTTTGTCTTTCTTATAAGATGCAGATCTGTATGGAAGGATGAGCTAATGGAACATAGGGCAGGGTTGAGCAACAGTTTCTTTGTGGTTTTTGTTCTTTCATGTGAAAATCTGAGACCCAATTAAACACTAATTATGTGAGTCAGGCTCTGAACCATGAAGTAATTCAGAAACGAAGACAGTTCGTTTAGACAGTTGCAATACAAGAAAGATGAAGAAGAGACAAGGCAGATCTGGAGAAATGTGAAAAGGCAGAGAAAACAGATGGGTCATCTGAGCCAAATCATTACGTGTGCATCGGAGCTAGGGGTGTGTGAGTGCAGGCAGTGCTGGGATGTTTTACAGTGGCTTTTTGTGGTCAATCTGAAATTCTCTGTGACCCTCTGGTGACCTGTCCTCCCCCTCTGTGTCACAGATCACTTGAGGTGCGGGTTAATGAGTTGCTTCACAGTTCCCACAGTCCGACACCAGCATACCTTTCTCATTTCTGTGAACTGCGTCTATCTAATCTCAGATAGAGACGTTAACATCCATCTCCTGTGATCCGATCACAGTTGGTTAGCCAAGATAGATTGCCATGTACACCTGGTAGTAGTATACATGTCAAATGCATCTACTTTGACAGCTAGAGATCAGATTTCAATGAGTGGAGAGTCTTATTCCAGGTCTACATACAGGTTCAAAAGTTTAGGATCATTAAGATTTGTTTGAAATAAATTAATACTTTTATTCAACAATGATTCAATCAAACCGTTTTAAACACTGATAATAATAAGAAATGTTTGAGCCTTAAATCAGCATATTAGAATGATTTCTGAAGGATCATGTGGCACTAAACACTGTAATGGCTGCTGAAAATTTAGCTTTGCCATCACAGATATAAATATAAATTATATAAAATATATTAAAATAGATAACAGTTGTTTTAAATTGTAATATTTTACAATACTGCTGTTTTTACTGTATTTTTGATCAAATAAATGCAGCCTTGGTGCACTTAAGAGACTTATTTCAAAAACATTAAAAAAAATTACCAACCCCAAACTTTAGAACAATAGTGTACATCACTTACTACATCAGAGTGTTGTTGCATTTTATAAAGCATGAAAAAGTAAAAAAAAATAACACTATAATTTCCACACTATTGCTTCCAAAATTAATACATTTTAATTTCATCACAAACGTGATATTTCAAGCACAATTCACATTTTTATTTTGGTCAAGAACCTGAGCATCTAATGTGAACATTTTGGGCCCTGTTTGCAGCAGTGTTTACTTAGTATTTATTTAATGATTGGATCACTGAAAACGGATGTAAACATGGTGTAAACATAGCTTTGGATTGGCCACAACACGCACTCAAAGTGTCTGTTGAAATATTATTTGCTTGCGAGACTGAGAGTGTAAACAGAGTTCTTCACTGTTAATCTGTCAATCACTCTGTTCTTGAATTTGGCCAGGGGTAGCACAATGATTAGCTCTGATTAGTCTTTGAGGAGGACAAAAATGCATTTACACGGCAGGTCTATTTAAGAGCTGCAGATGTGATGGTAAGCTAATGCTCTGAGCTCTGCTTGTTTTGCTGCGGTCACTCTGGCATCAGTGTCAGGGGCTAAAATTGCCCCTCATGAATCCAGTTGAGTGTCATTTACTTGATTATATCACTGGTTATTTGCACTTCACCAGACTCTACTTATACATGCATATGACCAAATAAAATGTTTGTGGTAAGATTAAAATTTTCTTTTTGGAGGCAACAGTTTTTTGTGCTTTTTGAACATGCTGAAACACACTGACATAACTGATCTACAATATATAGAAATCAGAGTCCTTCCTCTCAATGAAATCTGATCATAAGTGGTCACTGGAGACGCATCTGCTTTTGGCTGACCACTTACGATCAGATCGCCAAAGACTAATGTTAATACCAGGTTTGCACATGTCTGTTCATCACCTCAGCCAAGATTTGAGCCCATTATTATTGAATTGTCAGTCCAGATGCTACATCACTATCGCTTACAGCAAGTATCTAGTCTTCAGATATGATGTTATACTGCTGCAGGCATCCTTTACGGATACATTTACATAGCACTGACTAGTTCTTCGGCCAAGCTAGAGTCAAGATACAAGATGAGGAGCAAATAAAAGTGTCTCATGTGAATTAGGAGAAGATGAATCTCTCTTGTCTTGATCAAACAGCTCAGATCTTCCTCTTCTGTTAATGGTCTGCAGATGATTTCTTTGAGATATTTTTATAAGCTTTCATGTAAGCCGGAGATATCTCTGAGATATCCTTTATTTTTGTACTTCTGAATTACAAATCTCTGTCTCTTTCACACACTCTCTCTTCACGCCATCACTTATGAACACACTCCTCTTCAACTCCCACACTCTCACTCCCCCTTGCTTCACTTGAATGTTGAGGTTGTCAGAGACAAGTGGCTCATTCCTTTTAAAAAATATACTTGTGTTGTATTTTAAGGGAGTATTATAATAAATGTGTAATCCAGACTTTGAGAAATATGCTCTGGTGAAGCTCATGCACTTAAACTTTATTAATTTTATCTTTATTTACACAATGGCAAGAAAATGTACAGGATGGAAATGTGGAGCTAAAGCCATTTAGCATTAGTTTACTTTTTACTTTAAAAAAAAAAAAAAAAAATATTCACCATCTTTTGAATTTATTTTGAATGTTTTAAAGTGAGGAAAAAACAGCTAATACCACAAAACATCACAGAATTTTGGATTTTGATAGTTAAAAAAGATATTATGAAAGTCTAACAGAATGAAAGGTGGTATTGAAGACACATGAATAATAAATCAATCAATTAATAATCCAAAATCAAGCCAAAGTAGTACAATTATTTTAAATTCTTTGCCTAATGTTCACTGAATTATAATATAAAAGGAAGTTATTTTTATCTTTAAAATGTTTTATTACAATATATACTGTATGATAGAAACATAAAAATGTACTGCATAGTAGTTTGGACACACTGAATGAAAATTTGAGGGAGGAAAGAAAGCTGGGAGTGAGGAAAGGTGAGAGGTTGTGTAGCGGTAATGGAAGACCAGCATTTATCAGTCACTGAATCCTTGTTCGGGAGGGCATGCCGCAGGACGGTTGGATAAACAGAGCAAGGCGAAGGCCAAAGTTTGACAAGACTGTGCATACACTGGAATAGAAGAGAGTGGGATGATGTGGGCATATATTTTCTTCTTCGCACCCTCCTCTTTCATTGTTTTCTCAGTCTGTCACTCTTCACTGTTCCTCCCAATTTCAGTCACTTCAGCCTTGGAATCCCTCGTTCCACTGTCTGTCCAGTTTGCCTTTTGGGTCGCACCCTGCTGATTTTTTTCCCGCTATTTCTGTCTTTTTTAGTCTTCTAGTCAATCCAGGTCTAAAAGTGAGTAAAGTGAATAAAGATTTGACGATTATTAATTTTACACTCATGTTGTTCCAAATCCATGTTTTTTTTTTCTATAAAACACAAAAGTAGACATTTTTAAGAATTGTGCTGGTTGCTCTTTGCCATGCAATTGCAATGAATGGAGACTGAGGCTTTTAAGCTTCAAAAAGAATGCAAAAGCACCAGGAAGTCTTCTAAAGTCATTCAAAAGTGTTGTATGAGGAAGAGATCTAAATATAAATTATTATTCATTGATAACCTTACCCTCTAGTGAGATGTTTAGCATTCAGGTCATTGAGTTGGTGAGATTCAGACTGGTTTTGTGAATTGGACTCAAAAGAATGATTGATTAAGAAATCGCACAATTTCTACTTCTTTCGCAATCCTCCTTTTGTGTCCCTTAGAAGAAACTAAGTCATACAGGTTTGAAACAACATGAGGATGAGTAAATAATGACAGAATTTTCATTTTTAGGTGAAATATTTCTTAAATGGTTGTTTTACAGTTCTCCCTATGCCAAAATGTTCTTTTTTTTTTCTTTTCTTTTTTTGCTGTGTATTTTCTTGTCCCATTTGTACATTTCCATAATAAAGGATTAAGACTAACAATCCAAATCCACTCTAAATCACGAGGGAGTGAAGTAATAAGGCCGCGCTTAAAAGAATATCGCACTTTGGCCTTTTTCAGGTTGAGTTGGCCTTGTCTAATACAGCTTGTCTGTCCGCCCAGAGTAACATTGGAAAGCCATACACGAATCAAAGCAAAGCATGTGGCTCTGTCATTGTGTAGATAATTGACATGGCTAAATGCTTGAAAACTATGCCAAATCGTAACAAAAACCTCTATAGAGAACTTTCACCATAAAGGAGGTTGTAACAAGCACAATTGCTTATATGCTGTGCGCGCCTTTAGATAGTCATCAGCTCTTTGAAAAAGTCGATTATTTTTGTGACACATAGTCCATTTTAAGGTAATACAGTCCAGACTGAGTCGAGGCCATATGGCTGTGTCTGTGTGTGTTTGGAGAGAACTGCTCATTTATCACAACCATTTATCAGAGTCTGTTGAGAATTCCCTCGGAACGTTTTTACGCCATGGCCCCAATTTAAAGCCGCTTGGCTCTGCGTATTTGAGTATGTGTTTGTGCATGTGTACGTGTGTGAGTGTGTAGAAGTAGTCAGGAGTGAAAGGTCTCCATGCTCTTTAGAGTTCATCACATTAGCCAGATTTCACTCGCGCTTTTCCTTGATTTTGTGGCAGGGGACTTGCACAATAATGTCAGTATATATGTGCTGGTTACGTTCAAAAAATTACGTATTTGTTCAAATTAACCGGAAATCCCAGCTCTGTCTCCGTCATGTGGTGTTGAATTGAGTTAGGCTTTCAAAATCATGTATTCCAGTTTGTGAGCTTTACGTAAGGTGGCATTGAATAGGAGATGGGGGGAATTTGTTTTGCAAGTAGTTTAAGTTGATTTGGTTGACCAATCTAAATGGCACAACCAGATAATCTCATCATATTCTAGTATGTTTTTATTGTGTTATAGTTAATATTATTCAGCTCACATGAATAAAGCCCAAGCCAACCAAGTCCTTTGAGAAGTCGTAAGAACTCATATGAGATGTCGATACCAAAAAACTGTTCGACTCAAACTCACACATAACTACACCATAAAAACAAATTTGTTCAGTTTACTTAATTCAATTGTGCAAACTCGTTGCCTTGTATTAAGTTGATCTTACTTAAACCATTTAAGTTTTGTCAACTTAATTCTATCTGTGATCTGAGGAAGTGTACTCCCAGAGTGCATTGCGGCATGAATAAAGTAATTGCTTTGTTTTACTGTTTGTGGCTTTATTTTATAATTTTATTTGCTGTCTTGTGTCAGTATTACCCCAACAATGACAGCAAATAAAATTGTAATGGTCTTAATGAAAAAAAAAACTGTTACCATTGTTTTGTTTTGCATGAATGTTGATGCCTGTGTGTGCTCGAATCCACTCAACACTTTTTAAAAAGTGACCTATTTGATATGTCCTATTTAATATGCCTCTTCATTTTAAACCATTCCTGTTTGGAAATCAATTGAAATCAATTGTAAGAGAATTATAATAATATAAATGAAGTTCCAAGTGCACAACCAAAGGGAACACTAATCACTAAAATGGTGAGAAAAATATTAGGAAATCAACATGTATTTATGGTCAACTTGTGTGACATTCTCCCAAAAGTTTTAGTTGTATTGATAATTTAACATTCAAGATCACTTTGAGAAAATAATAGAATGCAACTAAAGAAAGATAACTGCAGAAGTGGAGAAAATGAGTGAAAAGTCTATTAAGAATTGCCCCGCCTTAAAAACCTTTTGCCCCATCTGATTTTTTTTCTTTTCTTTTTTTTTTTTTTTGCTTGACAAAATGGTACTCAAACCAGTCAAGTCATTTTAACTTGGGGTTTCTGAGTAACAAAGCATAGCATGCAAACAGTACAGATTACTAAATTGTTTTAATTAAGTTCAACAAATTCTTGGACATTAAGTAAAGTTTACTAAAAAAGGTTAGATAGAACAACTGTTAAAATATTTAATAGAAAAAAACCTATAAAAGTTGTATGTTTTTGTACTATTCAAGTCATGCAGTGTGATATGATTTTGCCATTTTGTACAAATTAGTGCTTGTTGTCATGAGTGTGTGTTGGCCCAAGCTGATCAGTAGAAGGTAGAGTTGTCAAAAGTCGACTTCGGTACCACATCAGTACTGAAATTTAAAAATGTGATGCTTTGAGTGCTGTTGAGTGGATTCGTAAACACCTCTGATTGACCATTGTGTTGACGCGCTCATCGGATATGTCTATGATTTTCTTCAATGATCAACGCTTCAAAAACTTTGTAAATAGTCATCAATGACGCTCTTCACTGAGCGCTTACACAGATACACTTACGAATCCGCTCAGCAGCGCTCAAAACGTCACATTTTTAAAATTTCAGTACTGATTGGAACGTGAACATCCTCTAAGATACTGTATTTGTGAACCTGAAACCAGCCTAATAAATTAGAGCTTTCTTTCGACTGATCGTTCAAGTGACCCATAAACTAGTAGATTCTAAAAATGGGTAGTTTTGCACATCGCTCATCAGTAGTGACAAAACTAACAAAGCCAAACCTGAGAGTGCAAAAAGAGATTGAAAGTAAGAGAACTTTCAGATCTGTCCTTTCCCATGCTAACTTCCTGCAGACTGTCCCAAGAGACGGATTGGTTTCCTGTGGAACCTTTCCCTCACTATTTGTCCCACCTGGGTCATGGTTTTGGGGTGGACTGGGGCAGGATTTTAGGTAAAGCCCCATTTGACAGCACTTGAGCAGCACAGCCTCCCTTTGTGGAAACTGCATCTCGCAGTCTCTTGTTCTTGCACTCAC
Source organism: Hypophthalmichthys nobilis (assembly GCA_037950665.1). NCBI lineage: Eukaryota > Metazoa > Chordata > Actinopteri > Cypriniformes > Xenocyprididae > Hypophthalmichthys > Hypophthalmichthys nobilis. Next base: position 14,443,138 of record CM075471.1, read on the forward strand.
TCGCTTTTTGCACTGATCCATGAACTGCTCCTGACCCCCGTGTGCTTGTGATTAATGTTCCCGGCACAGTGTTTCATCCCCCCTCCGAAAGAAAACATGCGAGTTAGAGAGCCAAATGATGTTGGGACTTTTCGCGAGTTATAATGCTGAGAGAAAGTAATAAAGAAAGAGAAATGGAGGAATGTCTTCTTTTTAATCGTTCTGTGGGGCCTCAGACCATCATTGGTGGCCATATTGATGTGGCATAACATGATGATGATGATGGGTCAGTTCATCTCGTCCATGCATGTCCTCAAACCATTTCTTAAACTATGTGGTCTTTGGTTCAGTAGAGCGAGACGGTTGCTCCAATCACAGTTGTGGTTCACCACAGTAGCTTCCTATGAAAATATGAAAATATGAAAATACCATGACAAAGCACTGGTCAACCAATGGTTTTACTCTGAAAATGAGCGTGGAGGTCAAGTAGCTGTGTTTACCCTGCTGAGTTAGGGTTTCTTGTAAGTCTTGCTGTTCTAAACAGTGTACATAGTGTGTTGCAAGCATTTGTTTTTCTTTTTTTGAAGCAATAAATCATGCAATTTTGTTATGGCATTTGTTACAACAGTTAAAACTTAAATGCACAGAAGTACATATGGAGACTCAAACATGTGATACACAGTTTTCCCTGCTTGGATTTTTTCAGCCAAAGTTCTAATAAATAATGCTAATTTTTTTTTAGTGTAATTTCACAACAGAAATTCTGTGGAGTAGATCTGCACAAAGATTTATAAACTGGGGTCCGGATATTCCTATTGCAAGGGATTGTCTGTAAAAAATAAATGAATAATAAAAAATGAGGGGGGAAAAAACAGTTTATAAAATGTATTTTTAGGCTTTTAGGGTTCAAATTAACACATGCTCTTAAAATATTAATGAAATACGTTTATAATTTTCTGGTACCAAATTTCATATTACTCTTTCAGTAACAGAAATTAGGTTTATTGCAATTATTCTGTTTTATTAATAGCACTAATAACAGTAGTGTTAATCTCAGACATGAAACTGCAATCTAAAAATGTTTTCCAGATTATATTTAATATTTCTTTTTTACTATAAAAACCAATTTCCTTTTGGAAACAAGTCTTATCACACTTTTAAAATATTATCACACAGTATAATTGGGTTTTTTATACATTAAATATATATCTGCCTTTATATTTTAGGAAGAGGGTCCCTCCCAAAGGGGATGGTTTATATTATATTTGGGGGTCCTCAAAAACCCCTAGATTTATACATGGTAAAATGTCTTTATCGGAGCTGATGGTATTAAACTTTAATTGATAGCTGAATGCTTGATCAAATACGTCATCAAGCTTATATAAACAAATATGACAGAGCTTTCCAATTAGGAAATCTGCAGAAGATTCTGCAGAGTTCTGTGACCGCAGATTCCTTGTACATCTGCTTATCACTGGTGGATAAATATATCAGAGCTAGGGTCATGGCTTGTGGCATATGTCTTTACATTGCAGATTCATAATGGAAGCTATATGCTGTTTGTCTTCCACATGAAAGCACTGTGAGACAGAGGCTGGACTTTGCTTGAAGAGGCTAGTGGGTGACCCGCCTCTTGACCTCTTCCGACCTCTTGACCTGCATGGCCACAGTGTCGGACTTCTTAGGGACAGAACTTAGTAACCTGCTGAGGTGCCAGAGCAACTGGCCACAAGCCTTTGCTTTCTTGCCACTGTTTGACCTTTGTTTGTGATTTTCCAGGCCTTTATGATGCTCAGAGATTGTCTTACCCAGGCATGGATACACACATACACACACACACACACACATGCACACATTCAGAGCCACATGAAAAATCTAAAGAAGGACCCACAGTGACACAGAATGAGAGGTACAGACTTCAAAGTGTGCCTGTTCATACACATGACAGGGTTCCCACGGTCCTGAAAGACCTAAAAATAACAGGGAATGTTACAATTGTGATATCCAGGCCTGGAAAAGTCTTGGAATTTAATGGAATCTTTAAAGTCTTGGGAAAGTTAAGGAGATTAATGCAATGTTAAAAGTTTTAGAAAACCCATGAACATTATAAATGTACATTTTACTACAGTATTTGTGCTCTGCTTTAAAATATTTTATCGGTTAGATTCAAAAGTGTGAGCAAATAGTTCACTGAGCCACATTCATAAACTCAGGTCTTTTGGAAACATTTGTAGACTAATTCTACATTCACTTCAAAAGATTTCAATAATAAGCAATATTATGCTTAGGTAATAATCTTAATATTACATGTAAATCTAACATGTAAATAAAACTTGTAAATCTAACCTGGATGCTCAGTGCATGACTGTAGTAAGTACAGAGTATATTTTTAAGCATATAATTTACTCTAAAGCTTACTTAGGATGCTTTTTAACCTGCACATAATCTTAGTTATCAGTATGCTGTTGTCAATATGGGAATCTGTTTGAGAGCATTCATAGTGTCCTATTTCAGTTTCACAGACTATAGCTGAGGGTCTCATCCAAGTTTTAGAGATGCATGAACCAAATGCACATTGCTGTGTTAAACTTTGTTAAACATTACAAAACACATTCATTCATTTATAGACTTACACAAATACTTCACCTAAATTATTTTTATCATTTATTCACCCTCACATATTTCCAACCCTATATTTTTTTTCCATTTTACTCCATGAAAAACAACAGGTGGTGTTAGGCAGAATGTCAAAGCTGCTCTTGATCTTAAGAAAAAGTAGATGGTGATTTATACATAACTAGGGGTGTGACGAGACACTTAGCTCACAAGACGAGATATGAAATTGGGTTCACGAGAACGAGACGAGATGGGATTTTTGCACAGTACTTTTAAGAAATCCTCAATGACAAAATTCATGCCCGGAAAAATATTCTGCAGGTGCATTTTGAAATGTTTTAACTAATAATCTTGTAATGAATGTCATTTCATTTCAGTTCTACTTTCTGAATATGAATTATCATATGCAGTAAAAGACAATAATACTCAAGCACTGTAAAAGGTTTTGCCTCAAACTCAACTGACTGGCTTCTCTCCTGTATGATTTCATATGAGTCTCTTCAGACCTTACTGTACATGAATTATGAGCTTCTAGAACTTCTGATTGAGGCTGTGTGTGACCTCCTAATTATACTCCTTTCCACAAATTGAACATAGAAATAAAACACTATAAATAATAAAAAATAAGTAACAAGTGCAAACAGAGACCAAAACAAAGACCAGAGCTAAGAGGTGGATACAACTACACAGCCCAGCCTAAGATAGGTTTAATAATGGGAAAAAGGCTATTGTATGTAGCCTAATTTGCGTGCATCAGGGAACTCGCGTTTTACTTTCACTTTCGAATTTGCAATCGCACATACTCAGTGTATAGAGCGGCAGTGCTGAGCGCGCATTCTACAAGATAAGATATTTATCAGACGCTTAGGCTCTGTTGCGCAACGAATCCTCCGCCATGGTCTTGTCAGTCATTTTGCTATACTCTCATCACGTGATCAGTGAACTGTGATTCCTACTGCACTGTGTGCGACTCTGCAGCTTATACTGGATGAGCAGAGCAGATATTTACAATAGTTTACAATTGAAGCAACAATTTTCTATTTACGGTATTTTTTTTGTACTCGTGTTTCATCCTAGTATTATGTTGCTCACTTTCTGTATATAATACAGTCTGGTGTATAATCAAATAAAACATTTGAATAGCAGTGTGTTTTTTAATGCTGCTGTGTGTGAAACATCTATAAAGAGGTTCAGGAACACTTGCTTGTTTTAATTGCGTAGCCTGTAAAGAATATAGCATGCTGTGTGTTGCTCCATGCTCTTGTAAATTCTATTAATCAAAATTAATAATAGTAATTTTAAGAAAAATAACACACAATTATGATTTCTGCAGTCTTAGTGTGTGTTTTGTTGCGAACCTCTCTGATGTCTGCTGCAAAGACACATACTCAGCGTTCACCTGTCCCCATTGGCAGGAGGTGTTGCTGGGTGTTTATGATGTCTGCTTGATTAGAGGATAGGTTTACATTACCCGCACTGACATCCTGCTCAGGCCTGATAATGGAGCCAGTGTGCTGGAATCCCTGGCATGTTTTCAGTACTGTGAAGAGAAAGGGCATCCTTTTATATCCAAACCCCCTCTCTGATCCATTCTTCTCTGTCCTGATGAGGTGATAAGAGCCAGAAGGGATATAAGGAACCTCTGTCAGAGCAGACAAGGGAGTGAGGAGGGTCTCTGTTCAGCTAGACAAGCTTACTTGACAGCAACTATCCCGGGGCAAGGCTATACACACATGTAGACAGATACACACGTGCATTCCAGTCTGACACTCTGTACTTATTGTCAGACCTTTTGACCTGCTTGTCAGACAATGGTGTCTTCCTTTAAAAAAACAGTCATAATTCACACAATTAATCTCCTCTAAGGGTCGTGGTTCGACTTGACGTAGCCCCCAAGCTGACGGAGTCCCCCGGAGGAGCACCTCTGGTTTTTATCTGTGGCAGGAAAGCCAGCCGGAGCCTTTATTTCTTTTCCCCTGCAATGATCTCAACTGAACTATCCCTGATCTGTCCTCCATTTTACCTTTTTGCTTCACAGAGGCCGTTTGAACATAAGCGAAGAGATGTGGGCATGTCTAACGATGCGTTTAAATGTATGCAAATCAGTAGCAATTCAATGTGCAGATGTTTCTGCATTAAATTAAACTGAATTACATTTTGTTTTGTTTCATTTTGTTTTGTTTTGCCCTCCATTTTACCGTTTTCTTCACAGAGGAGCTCAATGGTAAACAAAGAGAACATTCTGAGTAAATTAGATAAAACCTGCTTTTATGGATTTGGATGACTTTTTTTTTTTTTTGAGTGGACCGAGTTTAGTTTTTGTTGATTGAATTTTTACATCTGACTCGTAACAGCCTTCCTCAAACCACCATAACGCCAGCTGCTGTTTTCTCTTTTAAGTCAATCTTTGTACAACATTCCCAGGTTGTTAAAGTTAGTTAGCGTGAAATTTGCTATTAACATCCCTACCGATACAGACAGGTCTAGAAATTGTTTGCTTATTTTAATGCCTGACGTGTGCTGAAGGTATGTCTATCCTTTATCTGAACCTCACAGAATAGTTTGCGAGCCTCCATCAGCGGTGCTGTCATGTCCAACCCTCAGCATAGTCATGCTGCTCTTAGATTTTGTCTCGCTACATAGGTTAAAAGAGTAAGTATCTTTACTCACACTTGCATTTTTAAATGTGTCAAATCTTAGTTATGATTTCACACAGCAGTGCAGTTTGACTTGGCGTTCAAACTGACAGTGACTTGCAGCGACAAAGCAACCTGAAGTCATTGAGGGCAACATGAGACATGAAGGCAGTATTGTTCAGGATTTAATGCATTATGCACGGCTGCATTAAATTAACTTTTTTGTTTGTTTGTTTGTTTGTTTGTTTGTTTGTTGGGGGGGGGTAGTTCTAATACTTAAATGGAAGTTTACCATTTAATTAATTAGCTTTCTGCTCAAAATCCATATGATTTTCTTTCTTCTGTGAGAACATATTTTGCAGAAAGTTCAAAATGCCCATTTCAATACAATGAAGTATAGTGCCAATGCGATACATTTTTTAGAGGAACAGACCAAAATGTATGTTGTTACTCTTGTCTCCAACATAAACCTTACCAATTTTTGTACATTTTCAAATGTGACAAGCGAGAACCAATGCCAATATTTGATGCGCCATGAGGTGCAATTTTTGAATGTGCGCAAGGTTGTATCAGTTTGAATAAATGATGACCTAATGAAGTAGCATCTAGAAGTAATATTGAAAGTAGCACTTACTTTTTAAATATCAAACTGGTTTAACTGATTTTAGCTACACAAAGTAAACATTATTGCATTGTACATGATATTTCCATTGATTTCCTTTTGTTTATATGAATGACAGTGTGAAGACCGTTTTAAGATGAATCACATCTATTCAGTGATGTTAAGTGTACAATCGTTTGGACTACAGCAATGTTGGTCTGTTTAGGCAGTCTCATTGAAAATAGAAGTAAGTGGTAACACTCTGTTTGGGTAAATGAAGTGCCTCCTAGTAACAACCAAAGCATGTCAGTAAATAAAAGCTGATGGCCTAAAGCTACAGGCTGCCTTAAAACAACATGAGTTGTAATTGCAGCATGCTGCGAGCTCCACTGGTGCTTTTTGGTCTGATTCTGAGAGGAAGGAGGGCTTTCATACGGAAATTAGAGGGCTTAGCAGTGGCTGTTTGGTTTGTTTGAGTAAACCATTGCTTTTATTTCGAATATTCTGTGGAGAAGGAGTTTTATGTGGCCTACATGTAGAGTAGTCATCAAAAGGAGGTACAGTCAAACTTGTGCCCTCTGTGGGAGGAAACAGGACTAGTCAAGGTATGGTTTGGGATATGTTTCAGGAGAATGAGGGAAGCAACTAGCCTACGTGTTTCTGAAAGCACTGCTGAAACTTCTTGCAGCAAATTGTCTTTTGTCTGAGCTTGTCTCTCTCTCCAGAAAGTTTGGTTCAGATAACACAGATACACACACATAAACACTGATACACTGAATTTACAGTACTGACTACATTTACAGCAAAAACCTAGCAGCTGAAGAAACTCACAATAAAACTATATGGTAACAATGTTTTAGCAATTATGGGATGTCAGTTTAGTGACTGTATATATTTATATTTATGTATAGATTTAATGATAATATTCCAACTTATTTATGATATACTGTTTATTTCAGTGTAATGACAGAGACTTCTGGGAACATCCTTTTTACTGTTTTTTTTAATAAACAAAATTTGAATATAAAAAATGAATACATATATTGCCTTATAATATACAATATATATAATTTAGACTTTTTAAAAATGTAAATTATCTGTTTACATCATTTTAAATCTATATAATTTTTTTCACAGTAATGTATAAATTTGTTATCTTTAACTTAATTTAACTTAACTTTAACTTAAATTAATTAGTCAAACTTAACAAGGGATCTTTATGATTAAGGTTTTAAGATTTTAAATATGATACAGAAAAATTAATTGCAAGTTTTGCATTGGAGAAGTACTTTTTGAGGCAACAGAAACTCAGTGATTGGTTGATTGCTCTCTGTGGCTCATCTCTGTATGTGATGCCATAATATCTGTCCTCTGTCCCTGGCTGATGAACTCATAGGTCTCTCTTCTATTAAATTAAATGAAGCGCTTTAGTTGTTTTTCTTTTGTCAAGACTTGGCGTGTGCAGAGGCAGCGGAACAAAGCCTCCGCTTTCCTATAGCGAACGTGGAGCCAGATCTACGCCATCCAAACTTGGCATAGAAACTTGGAGCCAATCTGTAAGCAATTTAGTGTAGCTCTGTGGAAGCAGTTTGCGAGAGACAGCGCGCGAGAGAGGGAGTTTTCTTATAAATAGTAATAGTGTGCGGCAGTCAGTAAGTACCGAATGGGTGTGCTTTAAATGAAAATGTGTTGAAAAAATCCTTAAAGTGAATACCCACAAAAGATTGAGTTAGATATTACAGTAATGATTTCCGGCAAGGTCTTTCTTTTCCAAATCAAATAAGAAAGGGGGGGACTTCATTAGAGTGTTTGAGTTGCCTGTAAGTGTGCACACATGTCTATGTGCGGCTGAATGTGTTTTGTTAGTGTGTGTAAATGATTGCTCGCGTGACTGTCATGATTATGTCACCCTTATGCTCTCCAAATCTGTCAGTTCACCTCTCAGTTGTAAGTATTGACCTGCATGGACCAGACGGTGGGATCATATAACTGATATCATGTGACAGATTTTACGAGGCAGGTGGTGCTGGGTCGTGCTTTCTGTCTTTATTAGACCAATGCAAACTCAAAGAGCCTTTTGTGCTGTGCTATCTCTTGACTGCAGTGGACCATGATAAAAATGTAAGAGACGTTTCCCCCTTATGGATCTTCAGTATTACTTTTAGAAAAATAGACATTTTTGGTTCCCATGAGGAAAACGGCTTATAAATCCTACAAAGTGATGTTTTTTGAAAATGTGAAAATGCAGAAAGTTTTCTGTGATGGGTAGGTTTAGGGGTAGGGTTAGGGGATAGAATATACAGTTAATATGTCTATGGAATGTCCCCATAAAACATGAAAACTTAACGTGTGTGTGTGCGTGCACTTTTTTTTTCTTTTCTTTGATCTGCAATTTTGTATAAGTTGTAATTGGATCGCATATTTATGCTATCAGTCTCCAGGAGTATCTGTCTCCCCCAAGTAAGAATTTCATTGTACCTGGTACATTGTACTTTGTACATATGATAATAAATGCTTGAAATTGAACTTTATTTATTGATTTGCTAGAAGAGGGAGTTAAAGTCTTGGTATTTTTGAACAAGCTCAAAATAGAATTGCCAGAATTTATCTAATTCAGTTCATTCATAGCAGATATAACATTTTAACACACATTAAATGTTTATCAGAGGGAAAAAAAAGGTAATTAAAGAGACACATTAAAAAGTTTAAAGCTATTATAAACTATCCTTTAAAACTGTAAAGGATAGTCTTAGTGGATAGGAAACAGATAGTTAAGTTGTTCAGTGTGGAAAAATGCCCCTATACATTTAGCATAAACTATCCTAGAGATGTTGCTTTACAGAATACATAATATGTGACAGTTAATAAATGTTTTTAATATCTCTCTTTCTTTCTCTCTCTCTCTCTCTCCATCTTTGTCCCCCCTCTCTCGACCTCATATTCCTGGATGGATGATTACCTTTTCAACCCTGTAGGTGAGTGTATATCTGCATTGCCTTCACAGTTATTATACAGCAGATATTTCTTTTGGTTATTGCAGAAGTCTTTGCCTTTTTATAGACACTTAATTATGAGCAGATTGTAATAAGAATGCTCCATAGAAAAAAAGCACTTGATGCAGTCCACCTCTTTAAACCTTTGAACTGTTGTACTGGGGTTGAAGTACACATGCATCAAACATAATGGTTTATCTGGACCAAATGTACAATGTTTAAATCAGATCATCATTCACAGACTGTAGTATTTTTGTACAGTAGATGTGAGCAGCTACACTGTGTTCCTAGTGGCATGCAGAGAGATTTAAACCATTGAGTGTGCAAGATGTACTTGGTGTTTTCTTTGATAAAAATAGGTCATGAAAATATTCTTATTAAAGCTGCAGTTCGTAACTTTTTTTGGTTAAAAATGATCCAAAATCAATTTTTGAGCAAGTACATAACCAGCCAATGTTCAAAACTATCTCCTTACCTTAGCCCGATTCACAACAGTAAGCTTGTAATAATGTTTTCTAATAAAATTGGTACTGGTAGGTTTCGGCAGGAAATTCGAGCATGCAGCCATTCGTCTTTGCGTCATTACATCATGCCTGTTTACATAAAGAAGGAGTGCCAGTTAGTAGGCAATATATAGCATATGAGGATGCTGCTGGTAGCGGGTCATTTATAGCCTTTTCTCACAGCAGCTGGAATAATTAAACTTATCATTTTGATGGCGGATTGTAATCCAGAAAAGTCCAAACGACAATCATCATTGACAACTGGAGATTCACCCACAGTCAAAAACAAAAGACTTTGGACTGCGGAGTAGCTACAGAAATTGAAATCTACAGGTAACGCTAATACACATTAAATACACAGTCACGCAATGCTTATGTTGTTAACATTAACAATTTGAGAACAAAGTATAACAGTAATAATAATTTGCACGTTTTTTGACGTGATTCGAGCTAAGCGATCGTTAGATTTAATCACCATTGGCAGCACGATTTATTGTAATGATAATTTTTTTCCTCAGTTGGTCAGAACAAAAATGGCAGACATGTTACTTACTTGTTCAGATGACATTTTCCGGTGAACATTCTTATTTTGGTCATATTTCCAAGACATAGAATCTATGATTCTGAAGTACAATATCCACACCAGCAAACATTAGATTCATCCACGCTGAGGAGCCGTGCCGATGCACAACCCACCTAATCATGATAATTCCGCAAATAACTGCAATTGCAGGTTTTAAACAGAGATGGCGACAAAGAGGCAAAACTTATGGACTGTAGCTTTAAATAGTTTTTTTTCTTTCATTTTTATGTCAATGCTTAGCCAACCACAAAATGTTCATTGTCAAACTAAAGTCAGAAAGTCAAAGTAAATATCGTGTTTATATGTTTGTTTCCTATTCATTTTATATGAGGTTTGCCATTTTTGCACCCATGTCACCAAAATTTGTGACTTTAGAAGTATAAGTACTGTTTTGTTTTGCTTTGTGTTCTGTTTTGTTTTGGCACCCTATCTGTAAAATGTTTCTAATATTAATGGTGGCTTAATCTCAGGCAGAACTATCAGATGAGACTGAACAGATAATACTTCAAACTTGCAGTGAAAACCACTGACTCTCTTAAGTCTATTGTTCAAGAAGTTGGGCTGATTTCCAGAGGATGTGGTTAGATGATCTCTTGATTTTAAGCTTAACCTCTTGTGATGGCTATTGACGAAGAGGTGGGTGAGGTTTGGAGTGGAGATTTACTTTTGCATTTCCTCAAGGCACTGATGCATCATATAAATACAGATTATTGCACTAAATATCGCTGTATAAGCAGAGTTCTGCATGAACTCCAAGCATTGTAATAAAGATCCCTTTTTGGATTCTTACATGACTTGTTACTCTCTTAGATCGTATGCTGAGAGTCTACCGTTGACTCACGGCTCGGTGCAGAGCTGCTTCACCTCTGATGTGAGATACAGCGTGCTACATTTTCCATAGAGACATCCCCGAAGGGCAAAATCAAAAGCTTCCATTAGTAGTTAGAGATCCCTGCTGTTCCCGTTTAAGGCCAACTCCGAAACCGGAGAGGAGAAATGACTGTCTAAATTCGCTTTGTGTTGGAAATCTGTACATTAAGAGCAGATAGTTTTCTAAAGGTTATTCATCCCTCATGTTCGGCTCTTCCTCCCCTTTTGTAATCACTTCTTCAGATGTAATCAGAGTTTTTCCATCTGCTTCGCATCTAGGAAGCTTTTCTTAAAGCCTTGAAGAAGTGCTCATTAGCAAAGGCACTCATGATAATGTTTCTTACTGGGAGCCACCGAGCGTGTGAACGCCTTTAGGTTTGAATTATGTAAATGTTTGGGGTTGTGCAGTGTTGTGTGTTGAATGTCTCTCTGTTCAAAGATGAGATTGTACATGAATGGGGAACGTGAGGAACCGACAGGAAGCATTTCTCTCTTTCTTACACCGTCTCACTATCACACTCTCATTTTTCTCACTTTCAAAACCTCAGATATATCAGATGACTAACACATTGAAGCTGTGTGTTTAGCACAATCCTCTGTCATGTCACCTCATGTTTGACTAATTGTGCTGCTACTTGCGTTACAGGACCTCCTTATCCTGTCACCTTAGCTGACTTTGTTATTATGTCCCACTCTAATCCCCCTCACACACAGTGAGGTAATTTACTTTCGAATAAACCATCAGCTTCAAAGAAAAAGGATTTAATAATACATGAGTGTGGTCTTCTAAAATCTCTTTTATGTTCATACACATTTTGGAATATTTCAAGAGATTTAATAAAAATGAAAAAGAAACTTTAAAACAAAGTTTAAATGTAAGGTTCGTAAAACAAACCCTGGCTAAGGAAAGTGTCACTATTATTATTTCTCATTATTTGGGATTTGAACAAATTCTTAAAGGTGTACCTTAGTTAAAAAAAATCCCTATACCAAAATCTATTTGAAATACATTTATTTCATACTAAGTATACTTCAAATCCATTAAATTCATAAATTTATTGACACAGCACTTAAGACTTACTGAGATAAAATGCATGTTTCTTAATATTACGCCTAAAATGTGTTTTAATATCACTATTAATAAGGATCGTATGATCTCTGTATAATATCAGTCTTTAAATGCAAGATATTTAAAGTGTACCTAAAGTATACTTGCAGTAGTTCCACTTTAGCACAACCAAATGTACTTATAAAGTATATCTTTAGATGGACCTCAGCAATACTTCCACACAATTAATGTGCATTAAGTACAAAATTTGTTGTTTCAATTCAATTCATATATATATATATAGAGAGAGAGAGAAGTATTTGAATGTTTGAGCAGCAAGCTTATTGGCCGCTGATGCAACAGCAACCAATCAGCTGTGCTGTGTAGATAATGATGAAATCGCTACCAAATGAGTTAAAGACCCATCAGCCTGCATCGTCAAAGTTTCAAGACAGAACTAGGTAATTATGTGTCAAAGTGCCATGGGATGTACTGTCAGACCCAATGATTAGTTGTGTACAGATGGACATGAGGTAATATTGTTATTGTCCCGGAATCAAGTGTCCGATCCAGTCACAATGATTGCAGAGTTTTGTCTTCAGGGGACAAACTTATTGTATTCATCCATAATAAATGGTCTTTTCCTACATATGTTTGAAAAACTGCAGTCGCTTGTTGATTTCGAGGGCCATCATTTATGCCTTTGACGTATTTAATGTTTGCAAGCTGCAAACAACATCTAGGAGCAATTAATAATTGTAAGACTTTTTGTGAAAAGTGTGACAGGGCTGTAAAACATATTATGTTTTGCATTGTATTTTGAGATTAAGTGGTACAGGTTTATTTTTGTTGCAGCACAGCCATGTAATTAAACGTTAGGGGAATCAGTTGTAAAACAAGTAAAAATTTGTTGAGTCTTGTGAAGTCGACTGGTGAGGGATCAAGGTAATGAGAGAGAAAAGAGCTGCCCTCAGGAAACAGGGACAAGGAAAGGCGTGTGTGTGTGTGTGCGCGCACATAAGAAAAAGTTGGATGCTATTGTACAACACTCATACACTAGAGACTGAAGAAAGATAAAAAGCAGAACCTTCCAGTTGAAAAAAAAACAAATGAAAGATAGAGAAGATAATACAGGAATTCCACAAATCCCCAGTGATGAGTCAGGGAATGATATGTCTCAGCGGAGGCCCCAATAAATTCCTCCCTTGATTGGGAGCACAATGTGAAGCTTAGGTTGCGATGGCTGCCTGCAGGAATCTTGTCTTGCCTCATCCAACTCTCTCAGGACATTGCAGTTGATTGCGGAGTCAAGCTATGTCAGTTGTCACTCACTTGGGTCTCTTCAGTAATCACAGTAGAGTTTGATTGAAATAATTGGACTGATTGGGCCTTGATTGGAAACATCTTGGGTGTTCTCAATTAAAGAGGCATTTTGAGTGTCCTTTTTGAAATTAGAATTCATCCCACACCTGAGGTGAAGTTTATAGCCAAAGCATACAGTTATGATGAGTTCCAGCATTTAATGATGATTTCTGTGTAGTCTTTTTTCAGTGTCAGTACATGTTCTCATGTCATCACCGAAGTTCTTTACATACTCTACAGACTTTATGTAATTTCAGCTGTAGGCATGTTGTTCGAGGTTCCCACAGTCATGGAAAAACTTCCAGGTCTGACAAAATTATGAATACTAATGAAATCTTAGAAGTGAGGGAAATTTCTGTTGTGAATATGCATTACTATATACACTCAAAAGTATATTAAAAGGGTTAGTTCACCAAAAAATGAAGAAATTTTATTTATTACTCGCCCTCATGCCATTCCACACCCGTAAGACCTTCGTTAATCTTCGGAACGCAAATTAAGATATTTTTGATGAAATCTGATGGCTCAGTGAGGCCTGCATAGCCTGCAATGACATTTCCTCTCTCAAGATCCATAAATGTACTGAAAACATATTTAAATCAGTTCATGTGAGTACAGTGGTTCAATATTAATATTATAAAGCGACAAGAATATTTTTTTTGTGCACCAAAAAAACAAAATAAAGACTTATATAGTGATGGCCGATTTCAAAACACTGCTTCAGGAAGCTTCGGAGCGTTATGAATCTTTTGTGTCGAATCAGCGGTTCGGAGCGCCAAAGTCACGTGATTTCAGCAGTTTGGCAGTTTGACACGCGATCCGAATCATGATTCGACACAAAAGATTCATAACGCTCCGAAGCTTCATGAAGCAATGTTTTGAAATCGGCCATCACTATACAAGTCGTTATTTTGTTTTTTTGGCGCACCAAAAATATTCTCGTCGCTTTATAATATTAATATTGAACCACTGTACTCACATGAACTGATTTAAATATGCTTTTAGTACATTAATGGATCTTGACAGAGGAAATGTCATTGCTGGCTATGGAGGCCTCACTGAGTCATCGGATTTCAACAAAAATATCTTAATTTGCGTTCCGAAGATTAACGAAGGTCTTATGGGTGTAGAACGACATGAGGGTGAGTAATAAATGACATTATTTTCATTTTTGGGTGAACTAACCCTTTAATATTAAGCAGCACAACTGATTTCAATACTGATAATAAGAATGTTTCTTGAGCACAAAATCAGCATTTTAAAATGATTTCTGAAGGATCTTGTGACACTGAAGTCTGGCCTAATGGCTGCTGAAAATTCAGCCTTGCCTTCACATGAATATTTTAAAATATATTAAAATAGAAAACAGTTTTTTTTTAATTGTAATAATATTTCACATTACTGTTTTTGCTATATTTAAGATCAGTGTTTCTCAACTGGTTGGTCACAAGACCACTTTGAGTGGAGTGTGTAGTAAAAGAAACAACAAAAAATGTAATTCTAAATGTTTTTTTAATGCGAGACTTTTATTTTGAAAGAAATGCGTGAAAGCGCTTCTGTCAGACGTGGTTTAAGTAAGCGTGTCTGAGAAAAGCATGTCGTCCTGATTCAGACTCCACTGTCAGATGAGATGTTGTCAGGCTATATGTCAGTTCCATTATTCTAACATTATTTTCATAACTTGTTAGTCTCTCAACTCAAAAACGAACTTTCCTGTCCTGTCAGACGTTATACTGTGCTTGTAGCGGACACTGTTCAAATCCAAATGTGTGCGCTGTATATCATTCACTACATATAAAGATGTGTAAGTCATGAATTTAGCTGGGAAGGATTTGCATGCAGGTATGATGTTTATTCTATTCATCAGCATCAGTGTCCATATGTTTAATAACTGTTTATGTTAGTATAGTTTATGTACCATGGTAACCGTAGTTTCCATAACCTTAACCTAAAATACCACTTTATTTTCACTTTCTGCTATTTTCTATATTTTTGATGATTGTGTGGCTCATACTAACTTACTAATTTTATTGTAGGCTTTTATGAAAAATTAGTATGAATGGGGGTATATATTGTTTAAAGGGGACCTATAAATGCCCCTTTTACAAGATGTAATATAAGCCTGTGGTGTCCCCAGAATGTGTCTGTGAAGTTTCAGCTCAAAATACCCCACAGATCATTTATTATAGCTTGTCAAATTTGCCCCTATTTGGGTGTGAAAAACATGCCGTTTTTGTGTGTGTCCCTTTAAATGCAAATGAGCTGCTGCTCCCAGCCTGCTTTCCAAAAGAGGGTGGAGCTTTAACAGCTTACACTTCGGTTGCTCAACAACAACAAAGCTGGAGAATCTCACACAGCCAAAATGACGAAAAGTCCCTACCAGACGTTTGTTGTAGTCCTTAAACAGTGAATTCTTTAAAAGAAAATATCTCCCTTTGCATTGAACTTTGAGCGTTGTAACTTTGCAAATGTTGTTTATGCTCTAACAGCAACATTACACACTAACTAAAGTTAAAAAAGTGAAATCATAATCAACCACCCCTTTAAGTTTTGTTAGTAATATTCTTACAATTTATGTGTATTTTAAGTAAAGTGGGATGGTACTTTGTCAACCTTTTTTGAGAAATACATTTGCTTGGTTCAAATTCCTAAAAATCTGGGTCGCGGCTTCATGTCCATGGGAAAACCAGTTGAGAACCACTGTTTTAAATCAAATAAATGCAGCCTTAGTGAGCATAAGAGACTTCTTCTTCCAAAAACATAAAAAAATGTTACATACCCCAAACTTTTGAAAAATATGTGCTTGATATTGCTCTTTTGTAGAGCTTGTATAGAGTAAAATATGTTTGCAAGCCATAATGATTTGAGAGCAAATCATTTTTACGTTTTGTTTTTTTTTTAACATTTTTTTTTTTTTTTTTTTTGAGAAATGTAAAAATCTGAAAATTACTTATAACCCACACAGATGACATCATTGCAATATTTGCAGACTAATTTGTGAATGGCCATGTCTTCCTTGTATAGCCCAAAAACTAAGCTTATTTTAAACTCTAACCCCATTCTTTTGCAGCCTTGCAAGCACTGGTATTTCCTTCAGGAAATGCAAATCTTGATTTCCGATTAAAGCACTTGGTTGAAGTACTTTGGCAAGATGTTTGAATTTGGGTGGCAGCCTCACCTATGTAACCTCTGGTTAGGCAGAGCTGTCAAAATAGACTCCACATGTACTGGAGGCAGATACGTATATGTGCGGAACACAAATTAGTCAGATGCCAATCAGTGCAACTGCCCCACAGGGCGGCACTATCTACAGCTGTTAACATATCATGTTTGACATTCAGCCACTACTCCACGCCCCTGGCCACCACACCCTCATGTGCAGACTGAGATTTATGGGAGCTTTGAGGCCCATGGACTGCAGTTTAGCTCTGATTCTGTACTCATCATGCAGGAGGTTGTGATCACAGGCCAAGCTGGAACGGGTAGGCCTGAGTCAGCGCCATCTCGCCAGGAATCTATGCAAACCCACATGAACATACATACATACGCAGATGCCTACTCCGATGTAAAAACCATCTTTCCAAACATGCACATAGATAAAGAAAGTCACTGTGACCTTAACCCTCTCTGTAAACACACATTACGTTGTCAGATATACATGCAAAACCGTACAGTGAGGACCATACTCATATCAACCCCACACCCATAATTCATTCCTCAGAATTAGACACACACACGTACACATTCACTCACTCACACCCATATACTCACAGCCTGCTTTTGGCATGATCACTCTTTCCTTTCATGGATGCCAGCTAATCACAAAAGCATGCCATAGAGTGGGAGAAAGTGTGCATGTGTGAGGGAGAAATGAAAGGGTTTCACTACATTTTTTTTTTTTAGTTATTTGTTGGTTTTTTGTAAAAATATCTAAACTTGCTTATTACGAAATACATTTACTTTTTGTGCAAACAAAATTGCAAAAGTTGCCAGTCAGCACCTGCATATAAATCAGTAAGACCCCCTACCATAAAACAGTGAAAACATGGCTTGCCTGATAATTCCATCAATGGCAGGGAAAGAGTTAAGAATTGCCATTGGCCTAAGGCAGCAATACTTTTAGCCAACTTTTTAGCCAACTTGGGTTTGTTTGTTCGCTGAATGCTTATTTTCCTACAGCCAAATGCTTTTTGTCATTGCAAATACTCTACTCTGTTACTCTGTACCAATATCTGTACCATATTGGTTATTGGCATATATTTGAAATTGTTTTATTACTATTATTATTTATTGGTATCGTTCTTGGATATTTAATTGTGCATTCTCATTTTGTCTATACACTAATAATTTAATAACACTGTTAAATGTCATTTTAATTATATCTTGAAATAAATATCCATTTTTTTAAACTGTAAATTATAATGCTGTTGGATTTTTTCATAGTGTTCTTATAATTTATGGCAGAACACAGAAGAAATGAAACGCATGAAGCCAAAAAAAGAAAAACAAAAACAACCTTGTATACCTCAAGTGCCTGATTCTGCTGAAGATGTCAAATTAAGACAAAGAAATTCTCATCTACATAATCTTATCCTCAGACGTACAGTATGTACTCACACTCATCCAATTAGAGCTATGCTTGACCAGCCAACCAAACTCAGTCGATCTGAACAGAACTGGACCTAGATTGGTTGATAATAGATATGTCTCATAGGCATATCTATTATCAACCAAACTCAGTCATACTGAACAGAACTGGACCTAGATTGGTTGATAATAGATATATCTCATTGGCATCTTTTTCTTCAGGTGGTGCAGAGCTTTGTGTGTGGGCTTGTGTCACATTTTCAAGACCACCTTGCAGTGTTCAACCCGCATAGCTTGTGTTTGGATGACTTCCTGCTTCATCAAGCCGTTTGCTGAGACAAGCCAGGCCTGGTTAGAATCAAAACGTACATGCGCACACACTCACCTCCTCACTGGCCCTCAAATTCTCGCATTACACGCTGAGGCTAATGTCACTTTTCTTTATCCAACACCTTTCTCTGCGTCCACATGATTAATGAAGCCTCCACCTGCATTCATCACTCAAACACTCAGGGTTTGTCTGTGAGTAAAGGCAATGGACCTGAGGCAACACAGAGCCATGAAGTTTCTGTTGTTTTGAGAGAATTACAATTATTTAGGCCCATGATTTCATAGTCTACACACACAGCCAGTTGAAAGATTTTAGGGTCCATGCTAATTTCGTATATTGAGGGGTGTTGATATTGGCTTTATGCTAGGTTTAGTGCATAATAGAGTTCATTTCAAAATTCCATAAAAGCTTTTATTCCACATATTTTAGCTTCTATAAGCTAATATACTGATATATGAGAAATTATCCATTGTTGCTTTCATTATGGATATTAAAGTCTGGCAAAAAAAATTTGAACTCAAATTAAACCATTTTAAAAACAAAACACCTAAGTACCTGAGATCATCATTGAGCTGTCAACTGTGACATTGCAGAATTAGTTGATTGTTGAATATCGCTGTCGTGACTGGTTATGACGACAACAGCTTTTTATTGCTTGTCGCGGTGTGCCTAGTTAGGACATGGTTTAACAGTCTTTTACTACGCTGAAGCATGCGTTGCTGTTTGCTTTAGCATGTTTAGTTCCTCCCCTTTTGCAGTGTTGGAAAAGCTGCAAGTGTTGAGTTTATAAAGTGTCCAATATACACTAAAAATCGTGTAGAAAAATTCAAACATTTGTGAAATGAATGGGACACACCTACAGTCTTTCTCTTCTTTGTAAACAGAACAAAAATACTGATGACTCAACCTGTACCAGACATATTTTTGTCCAATCGGAGACTTTCTAGAATGAGAATGCCCCTCCCCCAAAACAACTTTCTACTAGTATTTTAAGTATTCATGGCTGTGATTTAATGAAAACTTTTTCACTATTTTAAAAACACAAATTAACGGCCGTTACAAATGTCCAATTTCATGGGTTTTTTAAAGATTTGTAACCTTTTTAGTGTTTTACAACTCAAATTTTCAGAGACAACTATAAAACCTGTTTGAAATCAGCTGTTATTTTTGCAGTTTAGCTCTATGACAATTTTGACACAGAAATTACCATCTCACCTTTAGGAGAAAGTTATTTGGTAGGTAGAAAGTTATTAGGTGGCTTCTGTCTTGTATTTTTAGTATGCCAGTCTGCACATACACACACAAACCCACACACGTTGTGTCACCACAGGCTTTGCTTGTAAAGTCAGAGCAAGTGTGAAACTAAAGAGGTGGTTTAGGGTTTTATGAGGACCGGTATTATGGCAGTGGCAGAGTGTGAGAGGAGAACTTCACCTCTCTCAGAGTTGGCTCATGTGGCACTTGGCTGTTCGCACCATTTACTGGAAGCCAAAACAGTCTCAATCAGTTGTGCTACATTTGCAGAGCATTTTGCCTCAGTGTTGTGATGTCATTCTGAATGTAATGCCTGTCATCAGGGATGGAAGGAGTAAATGATGTATGGTGGAAAAAAGGATTGGTGGATTAGAATACAAGAGTTTAACCTTCAGTGAGTTTGAAGGGAAGCGCGGGTGATTTGAGATCCCTGATTCTTGCACACACCTCAAGCATCACTTCAGTTGCATCAGCTTCACATAAATCACAGCAGAGAGACTAGACTCCAGTTCTAACCTGAGTGAATGAAACAATCCAATGAAAAAAAGAATTCAATGTTCTTGCGTTTAAAAGAACTAGTTGGAGCACAGCAGAATGGAACAAAACACAGGTGCCCCATTTTGTATTTTAAGTTGAAATGAGTTAAAAGGGGCTTAAATTAAAAGGGCAAGTAGCCTATTCATTTTCATTTAATCATTTAGCAGTTAACCTTTATGTAAAACAAAGCTAAAAAGATAATAAAAGGGTCATTTGCCCCCAGTTCCAGTATGAATGGATGTGCCATGAAATGAATGTTAGAATGTGTTTATGGTGCCATGTCCCCTCTGGTGCATCAGGGCTCTAAGAGCACCAGGGGATAATGTTAGCTTGTAAAACTTTAGGAGCTTTCAGCCACAGCCAGCCATTATATGCAAGGACAGAGTTGCACTGTGGGGACTTTCCTGCGATGCTGGTACTTTTTCATTATGGAAAGCCTGGAGAGCGCACTGAACTGTTTGGACTTTTTTGTGAGGCAGAATTGGACGACTGCACGGTGCACACTTGATAAGGCGTTTTCCTCTTTCTCATCTGTTTTTGTCTTTGTCTTTCACTGAATAACTTGCCTATAACATTTCACTTTTCTATGGATGTTTCTGCTTTAGATAAAAAAATATTTTAATGTGTTGTAACTTTATTTCTTGTAATTGTGACTTCATTGCTACTTAATTTTTCATAATTGTGATGTCTAACTTTATTTAAGTATAACTTTATTTGTCATATCTATGACTTTACGGCAAAATCACAATTAATTATCTCCTAATTGCAACTTTATTTCATGTAATTGTTTCATGTTATATTTTTTTTTATATAATTTTGACTTTTCGTAACTGTGACTTTATACAGTATCTCATTTATTTCTCACAGTTTTGACCTTTATTTCTCATAATTACCATTATTTTTCTTGTCTTTTTGACTCCTAGTGAGACTTTATATCTCACTCCTATTTGAAACATTTTCTCACAATTACCTGGTGTTATATTTTACTCTTGAGGCAGAAGGCTTTCAGACTTTTCAAATTTCTTCTAGCTTTTTGAGTCTTATTATAAATCAAAAGCGAGTTAAATTTGGTGGTCACAAAATGTGCGGTAGTGGTATAATGGTACTGTGATAGTATCAGTAATAGCAAGGTACTTTTATATATACCATGGTACTAAATTATTAGCATTTTCATATTCCATGGTATTATAATCCCCCAAGGCATGTCAATGGTAACATCATGGTACTTTTTGTGAGACATATAAACAGCATACATTTCATATACACTGTTGCTCTTGATACACACACACCCTTGCTTTCTCTCTGTGTCTTCTTCTTTTTCTACATTTCTAGTGGTTTGGCACTAAAAGTAGCACTGAAGTGGGAATATCGTGTACTTAACATAGTTCCACAGAAATGCTAAACTGAACAAGAATTTGTCTTTTGTGTCTTTAGTAGTTGGACGGGCTTTTTGCGCTCCGGTGCTCTCTACCAATTTACTGTAAATGTTCCATTCATTAATCCATCTGTTCTGTGTAATTGTACCATAGGTTGTGCAGGAATGTTGGCAGCCATCTTGGCTTATTTTTGTCATATTGCTGCGCTTGCTAAATGCGTAGCCTTACTTCTGATAGTCCGGGAGACAAAATAAACTTTCTCGCTCAGCCGTACTAAATTGAATTAGGGTTTTAGCAATTAATTTGGCATCCATTTCTAAGGCAGGTCAACCGTCCTGTGGAAACATGGTGCTCAGATGTTGTTGGCAGGACTTCAGGAAGGTTCATGGCTCTGTGGACTTGTAATTGCACTCTGTGAAGGCAATCTCTTGATGAGCTCTAATGGACCCAGTGCTGCTCTGCAGTGCTGTTCAGTGTCCTACAGGAAGACTTTGAGCTTTCGGAGTGCACACAGACACACACACACTCTCAGAGACTTTGTTCTCTAGGGTATTTATTCAACACAGAGCGTAGAGGTGGTACTTCCTGAAACATTTACCCCCATATTCCACCAGCAGACTTCTTTTGGGCCACAGCTAAGCTTTCCCTAAACAAACACTTTTTGTGTTCAAACACAAACAATTTATACCAATGGTAGGTTGACAGTTAGTCCATTAGGTAAAAACTACAACTATTCAAAGCTAATATAGTCTGTCTGGATACCGGGGCATGCCCAAGCGGGCTTCAAGTCTGCCACACGATAACATAAAAAGATGCTATATGGCCTCAGTTTTCCTGACTAATAAACAAACAACAACTTAATTACACTTGTGGAGGGAAACCTCAGGTCAGACACAGCTAACAACGGTTTTTGATGAAAAATGAGTGGAAAACAGCCTTTTAGCCTTGTCGTATGCCGTGGAAAACAGGAAACTAACTAGCCACGGTCATTCGCTATGGCCGATCATAGTGTTTACATACAGTTCCAGAAATAGCACGGTAAGTACTGCATCATAGCGCCATGCAGATGTACAACAGAAGGGCCATGAGCTTTTGTTTTATTTTTAGCCAGATTAATTAATTCTGTCTTTTTCAGACAGATTTTGAACATCTTACAACAGTTATTCAGAAGTGTGTTTATGGGAATTTGAGCAGGTTAAAAGGGGGAACTACATAGGGTCAATTTTAATATTTAATATTTTAATGTTTAACTTTTTAAGGTTTTGATAGAAGTCACTCATGCTTACCAAGGCTGCATTTATTTGATCACAAATACAGTAAAAACAGTAATACTGTAAAATATCACTACTATTTAAATATATTAAAAAATTAATTTTATTTCTTTGATGGCAAAGGTGAATTTTCAGCAGCCATTTCTCCAGTCTTCAGTATTAATGTTAGTGTTACATTGCTTAATATTTGATAACCTAATACATTTCTTTCTGGATTCTTTGATGAATAGAATTTTCAACATTTATTTAAAACAGACATTTTTTGTAACAAGATGAATCTCTTTACTGTCACTTTTGATCAATTTAATACGTCCTTGCTGAGTAAAAGTATTAATTTCATTAAAAAAATAAAAAATAAAATCTCACTGACCCCAAACTTTTTGTAGTGGTAATGTATAGTAAAATATAGTTTGAAATTAGTTTAAAAATATTTTAACATTTCATTATTAAGGAAAGAAAATAAAATAATGTACATAATGTGTCCAAAAGTTTTGTATAAGTATGTGGATGCTCATAGTACAATTATATGCTGAGTTTCATTTTCATCAAGTTTTGATTTAATTTGAACCAGACTTTATTAATGTTATTAATAATAATGGCATTGCAACATGATATCTATCTAGTAAATGAGAAACACATTGTGGTTTAATGTTGATGACGTGTACTTTAGCCTTACTGATGGGGCTCCGGGGGTACAAAGTTGGAAAACACTGTCCTACAAAATCAAGTCAATCATGTAGTTTTAATAACAACTGCACATTTAGACAAAAGCCCCCGCTGAGCTGATGATTCCGCTGACTGAGTGAACAGGGGAAAGATAAAGGACATAAAGGTAAAATATGTGTAGCACAAGGTCCGCTGTAAGATGTATTTCAGAGTAGGATTTATGACCGACCAGGTTGAAAGCAAAATGAGGGATTTTTATTGGGTTAAATCTACTGCTTAATTCCCAAGAGCTGGGTCATTCTAGCCAAGAATCATGAGTTTTAGGTATGATGGAGCTCTTTTTCTGCCATTCTTCCTGCAGCTGTTATGCATGCCATGCATGGGTTGACGCATAACTGTGTAAAAAGTGACTGCTGTGTGTATTAGGTTGGATTTATGGCTTTAGCAACTTTATATAGGTGTATATCAAGGTATTTATGTTTTAGCTAATAAATGTTTCAGTTCAAAAAGCAATGTAGCTTATCGTGCAATGTTGGTATCAAATGGTACTGAATGATTACCAGTTTTTCCTAAAACTTTAATTCAAATTAGAATTAATGGCTACAATTTATTTCGATGGTCCACTTTAGACATTCTAGACTAAGACACTTTAGACTAACTATAAGTAACTACATGTCAACTAGCAGTCATCGGAGTATTAGTAGACTGTTAGGTTAGGGTTAGGTTTTAGGGTTCGGATTAGTATAATAAGTTCAGACCGCCTTCCGTATTCAACTTAAGAAGAAAGTGTAACTCCTCTCGCAGTTAAAAACGTTTATGCTACGTCCTACGCCAATTTATGACAGGACGTCAGTTAACGCTTTCTTCTTAAGTTGAATATGGAAGGAGGTCTGGCGGAAGCTAGATATTTACTTTATAATGTGTTAAATATGTATATTTTTCTCACACAAACGCATCACTTCACTTCATGAGGCCGTTATTAACCCCCGGGAGCTGTACTTTTTTGAATTTCAAACAGGTGGTTTCCGTGCACTGCCATTATAAAGCTTGGGAGCATCAGGGTGATTATTAATATAACTCCGATTGTATTCGTCTGAAAGAAGAAAGTCATATACACCTAGGATGGCTTGAGGGCCAGTAAATCATGAGGTAATTTTAATTTTAAAGTGAACTAATCCTTTAACTCGCCAGTTGTAACACTACTAAAAAAAATAAGTAGTCGAGGTACCGTAGCAATGTAGAACACTGCTCAAACAGTGCTACTGATCTGATGATTTCTTTTGGGGAGTGTTAGGTTGAATTATGTAAAAACATACATTAAAAGGAGAAACAAGTGAATTGTGTTCTCTTTTCCTCTCTCTTTCTCTTTCTCTGGTCATATGTGACTGATTAGATGATGGGACAGGGAGCGAAGCAAGGCTTTGTTTTCCCTTTCTTGGCCTTCTTGGAATTCCAAAGGATTTATGGTGCGCTCACCCCTCTGATCCTACTGATCAATGAGACCCTGGAGATGGACAGATGGAGACCCCCTCCTCTCCCTCTTTAACTCTTCTCTTTCAACACCAATTCTCTCTTTCTCTTGTTCCCTCCTGTCTCTCTTTTTCTCTCTGACTTGTCTCTGTGGAGGGAAGACACAAGAGCCCCAGCTGTGGAGTGACTGGACATTTGCTGATTTTGGCAGTGCCTTTATCTTTTTTTGTAGTGGCTCTGATCCATTAGAAGTGATTAGGAAAGGGATAGGATTCACAATGGAATGGCCTCTTCAGCAGCATTTGTGTATATGTGTCCTTGTGTTTGTGTGCTGGAGAAGCAGATACAGATTTTATAGCAATAGTGCATCTCCTTGGCCTACGGTGTGACCTCATGATGTTTTGGTGTTTAGATAGGACTGTCACTATGGAAACTGCCCACCAAACCCCTGTATTCATCAGTTTCATGTAACACACTGTATGACCTCACTGCCATGATTGTAACCCGATCTTCAGCTTATTCAGTGTGATGATTAGGCAATAGTTGTCAGATCTTGTATGTACACCTTTAAATAATTTGACACGAAATATTGATCCGAGTCAAAATATTTTATTAGCTCTTTAAACGCAAAGCTTCCACTGAGAAAGCAGTTGCTGGCGCAGCAAGTTCAAACTAAACGGACATTTAAGGGATATGGAATGTCCACATGATTGGAACAGATGAATAGAATTAGGATAGAATGTTTATTAAAATGAGAATGCCTCTCTCTCTCAAATTACATCTAAAATCAGTGTTTTGGAAAAAAATTAAATAAATTATTTTCAGATTTCGATTAGGTGGTTTGAGGCTTTTCTCAAAGCACATGTGGAATTATTATTACAGTTTTATTTCAAATAACATACTCTTTATGCTTCAACAGAGCTTTAATACACCCATGAAACTGTAGTATTTGACATTTTTCTCATTAAGACAGCATGAAATCACAATAAACAAGGGCATTTTCTTGGTCTTGATCTCTTAACTTACTCTTTTGATGTGATACCACATTTTTCTGTAATAACTGAAAAACGTCTTACTGCAGCAGTTTATAATGTAATTGGCCAGCGTATGATGAGTTGTGTGTGTTAATTTTCATCTCTCAAATGGGTTTATCATCATATCAAAGACTGGGCTCAGGAGTTTGTTTATGGTGAGATCATGCAGAATGAATGCGATGAGATTCACAGAGCGCTGACAGTTCATTGGCACAGCAGCCCTCTGTAACCTCTCAGTACATTAGGACTAGACCACACAGTTAAAACATGATGTACGTACTTCCACACATCAAATTCTGCAAAATATTTACTAAATTTTATAATACTGTTAACATAATTTAGTTCATTTAGTTATTCAGACACAGCACAGCCTGTGCGATAGTCATGTTTCTGTTATTAACTATTATGTATTATATCCTACCTGTTTTTTTATCTGTTGATTAATGATCTTACACTACCATTCAAAAGTTCATTATTTTGTTTAAATGTTTAATTTTTTTTAAACAATTTAATGTTTAAATTTTTCACATACTGTACATTATTGCAGCTCCTCTATTCCCAGTTTGTCTGAAACACTCTACAAAGCCCCTCCTTCTGTAAATTTCATAGTGATGGGGACGCTATACTGTCAAAATGCACCGTCCTTCGGATCGGACATTAAACGTATGTCCTGACTCTCTGTGGCCATTAAAAATCCCAGGAATTGTCCTTCGAAAAAGAGTAGGGGTGTAATCCTGGCATCCTGACCAAATTTGCCCATTAGCCTCTGTCCATCATCATGGCCTCCTAATCATCCCCATATACTGTATATACTGATTGGCTTCATCACTCTGTCTCAGCTGGTGTGTGGTGGGAATTCTGGCACAATATGGCTGCCGTCGCATCATCCAGGTGGATGCTGCACATTGGTGGTGGTTAAGGAGTTTCCCCCCTTCCGTATGTAAAGCTCTTTGAGTGCAGAGAAAAGCGCTATATAAATGTAACAAATTATTATTATTACATTTTATTATTATTACTCTCCCAGGTTCAGGAAGCTGTATCCTCTGTAAATGTGCTGTGCACAAGCCAACTTTTGGGTTTTACTGCTCAGGAACAGCTTTATAAATAAATCTTAACCTCTGATTAAACTCTGAACGCAAAAATGTTTTTGCTTTGGCATCCAAACACACAGCGTCTCTGCGACTTGACGACAACAATTCACTGAAACCTCACTTTCTTTCTTTGCATATGCTTTTGAGCGGGCATAATGCGGATACATTGTGACGTGGACGTTTGAGAAAGTAATATCTGGAATTCGATCAAGGCTTTTTGGAGAGGTCTGGATCAGTGTTCTCTTTTAGATAGAATAAATCGCTTTGTGGGAAACTATGAGCTTTGTAACTTTGCATATCGTATACATGCACAAACAGATACATTACACACTAAAGGAAAAGGAAAACATTAAAAAGCATCATATGACCCTTTTAATATATTTAAAATGCAGTTTATTCCTGTGATGGTAAAGCTGAATTTTAAGCAGTCTTCAGTGTCAAATGATCCTTCAGACATCATTATAATATGCTGATTCGGTGCCCGAGAAACATTCCTTATTATCAATGTTGAAAAAAGTTGCCGATGCTTAATATCTTTGTGTAAACAGTGATATATTTTTTCAAGAATCTCTGATGAATAGAAATTTTTGAAAGAACAGCTTTTATTTGAAATAGAAATCTTTTGTAACATTATAAATGTCTTTACTGTCACTTTTGATCAATTTAATGAATCTTTGTATATTTTGTTCCTTCTGTCACACAAATGAGCAAAACTGCTCTAAAAAGCTGTGTAGACTTGCTGTAAAACTCATTAGCGTGTCTGCTCCTCCTCAGATCCCCCCACCACCAAGCAGGAGTCATCAGGGGGGTCACCAGACATCCTTTGCCTGCTTTGACCCGGCTGTCTCTCAGGAGAAGAAAGGTCAAGGCAACCATTTTAGGGTTCAAGGAGTGATGAATGACTAGCGTTCCTGCTCTGTCATAAAATGATGTTTAGATTGAACTCATTCACAATGGCTTTGTTTGTGAGGTGAGGCTATGCTATGTTAGATTAGTTTTAAGCAAAACATTTGCAATCCCATATTTTTCGGGAATATTAACCCAACTCCACCGCATTGTTAGTCTTTGAGCTGACAGCTGTAGTGCACTTTTGGGGCTACAATTACAGCGGAATGTATCCTCCTTTTGTGGCTTATTAGTTAGCATCAATGAGCGCCTGATATAAAACCCATTATAAATGCCATCAGGTTGAAATATTTAGCAGTTCTGCCAAGCAGACCTCCATCGAAACCGCAGTATACTTCATTCCTCTTTCGTCTTCCTTTAACTATTTGGCTATTTCAGAATGACAAAGAAAGACCGAAAATATGTGAAAGAGAAAGGAAAAGTGGTGGATGAATCAAAGAAGATGAGAGACCACAGGCCAGTGATGGCTTCAGCAGGGCCGAGCTTCTTGAGGCAAGAGGCTGGCAGACATACACATTCCACCAGGCTAATTTACAAGCTCCTGTGAGCTGACTAATCCACCCTGCTGTATCATGGACGAGAACAGACTGATTGCATAACAGACCACCATCCACCATTTACCTCAGCTGCCTTTGTGCTCTCTTCTCAATTTCTTTATTTATGTCACTCATCTTAATCCCACGTCTGGTGTCGGTCCATTTATTTTCATTTGTTTATTAGTGGTGCTTGCTAAGACTGTTACTATGGCTCAGATTCAGAGAGTTTTAAACTTTTTGAACTTCAGCATGTTAATGGTAATGAAGTGATAAGGCTTACAATTTTTGCCTTGTGGGTGATAAAACAGACTGAAAATCCAATGGCCTCGTTTTCCGACAGCCTCGTTTACCAGTAAGAAACCTTCCAAAACATCCTAGCAACCTAGTGCACAAGCAGATCTGTTTCCTCGCTAGAGAAGCGTTCACTTTTTCCGCTTGCAAATTCTGCCATGTAAATAATGAATCCCCCATGGCGCAAGCGCAACTGGCTTTTAAAGGGAATGGGAGATGAGACTCTGATTGGTTTATTGCACATTAACGCCCAAAACACACCCATTTCTCATTAAGAGAATAGGGACAACCCTTTTAGACAATTTTTCCCGTCGTTAAACTAGCAAAAGTGGATTCGAACATGCCCTAAGTGCACTTGCGTCGTGCGCTTTAGACCATGCACTTGGATAGTTAAAATAGGGCCATGTATGTGTCTTGTTTGCTCGTCTTTACCTGGAAACTGACTAATTTTAGCCGCCTCAATTTTGCCGGCACTCCTTCAGTGAAGTCTATGGAGTTTAACAGAGCTTTTTTATGCAAAATGGAAATACTTGCATGACTTTCTTACATTTAGAGATAAGGATATATCCATAAAATGTAAGTTATGCCCTGAGGAAAACAGGTCTCAAAGGCATTAAACCGCACACCATCTGAGAGGAGGGCAAGCCACTTTAAAAAGCATGCCTTATGTTTAGAACCAGTTTAGACTTTGTGTACTTTTCCCACAGCATCTCTGTGTTCTCCATTATTTTTCAGATCCGTTCACAGCATCAAAGTATATCAATATAAACTGTGTTGTCATCTTAGTGGGGGAAACTCAGAGTTTTGAATTACGTTCTGTACACACAGAAGTTCACATGGTTCACATGCGTGCTGAACCAAAAACTCTGTGTTCCGTTACACCCATTAATATAATAAATATAAATATGAAAGTATATTTAAATAAATAGTACTATTTTATTCTGCTTTCTGGAGACTTGGCTGAAATTGAGATAATTAATTGCAAATTATTTTATTCTATTATACAGCATTAGTAATAGTATGGAAAAAATACAAATAGCTTTGTGGGGGAAATGATTAATCCCAGATTCGCTGTCAACTTAAAAGTAAATATTTAGTATTAGATAATATTTTAACAATTTGCTTATGTACAATGACAACAGAAATGGCAATTATTTAATTTTGGAAGCAATTTGATTCTGTTGTCTTTATAATATCACATTTTACTCACATAAAATGTATACATAAAATTGGGTCTTTATACAATGAAAATATACAGTATAGAGTTTTCCCTGCAAGTTGATCAAATTTGCGGGTCCTTGGCAAGAAAATCTAGTCTCTCTTTGTTGTTCACCCACATACACGCACAACCCCCCCACTAAAAATGAAAACTTTTATTACCGCCTGCATGATACTTGATAAAACAGTCTTCCAGAAGGAAAAGGGTGAGGGGGTTGCAGTCAGGAGAGCAGTGGCCTCTGTAGACTGTCAGCGGTGGCTGCTCATTTCAAAGAGTGTATGTGGACAGCCTTAAACCACTGAGCAGCTTTTCCAGATGTGTGGAATCAAAGGCACTGCTGCACATCGGTCTACAGACCAATGGGCCAAAACTCCCCCAGAGAACTGTAATGCGAGGTACCTTGAACGGGTTAAATTATTGCTCATCATATCACTGAAAGGGCACTTTGGTTCAATTTACTTAAAATACTAACTGCTGTGTACATGTTCCACATGAGGCTGCTAAAAGTCTCCAGTTAAAGACAAGCCAACTTAAGACACATATACTGTGCACCCTTGCTAAAATGTGAGGCAGGTTTCGTCCATATGAGCCTTTTAAGTTATCTTAACGTGATCTCAAGGGTAATCGTTTTGAAGGTACTTATGCGATCGTTCTGATATCTTTTGGGCATTTAAATGGCCGTGAGAACCGTTGAGTACGACCTGGATGCACCAGTAAGTGGTTGGATATTTTGCTAATAAAATGATAATGCCAAAAGAATAGGGTGAGAATATTATTATGTCTGGTCTCTCAGTATCAACACTTTTACACATGCATTTAAGCATTTTCAGATGTTTCAGTGTGGACTAGCAACTTTTCGGAAACACTTACAAAATGCTATTGTGGATGGAGAGCGTTTTGAAACGAAAACGCCGTTTTTAAATATATCCGGATGGACGTAGGTTAAGATAATCAGAACGTTATTGCCGGTGGCTGATTCATTATTTCAATATCCATAATTTAAAGTGAAAGACTTAATGCTGTTTCAAAGGGACCGCAGTTTGCAACAACATCTCTTAACTATTATGTCCGTTGCCCTTTCATTAGCTGTGCTGGGTTATTCTGTCTGGTTATGATCCCGTAGATATGCTTTTGTTTAAAACCCCATGGATGCGCTAGAAGTATGTCACTGTAATTGAAGTCATACTTTAAAAGCAGTCCAAAAATGCTTTGTTGTATCTCCAAAATGCTTGCGCTCATTCCACAAGACTTATTTTGATTCAAAGACAGAACGCCCTAGTAGACAATATGTGTCTATGCATAAGTTGACCCCTAAGCTATTTCCATGAAAATCTGTCCCTACTTCTAGAGCCGCTCTCTCGGGAACATATGATCCACTAAATGAAGGCATGTGATAACATCAGAACAGCAATATTAGTGTAAACATCTTCCATATGCTATCAGATGCTGGCTTTATCTCAACCTAGGCTGCTTATTTCACCCTGCGTTGTTGCTTTATTGAGGGACAAACCCAATGGAACTGGAAGAGGTAGCATTTGATCATATCGAGGCCTTTGTCAAGACCTGAAGAAGGGGGTAGAGCTGTCAGGAGGGGGCAGATTTAGTACATGTGAACCTGCATGTGTCCCCAATTACGCAGATGTAAATGGATGGTTCCAGACCTTGAGCGAGGTGGAGGTGCTGAGGGGGAATGAAATCTCTAATGAAGCCCAGACTCCCTCGCTCTCCAGACCTGTCTGCGCTGGACCAAGCCTCCCCTGGTTACCTACAGATTATTAACAATTTAAAACAATGCCACAAAGAATTATTTCAGTCATATTGGTGGAGGGGCAGTAATAGGAGCAATGTGTTATGGGTTTTGCAGAATGCATTAGGATTTTATCTCAGAAAAAATGGGACGTTTTACAACTAGTTGTGAAAGGAAATGAGGTAATACAAAATAGATCTTCCTAACAGGTGCCGTTTCCATCATCTGTTCCCTATTGTCTAATCTGTCTTGTATTTTTCTCTCTGTCACCTTGATTCAGACCTACACTACCATTCAAAAGTTTGGGGACAGTAAGATTTTTTAAATGTTTTCGAAAGAAGTTCTCTTATGCTCACCAAGGCAGCATTAATCAAAAATACAGTAAATTTACTGTAAACTACAATTTAAAATAACTGTTTTCTATTTTAATATGTTTTAAAATGTAATTTAATCCTGTGATTAAATTAAATTTTAGCTAGAAATGTAAAGCTAAATTTTCATCCTCATTACTGCAGTCTTCAGTGTCACATGATCCTTCAGAAATCATTTTTATATGCTGATTTTTTTGCTCAAACAACATTATTTATTACTGTTAGAGTTGCATACAGTAGTGCTGATTAATCATTTTGTAGAAACCGTGAGTTTTTTTTTTTCAGTGTTCTTTGATGAATAGTAAGTTCAAAATAACTGCATTTATTTGAAATAGAAATCTTGTAACATTACTTTTTGTGAATTAAATGCTGAAAAAAAGTGTACATTTCTTTCCAAAAAATAAATAAATAAATAAATAAAATCGTACTGACCCCAAACATTTGAACGGTATGTAGAGTATGAAGCCATTTGGCGGCCAGGCTGTGTCGGTTATCTTTTTCAGACATGTATTCTGATCAAATAAATATTTTTGTAAGCAACATATTTCTAAAATATAATGAAATATTTAAAATGTATGTTTTAACAGTGACCATTTTTGGGGTGCTTTAAAAAGTGTAAAAAGTGTTACTTTTTTAAACGTTTTTTTCTGTGTGCTGCCTTTCACATCACATTCACTAGGGTTTGGTCTGTGTGCGTCCTTGTGGTACAGCTAATCATCATTTTCATTTATGGCTCATGTGATTTACTCAAAATCTTCAGTGACCAGACCTGAGTGCCATTGAGCAAAGATGGTACTGAGCAGGTTGCATGCTTCCGGGGTTAATTGGATTTCCTTCCACCTGGATTTCTTTCCTGCTGTTCAGTCTCTGTACCCTTCTTGTTCTGCAGCTATATGATTTTCCCTTGAAGTCAAGTCCTCTGGAGAATCTGCTTAGTTAATGCTACATTAATCATCTACTCTTCACATGCTGGTAGGCCTCAGAGTTCAGTCATGCGGTCTATTCTCTTCACTGCTAGTTCATATTACTATATATTGATTTTATTTATTTATTTATTTATTTTTACTATTTAGTCTAAGGTTTGTGGTGTGATATAATACTATTTCTCTGTTCACATTGATGTGCACAAGATATATATATGTGTGTGTGTTGAAAGTGAAGTTGTTGAAGTTGAAAGGACAGGAATGATTGTGTTAAGGTAAATGGATATGGAGAAAAATAGATTATATACAAAATGATGAAAACATTTTTACAGTGTGCATAAGCTCATACACACACCCATGACTCATCGCTCATCACTCCGGCTGTTTACAGCCCAGTGTCTAACCAGATCCAGGCTTTACTCACATCATCACTCATTGTTCTTCTTTCAGTGTTCACCCTATGAAAACACATGAGTTTATAAAGAGTTTCAGTCAAAATTCATTTATATGCCGTATATGACAAATAGCTACATACAGACATGAATGTAGCAGACATGAATAGAGTAATTAAGTCACACTGATTTAATTTAAAAAGTGACATTTCAGTTTGATTAAATTACATTTTTGTTTACTTATGTGATTATAAGCTGTTTTGATGTCCAATGTGAAATTTGAGCAAAACTAGTCAAGAAACACTACTCCACATTATTTCATCCCCTCACGTTGCCCTCACTCACATTAAGCCTACTTCCTTAAATTGTGGATGAGGGTTTGTTTTTTATAGACGTAATCTAATTTTCGCTATATGATACTTTTCTGATGATTATTCTCTGTTGAAAATCACGTAAGAGAGGACTGGATGTGACTGTCAGCAAGTCTCCACCTGGCAATCTACTTTTCTTCAAATAACCAGAGATGTGATTTTCATTAAGACTGGAATTCTACTGACAGATCCTCTGCATTAGGAGGCAACTGCTGAGGAAGAGTCTGCTCCTTAAATGATAGTCTCTTTTTGACTCTGATTTCTGATGAAATATGTGTTCGCCTGTAGAATACCAACTGTACTCTCTCTTGGATGCAAATGAGATCAAGGAAGCAATATGCTTTCATTTAGTTATTCTTTTTGTACAGTATATAAAAATAAAATAAGTGCATGCTAACACATTGTCAGGTGATGTAATTTGAAATGAATGGCCACACCCTCTACAAATAGAAAAAGTAAAATTTTGAACAAATTAGTAGATATATTGGTAAAATTCAAAATGATTTCACCCAAAAATTTTACTCACTCTCGTGACGTTGCAAACCTGTATGACTTTCTTTCTTCTGTGGAACACAAAAGGTACTTTGAAAAATGTATTTAATACAATAAAAGTCAACAAGGTTCAGTGTTGTTTGGAGCTCAACGATCTTCAAAATATCTCATTTTGTGTTCTGCAGAAGAACACACATCATATAGGACATGAGGGTGAGTAAATGATGAATGATAATTTTTCTACCGTTTTATTTCAGTGCATTTAGCCCCTGGTTAAACTGAATTTCAGGTGGTTAGTGAGTAGCAGGGTGAGTAAGGGGCCATTCACACCTATTTTTGGATTCCACTGTGCTGCTATTCTATTGTTTTTCTATGTAAAAAATGACACTTGTCTTTTTGGGTTTGCAGGATTCTAAAAATGCGAGGCTCAAGTTTAAAAAATTTCAACTTTTAAATAACAATCTCAAAACCCATTAATTTTGTTTCCATCCTGCTGCCTTCCGTCTCATGTTTTTAAATGCAAAAACACATTCTGTGTGAAAGACTTTTTGCATTGAAATACTGCACACAATGTACCCCAACTGTTTAGTGAAAATCTATATTTTTTCCTTATTGAAAGTATAAACTTTCCTCTAGAGACTCATCCGCCAGTTTTACAATTGTACAGCTTATTTCATCAACTTCTCTTCAATTCCTTTACTTGACAGTTTATGCATGCTTCTCCCCGTGTTGTCCTCTTATGAAAGTCTTTGTGGTTTTCCAAAGGAATAATACTCAGCTGGACATCGCATATAACAGCAGAAATAATGTTATTCTTTAATATAGCGAATCAATCAAAGTCTTTTTAAAACTTCTCCGGAAGACTCCCTTGTTTTTCGTTTTTTTTATTTTTTATTTTGCTTGCACCAGTTGGAATATCCTTTGGTTTTTGGCAAATGTTTGTCTAATTGACCTCAATTCTCTCTATCTGTCTTTGTCACCATCCCTCCATCCCTTTCACTTGCTTTTCCTCACTCATTCCGTCTCTTTCGTGTATACTGCCTTCCTCATTATGTCAGCTGAATGTTCTTAGGAATTCTGCAGCTTATTTCTCTAACCCTTGAGGGAAGCGGTATCAAGAGACCATCTGTATGATTGACAGAAGAGAAAGCTGGAGGCAGCCAAAGCTGTAAACATCCCTCTGGCACTTTCTCCAGAGCTGGCAAAGCAACAAGAGGAAGACTGGGCTGGAAGAAAAGAGAAATAATAAATGGTTGTAAGTTTTACTGGAAACATAGATGGTTCTGGCCTGTAATCTGGTTCATCTTGCCGTGACTGTCACACCATTGGGTCAGGTGACAAAGACATAGTATGTGAGTGAGCCTCTTAAGCCCACAGATGTTTTCCATTCCATCTGGGTAGACTTGTGAATAGTGCCGTGCGTCCATGAATGGATCACGTTTAAAGACAAATGGCTTGTATTGATCAATGTCAGAGTGTTTTATGTGATTAGTTTCCCAGTAGTGTTTTTATGGATATGTATCAATGCAGCAGTTCTGGGAACTAACAGCTTCTGCACACACAGTCCTCCGTTTCCACACAAATAGTGTCTGGTGCTGATAGCGTAACACATCGCCCATGACTTATCTGTCGTACTTGTCTCCCATTTCCCAGCTGCAAGATTTACCATAAATCAGGAAGATTAACTTTTGCATAAAGGCAAGGAAGTAACCCTTTGGAAAAGTTACAAGAACACGGAAACACCTGTGTGCTGAAGAAATGGACCAAATGATTGATTTTTATTCGATTATGGTTTTGTTTGGCCAAGTAAATGGATTATCTCATCTATAATTCTCATATTTCAGGTATTACACCTCTTTTGAGGTCAGCTTTGTGGTCTTGATGATTGCATTTTTGTGGCTTTTAGTCCATATCGATTTGTTTTGAAGCCATCTGTGTGCTATTTTACTTTCAAGTTTGTTTGTTTTTTAAAGCAGACACACACATTTAAAATGTATGGTCTTTCTCTTTTAGCTGAGACAGAGTGCCTGATTAGAGATGTTAGAAAATCGTTTTATGGTGTATTTATTATTAATCATGAAAATATTAATTTGTGGTTTTTTTATTCATATACATTTTCCCTGTGTTTCTTTCCTTTAGCAAACGAACATCTTAAGCCTACTAGCTTAGCATAGCACTAACTGGTTAAGAAAAACAGAAAAAAGAATGATTTGTATGGCAAAATCCAGATGGTTAAAATTTTGTCCATTGACGTCCATTAAAAAATAGATGTTTATTTTGACTAAATGAATTGTTTTTGGAAGCTATATATAAATCGCCAATATTCTACCATATGAAAGAAGATATTTTGAATATGAATGCTAACAGATACTGCTAAATGGATATTATAAACCTTTTTGATATATAACGTCAAGTAGTCAATTATGATTAATATATATTAACATATTTTGTAGATCCTGGAACAACATTCTGGTCCGAAAATTTAGTCCTAACCATATCCCTACCCCTAAACCCAACCCTACCCATAAGTTATCCGTAAAATCAGAGGGAAATGATAGGTTAAGAACACTGATGTAGAAGCACCAAACCCTGGTTGTAAGTCTAGACTTGACAATAACTATAAACTTGTCCCTTAGATCTGATTGGTTGATTGGAATGTTGTTTCAGGATCAACAAAGATGTTGATCCAGGAACATGTTGCACTTGGAATCAGGTTCTGTTTCATGGCTATGATATAAACTAGAGTCTGTTGCCTTAAAAAATTAATAGGCAATATGCTTGGAAAAAAAAACATGCTTGTCAAGTCTTTGATAGAAATTCTCATCAGTAAGCAGTTCAAGGATCTAGAGTTTAGTATAGAGTAGCACCAGGTGCAGCATGGATGTTGGGTCCTGGATGTGAAGATCTTGGATGATGAACAGCTCTAAAGCATCAATGGTAGTCCTCAAACACTTTCTCTTGTCAGTGTCATTTTCTGCAATCATCCCTTAGGCAGGAGACAATCACTGCTTTTAAACGGTTTAAGATGCTCCACGACTCTCATCCAACTTGGCATCCTTTATTCATTACATGTCTCCCTATTATTTCTATCAAGCTTAGGGAAATACTGAGGAAAGCGTTTGGAAATTCTGATCATGAGGATTTGGATCAACCCCTGGGCCTCCTGTGATGTTTAACTGCTATGACATTTTAATTTGTCTCACAATAACCAGGGCATCTCCAGTTCTTATCCGTCTCAAATACTCCTTGTACCGAGGTTGCCTTGTTGTGAGTTGCTTTAATGAGTTTGTGTGAGTTGCATATGGGATCTTTTGTAATGCTGACATTCTCTTGCACTGCTGTTACCGATCACATGGTACATGTCTTTCTCCCTTCACCTGAGACTGTGCTTGTGTCCAGATTCTCATCATGCGAGAGGAGCCTGTTCCACCCCAGTGGAGGATTTCAGCATGTTGTCAGTCTGGCATCGGGAGATCGCTTTCTCCTGCCTGTCAGCAGAAAACAAATGACTTCTACAGTAGGTGGTAACCAGCAGAGCACATTCCGAAATGCTCCTGCGAGATCTCAGGGTGACCCGATATGCCCAGAGATTGCGTTGTGCGAGTACACGGGTCATTAAATGGTAAAGCAATATCATGTTTGTGACGTGTTGCATGTCTGACCAAACATCACTTCGGGCCCCTGAAATTAGAGCGTATGTAAACGATGCACCGTCTTTGAAGTAGTTTGGGTACTTTCAGGAATATGCTAATCTTCCCCTTGATCTTGATTGCATGGGATGTCCCGATATAATACCCATCAGCCTGTGTGCTGCACTGCTGTTTCAGCAACACATTAGTCTGCGCTGAGGAAACTGCTTTGAAATTGTAGCTTGCCAGGCTATAAGCTAATCATAATTTAAAGTAGTTTAGCTACAGCCAAGGTACTGTCTGAAAAAGTAGTTGACCACTACAAGCTACTAATAAAAATATATTTTTTTAAATTAATAAATGCTGTCCTTTTGAACTTTCTGTTCATCAAAGAATCCTATATATATATATATATATATAGTTTGATTTAATAAAATTATAATGTAAATAATATACTTTATAATTTAATAGCCATATTTTATGATCAGTTGTTTTTGTTTTACTCTAAATACAAAAAAAAAAAACTTTAATACAGCTTAATATATATAACTGAGTTAAAAACATTTATTACAATTAAATATTCCACTAAAAAAAGATTATGCAAAATGTTGCCTAGGGACTCAAATTGGTTTGATTTTGTTTTTGTTTTGTTTTCTATATGAACCACCCAAAAAAACCTGATTCAGTAGTATTAATCGGACATTCTAGTGTTACATGAGATAGAAGACAGTTTACAAGAGTTTGTACTCCTTCAATCTTCGCAATGAAACCATGTACGCAATACAATGTCACATTAAAAAAAAAAAAGATGTAGCATATGGTTTCACTACACCGCTAGTCACTGGAAGAGGTAGCTTATTATTTTGAAAACAGCCAGACGTTTTGAATGGGGAACATGAGATAACCCATTCCCATTTTTTTTCACAGATATAATGACTGAATGAAATGATTTATTTATATATCAAGAAATCAAACACCTTGTTTAGACTCTTTTGCTGCATCTGAAATCACATACTGTCTAATAGGTACTACATTTGATCCGAAACCTAACAGTTGCTATTCACACTGCTATTCACAACTCATTCTCCCTTGGCTTCATGGGATAGTAAAGCGCTACCCCAGAACCTTGACGGCAGTAGTAGGTCATCTGGGTACTTTTCACATACTTTGATTTCGGACATACTACTCTTTTGTCGTAGTGTTTTGTTGCATACTATATAATATGGAAGGAGACACATTTGGAGGCAGCGTTTATCTTTTTACTAACTTTGCCAGAAATCTCTTATATGTGATTTTTCACAAAAATGCTGCTTAAAGCAGTTTAGAACTGATGTCCATTATTTACTGCTAAGTACTTTCACCCTGGGGCTAATGCTAGCACATTCCCTTAGCTCCCAGAAGGGGTGTCCAGCGGTGGGCCTGGCTGTTGTCTTGCTAAGGAGGGCTAACCGGAGGAGAGGACTACCTTTCAGCTGCATCAGAGGCTTTGTTCTGCTCTGGTGTTTGTTGTGCTAATGGGAAAGGTCCTTGTATTACAGTGTCCATGGCCAGCGCTCACCCTGGTTCATTGCCCAGTCTCCAGCCTGTCTACGCCTGGTCTATACCGGGCCATCTGGGTCCCTGGAGCCTGAACAGGGTTATCACATTACAGCTCGGTTTCCTGAGACAGGACGGTGGGGTAGGTGGTGGAGGATTTGGGGGTGGCTTGGTTCCTGCTCCCTGTAGTGCATTCAGATGGAGTCTTGCTGATCCTTTTATATGGATCAGGTGACACCTGAGAAGGTGAAACGACCATGTTCCTCTACCATGGATCTTCTCCATCTCTCTCTCTCTCTTGCTCAGATTTACTCTCCTGTCTGAGGTGGGTGTTTGCTCTAGGGTTGTGAAAGTAGAGGAAACATCTAGCCAAGTCAAACTTCAGCATTTGGGCTCAGTGCCCACCTCCAAACACAAGAGTTTATGGAGGGAATCATCAGCCTGGGCTTTTCCCTCACATTCTCCCTATCATTAAAAAGCTTTATTGTCTCTGACCCAGCTAGCTTCACATTTTCCATTCACATCCAAGTGCCGACGTAATCATGCTAATAATTCATTAAGGTCGACAGGCAGTGTTCGAACCCAGGAAGATCAAGCAACTCTGTAATGACACAGCCAGCTGTTCATTTTATTTAATTCCTTGAAGGGGAACTTACAGTTATATAGTGACAGAGTAATTATGACCTCATTATGTATTAGAGTTGAAGACTTTGTTCCTTTTTAAACTTTCTGACGTCAGTAGTGCCTTTGTGTCACTTTGGTTAGAAAATATCTGCAAAGAACATCTATCTATCTATCTATCTATCTATCTATCAATCATCAATCCATCCATCCATCCATCTAGTTAACGATAATATGCAACTATATAATTGTATTTTATGGGATATAGTACTTGGGATACAGCTTAGTTTATTGCATTATTCAAAAATATATAATGGCAGAAAATATGATGAGTAATTATAGTATAACATGACTTGCATCAAATACAGCAACCACATAAAAAGCCATAATTTCAGGTTTGGGACACAAATCATACAATCATATTTGATTGCGTGGTTGTATACTTCAGTTTGCATGGTTGTAAATTCGATTGTAGTCATCTTTCCCAGATGCACAAAACCAGATCATTGGCACCTGTCCAAGGTCAGGTCTCCCCTTGAATAAGGAGAAATTTTAGTGTTCTCTCTATGCTTGCTGAGAGATCTTGTATTCATATTTTTGCCTTTTATTTAATATCTATTATTTAATATATTTTCCATATTGTCTTATCTATTGTATGTAAAATAGGGAAGAATTTTGAGACTCAGCATCTTTATTTATCTTCAAAATCGTATGCAATAACTGGAGAGAAAGAATATAAGCCAGAAACTGGACTGAAACCTGCAACCATAATGTGCTTTCGTATGCATACACTTATTGTATACTGTACCAGAGTCTTTCCTGTTCCTCAATGCTTGATTTTTCAGGTGTACTGCTTTCCTTTAAGGTCATAATTTACAAATGTTCCTAATTAAAGTTGCCTTTGTTGTTTGGCAACATTAGAAAGGTAATCTCCAAATTACACTGCAATTTGCCTAATATTTCAGGGTTAGCTAATGATGGGTAGCTTGCAGATGTGGACTGCAGTAAAACTGCATTTCATCTGTTTTGTTATATTCAGCTGACCTGTGTCGCACCAGTTGAAATGTATTATAAATGGGGCTGTCATTTGAAAAAAGATTCAAATTAATTGTATGGACATACTGATTAGCCCCCAGATTAAAATAATTGCAATACGTTATTGTGGCAGATGAGTAATTAGTTGAATAGACATTACAAATGGTTTTAGGAGTGTGTTTGTGTGTGTGTGTTTGGCGAAATAGTGTTTGTCATGTTAAAAATGATGATTATACCACTGAAATATGACACTTGTAAAATATATTTAGATGATCCTAATTTGAGGCCACACTTGGATCACTCATAGATGAAAGTGACAAGTCACGCCATAATGAGTAATGGTCAGAATGTAATGAGGAGATGAAGTGACCTGTCATAGATACATCACTAATGAGTGTAATTTGCAGTTGTAGTCAATGTCATCATGGAGGGGCATTAAACCACCTGCCTCTGCAGCTGCTGGTTTCTACTCAAGCAACGTTAGCATGTGGTGGTTTGTGTGTGTGTGTGTGTGTACCGTGTCACACAGGACAGTTCATTGGCACTAACAGGTGTGTGTGTATATCAGCAGCTCATTAAAATGGCATGCTTTCTAACACCAGGCATATTGAACATTAAATTAACACCCAGTTAACGTAATAACACCTCTGTGTTCACACTTTGACACTTGTCTATCTCTTTCTCCACCCTCTCACTCTCTAGCTGTGAGATTTGTGTATTTATTTCACACCACCACTAGAGCTCTGTTAAAAAAAAAAAAAAAAACCTAGGGAACTTCCTCTCTGCCTACATGTGTGGCTGCCTTCTAAGACAGCGTCCTATCCATCTTGGAACCTCATAAGTGACCGATTTGGAACACTCTACACAGGCAGCAAGTTTAGCAGACAGAGACTGATGATAGCATGTTGTTAAGATTCAGATTCAAGTGGATTGTTTGGCATGGTAAAAAGTCTTCACATTGCCAAACCATTGGTATTTTAAATAACTAATTAAATTTGTAAAATTAACTAACTATTAAATAATCAAGTGTATAATTATGCTGAAAATTAATGAAAGCTGACTTTTTATCAATATGATTTGGTATTAAAATAATTATGTTTATTTATAATTTTTTATTTAATGTAATTTAATTTAGTTTAATTTAAATGAATTTCAATTCATTTAAAATATATATATATATATATATATATATATATATATATATATATTTTTTTTTTTTTTTTTTTCACTGAGCTTGTCACTGTGCATTCTCTGAGACATGTCTACTTTTTGGAACAGGCATCGTCAATAGACCCATGATGCCATAAAATGCTGCTTACATAGGTAGTTCACTCGAAACAGAGTAGTATAGTATATATTTTTAATTGTGTAATGTTTTTGAATGATCATTCCTGAATGGAAGCACACCTTTCTGTTTCTGCCGTTAAAGGTAGGATAGGCAATTTCAGAGTGGCTAGCAATAGCAAGCTAGGTTTAAAAGCATGAGAAAAGCATACATTACCTCATGTCTCAAAACACGTCACATTACAATAATAATGAACGTAATAAACTTACAGAGCTCTTTCTTGTACCACCTGCAGATAATTTCGGTGTTGATACACATAAACGATAGAATGCTCCTGGTAGAATGTCACAGGTTGCTATCTCGTAATTACAGTTATGACATGGCATGAACACAGCATAAGCTTGTTGTTTTGGTTCAGGAGGAACTGTAAAAGATGACTGCTGTTTGTTTGCGGTGCCCAGTGACTGTGTCTACAACTCGCTGATGACGTGTGATGTCTGCACGAGCAGGGTGCGCGGAGGTATGGAAATACATAAATTGACGGACCGAATGCAATGAATGGATGAACATTTTTTGATCCTGAGACTTCCATAGAAGATATATGAATGTTTTAATATTTAGACCACTTCCATTATTGATTGCTATCAGGATGTGAATAGTGTTTCAACCAGTATAACAAAAAGTGTTTATAAAACAAATTGCCTACTCTTAATAGAACAAGGTGGAATGTGATGTCCACAAAAAGTGGCCCCCCTGCCTTACTGTAGTTCCAGCAGAGCTCTGAGCCTGTCAGCACACTGGAGATTTATCCTCCGATGTGAGCCCAGTCAGCAGGGAGTCTGTGTGATCCATTACCACAGCTCTACTTTACATAGGGATGCACTCATGCACAGTCGCAAATACACACAGTGTGAGCATGTGTTTGCTTTGGTAGTGATTGTTGACCAAAGTCTTTGTCTTCAAGGTTGTAATGTGTAATGTCTTCAAGAGTGTATGTGCACTGTTTTAGAGTTTACTTAAGCTTATGCTGTCAGTCATTCCAAACTGCTTTTTAAAGCAAGTCAGTCAGTTTACTCAGCAGCCATCTTGGAAAATGATTTTCTGGTCAAGTACAGCTTTTATCTACATGAATGAGGAAAAACTTAATCTAACTAAAATAGTTTCATAAATGTAGCTTTGGCTCAAATCAGGTTAAAGAAAATGTTTCAGTTTGGTCAAGCTTGCAAAGAAGCTAATGAACAAGTGTAATTTAGTTAGGATTATTGTGAAGACCTAGCGATGACTTTACTGGTAAGGTAATTGGCGCTTTTCACAGAAAAGTGGGATCACATTGTTTATTAGTCATTTCATTTGGCAGCCATCTTGGTAATGTCCCAAGGCAGTTATTGTATACCCTTGTGAAAAAGAAGTGCACTTAATGTGCACTTGCAAATCTCTAAAATAT
Organism: Hypophthalmichthys nobilis; assembly: GCA_037950665.1. Taxonomy (NCBI): domain Eukaryota; kingdom Metazoa; phylum Chordata; class Actinopteri; order Cypriniformes; family Xenocyprididae; genus Hypophthalmichthys; species Hypophthalmichthys nobilis. Next base: position 14,486,744 of record CM075471.1, read on the forward strand.
GTATATATTTTAAAACTGTAATTGCAGATAATATAATATTAATGAAATAAAAGGCCACTTAAGTGCACTTAAAGAGAGTACACTTTGATGACTGTTTTTTCACACACTTTGGTAACACTTTATTTCCATAGTCCACTTTAGACTTTCTGCTAACTATAAGTAAATTTGCAACTACATGTCAACTACCAGTTATTGGAGTATTAGTAGACTGTCTACTTTATTTCTGCTAACACTTCGTTTTGATGGTCCCATAACCCTAACTTTGCAAGTGCATATCAACTTATTCTACTAACCCTAACAGTCTACTAATACTGTAATGAGAATAAGGACTAGATCAGGCGATGCCTTTAACAATAAGCTGATTGCCTTTTTTAATGAAAAGGTATTTTCCTGCAGCCACCATGTTGAGTGATTTGATTTCTCCCATTCATTTTTTTTAACCATTTATTTCGTCTTTCCACTTTTTATAGTGTCTCTGATCAAGCACATGCACAGAAGGGAGATAAATGAACTAATGCCATACATTCCTGGAGCACCTTGCACCTCTGTTCAGACTCCTGTACTGCCCCAGTCCATTGTTTATTGTGTTCTGTAGTAAAATGATGAAAATATCCTTGGTCTGACTCAAAGGGGGCCATTGTAAGATGAGCATTACTAACTCTGAACCTGTCAACACTTGCCCATATTGTGCTGCTACACTATAATAAAATGTCCTTTGTACAGTAACAAGTCTGTAATCTTCATATATTAGAGGCAGGTTTACCTGCACGCTCCTGAACACACACAGAGAACTAATAGCAACACGACCGTCTCTTTAATTTCACATTCTTGTTGTATGTTTTATCATTCGTCTCACAAAACTGAATACTGAACTGAAACTGGATTTATAAAAATAAAAAAAAAATGGCTAGTGACATTTAGAATTGTTTAAAATGTTTTGTTAGTTAACCTAAAAACTGTACTTTATGTATTAAAATCTAAATTAAATAAGAGATAATGTACATTTTAACAAAACAAACCCACAGAGTGAATGCAAAGCAGAGGAGTCTTGACTTATAATATCCTGAAGGGGTTTATTTTGCAATAATGACTGGCTTACTGTACATTATCCAGTTTATTACATGACTACTTGCTAAATAAATAAATACATGGACAAGAAATATTGATTTAAAATGAAATTATGAAGTGAGAAGAAAAAGAGCTTTCTATGTAGGAAAATTTTGCTGACGGTGTCAAATATACAGTTTAACAGCCATAATACAAAAATATCTGACCACACAGTGCCGCAATTGATCAGTAACTGGTTAAACCATGAGCCATGTAATAACTGGTTATAATCTAATCAGTGTAATTTAATATAACTGAATCAACCTGACTGAGTTATACAGATGAAGGTTATTTATTTATTTAATCCTATTAGTATGTGTATATGTTTCCAGTTATTAGTTTTATCAGTATACTTACATATGTACTTTATAGTAGATGTATAATATATGAGCCAGACACTGGACCTATTCCACTGACCATGGTATTACAATATTAAATATGTTGATGCATCAGTTTGAATACCATAGTAAATGAATACAGTATCCAAGTAACTTTTATAAAGTCCCAAAGTACCTTTACTGTACCATGATACCACCACAATCTGAAATGTGCCTCTCCTTGACTTTCTCTCATGGCTTTGTGTCTACAGGGGCAGAGATTCCTTCAGACCCAAACGTGGTGGCCGCCTCCAGTTGGAACATGTCCAGAGGAGCTGAAAGGGGTGAGTTTTAGCCCAGCTCTTCTAGGCCACTCAGGGACACCATTAGGTCTACAGTAATGTGACAGATCTGCAGAGATTGCAGGATGTTTTGTCTGGAGATGATGAATGTTAGTTTTGATTGCCAAAGCAGACAGCATTACTAGCAGGAACATGTGAGCTCTAGGATGGCAACATTTTGAAAGAAGCTTGTTATGTGTCTTAAGTCATCCTAATTCTTCAGTCTGGTACAGTGCACACTAATTTGGGGGTTTCCGTGCTCACCGTAAACCTAGATCTGTGCTATTGTTTTAGGTGCAAGTTGGAACAAAAGTCAGGAGAATTCAAGCGAGAACGTATTTTCTATAAGATCGTTAAATTTCAGTGCCATCATACAACTCATTTAATTTCTCTTTCTCTCCTTTTTTCTCTCTCTAGTAAATACAAATACCTACCAACACATAATTATAGCACTCTGCCCCAATGCTTCCATTTCGAAACTTTTCTGTCGTTCTTTTATTTGTCATATAGTTTAAGTGTTTTTCCTGTCTTGAACCAAACTCAGTAGTAATTAAACTAATAAGAGAATTGGAGTCATTATGTCCGCTATGTGATTTCTCCAAATGGTCCTAATTGCTTTGGGATTAATATTTAAATCTCAGTCGGATTTGTTGCGTGGCGTTTGAATACAGCTGTCAACACAAGAACTTTCTTTTGACCAGCAGCTGACTTTAGGCCAGAAAACAGAAAGGTTTTAAAGAAACAAAAGATCTTACAGTAATTCCTGCCTGATAGATATATGATGTATCTTTTTTGCATATGGGTATTTGTTCAACTATGAAGTAAACACACTTTTCACATTCTTGCTAGTTTATTTAATTTGTCTACTAAAATGCACATATAGTCAGAATTATTGCCACCCTTGGTAAATATGATCAAAGATGGCTGTAAATCTGCATTGTTTATTGTTAAAAAATCACAAAAATCTAACCTTTCATTGAAGTAAAACAATTGAAAGTGGGGGAAAACTTTTATATTGGTATAAATATTTCAAAGCTCATGAAAACTTTTTTTTTTAAGTATTCCTTTCAGATTTTATCTAAAGGTTCAATAAACTTCCATTTAAAAAAAAAAAAAAAAAGTATTTTTCTGACTATTTTATATGTCAGACATCCATTTCCAACACACTCCCCTCCAATAATAATCAGCGCAGTAAAAAATAAAGCCTACTGTCCACACATACCCACGCTGCCAACAAAAGATGCCATTGTCTTGATTCTGCTAACTTTAAATGGTCAAATTACTTCTTCAAATCATCTGTTGAAGTGTGATAAATAAACAACTGAATAACATGTGCATGTGGGTCTGTGTGCGGTTGGCTGAAATTCATAACCAGTCACCGCATGCTTATATCATTAAAAGGAAGTGGAAGTGTCCAAAAGATTAGGCTTGTCAGTTAGATGCATTATGGGTCAGAACTGATCCCCCTGTGGTTGTATTCTTCATTCAAATCCATTTTTGGAGAACCATATTTGTATATTGTTTTAAGAGAGCTGATGTTTGGATGGAGGAAATTAAGATGAAGGGATAAAGAAGCGATCCACCAGGAGAAGGAAGGTTACTTTCCCTCCAGCCAGCCTCAGACCAGACATGTCTGGAACGAGAGCAAGAGGACGGTAAAAAGAGAGTAGGCAAAAGAGAAGGGAGGAGGTGTGAATGGACAAGAGGAAAGATAAAAAAAGAAGAGAAAAGGGAGTGGAGTAATGGTTGGATGGTGTGTATATTAGTCACTTCACTTGTCACCCAGACCTCAGGTATCTCACTGTGGTTTCATATAGAGAGATTGTGACCATAAGAAATGACTAAGGCCTCAAAAATCTTCATGATTAATATATTTTGTGGTGTGAATTTGCAGCGACTTGCTTTTGCAAAGCTGACTAATGTCTTTCGAGCTTTTTGATCCTAGAGACTCTCAAATATGATGATGTGGTACTAAAAAGCTATATATTTTCAGTCCTATTTATACAAAACTTATACAAAAATAATAATAAGCGTAATATTATAAAGACAGAATGTTGTTTGCAAAATTAACATAATTGCCTTTTATATTAATAGTGTTGTAAACATTATTGCAAAATTAATTTATTAAATTAAAATATGAATTATTATTGTAAATTATTGCAAAATGGGCTTAATTAACTCTTATATTATTCTTGTTATAAAACCAAAAGATTTGTTGCTGTAAAAGCTATGGTTGTCAATGTCAGTATAATAAAATGATAAGTTAATAAATAATAATATTCAGTAATATTTAATCTCATGATCATGACATGGATTTTAGAGTGCTGGGGTTTCTGAAAGGTGAATGGTAGTCAGTGGAATTCAACCCCCACCACAGCAGGACTAATATTGTGGATGTACCTGCACAGCTGTGGGCCCTGCGGCTGCTTACCCTGCCTGTAACCCTGGGGGGCCACACTCATGGCTCCTACTCAATATACTTTTATTAATTTTCTCGTCAATGTCACATTCCTTGCATTGCACCATGGTCTGACCTCCTGTGAGAAGATGCTACTGAATTTGAAGAGAAAGAGAAGGGGTTACTGTTACTATTACAACCGCTATAAATTCAGACTTAAGTGAACTAATGTGGCATGACATCTCAACCAAAAGTTTATATTTTACAGTTTGATCATTAATATTTATCAGATCACACATCATAGATTCACAGACAATTTTAACTGCTTCGCAGATTTGTAGTGTATAATAGAACAACTTTTTAGGTGGTTTAGGTGGTAGTAATGAGTTACATGCCTTGAACCGAAACTGCACCAATATTAATATTAACAAATTATCATTACAACATTTGATTTTTATGTTTTTAAAAAAAAAAACGTACAATATGAAAACTATTGACTATGGATATTCATTGATCAAAATGTAATATTATACCTTTCTTGAAATATTTATATATTATCATCTAAAATCGATTTCTCTATGGAAAAAGTAGTGGGATTTTTTTTCTTCTGGAACCCCACTTTTGCACTGTAGTTAGTTAGTTAGCAGTAATTAATTTCACTCCACAATGCCCCAGTGTTGTAGTGACTCTTTTTAAGTATTGACAGATTGTTGGACTCTATGTATGATATGCTCACAGTAAATCCGTGCTGAGTGAGAGGAAAAGTTTACTTTCACTCTTTGCTTCTTGGCTACACAAGTAGGGCTTGTCAGGATGCCATCAAGAGCCTGTCAGAGCTTGTCTGCCAAACCGATCATATGACTCCACAGGAAGTCCTAGGGAACTCTACAGAGGTTAAAATTATTTGTATGGAACAACTTTGACTGTCTGTTTTACGCCAATATGATCTCATTAGTATTCATTGCCATTTGTATGCCAAGTATACAATTTTTATTTTAACAATATCAATGTATTATCAGCATCTAAAACTTAAACCATTTTGTGTCTTACTATTATATACAGTACAGTACAACCTCAGCATGTATAAAATATAATTGTACATTGTTGTTTTATGATGTTCCATTGGTGTGTTTCATTAATTTACTGGTTTGTGTATGTGAATGCTGTCACAGTTTTTCAGTCCATTCTTTAGAATTCACACAGAAAAAATGAAACATTATAATGCTAAATTAGGTATGTGACATGTTTACGGCATTAAATAGATGTGATAACCAAATTAAAAATCTCATATATTTTAGATACAATAAAAGAAAGGTTGTTCATGCATAAAAGCGTTTATACTGTACATTTCAACATCTGTCAAAATGTACAAAAATGGATTTGTGCTTAAACCACACATTACTAATACTAATAAGATCACATTGTTTTCACAAGCACCTACACTTACCATTGCACATCCATTATAACCCCAATTCTGGTTTAGGTCCTTTACCACAAAGTGTTTCAACATTCCGTCTGTTGAATTTTCCCATAGATTTGAAGTGTTACTACATAAGTTCCCCTCTATGGCCTTACTCAGACCAGAATGGGTCAGATCTGCTGAGCTCACTACAAGTGCTTTTATTTCCCTCCCAGCACCCATGAAATATTAGGGGTTGTCATGTTTTTGCTGGCCTCTTATCAAAGTTAGCTGTAGGCCTGGCAAGACAAATTTTCTGGAGACAGAAGTTTCCAGAAGCTTCAAGAGGTTCTTCTGTCCCCTCTGGCGCTATCCACCCCAATGAGACAAACTAATGATTTACCACCTAGTGGCAACCACTAAATATCATGTAAAGAATTCCTAACCGGCAGCTTAGAGGTTTGTTGCACATTGTATGTGCGTATATAGTTGCAAAATACCCACAAACACTAAGAAAAGCCTCTTGGAAAAACTTTTGATTTACTACACATCAAATAATGGCCGTTTAAAGGATTATTTCTGTCGTTATTACTAACCATCATGTTGTACCAAACCCGTATAACTTTTTTTCAACACTGTTTCCTTTGGGTAATTTGAGTAAGTTAGCTACATTGTACATTTTCAATAACTTTTCTGTCTTGTCCATTCAGATCACTTCCTAAGGCTGGATGCTCCGATGAATAATATCACTACCTCCCTTGGACAGACAGCTGAGTTACACTGCCACGTTTCAGGGAATCCACCACCCACAGTCCGCTGGCTTAAAAACGATGCCCCTGTGGTCCAGGAGCCGCGGCGTGTCTCTTACAGGCCCACTCAGTATGGCTCCCGCCTAAGAATCCGAAATCTGGACACCACAGACACCGGTTACTTTCAGTGTGTGGCTACCAACACCTATGGCACAGTATCTACCACAGGAATCCTGTTTGTCAAGTTTGGTGAGTGTTTTTGGAATTTAACGATATTGTGATGATTTCATAATTGGGTGACTGATGACGCATTGCAGAAGAACTTCAGGTTTGCGTATTTAAACACATCACATCTAAGTGGGACATCTATGATAGCAAAGACGACATTAGGAGGTTCTCAGTTATGTTTTTTTTAAGTATCAACTTTTACCATTTAAATTTAAATAAATGAAGCGGCAAATTCATACGAATCATACGAATACATGATTTTTAGAAATAAAGCGAGAAGGTCCACCCCTTTTTTGTGTTAAAAAGAATGTATTTTATAAATTTTTTTAGTCCCTGTATCCGATTATGCCTATTTAGTACACCAAAAACAGTAGTAAACAGTAGGCAGTAGAAAAACAGTAGGCGAAAAGTACTTGGATGACCATTTAAACTATATAGAACATATGTTTTTTAACGGTTGCAAAATTCATTCCTCATTAAATGTAGTACCTACTCATTATGTGATTTCTAACACACCTTGTGTTTTTGTTGTATATTGTACCCCATTAGCTTTCATTGTATGAACAAAAACAGTTGATACTGTATTACAGTCTTTCTTAAGATAAAAATCTAATGAGCATCAGAATTCAGCAAAAGTGAAGTAATGCTATTGCTATCTAGGAGAAAAAATTGAGATATTAAAGAGTTCTTCAAGTAGACCACTCATATAAATTTGGACCCGTTGCAAAGTAGTGGTCCCTCCATTTGGAATGAAGGCCGTTGTAAATGTCCTGAATTCCTGTGCTGTAAATGTGTTTTTAATGCATCTTCATAAGTGTAGCACTTTACCGTCCTCAGACCTTTACAGTAAAAATCTTGAGAAACTATGTAGGTCTGATGAGATCACTGTAGTTATTCTCTACTCCATGATGCCAAGGGGCCATATTGGCCACATGTGTTGTGCTTCTTTGTGGGCGATTTGTTCCTAGCATGTTGATCCCCACTCTCTCTTTCTTCCAGATCCTGCTCCCACCACTCTGCCTGGAAGGCCTTCACCGTAAGTCCATTTTCCTTTTCTCTGTGCTATACCCCATCTAAAATCCTCCATTATCTGTCATTAAATATACAAGAGCAAAAGGGGGAAAAAGAAACTTTGGATAGGCAAATGATTTAATTGCTCCTTCAAGAGTTGTCTAGGTAAAGCATTTCCATTTTATGTGTGAGCGAGTGTATGATATAGACCTGCACAGAAAGGAATGCATACTCTTGTCTGTAAGGTTTTATGTGTTAGACTGGCACTTCACTTACTGTGATTTAAACATTTCCAACCTATATTTGATATATATACCTCTATATATATATATATTTATCTATTATGACAACTCTTGGAAGATTTTTAGCATGGTAATGGAAATGACAGTGTTAATGTATTTGGTCTTGGCGGAATAGATCTGCTGCTGAATTGCTGCTGCTGTAGATTATTGCTATTGTTTTAGATCATTGCTGCTGCTTTTCTGCAGAGCAAGTACAGGAACTTGCTACTGCCAATACATACGCCGATATGCTGCTGCGAGTAAGACATAGTGCTGCTGCACAAATAGCATATATCAAAAACCCCATAGCAGATCTATACAGGTGGAGCTGGGAAAGGTGGAGGGTTTTAGAGGAACACTGAAGCACGCTGCAAACTGCCATAGTGAATGTAACCAGCCATTTAAATGTGTTGAGCAGCAAGCTCATTGGCTGCAGATGCAACATGGACCAATCAGCTTGTGCCAAAGTTAAAGCTGTAATTATCATCAGCTTGCGTTAGAACCATCAGCCCGCGCCATCTAGAGTTTCATGACAGAACTATATATATACACTACCGGTCAAAAGTTTGGAATCGGTAAGATTTTTAATGTTTTTAAAAGAAGTTTCGTCTGCTCATCAAGGCTGCATTTATTTAATTAAAAATACAGTAAAAACACTAATATTGTGAAATATTATTACAATTTAAAATAACTGTTTTCTGTTTTAATATATTTTATGAAGTAATTTATTCCTGTGATCAAAGCTGAATTTTCAGCATCATTACTCCAGTCTTCAGTGTCACATGATCCTTCAGAAATCATTCTAATATGCTGATCTGCTGCTCAAGAAACATTTATTGTGTACAATATTTTTTTTTTTTCAGGATTCTTTGATGAATAGAAAGTTCAAAAGAACAGCATTTATTTGAAATATAATCTTTTGTAACATTATAAATGTCTTTACTGTCACTTTTGATCAATTTAATGCATCCTTGCTGAATAAAAGTATTAATTTCTTTAATTTCTTTTCAAAAAAAATAAAAATAAAAATTCTTACTGACCCCAAACTTTTGAACAGTACTGTATAATGTTACAAAAGCTTTGTATTTCAGATAAATGTTCTTTTGAACTTTCTATTCATCAAGGAATCCTGAAAAAAAAAGTACACAACTGTTTTCAACATTGATAATAATCATAAATGTTTCTTGAGCAGCAAATCAGCATATTAGAATTATTTCTGAAGGATCATGTGACACTGAAGACTGGAGTAATGATGCTGAATAAATTACTTTATAAAATACATTCAAACAGAAAACAGTTCATTTAAATTGTAATAATATTTCACAATATTACTGTTTTTACTGTATTTTTAATTAAATAAATGCAGCCTTGGTGAGCAGACGAAACTTCTTTTTAAAACATTAAAAATCTTACAGATTCCAAACTTTTGACTGGTAGTGTGTGTGTGTATATATATATATATATATATATATATATATATATATGTGTGTGTGTATATATATATATAATCTAAAATTAAATTCTGCAATCAATTCATATTTTCATTGCAATTTATTTTGTCTCAAATGAATTTTTTATTGGATGAGACTGAAAAACTACAATGAAAGCTACATTGCAGTTCTAATAGTTCATTGCAGATTCATTGTATCAGGAACTACTCTGAGTTATGATAATTAAAGAGTGTTCTGTAAATTTCTGATTTATTGTTTTACAGTAAAAGAGAGAGGTCCAGAGACTTCAGCAGGTCAGTTCTAGGTTAGCAAAGACAAATGAAGATATTGTCCATGTTGCTTTGCATGCGTCTTGTTTAAGGTTGTAGGAACTTTAGCATTGTATGTCTAACTTGATTAAAATCAGCCAGCACCTGTTTGTGCTAAAATGTACAACCAGGCTCACCACATGTTTCTGTTTCAGCCCACTCAGATTTCAGACAGTACATTAATACACTGCCTTCGTGTTTTCTTTTAATCTTACCATATTTCCATGCTGCAGGCTTCAACACCTACTGTAGCCATTTAGCATTGGAGCACAGATATTTATTTTATAGATTTATGATAGCATATGGTTTTTTAGATCCCTGTAATACTTTCAGTTTAGTGCTATGGAAATTTAGTAAGTTGTTTTTGCCCTCACTAGCATCTTCTCATATTATGTAGCACTGTTAGAAGTAAACAGTCGCGTGGTTTTTATTTACAGTACTGATGCGAATCTCAAAGTGCTGCAGATTTCATTTCTCAGCACTATGGATAGTCTTGGTCCAAATCAAAGAATGAACCCCTGACCGTTTGACGTGCCTGGCCGCGCTCCAAATCACATTAATATTGATTAAAGTCCACAAACCCGCCTGTGTGCCTCTAAGCCTCATACAGACGGCAGCACGGCTTGTTTTGGGCTTGCTGCCGTCATTGCACTGCCTGCATTGAGGAGCACAGAGATCTCTTTGAGCCATATGTTGGCCTGTTGGTAATCATTAGTGTCATCATCAAAGAAAGTCATCTTGTCAGCTTCCATCAAGAGGAAAAGGGTCAGTACGCTGTCTGTCTTCTTTGCTCTCTTTCTCCTTTATGTGCTCCTTTTTTCCCAGAGAAGTATCAAAGTGTCAGTCTCGTCTTGGTGAGAGGTACCTGGTAAAGAGGGTGTGGGGTGAGAGTGTTATTACATTATTAGCTAACTGCATTCTCTAAATTGTAATGTTGACATGCATTCTCTGTAAAGCTGCTTTGAAACGATATGTATCGTGAAAAGCGCTATACAAATAAATGTGAATTGAATTGAAGTGTCCCTGGTGACATATTGTGGCTGGGACTCTAATGAAACTCTTCCTTTAATGAACTCCAGAGCAGAGGTGCGTTTGGAGGTCTGGTGTCAATGCATAGACTGAAAGCTGAACTAGCCACAGCTGGTCTTGAGCTGGCCTTGTAGTGGGGAAGAGAGGAAATATGAGAGAAAGTGGGGAGGGGTATTGATGTCTAAAGGGCAAAAGGTCAATGAATAGACAGGGAAAAAGGGATTTACGTTCAATTCACATTTATTTGTATAGCGATCTTCACAATACAGATTGTTTCAAAGCAGCTTTACATAAAACTAGTGGTTTAGTGGTGAGAAAACAAGTAAAGATTTTTGAAAAATCAGTTCAGAAAGTCTCACAGTCTCATTTTCATTGTGTAAAAATTATTCTAATGTCCTTATTTCATTCCAAACTTAATTCACTTTCAATATCTTTTATGAAACACAAAAGAAGATATTTTTAAAAATGTCTCAGTGCTTTATTGTCCATACAATGAAAGTCAAAGGTGTCCAGTGTTGTTTTGGGCCACACTGACTGATATTGTAATTGCAGCTTGATATCTAATAATTGTGACTTAATTTTTTTTATAACTGTGAGTTCGTAAATTACATTGTGATTTTTTTTCTCATATTTGCAACTTAATATCTCACAAACATGACTTAATACCTTACAGTTGTGACTTTATTTCTCATAATTGCGAATTCATGTCTCACAAATTTGACTTTATTTCCTGTAATTGTAACTTAATTTTTCTATAATTGTGACTGTATCTTACAATTGTGAATTTATTTCTCACATATGCGACTTCATATTTCACAATTGTGACTTCAGATCTCACAAATGTGACTATTTCTGCTATATTTAACTTAATATCTTACAATTGTGACTTTATTTCTCAAAATCGAGACTTTGTCTCACGACTGCAGCTTAGTTGTTGGACCACATTAATTTTCATTGAATGGAAAAAAAACAGTTGAAACATTTTTCAAAATATCTTTTATGTTCCACAGAAGAAAAAAAGTCATACAGGTTTGAACGACATAAGGGTGAGTAAATGATGATAGATTTTCATCTTTGGCTGAACTAACCTTTTAAGAGTGTGACCATAATGGAGTCCCCGGAGCCCTTTATGGCAGAGGAGGTTGTTGGGTGTTTGTTTGTTTGATGAGGGCGGATTTGGCTTTGATTCAGTTATGTGAGGTTCACTCTGCTTTATCTTTTGCAAACGGAAGGGCTTGAATAAGGTAAGCTGGTCTTGAAACAGCAGGTAGGGGCAGCGTCTACATACAGTCCTCTGTTGTGTCTTGCACGTCTCAGATGCTCACCACAGCTGCACGTCATGATTACTCACACTGAAGACCTTATTCATAGACTTTTTAATAAATGCAATATGTTTTCTTCCCCCTTTTCACTGCCCCTCACTTTTAACTTTGCCTTTTTTATGGGGACCACCTGGAAAGGAGGTAATCGAACACCATGGATGAGGAATGGGCCTGAACCTTGAAAGGAGAAACAATGGCCACTGTTGTTCTGGCCCAAATGTCAACCATCCTGTAGGAGAGAGGTCTCAGCATCACACCTCACTCACTCGCTCACTCTCTCGCTCACTGATGCTGTTGATGCTGGGATGTTGTCGAGAAGCACAGTAGGAAAAATTTAATAGACGAGAACAAACTTTTAAGGGAGATAAATAACTCATCAACCAACATTTCCTGTGCTTCCTTGAAGCATTTTGAAGCAATTTGATTGGCCACTGGCTGCTCTTTAAAGGGATGGTTCACCCAAAAATGAAATTCTGTCATCATTTACTCCCCCTCATGTTGTTCCAAACCTGTATAAATTTCTTTGTTCTGCTGAACACAAAGGAAGATATTTGACAGAATGTTTGTAACGAAGCCGATCTCACCCCCCATTGACTGCTATAGTATTTTTTTTTTCCTACTATGGTAGTTAATGGGGGGCGAGATCTGCTTGGTTACAAACATTCTTCAAAATGTCTTCCTTTGTGTACAGCAGAACAAAGAAATTTATACAGGTTTGGAACAACTTGAGGTTGAGTAAATGATGACAGAATTTTCATTTTTTTGTGAACTATCCCTTTAATAGCTCAGAATTTACTGGCATTCTTAGTTTTGTTCCTCAAAATTCTCACAATTGCAGTTTTATTTCCCATAACTGTGACTTTATACCTCACAATTGTCACTTTATTTCTTATTTTAAACTAAACTAAACTAATTACTACTTGTTTTATTTTTTTACTATCTCACAATTGTGACTTCATTTCATACAGGCTTCCATTCACTGTAGCTTAAAGATGAAGTATGTAAGATTTTTGTTGAAATACTTTCTCTTAAAGGTGCAATGTGTAAAGTTTTGCAGCATCTAGCGATGAGGTTGCGAACTGCAACCAACGGCGCTCACCCCTCCCTTTCAGAGAAGCTACGGTGGCTGTCTGGCCGACACAATACAAAGATGTCATCGTCTGAAACAGTAGCGAGTAGCCAGTGAAACAATGATGTTTCTTCTTACTTCTAACAAAGAACGGTCTTTGCTTCTAATAAACGAGATGATTTTATACACCACTGAAAATATAGTTATGTATATTATTTTGCATTTCTGTCAATAGATACTCCCAAATTTTACACATTGCACCTTTAAACTGTTCATTGACTACTATTAGTATGCCATTCATAGGTTTATCTCCACCAAAAGTATAAACATTGAGTTACTAAGGCACCATCAAAACTTTGTGAGTGGTCTGCTCAGATCTGTCAGTCTCTTTCCAGCTATGTATGGCTACTGTAGCAGACTAAGCCATAGGGTGTTTATCCAGTGTGGAACCATGGCTGATGCGTTACATGGGAAAAGAAATTCAGCTTCGGGTTTACAGTAGTGCAAGCCAAAATTCGCTGCATTTAGACTTTCAAAGAATATACAAGTCATAAACATGTCAAAGTGAATGAGCATTGGGATGCTACACACCATAATGGATGCTTCAATATCATACAACATCATGACGCACCCGTTCAGAAAAGCAAATGTTTCAGTTTATAATGTTTAATATGATATGTCCAGTGTAGACCGTCTCAAACAGTCATGTCAAATAATGCGCCCGATGCAGATACATTGGATGGGTTTATTATAAGCGAGAAGTGTTCGCTCTAGACAGAGTCAATTGCTTACTCGTGACACATAGCAACACAGCTAAACATATTCCTAATATGTTGGACCTTTCATTGAAAGTAGTACCTGGTGAACTTGAGACATGCCTTCACAAGCACCGTAAGAGCTGTGTTTGAGTTGGTGAAGGCATGATGTGCGAAAGAGACATTTGCAAGGTTGTTTGAGAATATGCTTTATTTGTGTAATTCCGCTAGGTGCCGCTAGTGTACCACTTCACCTTTAACTGTTATAGCATAGCGCTTGCAATGACAAGGTCATATGTTTGATTTTTAGGGAATACATGTAATGAATCAAATGTGTAGTTTGAATGCGCTGTAATTTTTTCAATTACAGGCCTTGAAAATGACAACCCCCTACAGTTTATACCATTTCTGATTCTTGTCTTTAGTTATATGATGTCTATCTGTCATCACTAGTCTCTCTGAAAATGAGCTGCTTTCAGTTAAAGTGGTGCACATTATGCTGGAAGAGCTGCGAAGGTTATCCTTATCAAAATATCATTACTGTACTGTATATAGACATGAGTTCTGTACTGTGATTTTTGCATGAAGAGACAGCTTAATGTAACACAATGCAGTTGGGCCGCTGGTTTCCCATGAAACGTCAGTAGAATTCTTTATTAGTAGGCGTTTGAACCGTACTTTTCTTCAAGGTTGTTTATAACATCCACTTATTTCTTCTTTGAAAAGATTAATATTACCATCACGGTCTTGTCATGCCTGTTTAACTTTATCCCAGCTGTCCATAGTTTTTCTCAAAAAAATGAAATTTTAAAATGAGATCCTCAGCTTTTTTACAATTTCTGTTTTAACTGGCCTGCTGGTGGATCAAACTGATCTTAACAAAGTCCAGACCATTGTTCGCTCAAGGCTTGACTGTTGGCGTATGGGTTCTGGAGACATCCCAGAAGCCTCAGCATTGTCTGAAGGAGCACATCCTAATGGGGGCCCCCGTCCTTCTTTTGAGTAACGACTAGCATAATACTTCTGAAAGCTATTCAAGTTCTTGAGTTTTAGAAAGCTCTCCATTTCAGCAAGGATTTAACAAAGGACTCTCATAAATTCTGATCTGTAGTTTTCAATTGATGTTGAAGTTCTGCTGTTCAGTCTTGATGTGATATATTTGATTCTTTTGAAGACCATGTCAATGTGGTGTGTTGTCATGGACATTAATTTAATTGTAAAGTTATGAAAGGAACTAGCAAATATTTGTATAGCGCTCTGAGTTGGCACATTGAGTTACGGAACTTGTAAAAGCAGCTCAGATTTACGGCAAATTCATAGTCCTTAATGTTTTTTTTTCTTTTTCCTTACAGACATTTTTAATCTAATGGGACACATTACCCTTAGAACCGGTCACTATATATCTATGGAAGGCAATTTTCCACTTCAGAGTAAAAAATAAAGGAACTATAACTTTCATAATTGCAGCTTTATTTCTTGTGATAACAACTATACGTATATTATATGATTGTGATTTTATATCTAACCATTGTAATTTTATATCTCACAATGTGACATTATAAGCTATTTTAGCTTTTAATTATAATAAATTTAATTTTGTATTCTGATGCTGAGACTTCCATGTGTATATCAATACAGTCCGGTAAATATTACTAGGGTGTCGTAATCAGCATTTTAATTTAGTTAGTGTTAATGCCTATTTTCACTGAATTTTTATTCAACATTTATTCCACTGTGTACACAATTATCTGCTGACCTGACCAAATATGAAATTGTTATTTTAGCTCGAAAAATAATTATAACAACTTCAGAAAACTAGCTCACCATGTGAGCACATACAGGCTCGGTCAAGATCTAAATCTCTAGCTTGTTATGGAGCTCTTTTAACTAAGTGTTGATTGACTGAAGATTGGAGCTTTAATATGAGTCTCTTGGTATATGACCTTTAACCTGGTATACTCTGTGGTGGAGGTGCAGTCTGAAACTTGAGCCTGACCTTTCGTCAGAACTTCTTTTCCAGTCTGAGGGCAAGCAGTGTGGGTCAGCATACCTCCCCAGCACCCCATATGACGGCATATTAACCTCTACCACTCAATTACATCAGCAGACCACACCGCCCTGCCAGTGGACAGCCTGTTTATCTTTATTTTAATGGTCCGTTAATACATGCCAGCTGATATTAGGTCATCACAGACCAAAATATTTGCATTTCAATTAACCACAGCAAGGATGCGTGAAGGTTTGTTCTAAACAATTTTTTAGACTATAAAACACAACTACACAACTATGAAAGTGTCACCGGAATAATTTAGAATAAAACTACCAATATAATATTTTGTGGGCTGTGAAATATATTTATAATAAACATATACAGTCAAACCAAAATTTATTCAGACACCTTGAACATTTCATTCATTAATACAGTTTATTCACTATAGTTTAAAAAATGGTAATAAAATATGACAAGATCTCAGAGTTAAACTGTGTAAGAAAAAAAGAAAAAAACTTAATTATGTCAGATAACACTTAAGCAAAACATGGTCAGGTCAAAGTGTCTGAATAATTTTTGGTTCCAAATTTGTATCAATTTTACTGGTAGTCCACTGTATGAAGAATTTTTGGGTATAATATGTCACAGTTTGCTTTATTTTGATATCCTCACTTACATAAATAAACTATAGTGTCCTGCACCCACTAGTAAAAAAAAAATATAAAAAATTATATCTGGTGTCTGTATAATTTTTGGTTTGACTGTAATTATCGAATTTGGGGCCATTTCATAACCCTTTAAATATTACTGACATGTAATGCACCCTCACACTTTTATTGTATATAAAATTCAAAGTAGTATTTTATATTATTTTATACTTTTTATAGTTTATATATTCATATTATCCTCAGTCTCTCCCTTTTGCTGTCTTCTACCATTCCTTTTTCTATCGACTTTCTGCCCTGCACCCTCTCTTCAAGATTTTCCATGAACAAAGTCTGGCAGCCAAAGCCTTTTGATTTTTTTCCATGTGAGCTACAGCGGGCGCACTTTTAGATACACAACTGTAAATATGAATGAAAGCTCAGAAACGCTTTCTTTCTCTCTTCTTTTCACTGAGGGAATAAGTTATGTCTTATTCCCATTACTTTTAGAGGGACATGGGGCCAGTAAATTTGTTTTTATTGGGAGAGCATGAACTTTATTCCCAGGGCCCCTCTCAAATGGATAACCCCTTACCTGCAGCCCAAGTTCCTTTCTGTTTTAATGCATTTTACAGCCTTGGATATGCTAAAGTTATGAAATAATGGCTTAGTGAAGATAGTTTAATGATATATATAACATATAATGATTTGTTCTGTTGATATGAACAGAGATAAATAGGTCATGCATTAGGAAAGCAGAGACGGTTGTGTACAGTAAGCTTATTTATTGATATTCCCCGGCTTACATGGAGTCCCTGTGTTTTCCTACACCTGGAAGTTAGCCGTGAGTAAGGCATAATTACTCAAGGTTCCCCACTCTCTATAAAAACACACCGGCTGTGTTAAACATGCATGTTCTTGTCATTTAAACAGCCGTGTTTGCATTATGATCTATAGGCTTTGTCTTTGTAAATCACAAGGTGTGACAAATCGCAAGCACATATCAAAGCATGGTGGAGAAGCTTTCTTGGATAAAGGTTGTTCTTTACTCTGCTTAGTGATTATATGAGTCATGTTGTCAGTTTAGTGGTGCTTTGCCAATTCTTTGAGCCAACACTGATTATAGCATGAACTTCAGTCGCTTTTTTGGCAGACAAATGTAGATTCACGCAGAGAGCAATAACATATGAAGTAAATAACAGCAGTGTCAGGATTCAATTTTAAAAATTTTGTGTGAAAGCAGATGCATTCACACCCAAATCTATTAAAATGCGCACACATTGAGTGCGAAATCAGAGTTCCACTTTAGTATTCAGCAAAAAAACCTCTTATTCATTAATCACAGCAGTTTAACCAGGCGCTAAAAGCACTGAAATAGTACAGTAACTATTTAAATAAAGTCTTTTTTAAATGTTTAATTTACTTTTTAATGTAAACTTAAAAAGTATTTAAATTAATTTAAAAAGCATTTATTTTATTTTTTATTTTATTTATTTTACTATCATCCATGAAAATCAGGTGGTAAACAGAATGTCATTTAATAGAGATGTATGTTTGCAACTTTTATTAATCAGAAGAGAAGTAATTCATTAAAGGTGCAGTGTGTAAATTTTAGCAGCATCTAGCAGTGAGGCTGCGAATTGCTCAGTCCACCGCTCACCCCTCCCTTTCGAAGCACATAGAGAAGCTATGGTGGCCGACACAGGAAAAAGATGTCGTCATCTGAGACAGCGGAGAGTAGCTAGTCTTCTAACAAAGAACGGTTTCTGCTTCTAATAAACCAGATAACTACTTCTTCTTCTTTGTGCATATTCAACATAGTGAGGATGCAAGTTGCCTCTAAAAACACCAACAAAGAAGAAGAACAACAACATAGTGATGAAGCGCGCTCTGTTGAGCAGTTTGTCCATTTAGGGCTACTGTATAAACATGCCAGCGCAAAAATGGTGACTTAAAGGGTTAGTTCACCCAAAAATGAAATTTCTGTCATCAAGTACTCACCCTCATGTCGTCCCAAACCTGTAAGACCTTCGTTCATCTTCGAAACACAAAGAAATCAGAGAGTATCTGATCCACACATAGGCAGCAACAACATTGCACCTTTTGAGGTCCAGAAAGATACTAAAGACATCATTATGGTTCAACCTTAATATTATGAAGCGACGATAATACATTTTGTGCGTAAAAACAAAACTAAAATAACTTTATTCAACAAATTCGTCTGTCCCCTGTCAAACTGCTATGCTATTTTCGTTGCAGAGCTTCAGTGTTTACGTCCAAACGGCGGCTCAGTATTGGCCGGCTCTGGTCACGTGAGCTGCACGACGCATGCGTGTGATGCTGAAGCAGGAGCTGGCCAATACTGAGCCCGCGTTCAGACATAAACACTGAAGTTTTGCAACGAAAATAGCATGCATTCTCGTTGTTTCATAATATTAAGGTACCACTGAAGAACCACTGTAGTCATTGTCGGCGGTTTTAACAATGTCTTCAGTACCTTTCTGGACCTTTAGAAGGTGCAGTGTCGTTGCTGCCTATGTGTGGATCAGATACCCTCCGATTTCATCAAAAATATCTTAATTTGTTTTCCGAAGACAAACAAAGGTCTTACGGGTTTGGGACAACATGAGGGTGAGTACTTAGTGACAGAAATTTCATTTTTGGGTGAACTAACCCTTTAACATGTAAGGGCGACCGCTGTGTATGTAGATAGAAAAGGCTCATTCTAAGGTATTAAAAACATAACGATTCATTATGTAAGGTCTTTATATACCACTGAAAACATATATATTATATTGCATTTCTGTCAATAGATCCCCCTAAAATTTACACACTGTACTTTTAAATGACTGAGAACAACATTCATTTTCATAAATATTGTGGTAGCCTGCTGTATCCAATCAAGTACTCAGAACTGGTCTACAAGATGGGGAATTGTGCCATGTAAATTGTCGTTAGCACTAATTTTGTGGGTGTGTTTGCGCTGATACCTAGTTGGCATAAATCCTTTAGTGCAGGGGTACTCAAGTTCGGAGGCCAAGAGGGCCGCATTTTAACCACATGAAATGCAAAGGGCCACAAATTATAACTTGGATCGTAAGACTTTTATTTAGGCCTACTTTGTAGTTTTACTGAGTATTTACTAAAAGTGCAGTTTATTACCTAGCTAAGTCTTATTAGTACTTTAATGGTTGTCCTATTTAAAGTGTCACTGAACATGATAAATGGCATTTAAAAAAAGGATTAATAGCTTGTCTTGCTGTATTTTTAATGTACAAATGCATAAAGAAAAACAAGAACTGATGAAAAGAAGTCCTTATTCATATTGAAATGTCTGGCTGTTGTTCACTGGCTGATGAGACAGTTTGTCAGTAAGACGAAAACATTGCAGTTTTTTATAGTCTTTTTATACTCCATTGCACCTTTTTAACACTTTTTATAGTGCCTATTTATAGCCAGGGTCGCTCAAAGGTTTTATTATTTGTATTATTATTACCTACCTTTTAATTTGGTCAGAATCCAAAGATCTTTTTTTTTCTGTTTCTCATATCATGAATTTTCTAATTATAACCAATGTTGTAAACATGATAAATTGATAAATAAGATATTCTCCTTTAGCTCAATGATGTGACGACAGATTTGTAATGGGAGCGCTCTCTGCTTGTTTCTGTTTATAACACATTGACATTAAGAATAAAAGTTTTGTTTTTCAAGCTGCTAAGAGGACTATCGGCAGCTTACACACTGCAAAGTTTGAGGAATGTCAACTGCATTACATGATGGAAAAATAAGGTTACTTCGTTTTTTACTTGCGCGCAGTTTGATAGCGTCCACGAACATGAGCGCTCTTCAACACGGTCGGCTATTGTGTTTGTGGTTACTCTTGTTCTGTCTTCTTCGTTTCTTTTCAGACTGAAACAACAGCCCGTTTCAGTGCTGACACCTTGTGGACAAACTAAATTAGTGTAAAAACTATTCAATGTGCGCGTGCAAAGTGTCTTCAGTCTATATTGTTATTTGCGGTTAGAAAAACTGTGCTGCGCGCGTACACTATGTGCGTTCTCTGCTGATGATTACACTGTACGCCTACCCTAGTATACGTGTAAAAAAAACGAAGTAATATTCACGCTAATTTTGAACGCAAATTATAATAAAAATGCATTTATATGTAGCATGATGCAGGCCACAAATTTAATGCTGACGGGCCGGATGCGGCCCGTGGGTCGCCTGTTGAGTACCCCTGTTTAAGTGTATCAGATGCTGAAACAATGCAGACAACATGTGCAAATAAACAACACTATCAGTTGATGCTTTGTTTACTCCCCCTAATCACTTGTTGTCACACCTCGTCTAGTCAGCTCTGTTTGTTTTTTAAATGATCAGTACACATTGTGGCTCAGTGAATAGAAAAACAAACATGGACTATTTTGCACCATGTACATTGTCACCTCCTGCCCTAATAGGCTTCTAACAGCTTGACCTTTCTGCCCTTTTTTGTTTAGAAAATCACTCAACTGCACATTGTATAAGCAAATCATCTGTGGGGGTGATAATACACCCGTACAGACAATCTCCAGATTATTTGTTTCAACAACAGCAGTTGCACCCAGTGGACGTGGACCTTTAAATTGAGAAATTGGAGCCCGAGCCTCAGCGTTACTCTCAGGGGATGTGACAGGGTCAGTGTGGAGTGAAGAGATGGGGCAGATAATCTTCTGGGTTCCTGTAGGATAAAACACAGATCAGATCATAGATTTAATTGCTCAGCTAATCAGGCTTCTGTCAGATGTTGATGGATGTAGAGCTGTCTGGATACTACCATTTTAATTGTCAAAACCAGTGACATTTTAAAATTAAGATTGATTTGTGTCATTTATGTACACATACTCCACCCAATCCTTTTTTTATAATCCCCATAAATCATAAACAGTCCAAACAAGCGGTTCGAGATTTCCCCCTACTCTTACGGAAGCCCCGTCCATAACTGGCAAGGGAATCTGCCATATTAGCTTAGCTCCTCCCCTCAGTGAGCTGTACACAGTCCACCATTTTTATCTCCTTGCCAGAGCATTTAACAGCAGCATTTAAGTAAGAAATGTATTCTTATTAAAGCTACTAGAGTTATTCATTTAAGAGCAGTGAGTGATTTCTGTTTTTCTTTTATTGCTTGGTTCATATTAACAGCATATATAGCAGTAGGTACTGTATATTATGCAGCTTTCACTTTATTACGCAGATCTAATATACACATGTGATTTCTTTCCCTGCTGTTTACGTTCACAGACATAACCGACTGTGTTTGTGAACTTTGTGCTTTTGACATAACCTTGTGTGTATTTGACAGTTTAAGTACAATAAGACGTGAAAGAGAAACCAGTTTAATCCTCACAGGACACGCCATATGACAGGCAGCTTTCTGTGCGTGTGCTTCAGATGTGTGCGCTCAGAAAACCATATGTCAGAAGTTTAAACTGTTATGGCTTTAAAACACATGCAAATAATAACTTTCATGATGAGAAAGAGCTGCTTTGTCATGTGAACCTGACCGCGATAGATATGATAATCAGAACCAAACATATGTTTTGTTTTTGGCACATTATTCGAGGCATGAGTTCTACAGGCTCCGCCCTCTTCTGGAAAGCGGGTGGGGAGCAGCAGCTCATTTGCATTTAAAGATACATTCACAAAACCAGCATGTTTTTGCTTCCACTCTAAAATGGGCATTTACAACATCGAATAATAAATTATTTGTGGGGTATTTTGAGCTGAAAATTCACAGACAACTTCTGGGGACACCAGAGACTTATATTACATCTTTTAAAAAGGGGCTTAATAGGTCCCCTTTAAAATGTGAAAAAATGGCATGGACCTTTCAAATTGTTTTATTTATCATTTTCAAATTGTTCAGTTATTCCAAAATAAGAACAGTGAGTGTTTCTCCCTTTTTTATTGTTAATATTGTTTATGATGATGATTGTTATTATTAGTTTTGTTGTTGTTATATTAATATTATTGTAAAAAATTAATTTAAGTTGAGTAGTTTTTGCTTCTTATTAATATTGTTAATAAATCATCATTAAATAATTAATATATATATATAATTAACATTAATTAATAATTTCAATAATATTAATATAATAGTAATGTTAGTAACAATATTTATCATCATAATCAATAATAATAGTTATTGTAGTTATTATTATTATCAGTATTAATGTTAATATAATTGTAATATTATTATAATGGCATTTTTGTCAGCTTACATTCATTTTATATGACTGATTGTCATAAAAGTAAAGTGAAGTCAAGATAAGCATTTTGATTTTTTACTCTTTGCTCAGATCACATGCCTAGACTTTGACTATAGTTTGCATGCCCTGATTCTCTCTTTCTGGGAGATCTCAGGGGTCACAGGGTTGTGTCCTTTGCTTCTGTAATAGAGGCTGCTATTGTGGTAGTGTAACATGAGGACTCTTTCCTCTTTTTCTTCGTGGCTCCTAATGAGAGTCCCTTGGTGGCTGTCTTTCCCTTCCTCCCGAGATGCAGTCACAGACTACAGGCCCCCTGTATCAGGGACAAACCAGTCCACTGTTACCCATATTCTCCCCATTGTTAAATATATTGCCACTGACCCAGGTCAAACTTTATCTGAGGAGAATACCTGACTGTGAATTGTATATTCTCTTTTCAAAACTCTTTCTCAAGGCTTGTTTCATGCAGAGTACAAGTCTAGTCCTTTATATTCCATTAGATTTTATGTGTCCTACACTTGGCATGCAGAACAGCCTCAAAAACCTCAAAGATTGTGTGTGTGCAGATACATAGCCAATGAAACACTCAATTTCACAAACTCAAACACTACTCTGGAATGCCCTCATACTTACTGTAACAACAAAGTTAAGATGTTTTGGAAAGTGTTTCATCAAAATAGCATAATATGGACATTAGCATTCTGCATGAAATGGCAAGCACACATTCATTGAGAAGAGAAACTCAAGCACCATCATTGCTGTCATGGTACACATAGTATCTGAGATGAAAATATTCAGTATTAGAAACTCCAGAGGTGCATGTATTAACTTTAAATGAGCACATAAAGATTGAGATGAATTTGGATGAGATCAGAAAACTCTAAGTACATGCATCACAGTGGAGCCCATAAAATATTAAAGAGAGGTGATCTAACACTAGAGTGTAGGAGGGATCCTTTAGTCATGGAAAACAGTGTGAGCATGTTTAGGGACAAATCTTTGAAAAATATATTGTGCTTCACATATACAAGTAGGTAGACTTAAAGTTGATTTTCATAGTTTTATTATAAATGTGCTTGATGGTATGTAGAGAAGTACAGGGTTCAATACATTTTCATGACTTTTCCATGATCTTTCCAGTCCTTTTGTTTAAATTTCAAAAGATGAATCCATGATTTCCATTTCTATCTCAGGAACCAAACATTGTGGTGTACAAAAGACTGATTGTGGACCAGTTTCACTCTACTATTTAAGAATTTCCATCATGTTTCCAGAGCTGGAAATCACATGTTTTCCATGATCGTGGGAGACCTGTAAGTGAGCTTATCTACAATTAGTTTTCTTAATGTAGGCCAGTGAGTCTCTTGATCTTATAATGGACTAAGTGGAAATATCTGTTCATAAAATCAGGCATCAGCAGTAAGATCTGCTTCAAAATCACATTTCTGCGCAGCACGGCTTTGAGATCCCAAACAGAGTATCTCACTGTCCATACTGATCAACTGATCAACCTCCCTGCTACTAACTCCCTTTTAAGTAAAGCGGCATATGCAAGGCTTGACATTAACTGTTTTGCTCACCAGCCACTTTTTCTAAAGTAACTAGCCACTTAGCTTTTCTCTGGCCACAGTTTTGACATCGATACCATGGGGAAAAACTGCCATATGGATATTTTTATTATCTCATAATTTGGCAGCAGGTATATTAGGCTGCTGTCACTTTAAGACCTGACGCGTGAATCCATTATACTGTTACACATGCGTTAAAATATAACTGACTGTGTTTACGTGAATAGTCACCAAGACCGGCATTTTGACATTATTTTGTGTGTAATTGACTGTTTAAACACTATAAGCAGCAAAAAACAACTCAATTTAGTACTGAGAGGTGGCTTTATGTTCTCGCACTTTGGGTGTGAGCAGAAAATCTGATAAAATTAGTAAAATTATGCGCAATATGCTCAATCCCACGCCGAAATCAAGCTCTGTAACATCAACAATATTCATCCGGAGCAAATGAAACGAGTGTTCTTAAGGAAGTGTTTTTGACTCTTTAATGGATGGAGAAGGAGGGAGAGTAGCTAAAAAGATGGAAGAGGTTTCAAGGCCAGCCAGATTGGAGGTGGTTTCCGGAGGGGAGTATCTTGATACATTTATTGGACTCCAGGGCACGTATACAGTAACACTGATGACACAAATCCATTTTTCTTACCGTGTTAGTATGCAGCACTGACATCTTCATGAGCTTAGCTTCTTAACAAGGCTCAATATTTTAAATCACGCCTTTGTTTGGACCAGGATATTAATTTTAAGTCATCTGGCTGACCCCACACACACACACACACATGCATCAAAAAGAGGTTTGATGTTGAAATAGCTGACTTGACAACAGGCAAAGATCTTATCCTGTTGTTTGTCACCATAGATGCTGTAGGGTCTAAAAACAGAGACTACCTGGGATTTATTTCTCCATTTATCCTCAAATCGTTCTGATAACATTATGGCTTTACACAAACTTGTGGAGTTCACATCAATGGAGCTCCATTTCCGCATGTCCTGATTTTGCAGAGTTAGACGTGTTCCTGGGTCAGCATATTTTGTTGATACTATAACAACATTCCTTTCCGAAAATTTAATCCTAACCATATCCCTAGCCTGAAAGCTAAACCTACCCATAAGTTATCCCTAAAATCAGAGGGAAATGATGTAGAAGCACCTAACCCTGGTTGTAAGTCTAAATTTGACATAAACTGTAAACTTATCCCTCAAATCTGATTGGTTGATTGAAATTTTGATCCAAAAGATGTTGATCCAGGAACATGTTGCACTTGGTGAAATCAGGTTCTGCAAAAAGTCACAATTATGACAAAAAGTAAACATTTATAATGTCATAATTATGACTTAATATCTTGTAATTTTGACTTATCATGTCATAAATTTGACTTTTTATCTCATATTTTTTACGTTTTGTATGTTTTTGTCATAATTTTGACTTCATCTCATTATTTTGACTTTTCATCTCATAATTATGACTTTGTATCTCATAATTATGTTGCGGAAATTGGCTTACATAGAGATGTCCGTTTGAGTGCAGCTTTCAGTAAAACAAAAGGGGACATGAATAATAATAACTCAAATTCTTGTTGAAATTTTCATTACAAATAAATTAATTAATAAATACAATTTAGTACATAATTTGTTATCGATAAATTAATAATTAATACATAAATAATTTTTGTTTGTTTGTAATAATTAATTTATTAAATTAGAAAGATGCAAAATAAAAGCCTTTTCCTCTGTTCTCCAGAGTTTTGGGCCCTTTTGTATAATTGTTTGCGGATGGTTTTGGCTGCATACACTCAAGCATAGGACACCCTGAAGGATTAAACATCCATCTTGGTAATGTTTAATGTGCATCTTTCTCAGGTTGATTTCTCTGCTACTCAGCACACAGGGGAGCATTTTTAGACTCCTCACTCCTTCCTGTCTTGACTCAATAGGTTTAGCAGGAGAGTTTGAGAATCCTGTTGGAATTCCACCATGTGCTGGATCCGAAGAACATGTTGAAAAGCATATGTTTTTTTGTGTGCTAAGAACTTTCTCTTGTTCTCTTGTTCTTGTTACATCACTGCCACGGGTCAATTAACAGTTTGTGTTGCAGCTCACACTTTTCCTTTAATTATCACTCACTTTCATTTGGCGCTGATACGTAAAGAAATGCCCTGAACTTTCTTCTGTTTATACTAACAAACCACACGCTTAGTAAGAAACACATACACAAACACATTCACTCTGACGTGTGACTGGAGAACTGACTGGAGTGTGTTCATGCGTATGTGCGTGTGTACGACAGGAAAACAGAATGAGAGAATGTAAGCGAAAGAGAGAGTTGAAAAAACTAATGTTATGCAAAAATAGGTTGTAATTCTCCACAACAACTGTTCCTCCTTGTCATTTAGCTTTCTGTGGGTGGCCACAGTTTTCTCCTGTGACGCACATGCTGGAGAGCTGTGAAGCTTTTCCAGTGTCTGTCACTGTTTTTGAATTTTCGATTGAACTTACCGACCACAAACATTTGAACGATAATATATAAGCTATATATAAACACAAAATTGAATTCAAAAAGGCAAAATAACTTGTATTTCCATTCAGCTGATAGCTAAATGCTACTGCAATATGAAGTCATGTGACAAAAATGTAATGTACTACTGTTTAAAACGCTTATATAATAATATGTAAGACCATAAGATAATGCCTCTTCTTTCACATACTATTTTTAAAGAATAGTGAGCTGTATACAGTATATAACATCCAGAATTCAATAAATTTCCTAAGCTTGTATTTCATTTCAAACATAGCCAGATTGAGTGCTAATGTCTGGATTGACATTTGCTCCTCAGACACTCCTTTGACTTTTGACCTCTGACCTTTCACACGCCTGCTTTTCATTAACACCACCAACCATATTAATTGATTCCGTTTACTTGAACTGTTCATAACCTGATCATTGTTTTCTCTCATTTTATCTTGCATATTATTAAGTCAAATTGTTTTGGTTTACTGCACTGCAAATCACTGAAGTCCAGCAGTGACTCAGTCTTTGCTTCCTTTTCATAGTGTATATATGGATGACATACGCTTTTGAGAGAACCACTTGTTCATATGGTTTAAATTACAGGGTATGACATGCAGACACAGAACAAAACATCTTTTTTATTATTTATGAAATGTTGAATGGTTTAAATGATATATCCAGGTCTGTATTATATTCCATTTGAATGTATTTTTCATATGTTGGGTTTTTATTGTATAGGCTGAATAAAAATGCCAAATTTGGTTCTGTAGGATTGCATTTGTGTGATCCAGTGGTGCTTATTGCCCTCTAGTGTTTGGAGTTAGAATTACAGCCTTATAGGAATCCCCTCTGCCAAAATAAATAAATAAATAAACTACAATGCTGATTTTTTTAAGGCCTGGTAAACTAACTGACCATAATTAACATGAACATTTCATTTTATTTTGTTTTTAGAGAGGATTTTGACGAGGAAGGTTTCTGCCAGCCGTACAGAGGGATCGCGTGTGCTCGCTTCATAGGAAACAGGAGTATCTTCGTAGACTCGCTGCAGATGCAGGGCGAGATTGAGACCCAAATCACAGGTAGTCCTTACACAAGTCATTTCTAAACCACTCTATTGTACAGACTTCAACCGTAACGCCTATGATTAAATCAGTCTGAAGTCTTAGATAAGACAGGTTTACTCAGCTAGCTTGTTTTTTTACATTTACTATGATACTATCATGGTATTCTTTAAATTACCATGTAAATTCCATGCTACGTAAATACAGTAATCATTCAGTACCATCTTATACATGAGCCATCCATATCTGATAGCATTACTATACTATAGTAACGCCCACCTTACAGTTTTTAAGAGAAAGTTTTAGATTGTTTATTCCATGGCTAAATCTTGGTATCATGCACATATGGATTGGCCTAAACCTGGTTTCAGTTTTAAATTTGAATTGTTTTTTGTTTTCTGTGAGAAAGGTTTCAATTGTAGCCATTTTAGAAAACCCAAGCATTCACTGTGGTTACCTCTTATGAGTGAGCAGTCAATTTGTTTTTGAATCACAAAACCTCTTGC
This sequence comes from Hypophthalmichthys nobilis, assembly GCA_037950665.1. Classification (NCBI taxonomy): domain Eukaryota; kingdom Metazoa; phylum Chordata; class Actinopteri; order Cypriniformes; family Xenocyprididae; genus Hypophthalmichthys; species Hypophthalmichthys nobilis. The sequence continues at coordinate 14,515,038 of CM075471.1, forward strand.
GAAACCACAACAATTCACTGGAGCTTTTGTCTCTTTGTTGTTTGTATGTAAGATATGGTTTCCCTCAAATACACTAGACCGTTACGTAGCTTGTTGGAGACCACAATGGCTCATTCCGGTTTTAAACTCTGGAGGAAACCACTGTATAAAAGACTTATTTCTGTTTTTTCCAGCGGCGTTCACTATGATTGGCACCTCCAATCACCTGTCAGATCGCTGCTCCCAGTTCGCTATCCCCTCCCTGTGCCATTTTGCCTTCCCGACATGTGACCGCAGCTCTGGCATGGAGAAACCACGAGATTTATGCAAGGACGAGTGTGAGATTCTGGAGAACGACTTATGTAAGACTGAGTACATCATCGCTCGCTCCAACCCTCTCATCCTCAAACGTCTCAAACTGCCCAACTGTGAAGACCTGGCCGCTTCGGACAGCCCCGAGGCTGCCAACTGCATAAGAATAGGCATTCCAATAGCTGAAACCATAAATAAAAGTAAGTCTTTTTATTAAAAGTAATTATTAAATTTTTTTCTCATTTTATAGAAAATTAAATTCTCTTTGTTTCTCCTATTTTAGGCCATAAATGTTATAACAACAGTGGTTCAGACTACCGTGGCACAGTCAGTGTGACTAAATCTGGTCGACAGTGTCAACCGTGGAACTCACAGTATCCCCACAGCCACACCTTCCTGGCCGTGCGTTACCCAGAGCTCAATGGGGGACATTCCTATTGTCGCAACCCTGGCAACAAACACGACGCTCCCTGGTGCTTCACCCTAGATGAGAGTGTGCGTATGGAGCTATGTGACATTCCTCCATGTGGTGAGACGCCCTGCTCATACTACACTCATACTATTTCCACAATATAGAGTATGCATGCTTTGTGCAGTATGTGAGTTTTTACTGAAGGTACTAATGAATTTTATAAAATACTGTAACTCAAAATGCAATGCAGTGTTATTTTAGTATTTATAGGCCTAAATACTAAAGTTTTTATCTGTTACCTGTTAAGTTTTTAAGTTTTCTAATGTTTATTTTTCATTATATTTCAGCTTTATTTCAGTTACCAAATTTTTTTTAAAAATCATTTTAGTTTTAGGGTGCTTTCATACTTCAGTTACCTGGTCCAAACCAGAGTTCAATTGCTCCCCCTCCCCCTCCGTTCACTTTATATTATTTGGGTCCGAACTGTGGTGCGTTTGCATCATCAAAGCAGCAGCTGTTTACCCTTGTTGCTTGGTTACGATGACAGGATAAGGCGGGAAAACGCATACCGTTGCTCACCTCACTTTTATATTTTGGTTTGTGAAACTTTGGTTTTGTTTCCAAAGCGTCAGCAAACAACGGCATTTGCATCTATCTGCTGCAAATGTACTGTAAATTTTCTAAAGAACATAGGAGTTATATAAATTATATATACATTCTCTCTGCTTGCAGTGCATCAGTCACGCTTGTCAGTAAAATGTGTGATTATACATCATCAATAACGGTTCACTTCCGCGACTTAGTACAATGGGGTTCACATATTAGCAGTGAACCGTACAGGAGTTCACATGAACCGTACCCCAGACCACCCTTTTTGACTTAGGTCAACAATAACAACAATGCAATGCACTTGACTTTGCACTCCTATTTCAAGTAATGTTGTAATGAGAATAGTAAATGTGACTTTAAGTTATATGAGCTACAATTTTTACATCTGTTTCGTTACTAATTATTTCATAATGACTGCCAAAAGTTAAAATATTCTTACACAAAATTTGGTTAAAATTCAAAATAACTCTGATATGACAACTGGGTGTCACTCACTGATCAAACATGCATGTAACGAGATCAAGAGAAAGATTACATAAAGTGTTGTACATATTATTTTGAAAAGTAGTATGCAGTGTATGGTATAGTTAGTGGTATGCTAGTATTCCGTTCTGAATATAGCCATTCTTGGGTAATATGTGGTTTGTTTTACTCCAAAACACATATTTTTAATGTTGTCGAAACAGAATTATCATATTTAGTTCATTTTTGTGTATATTGATTGTCCTCAGATTTGCCAAAGCATGGCAGCAGCAGCAGTATGGGGATCCTGTACATCCTGGTACCAAGCGTGGCTATACCACTAGCCATCGCCCTGCTGTTCTTCTTCATTTGTGTGTGCCGGAACAACCAGAAAGCCTCACGTCCACCAGCGCCACGCCAGCCCAAACCCGTCCGTGGCCAGAACGTCGAAATGTCCATGCTCACGGCCTACAAACCAAAGGTGAGATGTTACTGCTAACAGACCAGTGGATTTCAGCACAAAATCTGCAACTTATTCACTTGCCACCCACAATCCAGGCATTAAACGTTAAATGTTTAAGTAATTTCTGATTGACCTAATTCCTTTAGTGAATCGGGTGCTAAAACAACACAGACCATATGTGCAAATAAACAACGCTATCAGCGCTCCTATTTCGATTTTTATTCTTATATTTTTTGTCCATTGGAATTGTGAGTCATTCTCATAATGTTTGAATTAGTGTGCATTCCTGGGTGATGGGGTGGGGTTAAGGGGGCTGCACAAACAGGAGGCAAAATGGTAGGAGGGATGAGCATATGGAGGCAATCTCTTCCAGGCCTGGAGAGGAATCTGAATATAATCATATTGTTATCATTCCATTTGGATCATTCAAAGCATATTCAAATGAGATTTCTGCTTGATAATTGATTTTCCCTGCTTTTTCATCAAACTGACATCTTTACAAACAAATATTTTGAAGAGATGATGCTAGTTCTATTCAGTTCCAGTATTAATCAGACCTTTTGACACCCTGAAGTGCTGTTTGTATCTATAACACACTGAGAGCTCTCTTCTACAGTCTCAGCTGCAGTTCAGACTAAGGTCATACAAAGGTCACCACTCACTCAAGTAATATCCAAAACAGGGATGAGACATGTTTAGCCTCAGGCAGAGTTGACGCTAACACGAAACAGCTGCGTCTTTCAAAAAAGAAACTCCTATCTTTTATTTGACACTATTAATTTTCCTTTAAATGCAGCTGTGACCTTTTGTCAATTTTTTATTTCCTGTTTCATGATCCAGCATTATGCATGTTACTTACATCTATATCACGCATATAGGGGATAAAACAGTATAGAATCATAGTGACTATCATTTAAGTGGTAAGACTGCATCTGCCAAGTACATAAATGTACATGACAGTCAGAATATTTTAAGAGCAAACAGAGATTTTAGGCATTTCTGTGGTCAATGGTTGAGGTTGTAACCTCTTGTTTTTCAGCAACAGAGCAAAAGATGAAAAAATAAGGCTACAACCGTTAAAACAGCTACTTCATGAATTTAAACTAACAAAATATATTAAAACCTGCCATGATATTACCATACCTTTCACTCAAATTGTTTAATATATATATACACACAATTGATTTGAACAATTTGATTCACTCCATACACAACTTCCCATATTCTGCCAAAAACTTCATTATGTCTTTGATGCTTTTCTGAGAGAGCATTGTTTTTTTTTTTTTAGCTAATTTCCTCACTAATAATTTGTGGTTAAGATGTAAAGCTTGGGAAAGCTTAGTGTTTAGCCATTTTTGGCTTGACCCATTTTTTGCATATATATGCAATAACAAATTTGCCACCCCAGACTTACCTTTCTATTTCCTTCTGTTCTCTAGAGCAAAGCCAAAGAGCTTCCTCTGTCTGCAGTGCGCTTCATGGAGGAATTGGGTGAGAGTGGCTTTGGTAAGATCTACAAAGGTCACCTGTACCTGCCAGGCATGGAGCACGCTCAGCTGGTGGCCATAAAAACACTGAAGGACATCTCAAGTGCACAGCACTGGGGGGATTTCCAGCAGGAAGCATCTGTCCTGGCAGAACTTCATCATCCCAATGTGGTTTGTCTTCTGGGTGTCGTGACCCAGGAACAGCCTGTCTGCATGCTCTTCGAGTTCCTGGCCCAAGGGGACCTCCACGAATTCCTCATCATGCGCTCTCCCCATTCAGATGTGGGCTGCAGTAGCGACGAAGACGGTACCGTCAAGTCCAGCCTCGACCATGCAGACTTTCTGCACCTGGCCATTCAGGTTGCAGCCGGGATGGAGTACCTCGCCAGCCATTTTTTCGTCCACAAAGACCTTGCGGCAAGAAACATCCTGGTTGGTGAGCAGCTTCACATCAAGATTTCCGATCTTGGCTTGTCGAGGGAAATCTACGCTTCTGATTATTACAGAGTCCAACCCAAAACGCTCCTTCCTATTCGCTGGATGCCACCAGAGGCCATCGTTTATGGCAAGTACACCACAGACTCTGACATTTGGGCATTCGGTGTGGTTCTGTGGGAGATCTTCAGCTTCGGCCTGCAGCCCTATTATGGTTTCAGCAACCAGGAAGTGATAGAGATGGTGCGGAAGAGGCAGCTGCTACCCTGCCCGGAGGATTGCCCTCCTCGGATGTACGCGCTGATGACGGAGTGCTGGCAGGAGGGTCCCGCTCGCAGGCCGAGATTTAAAGACATACACAGCCGACTACGTGCTTGGGAGGGTCTGTCCTCCCACGCCAGCTCCAGCACACCATCTGGAGGCAACGCCACCACCCAGACTACCTCTCTGAGCGCCAGCCCCGTCAGCAACCTCAGCAGCCCGCGCTACGCCGGTTACATCTACGGAGCTCCACAGACCATCCCGCCGGGACAAATCGCAGGCTTCATGGCAGCGCCGATGCCACAGAACCAGCGTTTTATACCTGTGAACGGATACCCTATCCCACCTGGATATGCTGCTTTTCCCGCAGCCCATTTCACCACATCTCAGGGCCCTCCGCAGGTGGTGCAGCACTGCCCTCCGCCGAAGAGCCGGTCGCCCAGCAGCGCCAGCGGCTCAACCAGCACGGGTCACGTGACCAGCGTCCCCTCCACAGGCTCCAATCATGATGCCAACACACCCTTGCTTTCTCATTGTGTCACTCTGACACCCATGACAGCAGTGTCGGGTGGCACAATGCAAGTTTTTGGACATATGGCACAGAAGGCCATGCAAATAGACCCAAGTCAGGCAGCACTGCTCGCTGACACTAACAGACTGATGTACAGTGATTCCATCATTACTGCCGATTTGTGAATACATGATGTTTTGTCCTGTATATTGATAATTATTATTTTAATTTTTTTTTCTTCTTTGTAAATATGAAATAGCCTGAACAAAATGCGAAAGTTTATATTTTAATGTTGTTTTATAAATGTGTCTTGTATATTCACATATTCTCTGTGAAGCTTCATGCCACTTTTTTCGGCTCAATAGGACTAAACGTGGCAGAACAGCGTTAAAATGTCCCTTTTTTTAACCAGAACTTTGAAATAATGCCCTTTCAAGGTTATTTTTGACAAAGCTGTTGCTTTATCATCATTTTGTCTGCTTTTTCATTCATTGACGACTTGGAAACTTCCTGGAAGGCTTCAGAATGTCTTGGTCTCTGTCCGTCATTGCATTTTGGATGTATTGAATGAGTTAAATTTCATTATTATTGTATTGAAATCTAACCCTATAGCAGAATTAAGGGAATAGTTTTGCAAATATGTATCACCAGTGCCTTAATATGAAAAAATATGTCGCTTTAATTATGGCCACCATATGTGCCTGCATTTTATTATGAATTCAGGCATGTGTACTTGTGGGAGACAATGTGTTCTGTGAGATTACTGTGGTGTTATTCAAATGATTTCAACACATGAGACACATCAGGGCTACGTCAGAAAGCTTAGGCAGCTGACTTGTTGCCTTGTAAGCCAATGACTTCTCAGGCAACACCTGCGTTTCGAAGGTACCATCCTACAACAAAGAGAGATAAAACTTTGGTGCTAACAGAAAATATTTAAATACCACAATATTAATTTCTCACTAGAAATCAAGTTAAGTCAAAACTGACTGCTAACCGCAACTTTCAGATGTAATTTTCATCATAAGCAGATAAAGATGAAGGTATCAAGACAGGATTTGTCACAATCATAAGATTGAGACATGCCTTTTTTGCCTGCCTACCTTTGTATGCAGCATTGTTCAGCTTTCGGATGCAGCCCGCATTATTTTAATTTTTTGGTCATTGAATGTTGCCTGGAAGGCCATAATATAGCTGAAATTCAAACAACCATAAAACATTCACAAGGTTTCTGTGTATACTCTATATGTGCCTTAACTAAGGTATATTTTAAACTGCCAGAAAAGCATTTCATTCATCTAAATGAGTCATAAACTTTTCACATCACTGTTCAGCAAAGCATATGTGAAATCTGTCTTATTAATGATGCAGAACTTTTTCTAACATGAACTCCTCACTACCTATAGAATGTAATGCCTAAAAATTCCTCTAGAGGTCAGTGTCACTCTGCGACTCTGATTGAATGAAGTTCTTTATATTTGTCTCACGGTAATACTGTATGTGTCTGCTATTTTTCAGCTTTCATTTGATGTTAACTTTCTAATCTCTCTGAGTTTGTAGCTTGTTTAATCTCTAAAACAGGGATTAAACAGAATTGATCATTTTAGCAAGCAGCTGTATGTCATGTTCATTCTCATTTTGGTTTGTTGCTATGCAACTGTTTATTTCAAAGACACTCTTTTCCTGTGTTGAAGACAATCAAGAATTTATCTTTTATGCAGGGTACAGTGTTTGTGAAGACACGATTGCTTGTGACCTTTAAAATGCCTTTTGGACAATCTCATGATGCGTCATGACATTTCATGAACAGACATTATGCATGAAAAACTGATATGTTGATCAATGGTTTATTTTTATATGATTTGACACATCAATATTGCAGTCTTATTATTGTACGTCTGAACATACAGTGTGTTGACATTATAAAAGCCACTTAAAGAAGGTTCAGTGTCATTTTTTTTCTAGCGTTTTGATATGATCTCATGTGAGTGTACATCATCAACATATTTTTCTAAAGTTCTATATTAATGTTTTTATGTATACAAATTAAGTTAACTGCATCCAAAATTGTATGTAAATTCATCTAATCTAAAAAAAAAATTTAAAAATGTTTGGTGTTAGTGTTATTATTTTTGTTTTGTTTTAAATAATGGGCTTGAACTACTTGTCCCTTGAAATTTCAGACCCCACAAATACAGGTTATTGCAGGGCTTTCAACATATGCCACCAGAAGAGGGCAGTGCAGTGTTAGTTTGACTTCAAACATCAGGATATTCTATGAAAGTGCCCACTGACTGTAAGATACTTGTCTATTAAAGTCTCTGTGTGTCTCTGCATTCATGTGAATGTTTTACATTATAATACTGCACACATTTTCCATGGCATTGGATAAACAAATCTTTTAAAAAGGCTAACAAGTCCTGCATGTTTGCCAAAAGAAATTATGTGCACATGACTTTGATTACTCCCATAAAGACTCCATCCTAACAAGGAGAAGAAAAAAAAAAAAAAAACCTGACCTTGAACACAGAGCATTCAGAGGAGACGGGTTTTGATGTTGGGAATGTTTTTGATCAGTTCTGCTCTCCGGTTTCTTATCTGGAACAGTCCCAAGAATGGCCATCCAGTGTCTGGCTCTGGAATGCAATGTGAAGGTATAAATCCACAGCACCAAGGCAATGTGTCAAAGTGCCATTTATGAGACAAAACTAACATATACATATGGAAGGGTTTTTTTTTTTTTTTTTTTTTTAAACAAGTTTGTGGGTCTTATTTTTTTTTTTAAGTTATGGACATAGATATTTCATGGACACAGAAGAAATCCATGGAGGAATCAAGACTGGAGAAGACCACTTTCTTATGATGACACATATTTAAACATATGTTAATACATATAATTAATATTAGATATATGATTATAATGACTTCTAATACACTAGGGATCCATGTGATATGCAAATAGTAGGGCTGTGTATGAAAGACACTGCTAACGACTGGCTTTGGATAAGACACTATAATGGCAGATGTGTTCCAGGTGTGTAGTTGACGGCGGGCCAGGGGAGGATCTGGGCATGACGAGAGCCAGTGAACCTCAGGATGAGCATCATAAGGTGTGGGTGGGGGGAAAGAAGAGCAAATAATAATAATAATAATAATAATAAAATAAATAAAAATATGTTAGTGATTCCAATATGGAAAGGATGTAAATGTAATAATGATACATAACACCTGGGCAAATAGATTAGTCGAATATTGTTACAGGCTATTCAAATCATACTTCTTAATACCATCACTTAAATGTGGGTAAGTTACATAAAAAAGCTTCATTTTGAACAAAGCAAAGCAAAGCAAAGCAAAAAAATAAATAAATAAAAAAAAACATGAATGGCAACGCTTTTATCGTTTGTTTCTGCTCCCTTTTTTGCCTGTGTTTTGATCTGGAGTCTCTACTCTTTCAGAAGTTGCGTAATAGCGACCCCTAGAGTATAACAGTGAAAACACGGAAAACCGGACAGAAAATTCCTTCAATTTTCAACAAATGTTCTTCCTCTTTTTGCAAAGTTAGGGTTAAATACAGTTTTTAAAATCGTATTTTTAAAATGTCAGAATGTGTACGTTAATCGGACTATCAAAGCCTCTTGACTTTGATATAACCATCTCTGACTGACTACATTCACCCTCGGCGTTATGCGCGTGCTCCAAAAGACAGAGATGGCGCGTACCTAATTGATGCGGATGGCAAACCTTCACTAGAGTCAACTTGAGGTACAACATTTGATAGATATATTAATACTCATAACATTACAGTTCAGAATGAACTCAAAGAATGTACACGTAATGATAGATGATTAAACTTTACCTGTTTTCACCAAATGCCATGTAGAAAAACAAAGTGTATTGAACAATTTTACCTAAAAACGTGTGGTCCATATCTGGAGAACTATAACAAGATAATTCAGATATCAAATATCAATTTACATATTCACACACACACACACACACACACACACAGGTTTGTTTTGCTATCTTAGTGAGGACATTCCATAGGCGTAATGGTTTTTATACTGTACAAACTACATTCTCTCCCCCTACACTACCCCTACTCCTAACATTTTTACATTTTTAAAGCATTCCTTAGTATATTTTTAAAGCTAGTTTAAATATGAGGACTCATGAAATGTCCTCATATTTCATGTTTATGTCATAATACCAGTGTAATACCCATGTCATTGTACAAATTTGTGTCCTCATAAATCACAAAAACAAGCACACACACACACACATTCTTTTTCTGTTTGTTTGTTAAAGGGTTAGTTCACCCAAAAATGAAAATTATGTCATTTATTACCCACCCTCATGTCGTTCTACACCCGTTCATCTTCAGAACACAAATTAAGTTATTTTTGATGAAATCCGATGGCTCAGTGAGGCCTCACAGCAATGCCATTGAACTTCTCAAGATCCAGAAAGGTACCTAAAACATATTTAAAACAGTTCATATGAGTTCAGTGGTTCAATCTTAATATTAAAAAGAAAACTTTTGTGCGCCAAAAAAAAACAAAATAATGACTTTTCAACGGTATATGATGGCCGATTTCAAAACACTGCTTTGAATCTTTTGTTTCGAATCACTGATTCGGATCACGTGTCAAAATGCCAAACTGCTGAAATCACGTGACTTTGGCGCTCCGAATCACTGATTCGAAACAAAAGATTCTAAGCAGTGTTTTGAAATCGGCCATCACTAGATACCGTTGAAAAGTCGTTATTTTGTTTTTTTTTGGCGCACAAAAGTTTTCTTTTTAATATTAAGATTGAACCACTGAACTCATATGAACTGTTTTAAATATGTTTTGAGTACCTTTCTGGATCTTGAGAAGTTCAATGGCATTGCTGTCTATAGAGGCCTCACTGAGCCATCGGATTTCATCAAAAATAACTTAATTTGTGTTCCGAAGATGAACGAAGGTCTTACGGGTGTGGAACGACATGAGGGTGAGTAATTAATGACAGAATTTTCATTTTTGGGTGAACTAACCCTTTAAACCTTTTACAATCAAAGTCTATAATATGGGCTCAATTTTCAAATTACCCCTACTAGCAGACCTATAATGTTATTGGGAATGGGATTAACTCCTTTTTTACATAAATTTTTGAAAAATGGCTGGAATTTGTACTAGCCTATATGTGCCTATATTGTGTTCAAATATGAAAGTGCTAAGCTAAAAACTCTTATATAGTTATTCATGCTTAGTCAAACACTTGGTCGGATTAAGTTAAATGCTATATGTTTATCTTATTCCTCAATTTGCCATCACACCCTCAGGTTATCATACACAAGATAGAGCTGGAATACCAAGCTTCAGTGAGTGCCTACACAGACGCACACACCAGGTAAAGTCCAAGAACTTTGTCACATCACAACCCCACCCAAATTAAATATAGATGAAGGCCTAAAATTTTGATGAGCCCCCAAACCATAACTTGGCAGTCCTGTCTGTGTGCATTCAAAATAACCTTTCAATCTCCCCTCAGTTTAGCTTCTCTTGTTTTTACAAGAGACAAGAAACAGCAAATCCTTCTGTTATGAGAAAGCATGATTATGAGATTAAGTTAAAAACATTAGCATAGTGCTAACAAATGCTACAGATTAAATGCGTTTTGATCATGCAAATGTCTTGTTTGTTTTTTCCCAATACAATTATACAATGTTTTTGGACTCTTGGACTGACTCATTTGACCCAAATGACACTATTTTCTTCTTTCATCATACAGATTTACAATGACACGAGGGTGAGTAAATGATGACAGAATTTTAATTTTTGGGTGGACTATCCCTTTAAAACTTTTCAGCGTTCTCGTGAAATCACAGAACAAAATGTAAATAATTGTATCCCTGCTTATGATGTTTCTACAGTGGTAATTTTGGTTTATTTTAATAAAAAAAGGAGTATTATTGCTTTGTAAAGCAAAGTAGCCTCTACAAACAAGCACTAGATTTGAAATATGTAATGAAGATCCTCTTTCTTTGAGGAAACTGCCAGTCTTTTGGTTGGTACAACAAGGTCTCCCTTAAGAGCTGACCTAATTTGCATCAGTCATTACATCAGCCTTCTATTCCTTCCAAGTCACTGTGGTTAAGCCATGGTAAGTCAACATGTGACAGGTAACCTGAACACGATCAGTTCCTCTCCACAAATAAGAGCTGTTCCTCAAGGGCCTACTTTAGAAGAACATCATTAACCTACTTTAGTTTATGTAGGGATGTGTGTGAATAGTGAATGTGAATATTTTGAGTGTTTGCCTGTACTTTCATGTGAACTAGTGGTGATGAAAGCAGACTTGCGGGGTTGGCTCACGTCGGCAGCATCTGGGTCCAAAGTTGCCCTGACACACCAAACCGACGCTCGACACCCGACGGCCAAGTAGCGCCTTTCTGAATCTGCGTTAGAAGAAATGCCTTTCCGTACCAGCAGGTGGCAGTAGCTGAACAGCCAATCAGAATGATCATATGTCCCGACTGACTGACGAGCTCCGACGCCGATTCAACATGTCGAATCGGCCGGAAAAAGGCGACAAGGACCAACTTCAGCCGACGGTGCGGAACGCGCTGAGAAAACTTAAGGCAGGAACACACCAAGCCGACGGTCGGCCGTCGGGCAGTTTTTGTTCGTCGGGCCAACTAAGTTTTCTCAGTGTGTTCCACACCGTCGGCTAAAGTTGGTCCTCATTGGCTTTTTTCTGGCCGATTCGACATGTTGAATCGGCGTCAGAGCTCGTCAGTTAGTCGGGCCATCTGATCATTCTGATTGGCTGTTCAGCTACTGCCACCTGCTGGTACGGAAAGGCATTTCATCTTGCGCAGGCACAGAACGGACGTGCTACTTGGCCGTCGGTTGCCGACCATCGGCTTGGTGTGTTCTGGGCTTAAGATTCATCATGAAGGCGATTAATTGGCTGTTGATAAGCATGTCACAATAAACAACCAAAGAATTCCCAATTTGGCCTACGATAAAATGACCAATATAGAGTGGTGCAGGGATGACGTAAATTTCTAGGCCATCCCAGATGTTAGCATCACATTGGTTCCTTCAACAAAAACCCAGTTGGATTTTTCCATAGGCTTCTGGATTATCAAAAAAAAAAAAAAGCTCTGTGATCAACAAAAGTTTTTGGCCCATCAAGATAATCTTCACAAGTGAACACAACTTTTATGAATTTTGAAGCCTAAATACAACCGCCAGAAGTAAAAAGCTAGGCTATAAACAAACGACATTGCAGTCCCACCACCACTAAGCGTCTGACAACTCTTTCTGTTTTTATCTAAAAAAAACATTTTCCCTGAAAGTTTGAGTTAGAATCGTTTTTATGAGCGCGATAAGCACAATGAGGCTGTAAAAACTGACTGAGCTTACCTTTTAGGTTTGATGAAGTTTAATGTCCCTAACAGCCTCTGTAGTCCCATTTTGCCACTTAGCAACCACCTTTTTCAAGACACATAACAGCTTGAAAAAACTCACGAGTGGGGTAATACTGATGTATTTTATATCGTAGAATAAAACATGAAGGCATCTTGAGCTTGTGTTTACCACACAGAACTTATTTCAGCCAATTAACACAAAAAACCCATTAAAAAAATCTATTACTTCAGGACGATGGAAACGGAAGTGGTAAAATGCTAACTCGTTTCTGGGTTTTGGCTTACAAAAATGCGTCATTCCTGCAGCACTCCTGGCAAAACTGTTATCAAAATCGCAATGTAGGCCCAAAAATGCAATATTTCTTCAATGTTGTGAAGTCTAGTAAAAGGAAACAAAGTACATTCAGGTGGACATAATCAAAGAGCATCTGAGAGTTGATGTGCTCTTCTAGCAGGATAAAAGGCAGAGTGATGTGGGAGAGAGAATGAAATACTGGTGTAAAGTTACTGTGTTTTTTCTCCTGAGCCCTCACTCTTATCTGCTCCCATCATCTCTTTCTCTCTCACATTCTCTTTCCCTCTTTCCTACAGACAAATCCTCAATTGTCAGGGTACGTGTGAACTGTTATTTCAGACCGGGCGACAGCTGATTGACCTCTGGACAAAGGAGTTCACTGTCCGGAGCAGGCTGCTGTGATCTTAAACAGTACAGATGCTTCAGAAGACAGAAGGTCTTCTGACTTCCTCAAGTGGTCAATCTTCTTTATTAAAATCTCAGGGTATGTACACTACCAGTCAAAAGTTTGGAATCAGTAAGATTTTTTATATTTTTAAAAGAAGTTTTGTCTGCTCACCAAGGCTGCATTTATTTAATTAAAAATACAGTAAAAACAGTAATATTGTGAAATATTATTACAATTTTAAATAACTGTTTTCTGTTTGAATGTATTTTATAAAGTAATTTATTCCTGTGATCAAAGCTGAATTTTCAGCATCATTACTCCAGTCTTCAGTGTCACATGATCCTTCAGAAATCATTCTAATATGCTGATCTGCTGCTCAAGAAACATTTATTGTGTACAATTGTACAAAATATTTGTATACAATTTTTTTTTTCAGGATTCTTTGATGAATAGAAAGTTCAAAAGAACAGCATTTATTTGAAATATAATCTTTTGTAACATTATAAATGTCTTTACTGTCACTTTTGATCGATTTAATGCATCCTTGCTGAATAAAAGTATTAATTTCTTTAATTTCTTTTCAGAAAAATAAAAATAAAAATTCTTACTAACCCCAAACTTTTGAACAGTACTGTATAATGTTACAAAAGCTTTGTATTTCAGATAAATGCTGTTCTTTTGAACTTTCTATTCATCAAGGAATCCTGAAAAAAAAGTACACAACTGTTTTCAACATTGATAATAATCATAAATGTTTCTTGAGCTGCAAATCAGCATATTAGAATGATTTCTGAAGGATCATGTGACACTGAAGACTGGAGTAATGATGCTGAAAATTCAGCTTTGCCATCGCAGGAATAAATTACTTTATAAAATATATTCAAACAAAAAACAGTTATTGTAAATTGTAATAATATTTCACAATATTACTGTTTTTACTGTATTTTTAATTAAATAAATGCAGCCTTGGTGAGCAGATGAAACTAATTTTAAAAACATTAAAAATCTTACCGATTCCAAACTTTTGACTGGTAGTGTAAGTGTTTCTGTGGCTCTGTTGGCTTAACAACAGTTAACAACTCAAATTTATTATAGCTTTTGAATATCATGATTTAATAATCAAGAATTCATTAATGGTGTGAGAGCATTTGCAGCAACTACAGGGCCAAGTTAGACCCTGCTGGTAGATGCCTAGAAGCTTTTTTTCCCTTTGACAGCAATTCAAACATGTACTGCCAATTTTTTAAATAATATATTAATCACAAATAGTATATTTTATTATTTTTATATTATATTGTAGTATATTATTATAATAGTCATGTTTAATACTTGTCAGCAACCACCAAAAAACATAAGTGAGGTGTTACTGATGTATTTCGTGTGTGGGCATTTAACCAAAAATCCATTCAAAAAATCCATTCACTGTTCCATGGAACCAAAAGTGAAAAAAGGCATATATTATATTATATTATATTATATTTAGTGCTGTCAATCAATAAAAAAATAACTTGATTAATCACATTTTTTCTGTGCTTAATCGTGATTAATCGCAATTAAAAACACGTTTTTATATGTTTTTAATATATTTTATAATGTAATAATTTCACAGTTAATCTCCAAATTGAAACAACATAAAGAAACAACATGAAGACAGTATATTTTAAATACTAATAGGCTATAGCTACTGATGTCTGGATGAAATTGATTTTTTCCCCAATTTTAAACATGAATTATAGCCATTCAACATTACAGTGTAATTAAACGCTATATCATATTTTTTTTACATTTATTAGGCATCAAAAATATAATAACTTTTAATTTAAGTGAACTTAGAACAATCCTCACATAAACCCATAATAAATGTCATATTTACCTGTGCCTTTCCTACCTGTCTAACATACAGAAAAAATACAGAAATTGAATAGTTACCAAACAGTCTACACTGCATAATTTATAGATTAAATATAGATAATCATTATTAAAGCTACAAAAGTTCTTTAGTCAACAGCAGTGAGTAATTTTCTCTGTTACCTTTGTTCTTTCATTATCTTCAATGACAGACGGCATTAGTGGTTGCTGTCACTTAAAGATCTGCCGCTGCTGCACATGACGCGGATCTCACACGAGTCCCACTTTATCACAGCTCTTTACTTTTGTTTTAAGATTTCATTTAACTAATTCAAGGCTGCTCTTATGTGGATACTCGACAAAACAGATGTTTTTGGCATTATTTTGCGTGTTATTGTTCGCTCAAGCGTGACAGAGAACTCGATTCTGGCGCGCCGTCCATGCACACGATGGCGTCGTGTGTGTGACAGGACATTTACAGACAGCGCATTCTCTTTTTCTCTTTTGGCGCTTTTAAATGGTTTAAAAGCATTTGCATGAATATGACAGTGATCATATATTATAATGCTAGCCAAAAGATGACAGAAAATTCTTCAAAAGATGACACAAATAATTGTGTTTATATTTTTAATGCGTTAAACTGGAAAAAAATTAATCGCATGCGTTAACGCATTAACGTTGACAGCACTAATTATATTATATTATATTATTAAGTTCCTTGGCTGTAAGTTTGATTAGATTTGTTTGGACAGAACATCCCTATAATGGTGATTTTAGGAAAAGTACCTGATGAATAAGAGTCGCATCACTGCTACTATGCGTCATGGTTCAGCATTTTCACCAATGCCATTGACATGTTAAAAGGTCTGGAATCTCAAAAATATTGTAATAACCATTAACCAGCATGGTCTCTGAGCATTGGCAATGTTTGGAAAAAAGTTGTAGGATGGGTTTGAAAAAAAAGTTTTCAACAATGTTGAAAGATGTTTTAAAGATGTTTTAAGGTTTTCCAACCACTAGGTTGGAACTATGGTCACTATCACATTTACCATGTTTTTGGCATACCAAAGCATTGGTAAAATACAGTATTTTATATTAAAAAAAAACATATATATATATGGCTGACCTTGGAACCTAGGTATCTTTCAAGTCTGTACGGAGGAGACCAGACTTGCATTTTAATAAGCTTGCACAGATAATATAGTCAAGGTTTCACTGGAACAGATTTAGGTGGATCTGTGGTTTTCCATTACAGACAACCGAATCAGGTATTACAGGAAAGGTTTCCCTACGACATTTGTGCTTTCCAGAGCTCTAGTGAACACAATACAGCTTGGATTACTGCAATTTGGCAGCACAATGGAGAAAGAAGGTATAATGAGCTGTTTCATCTAGGAGAAACAGGCTGAAGAACAGTCGTAGCTAATGAGGGTGATTTTTCTCATCTCGTTACTGACCAGTTTATTTGGCTAGTGATACCCGTGATGAAGATTGTATAAGGAGAAAATGAACCCTGTGCATTTATTCTTCATCAGTCCATCCATTCTCGCAGTATTCTAGAGGGTAAAAACAACATAATGCTCTCTAATGTCTTCCATGTGCTTTTGGGGTTCATGAGTAATCTGGAATGCGCTCACTCAATCCCCTTTCTCTTCATTTTTATTGTTTTTTTTTACTTTCTATTATGTTCTATGTTCTTTCTTACTGTCACTGCCAATTTCCCTCTCTCTCCTTCTCTCCCCCCGTCTCCCCCCTCTCTTTCTGTTTCTCCTATATTTGCACGTATGTTTCCACTCAGCCCAAAATTCTTTCCAATTCTAAGGCCTCTTCCTCCAGGCTAAAAGGAGGGGCCAGATCTGGGGCCAGTTTTCATGACCTGGATCAGTTTATCTTTCCATACTCTCTTTCTTTTACAGAATAATCCATATACTATTGCATAACAAAATCCTATTGAGTTACAGACTCAGAAGTTGATGCAATGTTGTTCCCACCTGTACAGCAATGAATTATTAGAAAGGTCTGTGTTGATTCATTTCATCAGACTGCTGTTTTAGATTTTGTGTACAAGCCATTCATACTGTAGATTCAATTTACAATACACAGACCCAGTTATGAGATAAGCTCAAATTCAAACATCATGTGCCTATGGAAACCTCCCAAACTTTCGATCACTTTCTCTCAGAAATCAAATACTCTGACACAAAAGGTTTCTTGTCCAAAAGTCGTTGTATCCTGAAGTCTCACTCGCTCTAGTCTTACTCATGACAGTCTGCCCAGTGCAAAAAGTTAAAGCCTCCAGGAAAGCATCCTATATGGGGCTGGTTTTTATGTTAGCTTTAAAGTATTGTCATAGAGGGAATTTTCCACCTTAAAGATTTCACAAAACAGGACACCTGTAGAAAAGGTCCTGTTGTCTTATACATTAATATGATTTGAGTCTTCAAGTGTGTTCTGTATTTCTCAGTTGCAATATAATGTATGTGATAGATTTTGTGCTCCATTATTTGAGATATTTTGAGATAGAATTAATATTTGTTGCCAGTACAATTCTGAGTAATTGGAGATCTTCACATCTTGAACACACATTTCTGAGAGCACTAACTTTAATTACAGAGCACCACCACCAAATTATCTTCTGAGCTTTCACAAATGTGCTGCACAGAAACATTCAAGAAAAGAATTGCATATAATTATTACATTCTGTCATTTACTCAGCCACATGTTGTTCGAAAAACTGTATGACTGAAAAGCAGAATGTCCATCCTACAATTTTCCATATAATGAAGGTGAGTGGTGACCAGCAGCTGTCAAGCTCCAAAAAATAACTAAGAGCACCATAAACAGTCATGAACTTTATTCCAAGTCTTCTTAAGTCATAGAACCAGATTTCACCAAGTGCAGCATGTTTCAGGATTAACATCTTTGTTGATCCTGGAAAATATTCCAAACAACCAATCAGATTTTAAGGAAAGTTTACAGTTTATGTCAAGTTTAGGCTTACAGCCAGGGTTAGGTGCTTCTACATCAGTGTTCTTCACCTATAGTTTCCCTCTGATTTTAGGGATAGCTTATGATTAGGGTTGGCTTATGGGTAGGGATATAGTTTAGATACATTTTCGAAGAGGAATGTTGTTCCAGGATAAACAAAATATGTTGACGCAGGAATGCGTCTAACTCAACAAAATCAGGACATGCCCATATGATAGATGTATGTGAGGAAAATTGCAAATTTAAGCTGTTAGATACTGATAATTCAGGTTTGCATATATTCAAGTACGCTGTGTCCAAATGCGTCATGTTTCATGCTTGTCACCAATATGCCAAATGTCATTAATTTTCATGTGTCTTGTAACTTATCACGATGTGCCAAATTTGATTATGCACATATTCAGTCTCAAGAATAAATGGAAGTAATTCATTTTTAGGGGAACTGTCCCTTTAAGGATCAGGTAACGTTCTTTTACAAATCATCAAAGAACTCGTTTGGTGCAGTTTTCGTTTCATTGGTAACATGGACTCCTTTGATTGGTGGAGCTGCTCGCTTCAGGATTATGAGAAGTGTTATGAGTATTAAAGATAATTTGTTAAAAATGACTTTGATATCACTGACTCGTGGCTTTTATGGAAGCACATATCATCGCTTAATCTCAGAGCTCATGGTAGATCTGTCTTGATGGGTTTATACGTTATCTCAAATATATTTCTCTATGGAGAAAATGAATGAGATTTTTATTGCGCTCTTGAACTTGATTTCGTTATCATGTTTCCAGTTGAAATTCAAAACCAGACCACCATCTTCATAATTTTAGAATTACTATCATCTTTCGCAGTATTATTTAAGTCAAACTTAAACCAAATGTCTAATGAAAATGTCTTTGAATATGCTGTTTCGCTTTTGCTTGCTAATGTTTCAGTCTTCAGCACAGCCAGAAATAGAAAATAGCTTCATCTGGGAATCGGCTTAGTCCTCAAAGCTCACTATACTGCTCTGATGTTGAAATAGTTTGGGGTGGGGGGGTTGAGGGGGGAGAAAATTGGAGAACCAGATTCAGTTTCACTCGTCTGTAAAAAGCCAGGAATAAGGTTGTCATGGCAACACGGGTAGGTTTGAACTCCCTCAAAAATCCCCCTTAAACCGACATTAAAAAGAGTATAAAACATAATAGAGAGCCATGGTACCATTTATTTTTGGGTGCAAAACTCTCTGGAAAGGCTTGGTCCTTTTTCCTAGGCTGTTCGGCTCAGCAAGAGTTCAGACTAAGAGAGTGTTTTAATGATGCCTGCCGGAATCACATCCATCTGCTCATTATTTAGGCCTAGTTTTGCGGCTGGCTCAAATTAAAAACTGATAGTGGCTGCTCCCAGAGTCCCTGCTTTGAGGTGAGGTCCATGGCTCCTCCAAGACTAATGCTGCATTCATAATCGCATACTGTCTGAGTATACGTTTGAATAAGAACTTATGTTTTATATAGTGTGAATGCATGAATAAAATTTGGACATAGTACTACATCTGCATCACTTCAGTGTTTTTGTAGGACTACCCAGAAGTTCGTCAGCCTGCTTCCCTTGACAATAAATAAATAAATCTCTTTGGCCAACAAACGTTTATAATTCTTAACCATTTTGTTCATGATAATCTTCACATATGAACTCAACTATTATGAATTTTGAAGCCTACAAGTACAATTGTCAGAAGAAAATGAGTTTACCTGTTTGGCATGATGATGTTTAATGTCCGCTAATGTCCTCTGTAGTCCCATTTAGCCGCATGTTAGCTACCGCCTTTTTCAAGACAAGTAAAAGCTTTTTTTAAAAATCACTATACTGATGTATTTTATGTTATAGAATAAAATGTGAAAATATCTGTTAACCACAGGCCTTATTATTTAAGTTTTTTTTTTTTCTTTACTTAAAACCAATTTAAAAAACACATTGACTTCAGGACGATGGAACCATAATTGCTAAAATGCTGACTCGTTTCCAAGTTTTGGACTACAAAATTATGTCATCCCTGCAGCACTCCATTCACAATTTCTGTCCCGTGGCCTAACGGGATTATAGAGTGTCCATCAGATGTGCACTTCGGAATCTGAAGTAGTGGGAAATAGTAGGTCATCTGGGTACTTTTAGCCTGCTGGTTTATGAATACTATAAATTCAAGCACTCTATTTACTCTGTTTTTTCTCTCTCTCTCTTTTTTCTGTTTTTCACCTATTGTATAGCAGAGAATTAGGTATTTTCAGACGCAGGGTGATTGTATTGATTGTATTGCATGTGATAGCCACGCCCACTGAAATCTCATTGGTCCAAATAACTGCACAATAAATATTAAATATCTTTTGATTAGATGTGTATTTCATCACAAACAAATTGCTTGCTGCTGGAAACTTGTCACATCATGCTTGGTGTATATTTATTAAAAGAGAACATTTGTGTAATATCATTAACTGCTAAACTGCATTTTCTTAAAAAATACTATGTAAACAGAAACTTCTTTTTTCCTGCTGGTTCCTTTTATGTCTCCTCACAGAGTAGAGTGGACACAAATGGTCCACTGAACTCCATGTGAAGAGGACCTGTTTCAAGAAAAGGTCATGTAAAGGAATGTGCCCCCTTGTGGGGTCAGAGTTTAAAAGTCAAGGGTCGCCTTCATTCTCTTAATGGAGCAGTCCATTGGTAAGGTGCCAGAGATTACACTGTTCTATGTTCGGAGCACAACTAAATACAACCCAACATGTTCTTTCTCTTTGTCTTCTGTTCCTCAGTGGGAACCAAAAGAAGAGACTATAGTATAAATTAAGAAACAGTGTTCCTCAAGCTTCTATTGTCATATAATATACTGTATCTCAACCGCAGTAATAAGCTCCTTTAGAGCAATGATTCCTAGCTGGTGGGTCTTGACCTAAAAATCGCAGCATTTATTTTATGATTGGGCCAAAAATACAGTATATATTTTATCCATCTTATTTTGCAATGCAAAGTAAGCTAGGTTACACTTTATATTGATGGTCCCCTTTAGACATTCTGTTGACTTTAAGTAACTTTTCACCTACATGTCAACTAACTCTCATTAGAGTATTAGTAGAGTATTAGTTGAGTATTAGTAGACTGGTAAGGGAAAGGTTAGTAGAATAAGTTGACATGTAGTTGCAAAGTTACTTAGTAGAATGTCTGTTAGGGGAACATCAAAATAATGTGTTAGCAGATATTAAGTTTACTAATACTGATGAGAGTTAGCTGACATGTAGTTGAAATGTTACTTACAGTTAGTACAGTGTCTAAATGGGACTATCAATATTTTTGATGGATTGTTTATTATTTAGAATTACTCAAATAAACAATTCTGGTACTTTGTTGGGTCTGCAATGATGCCTAATGTAAAATTTTCTTCTCTACAGTGAAACCTGTAGAGAACCGCTGATTTAGAGCTGTTGACTTCTATCAGATCTTTCATATTGTATTCAGTGAACAACAGTAGTCTGAAATTATGCATGTTCTTGCTCTCCCTTAATCACTTCAGACCAGGTGGCTTTGTGGAACTGCAGACTAATTAGAATTATGTAAATGCAATAATCCACTGAGTCAAATTCTGAGCCACTACTTACTAATCACTATGATTCTTACGTAATTTTGTATTTTCTCACGGGTAAATGGCATGTAGCAACATGCATGTGGGAACATGCAGATCTGAGTGTAATGATTTTAATGTTTCTACCTGATGCGATCCAATTAATCAGTCAGTCAGTATTTGTATTTTTGTATGCGTTTTAAACTGTTTTTAATATTATATTTGTGTGCAAATGCATTAGCAGTGTGAATGTAAAACATTTGTCATACCAATAAAGCACACTAAAATTGAAAACTGTGAAAAAATAGACACATTGCTATATTGCGTCAAGATCCAAAGTCTATATTTTCAGCTTAAAAATACTGACCGCTATGCCGCAGCTTTTTGTTACTGCTAATGAGACTGGAATCTCTCCCGCTGTTTAATGGGGCTAGAAAAATACCGTATTGTGCTCGTTCCTAGGCCTAACCCTGACCACATACTAAATTACAGCTTGGACTGGTGCGCACATATGGACTTGGCAGGATGATAAACTAGCACAGGCATTTAACTCACCAGCTCGAAATGAGAAGAGCACAACATATAAGACATGTAAATATACCACTTATTTCCAACAAATCGCTGCTACAATATTCCAAACTATCAGCCATGATACAGTCATGAAATTTTCATATGAAACAGTCGAAATGCAAAGCGTGTAGCTCATCTATTCCAGTTTCTGTGCTCTGCAGGCATCGGCAACAGCAGGAGGAGAAACTGCGGGCTGTGGTGATGCTCCTTTCATCTCCTCTGGCTGTGGATCAAGCAGTGTGTGCTGCCTCCACCCGCACTCACTCCTCCTCCCCCTTCCTCCCTTCATCCTCCACCCAACTCCTGTCAGGAGAAGGCACTGATGCAGCATCCCAGTGGATTTCATTCACCATCAGCACATACCCGGTTTTTAACCCTCTTTAGTTTTGAGTTTTGTTTTGTTGGGGTTCTAAAAAGAAATCGTATACATTTAAACGGTATTTAAACACTGTGCTATTGCTATATATATAGACAATTGTTAAATTAGTAAATATAGTTAATGTATGTTTTATTTAGGCCACTTACATTTTTTTAAAAATAAGTAAAGTAACTATATAATTAATTGTATTGATTATTAATTTATTTAATAATTGATTTACACATGATGTTTTCACTGTTTAAAATGTTCCATTGACTCGAAAGACAAGTAATATTGAAGCTTTTTTATTGTTGCACTTTTTCAGAAAGGTGACACTTATCCAGGAAAGACAAATACAAAACTGACTGGACTAATATGATTGTTGACAATGAAAGTGATCTGGCAAATGTAATACAAAATGAATATGACTCCACATCTGGCCAAGCAGCAACTATTCTCACAACCACATTAGAACATGATCCATCTCAGCTGATCTCATTCATTATCTCTGCGAGGCACTTCAGCCAATTTACCGAAACTCAATGAAGGCTTGTTATTCTCTATTGGAAACTGGGGGAAATCTTATATTTAAACACATACTTGTCAAGATTAAAGAGGACAGCTTTTAATT
Organism: Hypophthalmichthys nobilis; assembly: GCA_037950665.1. Classification (NCBI taxonomy): domain Eukaryota; kingdom Metazoa; phylum Chordata; class Actinopteri; order Cypriniformes; family Xenocyprididae; genus Hypophthalmichthys; species Hypophthalmichthys nobilis. The sequence continues at coordinate 14,538,047 of CM075471.1, forward strand.
TGACTCAACTGAAGGCCTTTTAAGGGGTTCTTAATTCAGGGCAATTAATCTCAGACTGGGGTGTATAATAAATCAGTAAATGCAATGGGATGAGACGAGAGATGAACACATGAAAACAATTTAACAGTGGTGGATTTCTTAAGCAAAAATAACAAAAAATAGAGACAAAATTACATCCTATTGTGGAAGTATTCTTAAATTGTTGCATACATCTTAACTTAAATATCAATGTGATGACAGCACCCTCCTCAAGTTAATCTTTTAATGTATATGTTCTTATACACATAAGACAAGTTGCTGGTCAGCAGCTACAAACATTTGGCTCCTTTTTAAGAAACAAAACTAATTGTCATGTCATGCATCTTTCCATATCCTACTGCGTCTCCTTAGAACATGGCATTTGAGACTGACATTCATCTATCTGCAAGGTATATATGTGACCCTGGAGCACAAAACCAGTCAAGTCGCACAGGTATGTTTGTAGCAATAGCCAACAATACATTGTATGGGTCAAAATTATCGATTTTTATCGATATCTTTTCTTAGGATATTACGTAAAGATCATGTTCCATGTAAATTTCCTACCATAAATATATCAAAAATTTATTTTTGTGAGTGGATATGCATTGCTAAGGACTTCATTTGGACAACTTTAAAGGCTATTTTCTCAATATTTTGATTTTTTTTGCACCATCAGTTTCTAGATTTTCAAATAGTTGTATCTCTGGAAATATTGTCCTATCCTAACAAACCATGTTGATATGATGTTATATTATACGTTCCTTAAATTCCAGCTGATTTTGCCAGGTTTTCTAAATCACGCCATGCTTATATAAAGCAAACTGTTAAAATATTGAACACATTGTAATTAATTCTCTCTCTCTCTCTTTCTCTCATTAAAATTAATTTAAAAAAGATTTTAATGACACACTACTTTATATTAGATAATATGGCACATAGATTAATAAGTGAAGACAGAAAACCAAAACCAAAGCATCTTCAGTTGCCCAAAATGAATGTGTTCTGCCTTAAACAACTCTTAACCACAGGTCAGACCACATTATTATGCATCTTAGCTTTAAATGACAGAAAAATATAGTGTTTCACAAGTCCATTACACACAGAAAATCACTGAATGCACAAAACCATTCGTTCCCTCACACTTGGAGTTCACCTCACATTCTCAATATAGGCTCTCTCTTACCACACTGTTCAGATGACATATTTGCCATAACTTATTGGAAGGGCCAGTGCTTTTCTGAGGTTGACATGTGCATATCTTAGTAATGCCCCCACAAACCACACATTTTGTTATAGTCCTGTCCTGCCATAGCTGAGTGTAGTGAATTTTGCAAGTTTTGCAATAACATGCAAATTCTGAAGCAAGCTGTAAGTTAAAGAGATTTAGGCTACATCTTGAATGTGTTCTTGGTTAACCCTCATGCAGTTTTGGGTCTGAAACACCTCAAGCCCCTTTTGATAGCTCACAGGCGTACATTACATGGAAATATCAGGTTGATACTTCTTGACTTTAACTAATTTCATGAAAACTGATTATAAACAGGATCTCAAGATTGCTATGTCTGTTTGAGGTCTCAAAGACATGGTGTTTGCTATTCTCAGATCAAATCTTAAACGGTTCAATATTCTATTCAATGCTTCTATTCAATATTCTATTAATGGCAACAGTTGGCATTATTTACAGTGTATTCTAACAGAATGTTTATTGTGATATCTTGTGTATTATTTACAGCTACTTTTGTTTAATGGTAATTTGATTTTATAGGCAAGTTTAGATTGAGATTAAGAACAAATTTAGATTGAAATACATTATTCAGTTAAAGTATTTTACATAAATATATGATGTGCTTTTCAAAAGAAAAACGTTTCTATATAAATGTAAAAAAGCCCCTGAAAAAAAACAATTCAATGGTCCAAATATCGCCCCATAATAATTCATCTCTGACACAAAATGTAGCAGTGGATTTGTCAGTCGTTTATTTGAATTTGTTTAGCTATTGTTTTGTCTTGTTTTAATGTTTATTATATTTTTTACAAGGGTTTCTTGGTATCCGATTGACCCCAAATATACAAATGTTATTACTTTTCTACCATCTTCTTTTATGAAGTAACAAAAAACACCTTTCTAAAAACTCTACTTTGTGGTAAAACAGGGTTAAAGCCTCAACAAGATCTGTGCAATTAATTTTAACTTAGTGCAGGACACGATTTGTAAAATTTTGAAGGCAAAAATAGGAGGTTTTGAATGCTGAAAATACTTAAAACGAACAAAACAGGGGCCCCTGGGACCCCAGTCTCAACGTTACAGGATTAAATCCAAATCCAGCTGCTCTGCAGAATCCATGACGGTGTTTGGATTGCGCGCCTCCTGCTTTTCACTCCTATTGTGATGCTCCGGCTCACACACTCACTTAACCCAGCGCCAACAGCCAAAGAAACTAATGCTGCCCTCTTTACCAGCGTTTGAGTTTTTAAAACTATGCCTTGATGCAACTTAGTAACCCTGCTGGAGTTCGGAAAGTGGGAGAAGTAAAAAGGGAAAGTTGGGAAGTAATCGGTGAAGTTTTTTGCTATTCCCGTGCAGGAGCGCATCGAGCCATAATGGCGAGTCGTACGCGGACAGGATCTCGATTCTCCCTCGCGGCGTGGAGCACACACTCCCGATCATACTGGAATAACCTGGGGATTTCAAAGTGGAGCCTAGTCGCCCTCTTGGTGTTTGTTTGTGGTGGATTTTGTGGTGCGGATAGTGAGTTTTCGATCCTGGAAGAGGCTCAAGTTTTGGCAGTGCAGATGAAGAAGCTGTCTACTCAGGAGCTGGGTGTTCTCACCATGCAGGTAACACAACAACCTTTTAAAACTTAAGCTTGTGTCTTTTAATGCACGTTTGTACATTTATAATATTTGTTAGAGAGTTTAGCTTGGTCTAATTATCTTGAATGACTTTGAAAGTGCACGTTATTTAAGAGAGTCATGTACTGTCATATACTATTGTGCATTTCTATATACGTTAACTACCTTCATGCTTATTTCCATGGTTTGAATTGTTTATAAAATGTAAAGACTGTTCATTTCAGAGTTATTTGGCCATTTAAAAACATGTTGACGTAATGACAGTCTTCACAAGTGCACGTTTATTGATTGACTGTTTCCAGTCATGCTTGCGTGCATTCGTTCCTTTAAAAGCAAATATGATATGAATGTAAAAACTGCATTTGAAAGATTCGTTGTTTACTTTCTCCGTGTACATTTTTTCTTCATCAGAAACATCTGCAGTGTCCCATTAGTTCCTCCAGTCAATGTATGAACATATCTGCATTTTGTAAACAGACAATGTGTACATTTATTTCACTAACGTGTTATTAGGTTAGTTTTAAAAACCGGTGTAGTTTCCTTTTCAACGACATTTTTTTTTTATATTAACGCGGGGTTTGGGGGTCATTATATAAGCAAATATTCTTTATTTAAAAATATCTAACCGTGTGTTTTTTTGTAAAGACTGATATGCAGTACAATGATTTGGCGCCACCAAAATCAGACAGATTACGTATGTACACCGTAGTGTGTGTGTGAAATTCATGCCAATTCCACACTAATTATATGTTTTCTGTCTTAACCCTCTATCGTAAAGTTTCAAGCTCGACATTCGGATATTATAAAACATATTCTTTTAGCCATTACAATGAATTACGAAAAAAGTGTGTTTACGCAACAAATGGCAAATTTGTTATGGCTCTGTGATGTGTTGGTGTAAACGCGCGCACTTCAGAGGGAGCGCGCACAGAGGTGGGCAGTAGGGGGCCAGACCCAAATGGCCTTTCATCTGTGGCATACTATACTGCTGTCCTAGCTCCTCCTTTTTTCTTTGTCACACTCAGATGTTAATAATCTCTTTCTCTCTCTCTTTCTCACACTTTTTTTTTGCCTCTCTCTCCCTGCTCCCTTTGGACTTTCAGTTGGTTGTAAATCGAATGAATTACTCATGCAGGCACATTTACAAATTGGCAACCTCCACCGAATATCTGTTTTTGAGATCCATTTTTCTTCTCTTGCATTAAGCCATGTATTTAGTAAAAGTCATTTCCCACAAACGAGACTGTCTGCTTCCAGTTTAAATATTCCTGTGCCCATAAAAACATATCTGACTTTGTGTATCTACAAACTCTTTTACACCTGTTTCAAGACCCAACCCAGTGTTTGATGTTAATGAATGAGATTCATTTTGTTTACGACAAAACAAAATGTCACTATTTAAGAAGATATATATGATTTTTGTCAGTATTTATCTTTCATGCTTCACAATTAATGACCAGATTTTTTTAAGAGGTTGTTTAATAATTATTATTTTAATATCTTAAGTATTCTGTAATTTTCTCATAGCAATCAGTCAATTCCTAATTTAAGATGTGCTGCTCACATAAATACTCAATATCACCTGTTAAGTGTACTGATAGTTGTAAATAACATTTCATCTTGGGTATATTTGCTTTTTTATTTGGAGTATTTCTTGTCAGGCATGTCTGAGCTCTCTCTGTTCGTCCATCAGACTGGTGGCTGTGGTTTAAGTTGAGGCTATTTGAACTGAGGCCTCTTAATTGAATAATGATGGTAATTCTGAATCAGTGTGTGTAAAAAGTAATAGACACGGGCTAGAGGATTGATTATGCATACTTGGCTGGTGCTTGTCATATCCTTTTTTTTTTTTTTTAGTGTCCTGTCCTCCCACATCAATGAACATTGTCAGAATAAAATCTAACAGCTGAGTGTTTTTGTGATACGACTGTAGTGAAAATTGTGCTGTGGTCATGGGTAAATCCAAAAACTTTTAGATGCACCTGAAATTTAAAGGGAAAGTTCAACCAAAAATTTATATTTTGTAATTTGCTCACCCATTCCAAACATGTATGTCTTTCTTTCCTCTGTGAAACACACAAATAACATATTTTGAAGTTTTTGTCCATGAAATAAAAGTCAGTGTGATCCTAAACAACATTGGACCTCATTGACTATCATTGTAGGGGGAAAAAAAAGTCTTGTTTGTGTTTCAACAACATGAACATTGTCATAATTTATTCATCCTTATTTAAATTTAAAGGACTGGCTTATACAATGGCTTATTCATTCCTGGCGTCTTCATATCGCATAGTGATGTTTAGTTCTTGAATTTTTCTCTACAGACTGGTCTAGGAATCAGTCTTTGTGCTGGATTTATCAATGGAAATTAGTCCTGGTTTGAAGCACATTTCATAGTCTCTGGGTGGGATGATCTCTGATGAAATAACCCATTGAGACAGAGCCGTTGCAAATGACCCATCCAGTTAACGACAGTCCATCCATCAGCTCACGGCCACTGGGGCCCCTTCAAAGAAGTCCAATCTGATGGGCCACCCCCCTCCTCACTGCCGAACTGGTCACACATCTACAAGTTTTTTAGCTAATTCGGTTACAGTGGATGAGTGTGTAACAGTAGATTGTTCGTGAGGCCAAGGCTTTTCGGCCATGCTTAATTAGCTCTGGAGTATTTGTTGTGTTGACTGTCCACTACTCTGTGACTGTGACCTTTGGAACTGTTCCCTGCTTAAGTGCACATGCTCGACTGGGGGGAACTGCCACTGGTCTTGATCAGAAGAACCCTGACCTGCCATTAGCTTCTGAGGATCGTGTATAATTAGTTTTCTTAGAACTGGTTGAAGATTATTACGATGACTCAATGTTGACGATAGCAAAAAAAAAAGTACTATGGCAGTACCATGGTACAGTGGATTATCAGAAGGTCTTACTCAGGTCATTTGATATGTCTTGCAGCTAATATTAATATACTATGGTATTTGCATGGTACTTTAAAGAATACCATGGAATTATTGTATTGTATGTCTGTTTTTGTTATTTTAAAAAAAACAATACTATAGTACTTTTTGGTTATTTAGATACAATGTTTCCTTATTGCTGACCCAGTAGTGAAATTGGGGTCATAGACTAATTTTCTGACAGAAATTCTTACTGACCCCAAAATTCTTATTCATGTTTTTGAAAGAAGTCTCTTATGCTCACCAATACTGCGTTTATTTTTTCAGAAAGACAGTAAAACATCTATTTTGTGAAATTATTATTAACATTTTTGTATTTTAATATATTTTATAATGTAATTTATTCATGTGATGGCAAAGCTAAAATTTCAGCTCATGCTGAATTGTGCTCAAAAACATTTATCAATGCTGAAAATATTGTGCCGCTTAATATTTTTGTGGAAACCGTAATATTTTTTTTTTGAACAGCATTTACTTGAAATGGTAATCTTTTGTGACATTATTAATATCTTTACTGTAACTTTCTGAATGTAATGCATCCTTGCTGAATAAAATGATTGATAAAGACATCTTGCTGACCCCAAACTTTTCAAAAGGTGGTGTATATAAATGACAGTCAGGAATAAAGAAAAGGGGGAAAAGTCTTTTTAAAAAAATTCAGTTTAAAGCACAAGACCATATTCTTAGAAATGTACTTTTTGTTTTCATATTTCATATGGTTTTGATAAACCTTTTTACCATTTTAGCAAAAAAGTTATGTGGTGTAACCAAGTAAAAAGAAATGTTTGTTTAATAAAAATGTTCTTACTACTTTAATACATGCGAAAGTACACGACTTATTAATCATAAAATATCATAAATATTCAAAAAATGTCATTCATTAAACTTCTGGAGAGTCACACCACATGACATTTTACAGTCTTGATTATGATATCAGGGCAGGTGTAGAGTTACGGTGTGTTGCTTGTGTTTAGGTCTTTGAGTTCACTTCTCACTCTCACGTATAAAAATCCATAGTCTAATGTCGCTTTCTCAGAGTCTTAAAGTGGTTTGCGTTTCTGTAGCACTAGCAGTCAGTGAGTTAAAAGCAATTTCTGCTTTTCTCCTCCAGCTGTTTGATTCCAATTAGTGATGATGGCAGCAGAAGAGTCGCTCTTTCGGTTTCTCTGTACACATGTTGGCCTGTTTTTTCCCCATATCTTTTCTGCTTTATGTTTCACTCTATTGTCCCTGTCCTTTTGTCCCCTCACTGATTTTCAGTATCCCGTTGAAACCACTCCCATACTCAAGTTAACAATCTAAAGGGATCGTTCTTTGCCGTCCATCGCAGCAAAACATTTGTATGCTTTAATTGGGCTTTCGGTGAGGGGAAAAAAAGGCCACCCCAGCAGTCCTATCGCCGGGTATCACCATGGTAAAGTAAACCTCGGCGAAGCCATTGTGCCGTATTTTTCATTCACTCAAAACTTCACCAAGAGGGCTTCTCATTGCACGGCTAGGATGCGCCTGTTATTGAACGACCTAGTTAGAAAGTCTGCAGTGTGGAAGCTTTTGAGAGGAGGTCTTTCATTCACAATCTCCCAGAGGCAAACCCCCCACCCTTTCTCTTGGAGAAGAGCCCGCCTTCTGTAGTGCCTTTATTTACCAGGAGCTGTAATTAACCGGCCTTTTTTAATCAGTTTGGGCTCTTTCTCTCACACACACGTAGGGAAGAATAGAAGCTTCATGGGAACTGGCCTTTGTGCAACGCTCAAAAGGTTCTTTCAGTAAGTTCCTACAGGGTCGACCTGGGATGGGACATCGGGCCTTATCACAGAGTCTTCAATAGGGAGGTCTTCACACACCCTACCCTATCCCAAGGGGGATGGGGATGGGAGACCAGGGGCCCCACTGCGCTCTCAGAAGTGTGTCTGTGTTGGTGTTTGTTGGATGACTATGCGGGGTGGCTTGGTGCTTGTTCTCTCTTCAACCTTTATGTTTTTTGGGACTGTGATCTCCTTCCCCCTCTCCTCTGATACGGCCTTACATTCAAAGAGAGAGACGAGAAGGGCCCTTACTGCATTCGCACCAGACTATTTTTCATTTCTGCTTCTTTTCCTTTCAAACTGACAGCCCCCTCTCTCCAGGGTCCAGACCATCTCGATAACCCTCTTGTTGTTGTTCATCTTTTGAGTAAACAGAGTAAAAGAAACTTATAGGATTGAAGAGTTGGTTGTCAATTAAGGATCTGCATTGATATTTAACATTTGATTATTCAATTTCTGTACCTGAATACTACTGATAGACTTAACTGAAACATTTAAAGCACAGTTTATATAATTTGTTATTTTGTATTTGTTTGTGCTATGCTTGTAATTTGTTTTGGTTCTTATTTTATTACTGACCGTTAACTTGTCTTTAATAATGTTTGAACTTTATATTAAGTCAGGCTAGTAGTTTTTGCTATAGTATTAGAATTGGAATCAAGAATTGTGAAATTTCACTCGTATTTAAACTTTTGGTGTCATAATAAGCATATTTATTAGAACACAATGTTACATGAGTTAACATAACAAAAACAAGAATTTTTGTGTGTGGCAGGGCTGGTGAAAATTTTGGCAAAACAAGTAAATCATTCACATATATTCAAATGACATGTTCTTGCATTTCTTGAGCTCAAAGGCATCCAGTTTTGGATTGATGTGAGGGTGAATATTTTGTTGGGCTTACAGAATATTTTTATTGCATATGTTTATTTTATTTATATATTCCTTCATTGTGTAATTCATATTCAGTGTGTTTCAAGTAAAAAATTCTAAATCTAAAGGGTTAGTTCACTTTAAAATGAAAATTACCCCATGATTTACTCACCCTCAAGCCATCCTCAAGCCTCATGACTTTCTTTTTTCAGACGAATACAATCGGAGTTATATTAATAATCACCCTGATGCTCCGAAGCTTTATAATGGCAGTGTACGGAAACCACCTGTTTGAAGCTCGAAAAAAGTCCATCTATCCATCCATCCATCCATCCATCCCAAACGTACTCCACGCGGCTCCGGGGGGTTAATAAAGGCCTTCTGAAGCAAAGCGATGCGTTTGTGTAAGAAAATATCCATATTTAACACGTTATAAAATAAAATAACTAGCTCCTACCAGACCACCTTCCGCATTCAACTCATGAAATGAAACTTATGAAACGTTGCGTCAGTTACACTTGTTTTGTAAGTCGAATACGGAAGGCGGTCTGGCGGAAGGCATCTAGTTATTTTATTTTATAACTTGATAAATATGGATATTTTTCTTACACAAATGCATCGCTTCACTTCAGAAGGCTTTTAATAACCCCCCAGGAGGCGTGTGGAGTACATTTATGATGGATGGATGCAATTTTTTCTGTGCGCTGCCATTATAAAGCTTGGGAGTGCCAGGGTGATTATTAATATAACTTCGATTGTATTCATCTGAAAGAAGAAAGTCATATACACCTAGGATGATTTGAGGGTGAGTAAAATCATGGGGTAGTTTTCATTTTAAAGTGAACTAATCCTTTAAGTCCTGTCTGACCATTTAGACATGAGCATAAATTCCGATTTCCACATTTTGATTGGACTTGTAAAAAAAAACAACAAAAACATGTCTTGCTGTTCAGGTTTCAACTTCAACAACTAAACAAATTTGAGTCTGGGCACAACAACAACAAAAATTTCTTTTTTTTTTCTGCCTGTCTGAACAATTCCTATGTTAGTTATGGGGCTGTTTAGTTTTTTCTTTGAGAAGCCTTCAGTGTTGTAACTCAGTTTGTTTGGTCTTCCTACAGCTTTTATCTTCACTTTAAAGGCTGTTGAATTAATCTTGGAGTAGTTTTCTCAGGTTGTTATTGATTGTTTAGAGAATGTGCATTTTGAATTGACGTTTGAGATTCTAGAGACTCATGTATTATGTATATACGGGGCTAGTTTGATAGGGCATCGAAGTGTCTGAGGCAGGAATGTTTCGGTGTGGGAGGAGTAGACGGGGGTCTGAACAGCCCTGAAATGACAGGTTGAGGACACAAACCCATTCACTGAGAGTGAATGAATGAACTCCACTTCATTAATCCTGAACACTTTGATCACATTCACACCTGCTATTACCATCCATCTCTATTTTTTTTTTTTCTAAGCAGTTCACAATATTAAAGTGCTCACCTTACAGACACTCTGTCTGGGCATCGATTCTTTTGCTTTATGCTTCTCTAAAGTGGCCCTATGCCAGACGGTGTTTTATTTGTTCCAGGAAGCAACTTTAATATATAAATGAAAATGTTCTGTATATTGAAGAATTTTGGCAAAACTTGTATTCTCCATCAGAGAGGAAGGAGCTCAGATAGAAGATGGATGCATTTAGAGATTAAGAGAGGGAGGATGAGAGCGCCCACTGTGTTTGATCAGGGGTCACTCCCTGATTTAGAGATTAAAGAGGATCCATAAATACAGAGGTCAGTAGTTTGCATCCCATCCAGACCCCTTTATCTGATAACCTTTGAGATAAGAAGATAGGTGGGAATTCCTCTTTGTGGTACTTGGGGCACATTTCCTTTTTATTCATGACAGGCATAAGACGGTTAGACCTGTGCCTCTCTTAGCGTTTTATGATTGGCATTTTTTTCTTACTTATGGTTTTGCTTAATATTTAAGTCTTAAATAACATCACACTAAGACACATGTTGTCATTGTGCAAAAATTAAGGATGTATGATATGTTGATGCCATATCAATATCATTATAATAATATTATTATTATATTTTATTAACATGTATTTTATTTTGTGTAATTTCGATTATTGTTTTTGGGGCATTCTCATTTCTGACTGTTTTACATTTTGATTGACTTTGCTGTCATCTTGCACTCTTTTAAAGTTAATTTTAATAACACTACATTTAAGTGTTATTAAATTATTAATCTTTAGCAGACTGAATGAAGGCTTTATGAATATTCATGTTTCATATTTATATTTTGATTCCTAAATTCACATGATTTTTAGATATTTCTTATTTTATTATTTCTTTATTTTAATATTTTACTTTCAGTATTTACCATTTTATTATTGGCCATAACGATAAATCAAACATAATTATCACTTAATTTGTATCAAACAGAATTTTAATATCTGAACATTCCTTGCTAAAATGCTCTCTGAAAAGTTCTGTATTCATCATCCAGCCATCAAAAAAGTTGAACAAAAATCTAGATAAATTAGCATAACTAACTGACTAGTCACTGATTGACTAGTTGGTTGTCTTTTTTGGTGCTTTTTGTTGTTAGTGTACAGGTAGTTCTAATCTCATTTATTCCATTTTGAAGATTGGCACCCTCTCACCACCCAAGATGAAGCAGGAAATGACCTAAGATAGTGTCTGAACTTTGAATCTCTCTCTTGCAGTGTGTACTTTGAAGGATAAAAAGAACCTTGACTCTGAGGCCACTAATTGGCCGACATAAAGGAGCGTTCCTGCTTTGAATGTGTGATAGGAAAAGGAGGAAAGCTGCTAGAGCAACAAGCAGCAGCTGTGTTTTGCTATGACTGTCTCGAGCTGGGCTGCTGCTTGCCAAGGACAGTCATTTTATCTACCCAGACTGACTGGTAACGCAACACCTGCGTTAGCACAGCAGATGAACTTGGGTGTTAGGCACGAGAGTACATTTCCCCTCTATGATATGTAAACATGAAAAGGGAATCAAAAAGAATTTTTATTGGCCACGATTCCCATGTTGCTGCTTAACGTTTGTGTGTGTGGACTTTATTAGAGTGTGCGTGGACTATTTACGAGCATTTCAAAAGTAATTTTTCTGTTTATTGATTCATGTTCCCTGGAGACTTCGTAGAGATGTTGCAGCGTGGTTTCAGATAAACTGCCCTTGTCTTGTGATTGCTTTAGCAGTGGGGACCAATTTACTGCCTGTTTTACTAGGTGCCTTTGCCTGAGAGCGAAGGAGAGAAAAAAGACAGCAAGCTTGTGGGAGAGAAGGAGAATATGTTTGTGCTCGAAGTATGAATCGTGCCCGGCAGCGGTCCGCTTGGCACTCGTGTGTGTGTGTGTGTGTGTGTGTGAACTGGTCCAGTGCCAGCGTCTCTTTTACAGGAGTCTTGAGGACAGCGCTTTTGGTCTCTGGTGTCTGCTGAAAGGAAGACTGTGTGTAATGAACAGTTTGCAGCAGAGAACTGTGGGAATGCAGGTGTCTGGATGGAGGCACTTAGAGTAATGTGCAGTGGGCTCTGCATGCACGTTCACTCTGTTGAAAGGCTTTATTACAGTTTCTGTGTTATTTTCCTTTTGTAGTTATGTAATACTGTGGTACTGTAGTATTGCAAGTGGTAGTCCAGATAGGTATATACACACACATATATACCATTGAAAAGTTTGGCGTCAGTATTTTTATTTATTTATTTATTTTATTTTTTGGAAAGAAATTAGAACTAAAGACTTTTAGACTTTAAGTAAATTTAGACTTTCAAATAAATGCTGTTCTTTTAAACTTTCAGTTGAGTTCATAAAAATGTATCACATTTATAACAAAAATATTAAGCAGCTTAATAGTAAATAATAAGAAATGTTATTAATGAAAGGTTTTCTATTACAAGAATAAATGACATTTTATTTAAAACAGAAAACAGTTATTTTATCAAACAGTTATTATATCAGCACCATATTATTATCAGCTGATATTGGATCTTTAATTGTTTTTGCCTAAATCAGCATATTAGAATGATTTCTGAAGGATCATGTGACACTGAAGACTGGAGTAATGATGCTGAAAATTCAGCTTTGTGATCACAGGAATAAATTACTTTATAAAATATATTCAAACAGAAAACAGTTATTTTAAATTAATATTTCATAATATTACTGTTTTTACTGTATTTTTAATTAAATAAATGCAGCCTTGGTGAGCAGACAAAACTTCTTATAAAAACATTAAAAATCTTACCGATTCCAAACTTTTGACTGGTTTTATATATATATATATATATATATATATATAATCATGCAGCTTTTTAATGGGAAGCTCAAATGTGCTGCCTACCAATGAGGTTCATTCTCGTGTGTTACACAGCATGTTTGAGCTTCTGGAAAAGGTTTGTTCTCGCTCATCGTTCATGTTTGGTTGAGCATCCGTTTATGTTCGCTGATCAAGGTTTATATGAGAGTAAAAGCCTAAATTAAATCTGTCATCATAAAAAGCGATCGAGTCTCTTCAGAAAATTTGGACTAAACCGCTCGATTCATTTGGATTAGTTTTCAGATCTGTTTATGATCCTTTTGAAGCGGCAAAGATCAAGTTGCAAAGGCAGTCTATGGAGAGACAAATATCTCTCGGATTTCATCAAAAAGATCTTCATTTGTGTTCCGAAGATGAATGAAAGTCTTATGGGTTTGAAACAACATGAGGGTGAGTAAATAATGACAGAATTTTCATTTTACAGTGAAATAACCCTTTCAGTCAACAACTGCAAACACCATAATTATTTGATAAAGCATTACATCTCCTATTGTTTACTTTCAGTGCAAAATTGCTTTGTATTGTTCCGTTTTTGTACATCGCTTTCAACCTGATAATGTCTTGGTGGTTAAAATCTGTTAATATCAGTGTTATGTCTTGATTTACTTACTTCAGTGAGTGAGTTTACTACGCTGCAAACCGGAATCAGACCTTCAGTTGTGTTTAAATGAGGATTTGACAAATCTTTCATCTGATTTTCATCTCAGTTTAGGTTCCTCAAAGAGGATTAGGTGAGTTCGTTTGTTTGCAATGTCTTCACTTCATAAACCATTATGGATGGTGCCAAAACCAAGTGTCAGATTCCTGTGTTTAGCTGGGAAAAGGAGGCAAGGTTGGCTTTTTTTTTTTTTTTTTTTTTTTTTACAATTTGAATTAATCCTGGCAGCTTTCTCGGTGGAAATGTCATCATTTAGAGAGCAGTTGCAAAGGAATGTAAGCAATGATTTGACTGCAAATATATCTTTGGTTGCCTGAGGTGTTTACTGTCTTCGCTGTAAGACTTTGTGGATCATGTTTTTCTTAGGTGTGAGTTTACCAGATTGTGCACAAATGCATATTTGCGTGAGGAAAAATTTGTCCATGAGTCCCCAGAGCTTTGATCAGCCAAACTTTAGCCTTGCAATGGTGTCATGGTGTATAATCTGACAGAAACCGCGTTGATTACATTTCCAGACTGCTGATTCAAAAGCTTTTCTGTCTCGTTCTCAATGCTTGTCGTTGGCAGAGAATTTAAAGAGAATGCAAAGTGAGTGAGTTATTTTTCCTCACCCATTTCCCATGAACATGTGCATGCAAACCTGACTGAAACTAAGGTATTATACAAATAATTGATGGCAAATGAGGTATAGTTTTTCCCACAAGTTGTTTTTCTATTTGTAGCCAAATGTTTCGCCATGTCACTGGCACATTGAGCTTAAAGTGTTTCCATCTAGTAAATGTGCAAATATTCACCAACTTCCAAAATTTTGGGCCTGTCGACTACCTGAGAATGTTGTTTAAGTTATTGTATCACAAACATTTTTACCCCATTCATACCTATATTTAGTTCACTTATGACCAAATCCCCCAAAATAAATTTTAATGCCAAGAATAAACAGTTTCCTGGACATATATTGAAGTCAAGATTTATAGCATAGTACCTTGCAAGAGTGTAATAAACTTAAGGCCCTGATATACTTAAAGCGAAATCGAAGAACGAACTGATGTGATGTCATTTCAGTCAAAATCAGGCCAAAACGAAGTTCGTTTTCAGAAAAGTTCGCTCCACCTTTGTACTACCATTGGTCCATGGTGATTGCATACAAGGTAGGTGTGCTCTGAGGCTCCGCCACCTTTGATGTGGAAATCTTCTCTGGTTCATTTCTTCTGTTCAATCCGTCGAGGTCAGACCTCCGTGACATGAACATGAACACACTAGAAAGCTGCTTTATAGTAGAAAATGAGGTTGTAATGTTTAATACTGTAAAGCAGCTTGCTTTTTAAGCAATCTATTGTATAAAGTGCTATATAAATAAACATGATGTGACTAACAGAATGCCAAATTGCAGAGCTTGTGCAAACATCTCCACATTGCTATGACCAGAATCTTATGATTTATTTAAAAAAAGACTTGCTGTTTTCTCATTTTGTTGTGTGATTATTTTGTTATTAAGAGGAAAGCATGCAGCACATATTTACATAATAGTTTAAACACCACTCTCATCAGTGTGGGCGCTATCGGGATGTTCGCTAACAATATACCGTTGCTCACATATTCCTTTTTACCCCTAAGCGAAGAACGAAAAAGAACTTCGCTGTGAGTATATCACTTTTTTTTTTTATAAAGGCAGGCATGTGGGTATCAGAGCAGCCCCTCTCCCTCACTGATGCTGTCTGTAACCAAGCCCCTGTGTCCATCTGAGCGTGTTCACCACGCACCATGAGTTCACATCCGGCAGGCAGCCAACAGAGCCTTTGTCCTCTAGACTGAAGCAAGCAGCAGGATCCTGCTCTGTCTTACTGATCCGAGAATAACCAGAGATAAGCAGTGATCCCAGACTGGAATGATTCTCCCTGATCATTGGAATGTGCTTCCTCTTGTAGGCCTTGTGTTGGGTTTTCATTTAGGAGTTTTATGGAATCAGAATTAGATTTTTGGGGTTCTAGTCCATGTGTGTTTGCTTTGAGGTCATCTGTGTGCTGGCATAGTAGTTGTCGCAATTATCTTCTAGCAAATATACACATTTAAGTTTTCTTTCGGGAAAACAGACCAAAATACTCACTCATGTATCTCCATGTTATACACCTTTAAAGGTCCCCAGGGTTTGGTCTGTTCTTGAGAACTTGAAGTTTATAACACAAAGCACATGTGTACAGTAATTCTAGATAGTGTTGGTCAGTGTTCTGGGGAAAGATGGTGCATTCTTAAGTGACAGCCCCACAAACGTCCCTCTATGAGCCCCTGCCGCTCTGTCTGCTGGCTCTGTCACCACTATATGACAAGTGACTCCGGGTCATCAGGATGGAGGAAAGACAAATGTTTATTGTCAAACAGTATATGCCAAGAACAAAGATCACAGCATAGCACTGAGGAAATAGCAGGGGAAAAATATCAAAGTTTTTTTTTTTTTTGTATTTGCAAATAAGTGCCTTAAATTGAGTATCTTTCAAAGATTTGGTTCCACAAACCTGACGAACTTTGACAAACCTTGCAACTATTGAACATCAAATATAAAAACAATTTTGTTTGCCAACAGACTGATTAATATCTGTGCACCCTGACTCTTGGATGTTGCGTAGTAAACAAGCTAATTTGACCATGTGATTTTCAGGAATGCTTTCTAGATTTGTATGCAACATGAATACGGTCACTGAACAGACTGGTGCATATGTTGACTGAGACTAGCTGTTTTGATTCTTGTTTACCATATTTAATGTGGTCTATGCATGTGCGTTGAGCAATGTTTTTATATGTTGTTAAAAGCCTAAATTAAATCTGTTCATCATATTAAGCTTTTGTGTCGTTTCAGAAGTCTTGGATTAAACTGCTCGATTCATATGGAATTCCTTTACATTCTCTTTATGAACCTTTTGAAGCTTTAAAGTTTGGTAACACTTTATTTTAAGGTGGATAGTAACATGTTACTGCATGTACTTACTATAGTAATAACAGTAAATTATGCATAGTTACAAGTAACTAACCCTAAACCTAACCCTAACCCTAACCCTAACTGTAACTCTATAGTAAGGACATATAGTTAATATTACTCAGTACTTATTTGAGTAAGTACAATGTAACTATGTCAAAATAAAGTGTAACCTAAAGTTTTGGTGGAAATATCATAATTTGTGTTTCAAAGGTAAACTCTTTTGGAACGACATAAACTAACACTTAAATTCATTTTGCTGTTGACCCCAATCTACCAGGTTTACCAATCTACTTTTCCGTTTTTTTAATTTTAGCTACCTTTGCTGCTTACATGTTAGTCTTTACATTTAAACTAAGGTACTTCAGGTGTTAAAGAAAGGTGAATCTTGTGAGGTTTTTTTTTTTTTTTTCTCCTCAGGCTTTTCCAAACGTTTTAACACAAAGTTCCTTAAAACTAATTTTTTTATGTATCCAACCTGAAAGACTTCAAAGTAATTTTTTGTCCAGAGGAACAATCTCGAGAGAATGCAAAATGTAGACTTGACCTCACATATTAATATAATGCAAAAACAGAGAGTGAGAGGACCACCCTTGATCTGCTATACGTTCATTCAGTTTGGCTCTCCCAAGTGATGTGGTTGAATTAATGCAATAAAAACAATGAGAATTACGTTTTCTGAATAAAAAAGCAGATCGCTGGTTTATAGGAGAGGTCTGTTTGCTTAAGCTTGATGGTGCTGAAATGTTGGCTTTCACAAGCCTGCAGTCACAGTTTGATTGCCTTGTTCCCGTAAACTCAAACTGACTCTATGGGATGTTTGATCTGAATTCCATATTTTATGTGGAAAAAGAGATTTGTCCTTCAGTCCAGGCAGAAATCCTGTCTTCTACCATGCTGTTTTTCTAGTCGGTGTTTGCTCTCCAGTCCTCGAGGTTTTCTCACCTCACTTGCTTCATATTTAGCCGTTCCCGGTTCAAAAGCTTCAGATGAAGAACATTACAAGGGTGTAATTATGACTACAGGTGCCAGATCTATTGGTGTGTGTCTGACTGTGTTGGCAGTGTTAAAGGAGAATGGGCACAGAGGGCAGCTAAGCCCGACGTTGCCCAGACCATCTGTGGGCGTTGTGGGTTGAGGTAGTTGGAAAGTTACACCACCATGAGTGCCAGGGTAGCCAGCGCACGGTCCAGGACTTGCAACATAAGCCGCATGTAGCACGATAATTGAAAACACGGCACAAAATTCCTTCTTGTTGCAATTTGATCGCACCTGTGTGTGATATTTTTTTTTTTTTTTTTAAACTGCTTGAGCCCAAGATGGAGAATGTGTATGGATGTGTAGTAGGTCTTTATGGATTAATTCTTCTAAAAGATTTCATTTGGGAGGTTTTGTTTTTTGGTTTAGGTTTGCTACCAAGAAACTCTTAACTAATCATTTAGAACTTTGATCTATTACTTTGAACCACCAATAAAGCAGTTTTATAAGTTGTCAAATGGTATTTCTGTTTAACAAGGCCCAGGTTGAAGTCCTGAAGTTTGACTTTCATCTTCAGTGGATTGGAAACAAATGTTTTGGAAAACCATTTAAGTATTTTAGACGGGGAAAAACAACACCATTGTTGTTGAATATTAAATAATTTATTTGTTTTATAGTTTGAGAATGAACAGTCTGTAAAGCTCAATCCTAAATACTATGTCTGGTTAGTAGACTTTTAAACAATAGCACGGTATTACTTTTAAGTGGTGGCCGTTTTGGTGACACCACTTTGCAACTATTTGCTATGCAGGTAAGAGCCATAAGGAAAGGCCAAAATCTCAAGAACTATGATACATTACATGTTACGTTACATGTTACGTTATTTAAACTTTAATGGAAATGGAATGGAAACTCCATCTGATGAGAATCTGGATGATCTGGTTCTAGGCAGACCCTGCCAGTGTAGCAGGAAATGAAGCAGTGTCTCCATCGTCCCTCATAGATGGATGAGCTCCGGGAATGTCAGACAGGGATGTGGACTCCAAGACCTCTTTTTTTTCCCCAATTTTTCTCCCTCTTCCTCCCCCTTTTATGTTTTTCCAGCGAGTTGTGAATTATGCTCAGCTTTTGAAGCTCAGACTTCACCACTGACAAACAGACATCGCTCATCTCCTAAAATTTAACACCCCACCAGAGGAAAGATTACAGACTCTGAGTCTCTCTCATGTTTACCTTCACAGCTTTTAGAAGCAGAAGTGTCTGCTGCCCTATTTTTAGTCAGAAGAGTCTAAAAGTCTTGTTCTTCTCTGTATGTTGCCATGGTGCTAATAAGATCATTAACTACATTTGAAACCTCAAAGTGATAAAAAGACTATAAAAAGATAATATGCAAGCACTTTCTTATTTCTTTTCTACATGTGGCAAAGTGGATGAAATTGGTTGCTTCTTGAGTCACTGCTGAATGCTGCTCAGTGCTAAAGACTTCAGTTATTTTGAAGTTGTTTTCAGTTTTTCACTTATACCACTTAAGTTCCCAGTTAGTTTGATGTAGCCGACACTTTTAAAACCTTCTTTTTATAAATAAACAAGGCTAAAAGATAAGCATTTTTATGCTGTCCTTTCCCTGCCAATATTGTTACTGACCCGACCACGTCGTTTTATATTTTTCATTACATTTTTCCTTAATTTTTTAACTTACAGCTATTCATAGGTTTTAAATATGCAATAATAGCTGAGAACTATAAATTCATAAACACTTTGGATGGAAAACAATGTTATGCAGTGATTTGTTTTTCATTTTCAAACCATTTTTACTGATGCTTCTAAGACTCATCAATCATGTTACTTGCAATTTCTGCAAAATCTCATCTATGTTAGCCAGCTATATTTTCTAAATTACTTTTAATCATAATTTACAAAGTGTTTAGGTTTGAAAATCATAAAAACAGTTGTTATCAACAAATGTAAGACGTAGTGACAACACAGCATTTTTTCTTTCTTTTCTGTAGCTTCTTACCTAAACATTTTACACTAAGTATACCTTTTTTTGCTGTGCATATTGGATCTTGTAAGCCTGCAGCAAATGGCTGTACGCAGAAATTCAAGGTAATCAAACACTCTGCCTCTCAACTGTTGTCATTGTTATTTGGGCCCCCTTCACATGTGGAAACCATTATATCCTGTCTGCTGGACTAAAAAAAAGAAGAAAAAAAACAGGGCTGCCGCGAGTTGGAGATCTGCGAGAGAATCCGCTCCGTGACCCGGTCTCTCAACGGGCCCCTCAGTGTTTGCACAAAGAGGTTTTGTTATTGTAGGACCCCAGGCTCTGTCGGCCCCTCCACCGACACTCAGTCTCTCTCTCGGTGGAGGGGCGGCCTGAAACACAAGTTCAACCCAGAGCAGATCAAGAACACACAGGCATAAGGGTGTGTTATCTCTGTAGGTGATTTATCTACACTTTGTAAGTTGAGTGAGGCTCGATGTACATCCCCGTTTTGACAGTATATTGATGCTGGATGTGTTAAGATTTTGTGTTATAGTAATACCACACTTTTTTCCCTCAAGACATCATCCCAGACAGCCATCAGACTGACTTAGGCTGAACTACACATGGTCCAAGACCTTGAAAGTGTATGAATGTAATGTTTTGTCTGTGCTAGTAATGCGTAACTGTGGAAACCAAAGTCATTTTTGCTCCAGCCTTGCATGGTGTCATTACTTCAGTTCCGATGGTCAGATAAGTTTGAGAAGTTTTGGTATTAAAGAACCATTAAAACAACTTATGCTCCATTAACCTGATAAGTATGTAAGATTATAAATGTAGTCCACCCTTATATGATCACATGTGGAACTCATTTTACACTCGTTCTCTTCTCGTCCACCCAACCCCCTCACAAACACACACTTAAGTATATTCACTGCTAATGTGAAACATGTCAGTCGCACTTCAGTATCTGTTAAAACCCTTTTATCAAAGCAAGATTACAGACTAAAAAATGTATGCAAAAAACCTAGATATTACATTTTTGACATAATATTGTGCATTTAAGATAGACTTGCTTTTTGGCAGTTTGTTGTATGACCCATTTTATTAGCAGTTTGCTAATAAACTGAAATGGATTTTTTTTTGTCTTTCTTGCACTAATGTAACCTTTTGATTAGGGATGGCAGAATAAGGGCACCTATAGTGTGAAAGAAAACACTGTGAAGGCATAGACCTTAGTCAGGGTAGACACCATATTTAATTTTGCATGAATGAAAGTACAATCTGAGAGATAGACTGCTGTTCAATATGTTGTACTGTTGGGTGGTATTGCTGCTGACTGGTCAGCTGAAGCAAAAGTGACAAATATGCAAAAATTACAGCAGACAAAAACAAAACGCAAAACAAAACGAAACATTTTTTTTTATTTTATTCTATTTTATTAGGATATTGTATATGACCCTATGAAATCAGTTTTTTTTCCCCAGTTCTGTTTAGTTTTCAATTTTTATAGGTTCTATTTTAAAAGTGATTCAATTTTAAATCAGTCAAACTGTCTGTTTCAATTGAATAATCCATAATGCTAAACATATAATTAGTATTGTTATTCTATTATTTATTTGGTTATTTTAGGTTTTTCAGAAATACTATATGGGTTATCAGTTGCTCTGTTCAATCTATAGTGTTTTTTTGTGTATTCATTTGTCATTTAAAATGTCATGAATTTTAGTTTTAGCACTGGTCGTTCACACCTCATATTTGAAAAAGGTTGAAGAAATGGGCATGTAAAGCTGTGGGAAAAAAGGGAGTGTAGAGGGTGGGAAGAGGGGAGACAACAACCAATTGCCCTGTTTACACCTGGTATTAAGATGCGTTTTGGTCGATTGGATCACAAGTGGACGACGCTAAATACAGATGTAAACGTTTTGAGCTTGTCCACTTTCGACCACTTCCAGAGGTAGTCGAAAACGCATTCAACCAGATACCTTTCGTATGGGTAAATGCTTATGTGGTCAAATGTGTTTAAACAGCCACAAAAGACCACCTACTCTCCGCCAACGGACCTAATGTGTAAACATGGTAAGCTCACTAGCCAGATGGGATTTAAACTTTGTTGGCTGGAGACGCAAGTTTGGTTTGAATACGAAATGAATACAATGTTCTTTCACCATTTCTAGTTCCATTCTACCATTCTCTCACATGCATTCGCCGCGTTTGGTGTGATCTTGTGGCTATTATAGATGAAATAAAAGCTGCTGCTTTCTGCACGTTTTTTCGTCATCTCTGTGCACGTTCATATGTAAATTGCGTGAGCTTATTATGTCCATTAGATCGAAAGATCTGAAAAAACCCATACATTTACCCTCCCATAGACCCTCATCTTGAAGAAATCAGGACAGATGTGGTTGAAAGTGGACAAAAGAGATGGATTTAAATACCAAGTGTGAACGGGAATGTGTCTATCTTGTCTACTTGTGATCCGATCGACCAAAACGCATCTTAATACCAGGTGTAAACAGGCCCACAAAACACAGACCTAAAACGGACTTATTATACAGACAATGAATATTAAAATATGAATGGAGAAAAACAAACAAACAGCAGAGTTGGGGGCACTTCGATATATTTTAAAAATATGGTAACACTTTACAATAAGGTTCATTAGTTAAACATTAGTTAATGTATTAACTAACATGAACTAACCATGAGCAATACCATTTGTTACTGTATTTACTAATCTTCATTAACGTTAGTTAATGAAAATACAGTTGTTCATTGTTTGTTCATGTTAGTTCACAGTGCATTAACTAATGTCAACAAGATTTTAATAATGTATTAGTAAATGTTAAAATTAACATTAACAAAGATTGATAAATGCTGTAAAAGTGCAGTGCATTATTAGTTCATGTTAACTAATGTAGTTAACTAATGTTAACTAATGAACCTTATTATAAAGTGATACCAAAAATATAATCCTATGACAACAAACTCACAAAAATCATATAATTAGAGCCTAACAACTATCATGAACAAATCAAATGCACTTTAATAAATTATTCTTAGAAACATCAACAAATCAGCATTATAACTTTCTAGAGTTGGTCTATATGAAAAATGAGGAAGGACAATTAAAAGGTTTTCATTATGTTTCTGAGCACTACAGTCTCTGAAAAATGAAACGCATAAGTTTAACACACAAAAAGAATAAAGGCATAGTTACTTTTTGTGTAATCTTCTTGGAATTTTCGGTCTACATCATTTTTCTTCTGTGTATCAGAATAATTCATAGTGTTATCGTGTTCATGATCAGACGTACCGCTGTATCAGTGTCCTTATTTGCACATATACTTCATACACAGTTCATGTTTGGAGCACTAGAAGTATGTCCATAATAACTTAAAACATGTGTGCTCCAGTCCAGATATGTGCTGTGATCCACGTTGCGAGTGTTGTTGAACTCAT
Organism: Hypophthalmichthys nobilis; assembly: GCA_037950665.1. Classification (NCBI taxonomy): domain Eukaryota; kingdom Metazoa; phylum Chordata; class Actinopteri; order Cypriniformes; family Xenocyprididae; genus Hypophthalmichthys; species Hypophthalmichthys nobilis. The sequence goes on from CM075471.1 coordinate 14,560,947, forward strand.
CGTGGCTTTCCGTGCATAAATCGCTCTAATTTGCACTCCGCTTGTTGTTACACATTTTGTTACAGTCATATTTTCCATGTGTTGATAGTCAAAATCTCCAGCTCTGACCGCATCATGTGGAAAATGCAAAAAACATTTTTGTGTACTGAGGAATCATACACTTACGACATGTGTTTGAAGGACAAGTATGCAAAGCTGAAAAGGTAGAGGTGAATGAACAGTCTTACGTAACATTTGAACTCTCCGCTGTAATGCGTTCTCATGAAAAATACAGCACAGTGATTGGATTAAAAGAGTATTTTCTCATGGATAATGTGAGAAAAGCTTAGAAACTCATGGCGTAGATGCGTACTCTCCAGCCACGGCAGCCAATCATTGCTCCGAATTTATGCATATACTTCACATTTTGTGACGTTGGTTCAACTTTGATTTTTAAACCGGAAAAACAAAATGTAACTAAAAACTAAAAAAAAAAAAAAAAAACCCCTAAAAAATAACTACTTTCCCCTTATTTATAAACATAGTGAGTGCTATTGTTGTTTTCATTGATGTGCAACCTGTATAACATCTCAAAGAATGGGTTTTAGGGATTCATGACCCTTTAAAGGGTTAGTTCACCCAAAAATGAAAATGTCATTTATTACTCACCCTCATGCTGTTCCACACCTGTAAGACCTTCTTTAATCTTCGGAACGCAAATTAAGATATTTTTGTTGAAATCCGATGGCTCCGTGAGGCCTGCATAGAGAGCAATGACATTTCCTCTCTCAAGATCCATTAATGTACTAAAAACATATTTAAATCAGTTCATGTGAGTACAGTGGTTCAATATTAATATTATAAAGCGACAAGAATATTTTTGGTGCGCCAAAAAAACAAAATAACGACTTATATAGTGATGGCCGATTTCAAAACACTGCTTGAGGAAGCTTCGGAGCATTATGAATCAGTGTGTCGAATCAGCGGTTCGGAGCGCCAAAGTCATGTGATTTCAGCAGTTTGGCGGTTTGACACGCGATCCGAATCATGATTCAACACGCTGATTCATAACACTCCGAAGCTTCCTCAAGCAATGTTTTGAAATCGGCCATCACTATATAAGTCGTTATTTTGTTTTTTTGGTGCACCAAAAATATTCTTGTCGCTTTATAATATTAATATTGAACCACTGTACTCACATGAACTGATTTAAATATGTTTTTAGTAAATTATTGGATCTTGAGAGAGGAAATGTCATTGCTGGCTATGCAGGCCTCACGGAGCCATCGGATTTCAACAAAAATATCTTAATTTGTGTTCCGAAGATTAACGAAGGTCTTACGGGTGTGGAACAGCATGAGGGCGAGTAATAAATTACATTATTTTCATTTTTGGGTGAACTAACCCTTTAATGTTGTATTCAGATTGCTTTAGGTTTATGTCATCGTGTATACACTAAGCATTTCTGCATATTCGGGCGCAGATGCAGAATGCTGCCTTGTCTCTGGCTTGTCCTTAGAAACTGGGAGCGAGTGAGAGGTAGATGGAGAAAAATCACATCAGAGGGCAGGGAAGGATGCCTCATTCTAGAGCAGAAGCCTTTGTAGTGCAATGAGCACATTGCTTCTGAGAGTTTGAGTGAGGGGGAGGGGGGAGACGGGGGGGAGTGGGGTACCTGCGGCAGGAAATCGCAATAGCATCCCAGACTGGCTTCTGTTGTCTGGCCTTTCATCTTCTCTGTTTGTACCCAGTTTCCCCTGTCGCTGCCACAGCAACTAGGTCTTGTCAGCTGCAGTGAGGAAATATGGGATTTCAAATCAGATTGTCAGTTACTCTCATAAAACACACATTTATTTGAAAGCAATTTTCAGTACATCTGGCAAAAAAGAGAAAAAGAGAAAAAAAGAAACTGTCAAGGTGAATAATTGTAAAAAATATTACACATGAGATAAATGAAGTTCATAATTAATTATTTGGAACATTTGAGCATACAAAAATTTTGGTTGGAATTGGAATTGGTTTGGTGTACCTGTTAAAAGCAGTTTTAATATGTTTATACGCCATATGAGGTACTGCACGTTTTGCTGTTGGATTATTAATGACATTTAATCTTGTCTAGTCTACCTGTTTTTTATTGTGAAATTGTGATCATGGATTTGCAGTCTGGAATGTGCTTCAGATGACATTTGTGATAGTTCAACCAAAAATTTTCATCATTTACATGTTGTTCCAAACCATATAAAACTTTCGGTAACACTATAATAAGTATACAGTAATAAAGTACTTACAAATCATTTGCAACTATTATTTTGTAGTTAATTCATAGTTAATATATTGAGGTCTCTACATTTTTAATAATATATTAATGGGCTATATACAAATAGTGAGTTCTTCATTCATTGTCACTGTAAATTAACACAACTATTATCGTTTAATTAGCTCATATGTACAGAGTTAAGTTTTTTATGCTTTAACAACTTATCTCACTTTAGATTAGGTCACACAAAATGAGAAAATGTCATTAAGTGCTCCAAACCAACCTTCATTAGACATTAATTGCATTAGTATTAAGTGTTCCTTAATATAATTATATATATATATATATAACTACAATATATTAACTTTGAATTATATAAACTAATTGTTTGTTAAAAATAAGTACTTTATTACTCTATACTTATTATAAAGTGTTACCAAACTTTCCTTTTTTTGTGGAAAACAAAAGAAGGTATTTTGAAATATGTCAATTTGTATAGACAAAAATAGTTGAATTAATATTCAAAATACCATCTTTTGTGTTCCACAGGTTTGGAACAGTATGCGTAAAAAATGACAGAATTTTCTTATCTCCAAACTAACCACTTCATATTTCATTATCTTTTTTCACATCATCTAACATCCCTCATGACTGATGAACAATCTTGAAGTCAACTTGAAATAATAATGCTAAATAAAATTTTTTATAATCTTTAATTAAAATGCAACTACTTGCTTTTCCTCTGAAATAACATATCTTATCAAATAGCATCACTTGGATAGTGTTAGCCAATCGCCAAAATATTTGTTTAGGCAATGTTTTTGCAAGCTCTCATTCATTGTGACTTTATTCTGTTATGTGACACCCACTTTTCATCATCCAGTGAGTTGAAGATGAAGTCCTGGCCTATAGTTTTGTCATTAATTATCATGTTTACGGAAGTAAAATAGGTTGAAACAGCAATTCACATTGACTTATAGTAAATAGAGCGAAAACATGGAAGCTAAACAGCTAAACACATAGCTGCTCTTTAACCTACATCTTTACTGCAGTTGTGGAAGTGTTAAGGGAGGGTCGGTCCAATGATATAGACCTTGTAGCCCTAAAGAGAGGATTAGGGCACCTTTTCTGCTCATTGCGTTGTGTGAGCACACCCTTTCACTCCCTTGTACAATCCCAAATTAATGAGGATTAGCTGGATGGGCTCTGGCCTTTGAAGATGACTGAATTGCTAATAGGTTTATCCCCCTCCATCGCACCATTTTAATGGAAATGCTGCCGAGCATCAACGCCGCGGCTCCAGTGTTATTCCGCTCCCACACCGCGTCAGCTGTTTCCCCAACCAATGTCTGGAAACCGTACGGAAGAGCGCGTGCAGTTAAAATCCAATTAGCTCATCTGTGCCTATTAGCTTTGTGCAACTACCATGAGGTATGCTGAGAATGATGGAGGACTTTTCTGTTTGTGTTTTGAAATATTGAAGTGACTTATGGGTTTTGCATTCTTTAGGTGGAGGCAATAATTCTTAAGTGGCCGCTATTAGGGCAAAGGGAGATGGCAATCTTGATATAATAAACCACCCTGCGGAGGGCTTGGTTTTAGTCAATCTCTCTTGCCGTGCCTCTGTTAAAGGGAGTGCCGGAGCCTTGACAAGCCTGGATCAAAGACAGCATGAGGTTCAGTCATTCCAGACATCTATTCAACTGCAGTCAAGATTAACCCTGGGGTTGACAAGATTAATAACTGCCCTGGACACCAAATTCTGAGCCAAAGCAGCTGCACATAGGCCTCTTTGTCCCCACTCAGTTGAACGCCGTATGTTATTGCTTACAATCCTATAGCTTGTCATTCATTTTAATGTCAACTTGTCTGTGAGGATTAGATGGTGTATAGTCCAAACTTGGAGAGGGCTTGAAAAGTCCTGTTGATTTGCAAAGTTTAAGCACTGTTTATCGCTGATCACGTAGCTTATTTCTGTTGTTGCAGGGATACAGGCCGAGACTAAATTGGTCGACTAAATTAAAAAACTTAAATTTTGCTTTCAGGGGGACTTTAAAGGTGCAATAGGTGATTCTCTACAGAAACATTTTTTTGTTATACTGGTTGAAAGTCTCCTCATATCCTGATGATGTCATCAGCGCGTTTCATGCTATGCAGAGTTTATATGGACTGTCCTCGGTCACAGAGCACCGCAAACAAATAGCAGCCACCTTTTACAGTTCCTACCATATCAAAACGACGGGCTTATGCTGCGTTCATGCCATAACTACAGTAATTATGAGATGGAATTATGCGTATCCATGTCAACAGTATCAGTCAACACCGAAATAAATCTTCAGCAGTCAGGTACAAGCTCTCTAAGTTTGTGTTCATTATTATTGTAATGTTATGTGCTTTGAGACATGAGATAGTTTAACGCCATCTCTTGTGACGCTTAGCAGAGAGATGTGTTTGTGTGTGCATTCATGTGTTTTGGAAGAGGTGTGGCTTTGGATGGTGATTTGCAGGGAGGGTGGGATCTTTTGCTGTCAATGCTAGCAGGCTAACATTAGCATTTCCCAGATCACCTACTGCACCTTTAAAATCAGTACTTCTAAAGCAGGACAGCTCAAAATGACTTAAAGGGTTAGTTCACTCAAAAATGAAAATAATGTCATTTATCACTCACCCTCATGCCGTTTCACACCCGTAAGACCTTTGTTCATCTTCGGAACACAAATTAAGATATTTTTGTTGAAATCTGATGGCTCAGTGAGGCCTGCATAGCCAGTAATGACATTTCCTGTCAATTCAGTGATTCGGATCGCGTGTCAAACTGCCAAACTGCTGAAATCATATGACTTTGGCGCTCCGAACCACTGATTCGACACAAAATTCATAACTCTCCGAAGCTTCATGAAGCAGTGTTTTGAAATCGGCCATCACTATATAAGTCATTATTTTGTTTTTTTGGCGCACCAAAAATATTTTCGTCGCTTTATAATATTAATATTGAACCACTGTACTCACATGATCTGATTTAAATATGTTTTTAGTACATTTGTTTTTAGTGGATCTTGAGAGAGGAAATGTCATTGCTGGCTATGCAGGCCTCACTGAGCCATCAGATTTCAACAAAAATATCTTAATTTACGTTCCGAAGATGAACGAAGGTCTTACGGGTGTGGAATGGCATGAGGGTGAGTAATAAATTACATTATTTTCATTTTTGGGTGAGTTAACTCTTCAAAATGATTTGCCAAAACGACTAAAAATCTAAATATTTCTTATTTTAATTCACCCCATTAAGAAAGAACCAGGAGTCTTGGAAAAAAAAACATTTGCAATTTTTTATGAATATACGTTTTTCTAGTTATGCCAAGCTATAGAATATTTGATTAGGTAGAACTTATTTATAAAAATATATTTTTTTAAATCCTTTATCCTTATCAAGAAAACTGCAAACAACCAGAAAAGTCATGGGGCCTTCAAATGTTGTTGTGGATAATGGGGGCCTTGGACACAAAAAGGTTTGGAATGTTTTGAATTGGCTTGTGAGTGAGCAATTGGATTCAAACTCAATTGGCTCCTTCACTAAATAGTTCATTATAGTTCACTTTATGAGACTTTTATTAGTGTATTTATTGACTGCTTGTGCATATGACAATGTGTAATTTAAGATACATATTCATAACAGAGTTGTACTCATTTACTAAATATTCAAAGTACAGTCATTGTTTGGTGAAGTTGAATTGACTGCAAGGGATCTTTGTTTAGGTGAAATGTTGGAACCATAATAATAGTCCTGTGTCTTATTTTTTAATCAGTTTTCTTACCTCAAAGACCTTCCTCTCAAGAGTTTCACGTTTGTTGAGAGGGTTCTCAAGTTACAAGCTGCGAAATTCCTCTTTGGCCTGGGCAAAGCTGTGAAAGCCATCGGGGCGGTTCAAAAAACAAACCCACCACACCGGGGAAAGACCTGTGCTGGTGCCCGGTGTGCTATTTGTGTTTGTGCCTGTGTTTATTTTACAAGAAGGGTCTGAAATGACAAGTTTCTTCTTTCACTTAGTTTTCCACAGCTTCTGTGTCTGAAGCTTTATTCACAAAGGTGGGGCTCATCCATACATCACCCACAGTTTGTTTTGCTTTTTATAAACATGCGCTCGTGATGAAATTCCAGGGCTTAGGTGAGTGTGGACATGTGCCGTTTCATCATCTTTAATGTGGGTGACCACCCTGACCTCAGTCTACTCCTCAGACATATTACACAGTGACTAAAAGAGCTTCTTCTCTTCTTATTTGTTAAAGATCATCAGTTCTCCTGATGGCAAGTGATTTTTGGACTGAGTGGGAATCAATCACGTTGTTATGACACATTCCACAGCAATATTCTGTCAGGATTGCCATGGTAATGAGGCGAGCAAAGAGCAAATATTGTCATTGTGAGGAACTTGTAGGCTTGTAGCTTGTAGGCTATTTTTGATGGTTTACAATGGTAAGGTGTAGACAAAGATTTAATCTTCCATGTCTCATTTAGCTGGGAATTGGGAGGCTTACACAAAACATTTGCGGTCCTATTTAAGCAAATGTTTTCTGGGCTTTTGTGCTGTGTGTAATGTAAGTGTTGGCTAAAGATGTTTATCTAATGTTTATGCCCACGATGAGCATCATCTTGGCAAAACATTTGATGCAACTGTACATTTAGGTAAAAGGTACTAACTAAAATGAGAAATCCACCAGAAACTTGTGAGTTCTGTGAATATTCTCTCCTTCTCTAGGAGCTTTGCAACCAAAGGAATAACCTGGTGTGTAATCTCAGTTTTGAAAGAAAGACATAATTGGTATAATTTACATGAATTGTTTAAGTGAGCATAATGTGAGGGAGTTGACTTTCTAATTTTTTTTTTTTTTATAGCCACCACCCCCCTATGCATTATTTAGTTCCCTTACCAATTCAGTGAATTATTTTAAATGATTCATTCATAAACTGATTCACAGACTTTTAAAGAGAATGTTTAAGTTTAGCTCACTTTGTTGTAAAGTTGTGTTTGCTGTACACTGTAAAACAGTGTTTTGTTGTGCTGCATTGCTGCATGTTGGGAAAAAGTACTGGAAAACTTTGTGAAATATTTTGAAAATGGCTGAACTACTGTCACAATGCTGAAAAATTATAGTAGCATCACTATTTTTAGTTAGTTATTTAGTTTGTGACTCCCTAACACTGATATGCTGTTATTTGGATGAATGTAGATGTGTTTAACCAGAAATTCTGGTGATTATGGATAAATTGCCATTTTCTCCCTCGTATTTCAGTCTAGGAGCTCCTGACTTTTATTTGTCACCATTCAGCAACTGTTCTCTTTTTTCCACACAGAGAATCTTCAACTCCTTTGTGTACACAGAGAAAACTTCAAATGGTGAAACTGAGGTGCAGCAGGTGAGTTACACAACATCCCTTGATATTGAGTGTGTGTGTGCGTGTGTGCGTGTGTGGTCTAGAGGGGCAAAGGACACCCATTAAAATTCTACAGTTGCTGTCTGGCTCTCTTTGAAGCAATCTTTGTGCTTTCGACTGCTGCAACACTAATTCCAGCCTCTATTGACTGCACCGTGTCCCTCCCTAACAAGCTCTGGAGAAATGAGATGGTTGCTCTTCCTTTAGCTCTTCCTAACATCAATGCATCTGGCCCATGATCAAAACTCTGATTAGAAACCATTTTAAAACTCTGCAGCAATAGCAAAAGAGCCTGTACAATTACAAATATGTTTGTCTGTCTGGATAATATTTAACAGAACGACATGAAAATTATGTATTTGTATTATACACGTGGTGTAATGTGTATTTTAACGCTGGAATTGTCATATTGTGTTAGATCACTACACACTGTAAAATGGTTACATAAAGGAAAGATATCGCATCTTATCTTTTTACAATTTTTAATCTGCTGAAATATTTTTTGTAATTTTTATTCATTTTAATTGACCAAATTCTAATAAAACATTTTTTTTTTTTTACTAATGTTTCCAACTTGAGCCATTAAGATTTTTTTTCCTGTCAGACCAAATGATTTGGCTTTCTACCAAATTATAATAATGAACAAAATTGGATATATAAAAATGGTACCTTCATTTGTTTGATATGTACAAAAGTTGGCTTATTTTAAGATATTTAAATTTGAATAATTGTGTAAGCTACCCTTGACCTTTTGATGTCTTTCAGAGATTGTACAAGGGCTTCACGTGAATTAAGAATTAGAAATTTTACAATAATTTATAGTTAAATTTTTTTGCAAAACCCTGTCGGATCTGCTCAAAATTTTTCTCAAAATTAAGGCATTTTTGTTATACATTCATATACTCTGCTGCTTATAAGTTTACATACCCCTTGCAGAACCTGCAATGTTCTTTTTTAACTTTATTACAACAGCTATATTCCACAAAACAAAACAATAACAGAATTTATATAATTTATCCTGTTTAAATGTGTACATATCCTTGGTTTCTTAACATTGTTGTATGTTTCCTCCTTGAGAATCAATAACTTATAGTTAATTGTCATTTTGTCTTGTGAACCACACCTATATATGTTATGTAGTTTCTCAAACTAAACACTATTTTTATGATCTCTTTTACTTCTTTCTTTCTTTTTAAAATTTAATTTTGTGTAAAACGTATTATTTGGTGGGGTATAAGTACGTTTATGAGCAAAAGCGTGTGTCCAGCAAATGTATCATGATGATAACAACCTTAAAAATGTAAGAATAATTTAGTCTACCACAACTTTTCAATCTAAAACTATGGGAATGCATTTCTTTCCTCAGTCAGTTATAAAAAAAGTAGACCTGTCATGCGCTAGTGTGATTTATTCTTGCCATGGGCCTCTCCCTCATGCCTACTCCAGCTTCTGTTTTTGCTGTAAGGCATAAAGAGCTTTCGATGTTAATACACTGTTCTGCCCAGCCTCAAAACAAATCAGCATGAGTGGCAGCAACTGCACGTGTACCCTCCAAATGTGTTTCTCAGCGACACACACGCCCTGAGCAAGAACGGACAGGTTGTTACTCTTCACTTGGGTTTCCTTGCCAAGAGAAGCCCTTTTGTGCGAATTATTCCTGTACGCTGTCTCTCTCTCTCTTTCTCTCACCTGCAGCTATTTACCGGCTGCTGGTGAGAGATTAAGCCGTTCGCTGGCAGGTTTTTCTAGTGAAACCTCGACAGCTAATTGCCAAACAGGGTTTTTGGGGGTAGACGCTGATAAACCGTTCTGCCTGCTGAGGCAATCGAGACCTGAAAGTGTTTGATTATGAAGTGACTCAAGCTTTGTCATGCTGTAATGCTGTTTTGTTGTTCCTCATTAATTGGCACTGGGTGTACTCCTATAAAAAGTGAAGGAGACGCAGACGAAGAATTAAAATGATTGCTCACTTCACTATTTTGGAATTGTTAGGTGTAGCTGACAAAGTGGAACATTTAAGTGTTATATTTAAGAGGAACGTGTGAAACACCTTTTCCGCTGATGAAATTGTCAAGTTAGCCTGGTCTCATTGTTAATACAATGCAAAGTTACTTATAGTTAGTAGAATGTCTAATGTGGGCCATCGAACCCACACATAGTATGAAAATTTACAAATGAATGATTGTTTTTTTTATTTATTTATTATTTTTTAATATTATTATTTTTTGGTACAGCCTAAATATAGTCTATTGTTGGTTCTAAAAGCTGCATTGCATTAAATTGACCTAGTTTCTGTTTAATAGAGCTCTTCAGTTTGCTGTTCTAAAATCAGGAAAAGAATTCGTATTTTCAGGCCTTGTGAATTTCTAATGAGTTGAAGAATAAAGAATAATGAAGAATAGTTGTTGATTTGAATAAAATTAAGTCTGTGGATTGTTCTGTTTTGTTCTGGAACACAGATAACACATTCATACCTCAATATTTTAAACTGTTGTTTGCTTTTTAAAATGTAGGTTTCTACAGTGGTTATCCACTGCAAGCATGTAAAATCATATTTATGCCTCTTAAGTGATTTTAACCACAGACCTTATTTTTCCCATCTGTTTGAAAACCTTCTTAAACCCATTAGAAATTCCCAAAAAAAACCCAAAGTGAATTAGCCTTCCGTGTTAGCCAACAAATTTGCTTGAACAGCTCCGATTGACACTAGTTTGTGAAAAATGCTTTATGGTGTCAAGTCCAGGTTGCTTATGTGTTTTTTTTTGTACTGCTTTGTATTGTCTTTTGCTCTATTTATTGTTTTTAGTTGACATTCTAGTTCTAGTTTTATTTTGCATTGTAAAGGTTATAAAATAACACCTTTTAGATCTGTAACTACAAATCTCATTATTCTGGGTTCCTCTAAAAAAATTGACTTTCATCAGTTGCTCATTTGGCAATGCTGTCAACATCTGCCAGTCTTTTGTACGCGCACAATCGGTAATGAAGGCCTGGCACTAGCGTTCTTGCAAGTTGAAAAGGCACCCCAGTGGAAAACGGCACCAATTAGGATCATGTCCATGTCTTGTAGAAACACAAAGACAAAGCAAGCCTGTCTTCTCTTAATGTCACCATTTTAATGAGATCGGACACAGACCCCCTCAAATATCCCAGACTAATTTTCACACAGCTTGTAATGAAATATATTTATGAATTAGGTCATTTCTTTGATATTAACTGTAGCTTGTATATCTCATTTTTAATTTTAAAAAACAAATGTAGCTGATCTTTTACCAAAATTCATTGTCTCCAGGAATGTGAGCACAATAACCTATAACTTTAAATTATCTTCCAGCTCTTTCGACACTTTAAAGCTTGATTACATTCTCCAAAATTAGATATACTGCTGTTATTTTCTGACCTGTCTATTAGCACGTTTCCCTTGGATCATGAACTTGAAAGAACAACATTCAGGTTTAGCAGTAACAGCTGAAACAGGCATCTGATTGGATGTTCACGGCCAGTGGGTCATGGTACATTACTCCAATCCAGGAGTAATTTATCTTTTTTGCCTTAAAATTTGACTCCTATGAAAATTGTTAATGCAAGAAATATGTCTTGTGTTTGCATGTTTTGGTGTGAAGAAAGCAGTTCATGTGTCAGTAATTTATGTCCTGTGTGGGGGAAACTCTTAGCTGAGCTGTTGCTCTACTTAATAACTTTCTCCAGGGAACTCCAGTATGCATCGAGTAAACCAGAATTCACAGAAACATGGTTAATCAGCCGTAACTCCTTCACACAAGTGCAGTATAGACCCAACGCAAAAACAACATCCCAGTTTTCTGAAACCTCTTCTAGTTTATGAACTTGGTTTTTCCCTTATAGCACCAAACCATTTTCCCAATGCCTGTGGCACTGCAGCAGCTGACAATGCATGTCTAATGGTGATCGATTACTAGTCTCCAAGGTTAGTTCAAGCTCTCTTTGATGTGGAGTGCAGGCCTAGATTTGGAAAGTGAATTAATCTCAGCTTATTTCACAGGACTAATGGAAAGAGACTTCTCAAACAAGTGTGTATATCAGTGATATTTGATCATTTATGCTGCATTTATATACAGTCAAGCGGTTAATTAAATGAAAATTCTCAAACATTTCAGTCTAAACTTCTAATTTTTTATTTTATGTATTTTATTTTATTAAAACAGTTTTTGTTATAATTATGTAAATAACATTTTTATGGCTGATTTCTTTTTGTATCAAGAAGTGAGAACAGTGTATAATGAAATTTTGTGAACAAAAATCTTTCGGTGGCAAAAATTAAGTCGAATCTCTAATTTGAAATATTACTGGAACAGTTACTGTATTACTGTAACATACTGAACAGGGAGACATTATACAAATTTGACGTTCATAGTTGTGTAGGTATTAATATGTTTGTTGTTGTATTGTTTTCAGCTAGCGAAAAAGATCCGTGAGAAGTTTAACCGATACCTGGATGTGGTAAACAGGAACAAGCAGGTGGTTGAAGCTTCTTACACGGCCCACCTCACATCCCCTCTCACAGCCATCCAGGACTGCTGCACCATCCCTCCCTCCATGATGGAGTGAGTACTTGTTTATTATACCTTTAATTTTGCTAATCTAGCTTTTTTTTTCTCCACAGAACTTCCAAAAACAGGACAATTTGTGCATTTAAAGTGCATTTAAAGCATGTGAATGTGATGCGTCATCGTATGTATGTGTAATGGGTGTGACTAAGCTTATGTCAGTGTGAGTGAGAAATGCATTTTTAAACGCCGCAAATATTGTGTTTAAATCAGTGAAAGGCAATGTTGTGTTAGCCAAGTTGTCAGACTTCCCTTTCAAAACTAATCTCTTTTTCCCAGAGTAGTTTGCAGATTTGTTGCTCTTTCTTTTGTCTGCTTTGTGTGTTGACTGTCCCTCCCTTCTGTCTGTCTGACTGGCTGTCTCACTCACACATCCAGTCTCGTATGTTTGGCTCTACACTTCTGGATTTTCATCTTCTCTGCAACCCTTTATCTCTGTTTGAAGGCTTGTTCTCTATCATCCAGTGACCTTCTCAGCTATGTCTTTTTCATTCTATATCGTTTCATATTTTTCCTGTCTGCATTTCCTCACTATCATCTGACATTTTAAAGGTTTTGCTGGTTATTATGAGTAAATTAAGTTGTTTTCCTTTATGTCTTTTTTCCCCGCTCTGTGAATGTGTTCAGTATTCCTCAGCTCTGTCAGAAAGAGAGAGAGAGGCCATGTTTTCACATGATTTGGTTGAAACTGAATTAGATAATAGATTAGATTAGAAAAGAGCACCCACAGTCATTGAAATTGTGGATAGGGGCTATATTTAAAAAAAAAAAAAAAAAATTGGTAAAATAAAAATTGATCAATTAAATTGGTCAAAAATGTCAGTAAATACATTTATAGTGTTAAAAAAGATTTCTATTTAAAAAAAAAAAAATCATGTTTTTTTTTATTTAACTATTTTTTTGATTGAACTGTTGATTTAAGAAAGATTTCTGAAAAAAAGTATCACAGTTTTCACAAAAATATTAAGCAGCACAACTGTTTTTAACATTGATAATAATAAGAAATGTTTCTTGAGCAGCAGATCAGCATATTAGAATGATTTTTGAAGGATCATGTGACACTGAAGACTGGAGTAATGATGCTGAAAATTATGATTTGCATCACAGGAATAATTTAAATTTTAAAATATATTAAAATAGAAAACTGCTATTTAAGTTAAAATAACACTTGTATTTCTGATTTTAATGTATTTTGATAAGTTAAATGCAGCCTTGGTGAGCATAAAAGACTTTAAAAAAACATTTAAAAATATTATGTATACATATACATAGGCTAGAAATTGCTCTCTATTGCTGTCAAATTTTTTTTTTTAAAAATCCTTTAATCCCTCAAAATAAGTTTACTCTGTCAAAATGTGCAGTTTTTAAAAGACTGTTTTGGAAAATATCTCTGTCCCCGAGGCACAGAAACACTTTTTTTACGATGTGTTGTAGGAAAGTAAAGTTATAGTAGGCATTTAGATGAGCAATGTTTTTTTCATTTAAGACTACAAATAGAAGTTTACTTCAGGTTTTCCACCATGTCATCCGGTGTCCAGTATCAAAGTCAAAGCAGTGTAAATACCACCTGAGGCTTGATTTAAAAAGCATGACGAGTTGGCTAAGAGCCGTTTTATCCTGCAAGACAACACTTGGATGTATTTATGAATGACACCTCATTGGGCTTACACCTTCACACACCTGTCCAATCAGCTCTTCGATCTTTATCTAAACCGCCTCTTCAAGATTTCTTAACAAAGGAATGTATTATACGCCACCTTGATATTATCATGTTACATCCTGTTTGTGGGTTTTTGAAAACCCTTTGGTGAACAATATGATGTACATTTTTAAATGAGTAGAACTTTTTACTGATATGTTTAAAATGGTGTATACTTACATGATACGAAGAGTCAAGTCATACCAGTGATCTGTAAAAAAATAATTAAAAAAATAAATCATTTTATTTTGCATAAGGGTGGTCTACCCTCATGGTGGCCACCACATTGAGATCACGTGGCCTGCCATGTCCTATCAAAGTCTCTTGAAGGTACTTCAGTTCACTCGATGGCCATCTTGATAATGCTATTTCTATGCAGATAAAAGACATACTAGTACAGCTCTTGTGTACTTGTTTGGGGAAAGACTGACATCTCCAAAAATCTTGTTTGTTTAAGATTTTAACATCATCGAGGCAGTCTCATTTAAGAAAAATAACCATTAGATTGCAACGTAAGAAAGAAATTACAGTATTTTACACCTCACAATGAATGTCATTTAATTTTATTACGGTTACTTTTCTTAAATATGACATCCTTGACATCCTATTCAGCCTTCAAATGTGACCTCCGGAGGACGCAGCCTCCGAAATGAGGCGCAGCTCCTGTCACCGAAGGAGTGTGTTTTTGGTTGTGAGGGAAAGATTACCTTTTTCAGCTTCCCAAAGAACCCAGCGTTAAGGGAACAGTGGATGAAGTTTGTTTTTCCGGGGCAGCAACGGAGTTGTGCACGTATGTTTGTTTGTTCCTAGAATTTTGGTGATGAATGCTTTGTAATGAATACTGGATTTGCAGATCACGGGTGGTGAGTAAAGCTGCATCAGATGTCTGTGTTTTGTTGGCAATCAGCACGCAAGTGCATAAATTGTAAACAACACAAACGCTTTTGTTCCCTTTTTATTTATTATGATGTCGCAGACGATCTCTACACAAAAGCTGCGCACGCTCGTGACTCTTTAGCTCCGCCCACGGCACTGACGGCAGGAACGCCTCCAGGACCTCGCCTTTTTTTCGGAAAGGCTCGGTACAGTGTATCTATCTTTTATAAATATGATAAAACTAAATACCTTTCGGAGATATGAAGGATGCAATACTACTCTGTATGTACTCAAGATTAACATGAGATGGCAGAAACTGTGTGTGATACCCCCCCTTTAATGTAAAAATAGATTGAATAGATGAAAATGTCATTTTCAGACAAGGTTTATAGAGATTTAAAGCTTCCATATGACATCTGCTCTGGCATTGTGTCCTCTAACAGACCCCAGTTCAGCTGCCCTCATGAATCCCAGTCACGGCCGAAAGATCAAATGTTTCGCACCGTATCGATGTCACATCCCCATCATATATCCCAGCGGTGTCTGTTCTCCCACGAGCGCTGACCTCTGGCACAGGAGAATGCTTTAATCAACACTCACCCCCACTGCCTCCTGCTACACTTAACAAGCGATGAAACCGTCTAGAAATAGCTCCTTACTCAGGACGCATGTGATCGCTCTCTCTCTCTCTCTGCTTAGGGGATTTAAGTGTCGGTGGAGTGTTAAGCTACATTTATGCATTGCCCAAAGGATGGACTTCAAAATTAATGATGTTGAAGTGTCTGTGTGCATGTGGAGTCTACAGTCTCCACATGCACAATTGATAAGGCTGGAGTCTTTATCACTACTCTGTGTTTTTTTTTGTTTTGTTTTGTTTTTTTGACATGTACCATGGTACCAAAGTACTTTGGAGAATATATATGTATGTATGTATGTACAATGCTTGCGACAGTTAATGGGTCAGTGCTGCATCATCACCAAAGTTTAATTTTAAATTTTAAATATTCAAGCACATTACTCGTGTGTCCAGAAAAATATGAATTATAAATATGATTCTTAATGAAAAAATTCTTAATGAAAGATGCATTAAATTAAATGCTTAATATTTCACAATATTACAGTTTTACTGTAATATTACAATTTAAAATAACTGTTTTCTGTTTGAATATATTTTATAAAGTAATTTATTCCTGATGGCAAAGCTGAATTTTCAGCATCATTACTCCAGTCTTCAGTGTCACATGATCCTTCAGAAATCATTCTAATATACTGATCTGCTGCTCAAGAAACATTTATTGTGTACAATTGTACAAAATATTTGTGTATAATATATTTTTTTTCAGGATTCTTTGATGAATAGAAAGTTCAAAAGAACAGCATTTATTTGAAATATAATCTTTTGTAACATTATAAATGTCTTTACTGTCACTTTTGATCGATTTAATGCATCCTTGCTGAATAAAAGTATTAATTTCTTTAATTTCTTTTCAAAAAAATAAAAATAAATTCTTACTGACCCCAAACTTTTGAACGGTAGTGTATAATGTTACAAAAGCTTTGTATTTCAGATAAATTATGTTCTTTTGAACTTTCTATTCATCAAGGAATCCTGAAAAAAAAGTACACAACTGTTTTCAACATTGATAATAATCATAAATGTTTCTTGAGCAGCAAATCAGAATATTAGAATGATTTCTGAAGGATCATGTGACACTGAAGACTGGAGTAATGATGCTGAAAATTCAGCTTTGATCACAGGAATAAATTACTTTATAAAATATATTCAAACAGAAAAGAGTTATTTTAAATTGTAATAATATTTCACAATATTACTGTTTTTACTGTATTTTAAATTAAATAAATGCAGCCTTGATGAGCAGACGAAACTTCTTTTAAAAACATTAAAAATCTTACTATATATATATATATATATATATATATATATATATATAAAATCAGTGGTGTGCAGTGGTGTTCTGAAATGAGGAGGCAAACAATGTCCTCAGTTTTTTATTTATTTTTCATTTTTTATAAATTCACGTCTGTTAGTCTTAACGTTGTCACATTTTCCTCGTTAAATGAACTACTTTACATTATTACATCAAAAAAGAAAAAAGAAACCAAATACAATTCTATTTTGTATTTTTACGTTAACAATGTAATTAATGTTCTATTTATTAAAACCAAGTCAATCTCATCAAGTTAGTGTTTTAAGCATTTTTACATTTATTCCAAAATAATAACTAAAGGCAGTAACAATTTAAACAACATATTTTATTTGTGTATTGATTTTCAGCTGTTCTTTTTAATAGTCAACTTATTTCGGATCATCAGTCATGCTCGGTAAACACTCTGTCACAGACACGAAGATGTATCTTTAAAGGTGGACTCAGTAGTATTTCAAATACACTGTTTGGAAGTTAGCCGGGCCGATACCAACAATAAACGTCCAACCAATCAGCATTAGGGGGCATATGACGGTCGAGGAGAGAGAACGAGCAAGAGGGAGATTTGAAAATAAGAAAAAAAAAAAACTGCAGAACGAGAGATGGGACACAATACAAAAGAGCTCAAAAGAATATCACTGGAATGAAGGTTTATGCCTGGGCAAGTGCTTTAGGACCCGCGTTTATTTTAGAAAAGCTTTCCAGCACTGGAGAGAGCTAAGTGGGAAGGCCTAAAAACAGATGCGGAGGCTGCTTTGTTCCCGCTGTTCATGTGAGTAACATGGTTTTGATTGTCTGGAGCTGCTGTGCGGTTTGCGACTAACAACGAAAACTTTGTATTTACTCTTGTGTACTGTAATTTCATTTTTTTGTGCTTCCTTGTCATTCATTCATCAACTGCGATTTTATTTTTCGTGAAGCATTTTGTTGCGCGTCAGCTGTGATAAACAGACATCTACTCTCACATTGCATGTGTAACAGTGGCCAGATAGTGAGAGTTTTGCTGTTAAACTACTGCACACTGACGACCGCTAGAGAATGCGGTATGTA
This sequence comes from Hypophthalmichthys nobilis, assembly GCA_037950665.1. Lineage (NCBI taxonomy): Eukaryota > Metazoa > Chordata > Actinopteri > Cypriniformes > Xenocyprididae > Hypophthalmichthys > Hypophthalmichthys nobilis. The sequence continues at coordinate 14,578,774 of CM075471.1, forward strand.
GCGTCATTGTTAGTGCACTCGCCTCGCATGCCAGTGGCGATCGGGCCGGGGTTTGAGACTGACTCAGAGCAGGGTGGTTAGGATTGGAGTGTGAGTTTTGGAGGCGGAGCAATGAAGAGAGGGGTGGGTTTGTTTGGGTTGATTTCAAACATCAACAATGTCCAACAGCGTTCTTCAAATTCTACTTAGAGCACCTTTAATTTCACCAAGCTGATCACTAAAACCCCCGCAGTCATCATGTTTTCAGGTCTTTTCTAGTTTGATTTTGATAACATAAAGTGGTGAAATCTAAGTGGGTGAGCTGTTTACTTACTTTTCAATTATTCTTCCCATTGATGCCATAATTTTGTTTATTCAGACTGACGTGCGGAACACGCACGTAAACAAGAGGCGGGATTTATCGCACAAACCAATCATATCCAATCATAACGCGATGGAGGCATTGCCTCCTCTGACGTGACTTCCCCCCCATTCATTCTCTATTACCCCCCACAAAACCCACCGCACGCTTTAGGGGCTCTGTTCATTCTCTATGAGCTCAAGGGAGGCATGAGAGACGCGGACTCCCGCTGTAACTTTACCTGGCAGTGTCGCTGTTGGACAATGTTCCTTTAGAAAAACGAGTGACTTACATTTTCTTATTTTCTTTTCATTTTCTACAGTTTCTTACATTCAAACAGGCTTTTTATTATGACATAATCCTGGTGTTTGTTAAACAGTAAGGCAATTCATTCAAATTTTCTTTTATGTGGTGGGAGAAAAACAAGTTTTTTTTTTTTTATTACGCCAATGAATTCAGACTAGCACATGTAAGTGCATAAATTGCATCACTCTCCTTTTTTAATTTTTTTCACTTGAATCTTTGTTTTTCCGGTGCTTACATTTCTTTATTAGGGATTCTACCCCCACAAACAAACTCTCATTCTCTTGATCTCCTTTCCTCCCTCTTTCACTCTTTTTCTCATTCCCTGTTCACTGTTAATCTGGTCTGTATCTCCCAATCCTTTTGGAGCCAGACCGTTTGGACAGGCTCTGAGCCTGAGCTAATAAAGACAGCGTTACTGTGAGAGAGAGAGAGAGAGAGAGAGGGGATGCAGAAAGGGAGCAAGAAGAGGGGCTTAAGTCACCATAAAGGGGTCTTAAATGCTGCTCTGCCGGACTGCATACTTTCCTGAGTCCATGCAGGGTGAAATAGGGAACCTCTTTTCCCATAATCCCCCTTGAGCCTCCCACTTAACTCACGGAGACTGCTGCGCTAATGAACCCCTGCTCTGATAGACGCAGTGAGAGTGTGTGTGTGTGAATGTGTGTGACAGACAGAGCTGATACCGCAGTGGTACGTGCATCTTATCTCCGCCGCGTGGTGAGACATCACCTATCAGCCAGCACTCTATTAGCCATGGAATAGAATCACAGGGACTTGTTCTTGTCACCGTCAAACATGAAGTGCCACTAAATGAGCTCATCTTGGTACATAAGGATGGCTCTTCACTGAGTTTTGATATTAAGAGGCTAAAAGCATTCACAGCTCATAAACCGTATTCATAGAAGATATTAATGTCTGTGTATTGACATGGATTAAACCTTTGTGTAGAATTACTGTTCAAATGCCTGATCATACATTTAATTGTCATCTTTCTGACAGTATGCATTATAGATTAACCATTTAACTATAAGCACAAAATACTATTTTGTGTGTTTTTTAGAATAAAGGGTTTATCTTTCTTCAATTGATATTGAATATGTCGACTAGGTTGATCAATTGACCAATATTTGCCCTTTTTAAGGTACCTGCATGCTTGGGCCAGTTAGCAGAAGTGTTCAGTCCCCCACTGTAAAACTCAGTAAGTTCAGAATACTCAAAACGTTTGAGGAAACTTATTACCTCAAAACATAGTAAACTAACTCATTTTTTTAAGTTAGTAGAACTTAAAGTTTTTGTGACAAGTGGGGCGGGCCAGAGAGCAGTGGAAGCGGAGCAAGGCCAGTGTGGTGCACAGGTGTCTCTCATTAACAATCACGTCTCCGGCATCCCTTCACTCCCAGAGTTCTCACCCCACTCATCATAATGTTAATTACATACAGTTCATTTACATAAACATCACATTCAGATCTTGGTTAAATGTTAGATAGCAAATAACACATGCTATTTTAACTATCAAAGAGACTGTCATTATATGCTTGCATGGATATAATCAAACAACATACAGTATATGTGGTCTTAAAAGTTTTGCAGCCATTCTCAACCTAAGCACAGGCTCTACTCTTCACCTCAATGGTAATTCTACAAAACTAACATAACAAAATCCCCTGTAAATACCAACATAACACACGATTAAACACTAAGTTATGTCTCCCTATGTTAATCTTGTGAAAAACACACAAAATAACACATAATTTCAACATTTATTTTCCTAATACATTCTGACGTAAAGCATGCTGGGAATTATAAATCTGCTGCAACTCAGTCATATTAAGTTCAGATTAATACAATCAAATTTTGAGTTCATGCAACTTTTTTCTGTTAAGTACAATGAACTTTCATTATTATTTGAGTGAAAAGAACTCATTTCTATAATTAATTTCACTGTTCAATTTTACAGTGCCCTTTGTGTCAGTTCCTAATGACAGCCTTGTGAAAGAAAAATATAATTTTTCTGTTCATTTTTTTGTAATAATTTGGTGTCTACATATTGAAAACGGCATCACATGTTTAAAATGCCATGTTTTTATTTCCTTTTTTTTGCGTGAATTTAGTCTGGTTTGAACTAGATGATGTGAAATAATTTTGTTGTATATTTGTATATTAGGCCTATGTTGTATATTGGTAATACACATCATGAAGTTTTTAATAAAAAAATAAATGCATATTCTGAATGTAACTTTTACCGTTTGTAGTGATTTATTATAATAATTTAATTATTAACAAAATCAAATTAGCATTCATTTGAATTGTCAATTTTAAATAGTTTGAGATCAGTGGCAGTTGGCTTAAATTTTAGAATAATTTATAATGTGATTGAAATTGAAATATGCAATTAGAAGCGAACAGCAGATGCGTTTTAAATTCGTTGTTATTTTAGGTCAGATGCTGTTTTTCCCACCCGAGGGCTTGTTTTTCCATTTATTCCTATTTTTTCCTGTTCATTCTTTCTGAATGTTTTTGCAGAGACCCTAATTTGCATGTTTAACTTCAATCAAAGATAGGAGGAATAAGTCTTAAGCTTTTATTCAATATATATTTTCTCCCCTTCTTTCTCGCTCTCGTCTCAGTTTCTTTTCCCCCCTTCCGTCTTTTACTCACTTGCTCTCCCGTCTTTTTTCTGATGTAAAATTCAAAGCAGCTTGCAAATTTATTTTTTATCTAGCACATTTGCTTTGCCACCACATGTAAAGTGTGTTGAAGGAGAATTCTAATGACTAAGGCCTGATGGGAATTAAATGTCTGAAGTTCAAAGCGCTTTGCACATCACAGCAGCTGTCAGTCAAACAGCAGCCCCGCTCCAGCTCTGTGAGACGACGATAATGGGGGAGAGAAGTGAACTTGATGGTGAGAAAGACACTAGTTTAGTAATGGGTGATGGACAAGAACATGCGTAGTTCATGTGGCAAAGGACGAAAAGGGTGCATGTAGATAAGAGCTGTGCATTATGGGTATTGTGTGAAGAAGAATAGAAAGATGGATGCAGTAACTGCCATCAGACCACAGTCGGTTGGCAGATGATGAAAAAATGATGGCTGGAGTTGTTAGAGAGATAGTGTGTGTGTGTGTGTGGCAGTGTGTATATAGAGGCATAAGGAAGATGAAAGAGAGTGTGGCAGTGCAAGATCTCTGGAGACACTGCTTAGATCAGTGCTCGATTAGTGCAGGCAGAGACCTGAAACAGCAGCATTATGGGACTGCTATGAAATGTCATTCTTTTGCCGCACATTCTGAGTAAATAAGAGTCATGGTTGTTGATTACAAATCTAGTTGGGTTCCTGAACACTTACTGCAATGCAGTCTACATCCAACTAACCATATAACTGTGCATAGTTAGCATAGATGGGATATTAAATATCAGCCAACTAGGCAAAAATAAGGAGATGCTTCCCATATCTTTTGTAGTTGATGTCACAAAGCCATTCTTCCCATCAAACTCTTTTCTTTTTCTCTAGTGTAAATTCATCTGTATCTTTATAAAAATGAACTGTGCTCTCCACGACGAGGAGGAAGTTTTAGCAAAGGATAAATGGATTTCTAGCTTTACTACTAGATATATTTATGGAGATTAGATATAAAAAGGCACGCTCATAATGGAAGCGACGCGGTCGCAACACGCATGCATTTATTATGAATAGATAACTTTTATAACATTTTAAATGTCTTTACTGTCAATTTTGATCAACTTTTTGCATCCTTGCTGAATAAAAGTATTAATATCTTAAATATTTGTACTGACCCCAAATGTATAAACAGTAGTGTTCGATTTCTATTTGTGATATTTATACTTAATGTGTAAAGTTGTCTCTTCATGCCTGTCTAAAAGTGTTGAATGCTGTGAATAAAATCAAAAGGATTCTCCCATTTGCTCTCTTGCTCGCCCTTCTCCTCCCAGAATGCATCTTTCTCTTTCATCTTCAGAAGAAGAGCAGTGCAGCTGGTAGAAATAGATATTGATGCAGTCTTCCTCAGGGGGTTTTATCACAAAACTGTAAAAGCTGTAATTATAGTATGGGAAACACTTCAGCTTCAACAAACAACACTCACCGATCAAGTGCTGGACTGTGTTTCTGTGTTTCCTTCAGTGTCACTTTCTAATTATCACCGGTTAAAATGATCTGTATTGATGTTTTGTCTTCTCTCTAATTTTAGATTCGACGGTAATTTTAACACCAATGTTTCGAAGACCATAAGCTGTGATCGCCTCTCCCCTACTGTCAATAGCCGAGCTTTCAACCCAGGACGAGACCTCAACTCTGGTGTGTATAACACACACACACACACACACACAAACACACACACAGTGTCTAAGCTTCAGAAACCCAAAGCCAATTTTCACTTATCCAGCTGCTGCCATGGCAACCATTTGCAAAGAACAATATTGCTTTTCTGACGTCAAATCTTCAAAGATTTTTTGGCCTTTTGAGTGCAACAAAAATGAAAAAAAGTGACCTTGCTCACTTGTGTGTGGAAATACTTTTTCTCTCATCTCTGTTTTTATTCCTCCCCTTTTTACTGACCACAGCTTTGTACCTCTGTGCTCTTTTACCCTTTATATGTGCTTTACCTCACCAATCAGGAAATGGTTTTTATCACTTTATACACTGAGCCAGTGTCAACACTTCCTCTTCATATCAGAGTCTGATTCCAACTGTGAATCTGATTACTTCACTGGTCCCACTATTATATATTTCACTATAAAAGTATCTAAATTGGTGCATAGGGACTCCAATGAATTAGTGATCATTGTTTTTCAACTATCCAAATTAACTGATTCATTAAATATGAAAGAAAGGGCATTTTAGAGTACAATAACAGCACAATTCATTCTCAGGTTTAGCACTAAACACAGTTGCATTTATTTTCAGCCGCCTTAGTTCAGACTCCACCTTTTTCTGGCCTCATACACTCGCTCTTATACTCCAGAACAGATTATCCCAATTCATCTTCATACTGATGCTTGTTTTTGTAAGGCAGTCATCAGGAGTTCATGTTACCACTCTCCCTCCATTTGTCATTGAATACTGACCCCGCTAACCATGCAGGCAGTCATCAGTCACATTTGATCTGTGTTAGTCTAAACATTGATGAAAAGAGGCGGGGGAGAGAGAGGGGAAAAGAGAAGAAACAATTAAGAGGGAGGAAAAACCTGGAGAATAGAGCGACAAAGCAGAGAGAGAGAGAGAGATGGTGTTGTGTTAGAGTGTGATATGAAGTCTTTGATTTAGTTTTTAGGGTTGGTTCCTGTTTGCCAACATTCCCCCATTCGGTGTCCTTTGTTTCACCTTTTACTCCTCTTCACATCTCCATCTGTTTATTTCCCAGAGTTCTTTAAGTGTTCTCTTGACTGTCACAAGGCTGTGTCCCAACTGACGTATACTGTATAAGCACTAAAAGTATGTACTTTTCTGGTGTTAGAAAAGTGCATACTATTGGGGTCATGAATATAAATAAATATATTTGTAAAGAAAAATAATACTTTTATTCAGCAAAGATTCATTAAATTGATCAAAAGTGTCAGTAAAAAAGCAAATTAGTGATGTGGTCAAGTTATGTTTTTTTTTTTCCATCTATGACGTTTAAATCAATTCTTTTTGCTAGACATTTTGAACAAATCATTAATTTATTTATTTTATCTCACCTAGACTATTGCAACACTCTATACTATGGAGTAAGTCAGTCCTCTCTAATGCGTCTCCAGATGGTCCAAAAACTTCTTTTTGAAGACTGGAGTGATGGCTACTGAAAATTCAGCTTTGCCATCACAGGAATAAATTACATTTTAAATGTGTAAAACAGAAAATAGTTATTTTAATTAGTAATAATATTTCATAGTAATAAATTATAAATGCAAATAAATGCAGCCTTGGTGAGCATAAGAGATTTCTTTCAAAAGCATTTAAAAATCTTACCGACCCCAAACTTTTGAATGCTAGTCAGTATGCCAGTTTTAGGATATGCTACCACAAATTATCCACAAATAGTTAGCCTTCATTTGCCAAGCTAATCAGCTTAGCCTACTAGCTTAGCACTTTTAGCACTTTTGCTTTGCTAGAATGAGATTTCGTTATTGATAATTCTACTTTTTTGATTAGGCATTGAGGCTAAGATTTTATGGGGGATTGGATCTTGTAGCATACTATGATTTGGGACACTAATTTTTATCCTGCATACTATTTTTGCTCACAGACTGCTCAAGACACAACATAAGGTTTATAAGTGTTGCTGAGGAGATACTAGAGCTCATTTCTTTGCTCTTTAGTAAAAAAGATGCAAATGCAAAGATTTTTGGAGTTAAAAATAAACCAGGAAAGTGACAGCACTGTAGAGGGAGAAGAAATATAACAGTCGGTGGAGATTTAAAGGGGAATGAAGGAATAGAAGAAAATGAAGGGGTGTCATGTCATGACTCTGCTTCTCAGCTACTCTAAACACTGGATGGGGGATTAAGCACATGTGTATGATTTTTAAAGCTGTCAACATGCTGCAGAGTTCCTGTTTATACATTGAGTGCAGATTGATGGCAAGTTTGTGGTTGGGACGCCTGTTCGTGCTTAGCATCCATTTTTCTCACTCTGCAGGTTTCTACAGCAATTTGATTAACTATGTTTATTTTGATCTGAATTGGGAAAGGCTCTTCTATATTTATGTGGGACCTAATGCTAGCATTTACTCTAATAAATCTTTTATATTATATTATATTACATTATATTATATTATATTGACCATTTATTCTTTGACATGTTGAATCACTTAAACCACTTACAGGTGTTTCTGCATGTTAAAGTGGAATAGATGAATCACAGGTCTTTTTTTTTTTTTTTTGACCTGAGGAACCTCTCTTAGCATACATTCATCCTCTTTATATGACTCAAAATCCTTTCTTTTAAACTTTGGGTGTAAAAGATCTGAGTAATCTTGCTTAATGGATCATACATACGATCAGACATACTGTATGTTGAATGCTTCCACTGCTTTTCTTTCAGTTATATTCCTTTTCTGACTTTTCTTGTTCTTTTCCCCACTTTCCTTCACATCCCGGCTCCTGTTAAGTAAATAAATGCTTGAATTGATGGCTGCAGAGTGGTGATCGCTGTGCTTCTCGAGTGTTTGGAAAGGATCAGCTTGTCTGGGCTCCGGCCGTCACACAGCTGGGGCCTGTTCAACTGACACGAACCCTACAGCTGCCTGCTTAAAGTGCACACATCATTCATATAGATCCATGCTGCATGGCATATTAAATTAGTCATGGATAATTGTCTTTACCAGTTTGTGATATTTAGGTACTAATATTTGACAGAATGCTTGAAATACATCTACTTTACACGATGATACATGACTTGACAAGTAGTGATTGAGATTGACATTTAACTTTCAGTCAACTTGTAATTATCCAAAATATAAACCCAGTATTTTTTTTTTATTTATTGGTTTATTTTACTTTATTTCATTTGATTTGATTTTAGAAGAGGCCACTGACTAATACAACAGATATCAAACTTTTTAAACTGTTCTTGCTTTCTCATTGACTGTAGTACTGGCAGACAACCTTAAGTCCAATCCAGGGATCAAGTGGCAGTACTTCAGCTCAGAGGAGGGCATTTTCACTGTGTTTCCTGCTCACAAGTTCCACTGCAAGGGCACATATGAGCACAGGAGCAGGTACAAAGAGCTTTCTCTCTCTCACTCTTACTCACTCGCACACACACACACACACACACACACACACACACACACACACACACACACACACACATACTATCCTTTAATTTTCCACTCCAAACACTGATATACACTACAGCAAGGTATTGAGTTCCATGATGCACTATGGTTATCACTGTATTTAAGGCATACTTGGCAATGAGATTTTTTTTGACTTTCCTGTTTAGATCAAATTCAAACCCTCATTCATTCGCTCCATCCAAGTATTTGTCAGCACAGCCTATTTAAAGGATTAGTTCACATTCAAATGAAAATTACCCCAAGCTTTACTCACCCTCATACCATCCTAGGTAAATATGACTTTCTTCTTTCTGATGAACACAATCGGAGATATATTAATATCCTGACGCATCCCAGGTTTATAATGGCAGTGAGGGGGATCAATGAAAAAAGTGAAGAAAGTGCCTCTATCCACATCCATCCATCATAAATGTACTCCACACGGCTCCGGGGGGTTAATAAAGGCCTTCTGAAGTGAACCGATGCGTTTGTGTAAAAAAAATTCCATATTTAACAAGTTATAAAGTAAAATATCTTGCTTCCGCCAGACCGCCTTCCGTATTTAACTTACGAAAAAAAACAGAACTGGCGTCGCGTCAGTTAAGCTTTTTCTGTAAGTTGAGTAGGGAAGGCGTAGGACGTTTTGAAGCGTAAGCATTTTGAACTGTGAGAGTTTTACACTTTCTTCGTAAGTAGAATACGGAAGGCGGTCTGGCAGAAGCTAGATATTTTACTTCATAACTTGTTAAATATGGATATTTTTTTACACAAACGCATCGCTTTGCTTCAGAAAGCTTTTATTAACCCCCCGGAGCCGTGTGGAGTACGTTTATGATGGATGAATGTGGATGGAGGCACCTACTTCAGCTCATACTCGTTGATCCTACTCACTGCTATTATAAAGCTCGGATACGTCAGGATATTTAATTAATATAACTCCAATTGTGTTCATCAGAAAGAAGAAAGTCATATACACTTTTGATGGCTTGAGGGTGAGTAAAGCTTGGGGTAATTTTCATTTGAAAGTGAACTAATCCTTTAAAAGAAGCCATTTAGGCAGAAGTTTTTTTCTCCTTGAAGAACCAGTCAAATGTTTTTGTTCTTTATATTGATTTTTATTTATTAGTTTTTATGTTAATATTTTCAAAATAAGGATTTGTCTCTTCCCCCAACTCACGCTGTCATGGGCGAATTTGCCGTCTTGTGTGGCAGAGAGTAAATTACATTCTAGGGAGGCCTTTTACATCTGTTTAACTTGGTTACAATAGGTCCCAAGCCCTTGAGTGGAATGCAGAGTCGCCCCTAATAAACCCCACTGGAATCTGCCACCCAGTGTTGTGGGCACTGTGTGCCTGTGCTGAAAGATGGGCTCATTTCTGCTGCTGTTCCCACAGCTTCTCTCCTCCTGCTGGAGATAGCACAAAAAACTCTGGTACTCACAGGTTTTCAACCACTTATAGGATGTAAACAAGATTTAGGCAATATAGCTTTCGTTGTAAATGCTGTACTTGAATTTTGGACAGTTAGTGTTGGAGTTGAAAAGGGTTTCCAAAAACAACACAATAGAGTGCAGGATCTCTTGCATAAACACTGTAGTGAAGAGAGCGGGAATCACGCCAGGACTGCACTTGGCTTCATGCCGTCAGAGTCCAGGAAAAGTCGTTCTGCAGAGTTCTTGCATCCTGCAAATAAGGTGACTATAAATCTTTGTGTGTTGGCAGGCCTGTGTATGTTTCGGCAGTAAGGCCACAGTCAAAGCATATTGTAGTGATCATAGACCATGGTGCCTCTGTCACTGAGACCCAACTCCAGATCGCCCGTGACGCTGCGCTAATCATCCTCAACTCCATCGATGAACATGATAAAGTAAGGAAGTGACATCACTGTCATCATCATACACCCTCCACTGATTACATTTGTTCTTTTAGCACTCAACCTCTATTTTTTCCTCAGATCTCAGTGTTGACGATAGCAGATATTGTTCGTTCCTGCTCTCTGGATCAGTGCTACAAGAGCTTCCTTTCACCTGCTACCAGCGAGACTAAGAGGAAGATGAGCACCTTCATCAACAACATTAAAGCTTCTGACAGCCCTACCCAGCATGCACTGGGCTTCCAGAAAGCCTTTCAGTTGTTGAGGAACACAAGCAACGTCACCAGACAGCTGACGAGTAAGAGACCAAGCTTTTGTACAGTGTCATTTTTATGCAATTTTTAGTGTTATGTTTAATTGTGTATATATATTAAAAAAATCTTGATTGTGCATTAATTGAATAAATAACTACAAATTTTTCAATCAGCTGTTGAATTAAACAAATTATTTTTATGTTAAAAACATTTTGTCATATTTTGAAAAAATCATTTAAATGAACACAATAAAATCAGTAAAAGAATACAATCATCATGAGTCAGAATATACTATCTTCATTATATATTCTATATCATGAAAGTACATTTTAACAGAAAGGATTAACTTTTCATGCATAAGTTGTCACATTTTTTTGAGGCAAAATGTCATGTTTTAATTTTTTTTCTTTTTCAGTTTGTGATTGTTTTATATATTTCAATATTTACTGGCCAAGTCACATTTATCTAAAAGACATATGTAAGATTTTATTTCAAAGTCAAAAAATATATATATTTTTTTTTGTAACTTTATTTTAAGGTGATGTAGTTACGTTACTTTATGTATTTACTATACTAATAACAATAAATTATGCATAATTACAAATAACTAACCCTAAACCAAACCTTAACCCTAACTGTAATTCTATAGTAAGTATATGTAGTTAATTAATGTTACTCATTTGAGTAAGTACAATGTAACTGTCACCTTAAAAATGGTAACCTTTTTTTTTATTATTTTTAATAATTTTTTACTTTGTAATACCATTTTTTCATTTAGTAATAAATTATCAGTCAGTGGAGGAATCATTTATTAAAAATAAATAAATAAATAAACTAAACTAAATAGCTTTTAGGCATGCTTTTTTCCTTCATGTGAATAGCATGTAATGTAATATTAAATATCTAGCTATGTATATATATTTTTTTAAATATGTAGACTTAAAAACTTTAAGATGATGTGCCTATAAAGAATTGATTCTGATACCTGCCCTGAGAAATATTTACCAGAGTAAAAAATGTGGGAGTGGTCTGAAATTCCGCTTTGATGGTGGTTATTATATTCAATATGATTGATTATTGATCATCTTCCCCCTCACAGACACCGACATGGTGATAATCTACCTGTCATCGGGCATCACTTCCCGAGACTCATCCGAGCACGAAAAGAGGGCGACCTTGAGTGTGGTAAAAGATGAGAACCGCCACCTCAACAACTCTGTCATGATCCTCACCTATGCTCTCATGAATGGTGAGATATTTCCAAGGAGAGAGGCTTTTTTATTGGCTCTTTGTCCCGTAGCCAGCGAGGGCTCATAGGGAACACCTGTGAGCATGTTTGTGCTTTTTCAAAACATGCTCAGCTGTTTTTACTCCCTTCATCTTCCTTCTGCTCTTTGTGTGTGTGTTTGTGTCCACCGTAAGAAACCTCTCTCTATTATTTTGCTCTCCTCAGCTGTCCCTCTCCCCGCATGCATTAGCCTTCCATTAGCATACATTACTTTGGCATCATGAAAATTAAAATGGAGATCATCGAAAAGAAGAAAGAGAAATGTGACAATACATCAAAGGGCCACTCAGTGACATGAAAGAGTGAGAAAGGCTTTTTTCATGCATTAGATGACTCAGACATATGATTCAGATTGATTAGCTTGGCAGTGCAGAAGAGGGTTATGCTACTTTGACTAGGTATTTGTGAGGCTCTGAAGGACACACACATAGGATATTACTCATATTTCTTTGTTTATTTGAAGTCTGGTTCATTTATGACAAGTTGTATTATATTCACATATTAAAACCTGTCACAGTGTCAGATTAATAGACTGAAGTGTTGAAATTCACGTCCAGTCCAATAACAGTTCAACAGAATTGAATGTTCCTCCAAAAGTGAAAAACTGACTAGCAAAAACAAAAACCATTTCTTCTGTTAGAGGTCCAAAACTACCATTCCATGATGGAAATAGATTAAGTGTGATTTTTAGCTGTGGTTAAGTAATCCATGTGGGATATGAATGGCTTTCTATTACCGCACTCTAAATGGGCTGGAGAAGCAAAACCTTTACAATACACCCACATTATCTATGATATCTGTAAACATTTGGATGCCAGGCAGATTGAGGTTGATATTAGCTTTGTTCCAAAACCCAGTGAGTGCACAAGAGACACACATATTGAGTGAAAACGTCCATTTTAATTAGACCTTTTGTATCACCGTCCTCAGAAGGAGTAACAGGACTCAAGGAGCTGGCCTTTTTACGAGACCTAGCCGAACAGAATTCTGTGAAGTATGGCGTTCCAGATCGTTCCACCCTGCCTGTCGTAAAGGGCAGTATGATGGTTCTGAATCAGCTCAGTAACCTGGAGACCACAGTGGGCCGCTTCTACATTAACCTCCCCAATCGAATGATCGACGTGGCCTCCTTCAGCTTGCCTTATGCGGACCAGATGGGAGACGGTAAGTTAAGATCTTGAACTTGGCATAAAGCTCAAGTCTGGCACACTAACATTCCTCTGACAAACCATATGCACTCAGAAGACCTCAGCAGAAATGGCTTTGCGACAGAAAGTTTCCATGGTAATATATACTGTAAACTTAAACTATAAGTAAAGCCAAAAATCATAAATGCAGAGTCTGCTTTTATGGGGCTGCTAGACAGGAATGCATTCTGATGGAATTATAGCTTGATTGGAAATGATGCATAATATAAATTTGTTCATAAGTGATATATGCCATGATTTTTATTGCTTCATAAAATGCCTCGGATCTAATTTTCTCAATTTTGATAAAATTTTTATTAGGCTGTGATGGTAATGACGCCACAACTAAGGAACAGTCATAATTTGATTTCATATGTGAAAAAGTAATATTTTCATCAAAAATAGTCAAGAAAAGAAAAGTAAAGAAAAAAAGTAAAAAGACAAAGGAGCTGAAATTAAAATAATTTCTGAATTGAAATAAAAATCAGCCCTTGTGACAAAGTCCCCAAAGGTAAAGAAGAAACATTGTTATATATATATAACATTTAATTTTAGTCTTTACTCTCCCTTTCGAGTGCCATGGGAAAAGCATGCTGGGAAATAGAAATCCCAGCCCAGTTTCAGTTAAACCTAAGTTCGTCTAAATTAAAAGAAATAAGTTCATAACATTCAAAACAATGAAACAGTTCAGTTTACTTAAAATATATCAGTTCTGTGAACTTGAAAGAAAAAGAAAGTGTTAATACTCAAAAGTTTGTTTTGTTTAATTTAAGTTTGTCCTCAAACCAATTAATTATTCTGAGTGTTGGGGTTTACAGTGTACTTTTCAGTATTGTTGATCTTTTGTCAGTGGCTTGTACATCACAGTTAATACTATTTCTTCATGAATTATTTTTTACATAGTTTGACTTATTAGCGTGGGGATAGATTGAGAGTAACTTCCTCTGTTTTCCCATTTGTAGGTTTCATAATGACTGTCAGCAGGCCATGCTACTTTGGAAATTTGTTGTTGGGTGTAGTTGGAGTGGACGTGAATCTGGCATACATACTGGAGGACGTCACCTACTATCAGGACTCCCTGGCCTCATATACGTTCCTCATAGACAATAAAGGTAGGGAGATGCATGTGGTGTTGATTGTTTTTAGTGGAGATCCATGTGGTTCCATGAGCCAAAATGAGCCTGTTGCTGTTTGCTTCACTTCAGCTTGACTTTCTCATCCTGAATTGGGAGCTTCAATGACTCAAAAACATTGGACTGAAGGCCATTAACCTTTAACAGGTCATTAGGGGAATCAGCTGTCCCACATTTGGCGGCTCAGAGCCAACATGGCTGACATCACGCCAGTGGATGGAGTAGGAACAGCAAAACTCTGTGGATTTAAACATTTTAGTGAGAACAGACTTTTTGAAAAGGAGCAGTAGTAGCACTGTGTAGATCCTACTTTTGTAGATCCTTTCCAACAAAAATGAAATAAAGTATTGTTGGCTTTCATTTACTCTTCATCCAGCTCTAAACAACTTCTTTTAGTTTTTCCATGACTTCACCCAGCAGGGTGAAGTGTCTCTAAATTTACAAAGCCTGTTAACCTCCACTTAATACATATTAAAACAATTAGATAAGCCCACCAGAAATTTCTGCTTTGCGCTAAAAGGGTGTGTTGGATTACATATGTAATAAAATCAGGGTGATTATCTGTTCCTGAGAGTATACAGTCGGTCCTAATGACTGGGATAATGAAGTGGCACCTGCTGTCTCCAGCTGTTCAGTAGAGAGATGTGTTAGCACTGCCTCTCAGTGCTTTTTAAAATGTAAGCTTCATGCAATTTCAAGAGTATGTGTAACCCAGTAGTTGAAAATCTTGACTGGTAACTAAAATGGTTGCAGATTCAAGCCTCACAATGTTAGCACATTGTTCTGAAAACTTGACACAATTTAAAAAACTATATTGGACCAGGCAGTAAAGTCATAGCTTGCAAGTAAAAGCTATGCATTTAATATGAAAATTGGGTGTTTAAAAAGATGTCTTAAAGGGTTAGTTCACCCAAAAATGACAATTCTGTCATCATTTACTCACCCTCATGGTGTTCCAAACCCGTAAGACTTTCGTTCCTCTTTGAAACACAAATGAAGATATTTTAATGAAATCTGAGAGATTTCTGTCTTTAGATTGACAGTCCACGCAACTACTACTTTGACGATAGTAAATCTAATCCATATGAACTGAGCGGTTTAGTCCAAATTTTCTGAAGAGACTCGATTGTTTTATTTACACGTTTGAGCTTCTGCAAGAACCAGTGAGGTTTGTTTTCACGCATCAAGCAGTTACGGTTTAGCTTCTGTTTAGCTTCTGTTTATCTACGCTGATGAATGTTTATATGGGAATGAATTAAATCCGTTCATCATATAAAGCGATCGAGTTCCTTCAGAAAATTTGGACTAAACACCTCAATTCATGTGGATGGCCCAACAGAATTCTAACATTTAAATTTTTGAATTAAATAAAATGAAATGTATGTTACTCACTTTTAAATATCTTCCAGGCTACACCCTCATGCACCCGTCACTCACCCGTCCATACCTGATGACTGAAGCTCCTCTCCATACAGACATCATCCATTATGAGAACATCCCAGGGTTTGCTGCTGTGCGTCAAAACATCCTCAGGTGAGTGTTCATGGGATTTCTATTTAAAAAAAAATACCTGGGTACCTGATGTTGCTACAGTTCCCTGTGGTGCTCTCATGATTGCTGAACTCATGTTGTGTGCTTCCTGTTAGTCTGCCCCTGGGAAGCCAGGTCATTGCTGTGCCTGTCAACTCTTCTCTGTCTTGGCACATGAACCGCCTACGTGATCCCAGTCGAGATGCCTACAATGTCAGCTACGCCTGGAAACTGGTACGCCATTCCTTCATAGTGGCACAAATGTTGGCTTAGAGCAGCCTGAGGGAGAACTTGACTGTGTAGAATAATTATATTACTCTGTGTCAGTGTTGTTTTGTCATTTTATTTTTTTTATGCATTTTTTGTTGGTTTATTAGAAAAATCTTTGATTAGAGGAGAAAAAATTAATTTCTCTTATCTTGATCATTAATTTGCAGGTTCAGGACACTTCATTTATCTTGTGCATAGTTTATGTTCAGCCGGAGATCCCAGTGAAGCAACTGAAAAATCTGAACACGGCACCTAGCAGCAAACTCCTGTACCACCGCCTGGATCTGCTGGGGCAACCCAGCTCCTGCCTCCACTTTAAACAGCTCGCTACAGTCGGTAAGCTTGGCTAAACATCAATGTACACTTTACATATTGTGTAAAAAAATTATTAGCATTTCTCTTAGCATTTTCGGAAAAAAAAAAATGCTACTTCATGGTATTCTCATAGTTGTTTGAACATGTACCATGAAGAGCTAAATTAAAGTGTTTTATTGTTGAATTATTGTAGATTACATATTAGTTTTCCTTCTTTAAAAGGAAGTGAATGTGGTAATGCGCTAACTATGAAAAATACACTATCACTCTCAAAAGTTTGGAGTTGAAAGAAGTCTATATATTTTTTGTGATCACTTGCTGAATAAAAGTGTTAATTTAAAAAAAAAAAAAAATCTTTAGAACGTGATTGTGTATTTTTCATAGTTAGCGCATTACCACATTCAGTTCCTTTTAAAGAAAGAAAACCAATATGTAATTACAATAATTCAACAATAAATCAACTTTAACTTAGCTCTTCATGGCACATGTCCAAACAACTATAAGAAACCCATGAACTAGTATTTTTTTCGTAAATGCTAAGAATTTCTTTCTTTTTCTTTAGTGAATATTATTGTTACTAAGAGGTGATTAATAATGGTTTGGTTAGGGGCTAACATAATCAAACTACAGAACTGATTCATCTCTCTCTTTTTTTTTTTCCTCAGAGAGTCCCACGGTGATGTTGTCCGCTGGTAGTTTCTCCTCTCCATATGAGCACTTGAGTCAGCCGGAGACCAAGCGCATGGTGGAGCACTACACCGCCTACCTGAGTGACAACACCCGGCTCATAGCCAACCCGGGCCTAAAGGTACACACAAACACACACCTACTGCCCATCTCAGTAATACATGTTTTGTAGACAACCAGAGAATGACTCAGTCTTTCACAGTCAGTGGTCACATTTTAGTTTCTCAGTCTTAATTGGCAGTTGTTAATTAGCAGTGTTCCTCTCCTCTTTAATTCTGCTTTTTCATTAGGGAAATGCAGTGCACCACTCTTTATGATTCTCAGATAAGTAGAATTCTTTAACACCCCCTCATTTGGTCTTCCAGTCTTCTGTGAGGAATGAGGTGATGGCCACCAGTCACGTGACAGATGAATGGATGAGTCTTATGGAGATGAGCAGCCTCAACTGCTACATTGTGAGGCGTTACATAGCAACGCCCAATGGGGTGCTGCGGATTTACCCCGGTTCGCTCATGGACAAAGCCTTCGATCCCACCAGGAGGCGATGGTAAGATTTGAGTCTCAGGACGGAGGTCTTCAAACTCCTAGTGGGACACTGGTGAACAGATCCCACAGTCTGTTGACTAAAGCTTAGCAAACTGTCAGATTCCCAAGGAGGTATTTTGAGTTCATATGTAGCCGTACACTCACCTCAAATTAGGGTGTATTTTTTTTAATACAAAGATTGTAAAATCCTAAACTTTGATAAATTTGTAAATTTCTGTTTAAAATGTGGTTTAACCATTCACCCTTTTGTCTTTTAGGTACCTACATGCTGTAGCCAATCCTGGTCTCATCACTTTTACTGGACCCTACCTGGATGTTGGTGGGGCAGGCTATGTGGTCACCATTAGCCACACCATCCATGCCTCAAGGTCAGTTCATGTTTAGATCTAGTGGTTCTCAACTATATGCAGGTGGGGGAACTTGTGTTGGAGACACAGGGTCTTCGAGTTAAAAAGGTTGAGAGCCACTGGTTTAAACACATGATTTTATGTAATAAAGCATTCATTTATTGAATGGACATTCATTTATTTTTGCTCATTCAGACAGCTGTTTTTTATGCCTGTATGGAACTGTAAACTGATAAATGAATAGTTCAACCATAAAATTTAAAATTTGTCATCCTTTACTCATTCTCAAGGTGCTTGCTTTTCTCTACAATGAAACGGCCAATGCTTTACACTGTCAAGCTCTTAAAATTACAAAAAAAGCACCATACTATCATGAAAGTACTCCATATGACTTGTGAGCTATGTAACAAGTCTTCTGAAGTCATACAATAACTGATTTGCTGTCTAGCTGAAGAACGCATAGCATGTATAGTACGTAATAGTACCTGTTGCTAATGAAAAACAACTGCCTTATCACAGTCGGGTTTGTGCTTGGTACAGTGTGTGTTTAGAGATATGATGAAGCTGTTTGAAACTGGCAGTGCTCCAGAATGTCTGGTGTAGATAAAGTATGTTTTCCCTCCATGTTTTCCAATCAGTTCTCTCTTAAGAGGAGGAAATGTGACTATGGAGTGTGTGATCTGATCTAAAGCACCATTGCGGTGACCCATGATACTGTAGATCTCTTCATCCTTCATATTCAACACACTTATCTGCCTCCTTTCCCAGTTCCCAGATGGCCTCCGGGTACACAGTAGCAGTTATGGGCATTGACTTCACTCTGCGCTACTTCTACAAAGTTCTGTTGGATCTTTTGCCCATCTGCAACCAAGACAAGGGCAATAAAATACGGTAAGGCCTTCCCACCGACCCTAACCCCCATCTCATTTCTGTTGGGTTCTTCTCAAACTCTCTAATGCCTGCCAAGACCCCAGTGGTGTCCAGCGTAATGCCTGAAGCTATCGATGCCCCACAGAGGCTCTTTAAAGTTCTTTCAAACGAATCTAATCAGATTTGCTTCTGTTGGAAAAGAGGCATTCACTTAGTCTTCTCTGCATGATTCTAAGCTCACTGTTTTAAGATAGAAGGAGATGGAGTGAGAAAGATCTGAGGTAGGGATCAAGAAACAGTGAGGGAGGGGTGAACATAGAGAGAGAGAGAGAGAGAGAGAGAGGAGAGATAAGAAAGAAAAAGTAGAAAGACTAGAACAATTATACTTTTTTTTAGTAATATTAAGTGGTGCTTGCCCATGCAAAAGTCTCTGCAACAATACTATGATTATGTTGTGGTTGTCAAGGTGTTGTTATCGCTAGGTGGTTGCTTATGATATTCGGAAAGCCAGCTTTGCTTAAGTTACGATCCTAGTTGCAGAATAAATGAGCACAAAGTTAAAACTGACGCACTACTAAATATTTGAGAATCGCACCATTAAACTTTTTTTTTTGAAAGCATAACTCGGTGTAAACATATATATTTATGGAAGCATCTGACCATGATTAATGGCTGGGAGAAAATGGCAGACTGATTACATCAGTGAGCTCATGTTTTGTGTGACAGACTTCAATCTACATATATGATGACAGTTAGAGAGAGAATGTTACATGCATAAACAGCTTCTTGGCAGCTTTTAAGCACTTTCTCATGTGCGTTTATGAAAATATAAAATAAAATAAAAGTAGTTTGTTCCATTACATTTTATTTATTGCCCCTGTCTAATCTTAGATGCAGTTCCTAAATATTTAATATTTGCATATTTAAATACATTTATTTAGATCAGTGGTTCTCAACCAGAGGACCACAGCAAAGTTTAGGATGACTTAAAATGTTTTAAAATAAGCTAAAACAACTAAGAATCAAGATTTAAATATTTAATTATTTTAATGATTTTTATTTTCTTTTATTATAACGCCGTTTCTTATTTTAATATATAGAGACTCCTAATTTCTGTAAATTAAAAAATGGGGTGGTGGGGGGTCGATTATATCTCTATTATAGCTCATATATAGTTATAATTGATATCGTAATCATGTGTCATATTCAAATGGACCAAGTATCTAGTAATTAGTGGTCACTAAGCCCCTATGTCAACTTTGTGTCCAAGTTTAAAAAAGACCTTATGAATGACCATATATATGCCTTTTAATGCAAGTCTAATGGGTTTTTGCAGACATTTTTAATTTGCCATGCAAACATCCTAAATCCAATCTCTTATAAAAATAATAAGAGGTATCCATCTCTTATTATAGGTATCCATCATATCTGTAGTACATCATTTTAACCCTAAGAATTAGCAATAGTAATGCTTGCCTATGCAAGCACCACAGATAAACTCTACTGATACAATATATAAATGCCTTGGAAGAACAGGGTAAGATTTTCAGGACTGACTGAAAGACACAAAGGGAGATAAGCTGATTAGGGCTGCATTCCAGACACATCCTGTTATGTTAGGTGCCAGTGCCCCCATTTTATCCCCCCTCTCCCTTATTTTCTGTCTCATTCCTCTCTTCCCTCCCTTTTTCTTTCTTAACTCTATTTCTACCAGTTCGTCTCTCTCTTTGTCCCTCTTCACGCTCTCTCTGTCTCTTTATCTGTCTGTGCTGTGGAGGCCTCAGTGTTCTTTGAGTTTTCATTGCTATGGTCATTAAACAGGATTAGTGAAGTGGAATGCCTCAGTGTGCCACACAATAATGTTCTAAACTGCAGATGGTACCCTATGAACATACAGGAAGCCATCTACTGTTTCCTTCTACCGCTCCCCTCTAAATGTCATTTTGGATCTTTGTGCAGGCTCCGATTGCTTGATCCTGTTTGTCTTGGCCTTTATGTGTATGTGTAGGTGTTTTATCATGGAGGACAGAGGCTATCTGGTGGCCCATCCGACCCTGATTGATCCGAAGGGCCACGCTCCAGCAGAACAGCAACATATTACTCATAAGGTAAGGAACTCTGGATCTGAGGCCAAACTTTACCTCTCTTAAACAAGAAAATAGGCTTTTCATGGCATTTTTCTGAGGTTGTCCCCGGAAAAGGGGTCTGTTTTTCATCTTTAGCCATATTATGTTCAAAGATTGGTAAAGAAACTAAAACACAAGCTTATTGAGTTCATCAGCTTGTTTTCTCCTGTTTTGCTTGACTTTAGGAGCCTCTAGTGGCCAATGACATTCTTAACCACCCCAACTTTGTGAAGAAGAACCTGTGTAACAGTTTCAGTGATCGTACCGTGCAGCGTTTCTACAAGTTCAACACCAGCATTGTGGTGAGTGGAGTCTCTTATGAATGATGTCATGTAAAGCTGCTGTAAATTCTGTTTTAACTGACAATCCTGCCATTTTTACTATAAGGTTAGTCAGTTTCTTGTATTATTGATGTTAGGATGCCACCTAGTGGAGGTTATTGTAATAGCAGCTATAGCAAGATGTGCTAGTTTATAGTATAAACATCCTTTATTTCTTTTTTTTTAAATGAACAAAGTTGTGGCTTTTTATTCAGAAACTGTATGCATAGAGTGAAAGACTTATGAAATCAAATAATTCTTGATGCCTTTCTGTATGTTTGTGATTTTTAAGGGTGATCTGACAAACCTAGTGCATGGCAGTCATTGCTCAAAGTACCGGCTCACCCGTATCCCTGGAACCAATGCGTTTGCTGGCATTGTGAATGAAACCTGTGATTCACTGGCCTTCTGTGCTTGCAGTACTGTGGATCGGCTCTGTCTTAACTGCCACAGGTAATGTTTAACTTATACAGAACTCCATTAATTTTTGTAAGGCATAGCTTTATTTATTTATTTACACTACCATTCAAAAGTTTAGAGGCAGTAAGATTTTTTTTTTGTGTGTGTGTGTGTGTGTTTTGAAAGAAGTCTCTTATGCCCACCAATGATGCATTTATTTTATCAAAAAACATAGTAAAAACAGTAATATTGTGAAATGTTATTACAATTTAAAGTAACTGTTTTCTTTATTTTAACATATTTTAAAATAATTGTGATGGAAACAATATTTTCAGCAGCCATTATTCCAGTCTTCTTTAATATTCTTATTATTATCAACATTAAAAGAGTTGTGCTGCTTGATGCTTTTGTGGAAACCTTGATGCATTTTTTTTCAGGATTGAAGAATTTGAAAGTTCAAAAGAACAATTAATTTGAAATAGAAACCTTTTGTAACATTGAAAAAAAAAAAAGAAAAAAAAAAACATCTGATCAATTTAATGCATCCTTGCTAAATAAAAGTATTAATTTCTTTAAAAAAAAAAAAAAACTTAGACCCCAAATATTTGGATGGCGTTTATTTATTTATTTTAAGTGTGTGTGTGTGTGTGTGTGTGTGTGTGTGTGCGCATGTGCTTCATAATGAAAATATAACACGTTTGTAATTAAATTAAATACAAAAATATTTCATTACACTTCCTACTAATAATGTACCTGTTTATACTTTAATTTCCCCATTCTCATATTTAAGGACCCAATGAAATGGTTTTCCATAGTTTTCCATCATTGGTTAGTGATTTCCTAGAACCTGGAAGTTTGGGTTGGACACTTTGAAGGGTTAATATTTTTGCCAATTGCCAATAGGCTTTAGTTACAGTCAAGTGTGCCACACAAGTCCTGGAAAGTGAAGCTAAAGCATTTTGACCGCCCCCTGGTGACTGGCTGCAGTATAGGTTATAAACCCCACCCTCTCCATGTAATCGAATGGGACTCGAGCAAAACTAAAAAATCTAATTACTCTTCAAAAATTTTTTGAAATGAATGAAAAAATGATTGACAGCTGTGCTTGCATTTGAGTTGGTGAATGCGGGCAGGACCATGATACTGTGGCTCCACTACTGCGCAGACTCAGGCTCCGAACGACATAAGCGGCAATGTCCATTACTGGGATATTTTGGCTTTATTTTTCTACAGTGAAAGGAAGCGGAGACGTGCTGTCCATCTTTTTTTACAGTCTATGGTTACAGCCATGAACCATGAGCATTTGATTGCACTTTTTTCAGGAAGACTGTTAATTTAAAATGCATTTGACTGCTAAAAATATTGTTTATAAACTTTTAGGAATACACTAGCATAGAGGTTGCTTAAAAGGTGATAGACTTGGTCTAAAAGCCACACTCAAATTTAGCTTTTTTGGAGTCTTTATGTCACTTTATATAAATAATAGTTAGGTTGGTAGTTAAAAGACCTTCAAACAGAATTTCCTCAGTATATTCCTTTCTTCCTCAGAATGGAGCAGAATGAGTGTGAGTGCCCCTGTGAATGCCCTCTAGAGGTGAACGAATGTACTGGCAACCTCACCAACGCTGAGAACAGGTAAACCACTGCTGCTCTACAGGGCAGTCTTGCATTATTTATAGGAAGACTTGTAAAAGTAGACATTAAGCAATTTAAACCGTGTTACATGTTGTACACAATGTGTTAGGATGCAAAGGTTTCCCCTTAAGTGCTTGGAGAATAGATTGCAACGAAATATGATCCAAAAATGAATCACTGGACCACATGTCCAGATTCTCATCAGCATGCACTGGAATGAATCACACTTAGTCACACACACACACACACACACACATACATACACATACAAGCACACACACTTCTGCCTGTCACTTCATCAAGTTCTTGTTTGTCACGATGAATAGATATCCAGCCACCTGTGTCCTCAATTAGCCGTTCAGCTCAGAATTGTTCCTCAATAGACATTTAGACACATTCAGGTTTGTTGTGTTATTCCCAGCTGAGAGATCTCAAGGCATTTACCTTTCTGTCACTGCGCCATCTGTTCATTTAGTGAAAAACTGTAGAGTTGAAAACTGATAAATCCATACTTTACTAAAAAGAGCTGTATGGTAAAAAGAAGTCTGGGTATTATTCATTGTGTAACAAAAATAATTGTTCATTATTTGTTGTCTGTTGAATGTCATTTATCTACAGAGCAACATTGTTGCCAGACTGTTAGTAATTACAAATAGCTTTGACTTTAATGAGTTCCATGTTGTGTTTAGAGCCTAACTGACTTAGCTTGCCTTCCTACTGTGTGTGTGTGTGCAGAAACCCGAGCTGCGACGTGCACCAGGAGCCTTTGTCTTTGACTGTAATTGAGCCCAGTCTACAGGACACTCTGCCTCAGTGTATCAACACCAGATGCAGCCAGCGCTTCACCAGCAGGTACGGCCATATACTGTATCAGCTGGGATCAGACTGCCCTCAACAGAGTCACTGAGAGTAATGATGATTCTCCTTTCACTCAGCACAGCTAATCTCGCATCATTTATTCACAACCTTTGCTGACCAGAACAAAAAGCATGCGTGTTTCTCAAGATCAGGCAACATCAGCTATTATTAGAGATTGACGAATCAAAGACACACAAATAGCTCAGTTGTTATGTGTTGGAACATTTTAATGATTTGCTTTCGTTCATTGTAGACTCAAAGAACCAGAACTGTGTGTCACTAGATGTTAATGCATATTCACAATTTTTGGAAATAAGAAAAGAAATAAATATTTACTTTATGAAATGCTTATATAAGGATTGTGTGGCACTGAAGACTGGAGTAATAGCTGCTGAAAATTCAGCTTTGCCAATCCCCGAATAAAATACAATATATTAAATTAGAAAACAGTTCATTTTAATTGTAATAACATTTCACAATATTACTGTTTTTACTATATTTTTGATAAACTAAATGAAATCCCACCGACCCCAAACTTTTGAACGGTAGTGTATGTTATATATATTAAGTATGTTTTGGGTTTCAGTGACTGTTTTGGTGTTCTGGACTGTGAGTGGTGTACTGTGGACAGCGATGGAAAGACCCACCTGGATAAGCCTTACTGTGCCCTGCAGAAGGAATGTTTTGGTGGGATAGTGGGTGCCAAGAGTCCTTATGTGGATGGTCTGGGCATTTTAGGTGAGCTACCACTGCTTGTAGTCACACTTATTGTGGTTTATTAATATATATTATATGTTTATAAAAGCATATGTAGGTAAATAGCAGAGGGATTGGTCAACTAGTTTGTTTCTCTCTCTTTTTTTTTTTATTTATTTTTTTTAGTTTTGCTGTTTTAGAAAGATATGCACAGAAGTTTAGAATTACACTGACTTAATGAGTCACACATTTGCAGGATCTTTGCTAGTGTGTATGCTGTATTTTATAATTTCATTATATAATTATTTTTGTACTACTTCATCTCTGTGCAGACGAGGAGTTGGCATCGCTGAACATGATCAAGAGTGCACCCGTGGGGCCAGTAGCAGGAGGGATTATGGGATGCATCATGGTGCTGGTGTTGGCTGTGTATGCCTACAGGCACCAGATCCACCGTCGCAGCCATCAGCACATGTCCCCGCTGGCCGCACAGGGTGAGTCTGGACACTCTAAGTCTTGAAAATGAAAGTTATTCTTACCTGAGGCTTTTGGGAAATACTTTTTGACTCTATTGTCATTGTTTTACTTTAATAGTTTGCACTGTAAAATCCAACGAGTTAAGGTAACTCAAACCATTTTGGAAACTGACTTAAATCATTTAATCATTCAATCATCAAGTTTAAAAACTAATGTTTATGTGTACTGTGAACTTACTACATTTAAGTTCACATAATGTTAAATGAACTATAATTCCACTTAAATACTTTATGTAGCTGAAACTTAATTAAATTGCATTAAACAATTAAAATCAGAATTTTTAAATTAACTCTAATCTTTCACTGTTAACTGCTAATTAGCACAAGCACACTTGCATTTACAGTAAGTAGCACAGAGACTATGGCCCTCATTTATCAAACGATCGTATGCCAGAAAACTGTGCTAAATGTAGTACCTACTCAGAGAGTATGTGATTTCAGACGCACCAATAGTCTTAATGTTATTAATGTTACTTTTAAATCACAGGATATTCAGGGATTAAAAATGAGGGCTGGGACTTTATAAAGCAAGAATTGATTCGAAGGTGAAAAGTGATTTCTTGACAAAGACTCTGGTGATGTCAGCCTGAAAACAAAAGTCTTTTTAAAGGCAGAGCAAGTAAAACTCAGTTCAATGAGGGAAAAAATATTGAGTGCACTTTTAAAGTGTGCTACTCCCTGTGCTAATGAGATACTAAAGCATAGCTGACCACTAAAAGGACCTTAGAAGGATATAAAAGTAATTTAAAGAGTTTAATTCTCTCTTCCCTTGCTCCCTAATGATCCCAATTTAGCCTCTATATGTGCACGACTAGGATGCATAACTTTTGGTTAGGTGCAATATAAACTTTTTGAATCAGTCTGAGAAGTGCTACTATTTTTTTTTTAATAGACTTTGAATTGAATAGACTATAATGTTATATCCCCTTGAATTGGCTCCCTTCAGTTTTTCAATATCTGATTTGCATTCATAGGCATTTTTTTTTTTTTTTTTGAGAAAGAAAGAATGTGGACCAAAAGAGAAGACAAAGATATATTACATCAAATGTGTTCAGGGTTGCTCCATCTTTTAATCTTTTCCTCTGCCTGTCTGTCTCCCTCTCTCTCTCTTTCATCAGAGATGTCTGTGCGGATGTCCAACCTAGACAACGAGCGAGATGACCGAGATGAAGACAGTCACGAAGACAGAGGAATAAGTAAGATACCCGCCTACCTGTCTGGCACAGCTTCACACAAATTAACACAAAAAACCTTGAATGCCCATTTTAGCATTACTAATTACACTGAGGGTTTTTATGTACATCAAAATCTGCAGTATTATACTTTGTACCATTAATGCTGTTTTTCACTGATTCAATGCATCAGGTACCAAATGAATGATAATCCTTGAATTCTTTGTGTATGGTGTGCTGTTCTTTTTCCCAGAGTAAAAAGCGAGCATTCATGCTCACAATGGTACTGTGTCATTCTTGTTTGATAATTGCCTCAAACAGCCATGTGGGCTAGTCTGATGTCATAATTGGTCTCATCTTAAGTGACAATATGATAATGTCTTCCTGATCGGCTTTCTTGTTCTGTTGTACATTTTGTAATTAGAATCATTTTCCATACCATCTGATTTACATCATGAGTTGTTTTAATTAGATTTTGTGCTATGCATAACTGTAAGAAATGCATATTATGAAACATTATGCATAACTGTAAGAAATCTAAATGAATAACAGTCAGTATGGATATAATCCCGATTATCAGTGGAAAGAATTGGAAATGAGGAAAAATGTGTGCTAATACTCATACTCTCAATTCAGTTTGTAAAAACAGACAAAACATATGCAGAATGATACTTCCAATGGAAGTCTAAGGGGCAATAATTGTAAGTGCATAACTGTCAGTGCATTTATTTTATTGGATTTTTGTTTTACAAACTGAGGTCAAGATCAAAATTATTATTTTGTTGTAATCATCATTATGCCATAAATAGTGTAGATTGATCTTAACTTTGGGAATTAAACCCAAAATATTAAATTGAAGGAAAAAACAAAAATAGTTTGGCAACAGTTTTCTGAACTGTTCGTGCATATGCAGAATTAGTTAATTAAAACACAAAATATGGTAACTTTTTACAAACCTGCTCAATTTGTTGTAAAGACATCTTGAACAAACAATGAACAACTATTTATGGCATTTAATAATCTTGAGTTGTTCATTTATAAATATACTGTACTGTTGTTCATTGTTAAATTATGTTTGCTTATTATACATTAATATCAATTTATACAATTTGAAATGTGGAACAGATTAATAAATGCAAAAATTGTAATTGTTAGTTCATGATGCTTAAAGGGTTAGTTCACCCAAAAATAAAAATAATGTCATTTATTACTTACTCTCATGTCGTTCCACACCCGTAAGACCTTCATTCATCTTCGGAACACAAATTAAGATATTTTTGATGAAATCCGATGGCTCATTGAGGCCTCTATAGCCAGCAAGTTAATTTACACTTTCAGTGTAGCTACAGAAAGCTACTAAAGACATATTTAAAACAGTTTTCGTGATTTGGATCGTGTGCCAAACTGCTGAAATCACGTGACTTTTACGCTCTGAATCACTGATTCGAAACAAAAGATTCTAAGCAGTGTTTTGAAATCGGCCATCACTAGATATTGCTGAAAAGTTATTTTGTTTTTTTTGGCACGCAAAAAGTATTCTCGTCGCGTTATAAGATTAAGGTAGAACCACCGAACTCACATGAACTGTTTTAAATATGTTTTTAGTGCCTTTCTGGGCACTTTACGGGTGTAGAACGACATGAGGGTGAGTAATAAATGACATTATTTTCTTTTTTGGGTGAACTAACCCTTTAATGCTTTTATTAATGATAAAAAAAACACACATTTTTGATAGTGTTAACCAAAATATTTATAATGATAATATTTTTTCTTAATTACCAGCCTGACAAAACCAGGCAGTTTGAATGGTACTTTAACACACTGTACTGTTTATGTAATGGAATTAACATACACCGCTCATAATATACACATAGTGGTGATATGGTGCTTTGGAAGTCAGTATTAGACATCTTTTAGAGTTTTTCCTCATTGTTTACCGAGTTCATCCTCAGTATAACCTTTTATATGAGAAATATCTACAAGTGTTATTGCCTTTTAAATTTCCTGTGCTCTTTCTGGTCAGCCTCAGACCCAAGTGTTTTATTGTTATATGACAGTTTGGCTCTGTTTCTCTCTCTCTCTACAGTCAGTAACACTCGATTTATTGCTGCTGTTATTGAGAGGCACACACACAGTCCAGAACGACGGCGGAGATACTGGGGCCGGTCAGGGACAGAAAGTGACCACGGTAAGCATGTGTCTGTGCACTCTTCCTTTAAACTCCAAAGGAAAAAAGATATTAGGTTTGAAAAGATCCTTTTGAAACAAGGGTCAAAGAAAAATTCAAAGGCGTCACCATCAAATTTCTCACCTGAAAATATATAGTGAGTGTTATTATTGAAATAAAGCAAAGCCTACCCCAGGAGCTCATTGTATGCTTGTGTTCGGCATCTATTTCATTGGCGGCTCCAGGCTTGGGTTACACGGAGTCTACAGTGCATGCTAAATCTGCTGCCCCTCAGGGATGAGGCTTTCTGGAGATCATTGTGTAACCAGCAAGAGGAGAAAGGGCAGCCCTATTCCACAAGGAGAGGTGCAATGAGAGAACCGGAGGAAGAAAGACAGCATAGTAGGTAGATTGAGAGATTTGAGAACAGTTAAAGGTGGCAAAGACCAAGTACAGAAGTTTCTTCCCTGTATTTTTATTTGGCTAGGTTAAAGGTCGCCTCCCACCGCCTGCTCAGTCATCCAGCTTAAGGGGTCGTTTTAAAGCAATATCGATTTGGCTTTTGAGTGCGTGTGTATGCGGGAAAACAACGCTGAAGCTTTTTCCTGTGCGCTCTGACTCATTACCGCTCCACCAACACACAGTTTTCGCCAGAAGCAACGTAGATATAAGAGTTCTCGCTGAAAAACGAGGTTTAAAGAATTTCTCTAAACAGAGATGTGTTTACTGCCAGGAAGATGCTTTTTAGTACTTGCTTGAATGCTTGGCTTTTTGATATGTTCAGGGATAGATCCTGATCCAGAATCAGTATCCTAGCTGTTTCACTGTCTCACTGCAGAGTTTTCAAAGCTGATTTCAGATCTGCTCTGAGGCGGCTCATGCAAACATTGATCAAAGTCAGGATCATGAGAGGTTTTTGACCTTTCTTTTACCTCCGATCCTGTTTCAAATGTCAAATGTGGCTGGACGTTTGGCCACTTGACAGCAGGACCAGTCTTTTTTGTGCTCTTTGTACTGTACCTTCATTTAATTCAGGATTATTTCACAAGTTTCCTACACAAGTTTTAGTAGGCATTGCAAGATTCTTTCCCACCATACATTTAGTTGCCAGAATGACATAACTGTTATTTGCTTCAGCTATTTCATGTTCATCTTTGTGTCTTTTGCATTGTTGTCTAAAGAGGAACTGTAGCAGTTTGACAGAGGAAAATGGATTTGGGTAGTTGATAAATAACATTGATATTGAGCTTCTTTGTTCAACATCAAGATTTTAAGTTAAAATTCATACTTGTCACCAATTGTTTCCAAGTTTCTCAACATCAAGTTTTTAGTCACATTTTATGTATGTATTTATTTAATTGTTTATTATTTTGAAAGTAGAAATATTCTATATTGTCTCTCACATCTGTATATTTAAAACTGCTTGTATAATAATAGGAGTAGTAGGAAGTGGGTGTCAGGATATTGTTCCTCAATGCAAAACTGGTAATAACATGAACACCACTTTGCACTATTGTCATTCCTCTGCACCACAACTTCCACAACTTTATAATTATTATAATCAGTACTGCTACTGTGTCAGTACATTTATAACAAATAGCTGTTTTTATAATTATAATATTGCATTGCACTAGTTAAAACAGTGTTATTTGTATCCCTGATCCATAATGTTTTTAGTATATTTTTGTTCATAGTGTTTACTTGTAGTTACTGTTATATACAGTAGTGGCCAAAAGTGATGTCCAGAGGAGATATTTGTTTGATTAAACCATCAAAATATGAGGAAAATATTTTATATTTGTAAATATTTAAAAAATGAGGGACAAGTATTTATTTATTTGACAAACTTATTAAAAAGTGAGTGAAACTACAGCTACAGGTTTTATTTTACTATGCAAAAAAAAAAAAAAAAATGCATAGAAAAACAAAAAGCTCAGGAAAAAGCATTTAACATTTAACACTTAGGAGAGGCTTTTTACCTGGGGTTATGAAATTCATATTTGTCTGTAGTTATATTTGCCTGCTTTGGACAGTCACAGAAACAGTGCACATTGTATATAAACAGTGAATTCAGTGTTTGAGAGGAAAAATGTCAAATGCTGACAGAAAGCACAACAATTTGAGTGAAGAAGAGACCGTTTCATTCTTACCTTTATAGTCCATAATGTCCATTCAGTATAAACTCGATAGTACAGTCAGCAATACGAGGATGCGCAATGCTAGAGCTATGTAAACAGGTTGCGTGCTGTGTTTATCCAATCAATTACACTGACACCGCAAATAAGAATATTAACCCAGGGTTTAGGAAAGTACAATGTGAAACATCAGTTTATGAATACCCATGATTAATTGTTAGCCCCGGGTAAATTATGAGCAGTGTGAAACGTGAAGAAAGATAACCCAGGCTTCCGTTTACCCGGGGTTTAGAATAACCCAGGGTGTTTACTATTTCAAGTGTGAAAAGCCCTTTGCATTTTCATAATTTCTTTATATGACAGCCTGGCCAATCAGCATATTAGAATGATTTCTGAAGGATCATGTGACACTGAAGACTGGAGTAATGATGCTGAAAATTCAGAATAAATTACATTTTAAAATATATTAAAACAGAAACAGTTATTTTAAACTGTAATAATATTTCACAACATTACTGTTTTTAATGTATTACTCTTGTCATGAGTTAATTACTTTTTTGCATCAGATTTGGAATTCATATAATTCTTAAGGGAAAAATAAGATTATGTTCCTTTTGGTGTGGACTGAGAGATTAGAATGGATTATGATTCATTAAGATGATTAGTTTAATGAGGGACTCAAGTGCTCATGATTTCTATCTGCAGTTTCTACAAAATTCTCAGTTTTAAATTTCTCTAACTGTTGTTTTAGAGATAAAAAAAAAAAAAAACCTGTTAGCTTTACTTGTAGAACATTTTAGGTTCAAAGTTCATTTATACTGTAGCTTCCCATAATATTGATTGTGTGTCCACGTCTATTTATATGTAGGTTATAGCACCATGAGCCCTCAGGAGGACAGCGAGAACCCCCCCTGCAACAATGATCCTCTATCAGCGGGCGTTGATGTGGGCAATCACGATGAGGACCTCGACCTGGACACGCCTCCACAGACAGCTGCTCTTCTGAGCCATAAGTTCCATCCCTATCGGCACCCCCACACGCACCACCCCCTGCATTTGCACACGCACCATCTCCAGGCGGCCGTCACCGTGCACAGTGTGGATGCCGAGTGCTGATCCTGCCCACCGTGACCCCAAACAAACCGCCAACCCTGCCTTTTATGCCACTGATATCTTCACCCACCCCCCTCAACATCAGCAAGCCCTCCAGTCAGGCCCTGCATCCTCAAAAAAAAAAACAGGAGAGAACCTGAACTCCCAGCTCTCCCTGGGCATCCACCGATGGTGGTCAGAGGTGTTTTGTGCTTGGTGACCATGGGGGTGAACATTTGACCTCTGTAGAGGTCATTAGGGATTGGATTTGGCAGGTGCATACGATACTAAGCTCCTTATGCTTTTTTTTTTTTCTTTCTTTTTTCCAAAAAAACAATGAAGATGAAAGGATTATTTTTTTACTATTTATTTAACAGGAGTGGAGATGGAGATAAATGAATGGGAAAAAAAAGAGAAATTGACTGACTGAATTTGTCAGCTTTCTACTTGGCCTGTGGAGCCCATTTTAGGACCCGGCCCTGTTTTCGTCCTCGACTAGACTGCGTAGCAGCCTTGAAGGATTCAATTCATGGCACGTTTGAGTCACACACATGCCATGAGAATTTCTTGTGGGGAGAGTAAACAAAGCATTTCAAGGAACAATAGACATGAATGCCTGTGCTGCACATCAAGGAGACGTGAAAAAGTGCTGTATTCTGATGAGCTGTCACTCTCTGGTTTGTTTGTTTTTTTGACGGTGTGAGATGATGGTGAATTTCAAGACACTGTGCAATGTGACCAAGGTGCTCTGGGCCACAAACCCAGAGCAGGATATTTGAAATTTTTAAAAGATGACTGGGAGAGAGACTATCCTCAGTCCTGCCACTGTGTAAAAGCTCTCGTCGTATTTCTGTCTGCCTGATTACTTTACATTTGGTGTACGAGAGAGAGAGAGAGAAACTGAGTGTGCATGTGTCGGTGCTTGTGTACGTAGTTGTGTGTGAATGCGATGGATGTGTGATGCCACAGATGGATCGTCTCCATTAATGTTGTCGTTTTTTTTAAGTCATTAGTCAGTATTGATGGAATGCCATGATATTTTTCAGATCCTTCTAAACCCATGTGCACTTTTACTCAACTGCCTGATTTTAGAGGGATTGTGTCTATTGTTTTCAGAATGAAATGATATACCGTGTATATACATCTAAAATTTAACAAAGTAGCTATAAATGTGTCATACACTACAAATCTTTTATTCTCGTCAGAAGTGTTTTATTTTGTCAATGTTTATTGAGTTAGGTTTATGGGAGCTGTAGTGTTTTTCTGCATATGCTCTTAAATTACATTGATTTGGGTGGGGGAAATAGCTAATGCATAGTTTATTATTTTAATTTATCTGTGACAAGAAATCATGGCCAAAATCATGAGTCAAATGATCTGATCAAACACAAACAAAACGCAACTTTTCACACATTATGATACAGAAGTCTGGTACATTAGTTCTGTCCATCCATGTCCCTGTGAAATTTCAACCTCAATCTGTTACAGTGACAGTTTTAAGTAAGTATACCTTAGAGACTGCTGAATCATATCTATGAATCATATTTTATGTGCTTAAAGTTTAATCAGTGTGCAGCTATCATTCCTATTTGGTTATATAACACTTTAAAGATGATATTCAGATATATTTCAGGGTAAATGTGATAAACTGTTCTGCTTTGAATGTGGCTGCGATCAGTCTGGTCATATGGTGTCTGCTGTGATGATAACGCAAAATTTAGCTTTATTCAAATGTTTTACAGAACAAGTAACTTCAATACTTAGTGGATAAAGATTTCAGTCAGCTCATAATTCAACCACCCCAGGAGGATTGTGGGCTAGTTGTCACACTTTTTACTCCAGTGAATAGGGTGGGGTTACTGAATAAATCAATTTCTGTGTAGGCACATGCCTTCAAGTCGTAGCTACAAAAAACCTTTCCAATGTTATTGCCAATGAAAAAAAGATTCAGTTGATTAAATGCATTGATTTTTGCACATTATATAGGGTAATACATTTGTGTAACTGGACTTTTGACCTTAAAGTTACTGAGAAGTATCCCAAGTGTTAGCTGCTCTGGGGTGCATTTCCCGAAAGCATCATTAGCCAACTATGGTCGTAAATCCCATTGAACTCTACTGGTAACGACAGAACTTGCGACCATAATTCGCTATGGGAAACGCACCCCTGTTTGACAACTAAGCCCTGGTGTCCTTTAAATATTATTACTCAATAAATAGTTATCATCAACATTACAACTTATGGCAAAACATTTGCAATAAAGTGCACCACTATTTCTCTATGGTATATTTCTTTTCAGTACATTCATCATAACCCACAAACATTGTAAAAGAGATTTCTTTCAGGTTAAATAATGTTGACTGTTTAATTTTTAAAATATCACTGCTTAGGTATACAGTGAATTGTCTGTGTAAATGAAGCAAAACATTGGGATTTACAGGGCAGGATTAACATATGAGTCTGCTCAATTGTGACATCATCAGCCCATTTCTGACCTACATTTACAGTTTTGGGATGCAGTCACATGCACATAATGGGCAAATAAGATCATGTGAAGTGCAGGGAATTCCTTGTACGCTTCCACTGCCTGGGATTTGCATACAAGGTCAAAAAAGTGTTACAGCACCGTTGATCCTTGGTGGATAATTTTAACCCAAAACGTGAGGTGCGAGTACACAGTGAGGTTGACATAAAAGTGGAGCACTTCTGATAAATTGGGGCCATGGGGGACAGCATCATTTTTTCGTGAATCGATTCTGTGTTTCAGTGTGTTTCAAAGTACTTTTAAAAGACAACGATTCATCCTTACATCCACACATAAAAAAAGATGTGAGGATGCAAAGTCATCACAAGCCTCCTGGCGTGGCACATTTTGCTCAGTTCACGCCATGTTCTACTCGGAGCTGTTCAAGTCCTCTGAATTATTTGTTTCTATAGCAAATTAATCCGCAGGGTCAGGTGGTACAGCGGTCCCGAGCTCTTTGAAACTTCCCAGTTTACAAGTTGTAATTATGAGTTCTACAAGGACTTCAGCATTTTTACAAGTTGTAATTTCATAGTAATTACGACAAGTGTTGGGTGTAATTCATTACTAAGTAATTAATTACTATAATTTAATTACTTTCCCCTTGAAAAAGTAAGGGATTACTCTTATTTTTATTTATTTTTTATTTAATTACAGTAACTTCTGATGTAATTGCATTATACTGTACAGACCATAGAACAATTCAAGAATAATTTATGCAATTTTATATTATTTATTTAAAAGGATAGTCATGAAACTGCTTTTTTATTTAAATATATAATTGTTCAACTGGTTGAGGTTGATATGGGATTTAGAAAGTAATTAGTAATAAGTAATGCAATACTTTTTAGAGAGAGTATTTAGAACAGTAGTCTAATTACACTCGATGGAATTAGTAGCTAGTAATTAATTGCATTTTAGAGAAACTTAACCCAACAATGATTACGACATGGCATGAACGCACCTTTACAGACCCTAAAAATGTTCCCATATGCCATATGTAAACATTTTTCCTATTCATTTTATTAATGAATGTTTATTGTAAAACAAACAAAAAATATTTAGAACCTCTATATAATCTGCATTTAACATTATTTACATTATGGATGAAAGGGTTTTTACATGTTAAATACATAAATAAAATGCTATGGCCTTATTAAGACCAACTCAAACCCCAAATAAGTCAAATTCTCAAAACAGTCAATGCGTTTACAGTCGGTTCATTCCCCTATGGTTCATTCATTGGTTGTCGGCTTATTACCAGTCCGGACCGATTCAGAGCAATTCATTAACTAATCGTTCGGTTTAATGAACCGGTTCAACTGATTCACTGAAAATAATCCGACTCGAAAGAATCCTTCGTTCACGAATCGAACATCGCTAGTCGAAGCTTTAAAGAAAACCAGTTTCTCAAGTTTCCAGGAGCTTCTCAAATGTTTCTTTCATTCCGTCATTACGGAAACGTACCCTGTGAGATGTACAAACTGTTCAGTTTAATTACTTATTGTTCTCTCACTTTACAGTGCTCACAATAATGTATGCATCAGTTGTGAAATCAGACAGTCGCGCATAAATTAATAAATCGCCCGTGGATTCGCGATGCTTGAGACCACACACACACACACACACACGACTCGGATACCACCGCCCACGCACACTACGCACTCAGCACAGCTCGCGGTGAGGAGTTGAAGGTTCCCATCACCCCTTTACATAAACACACGCGCGTCCCAGATGCGCGATCTGCCTGCTCCAACACTCGCTCTAGCGCCCACGCACTACTTTTCTGAGCCATTGAAATATTCTGGTCTTCTCTCTCACTCCCACTCAGAGACGCGCTGAATCACTGCTTCAGTTCATACTCAGGTAATTCAGATGAACACATTAATGTGAGGGTCTTTCTGAAACTTCCCATCCCAACCCACCCTGATGGTGGAAAATCATCCGTGTGCAATGATGGATTCATTAATCCGCGGATTCATTAAACTGGCAATATTTATCAAGCATTGCAGTCGCGGTTTATTTGGAAATAGGCTATTTTTTACATTTCCGTGTGCTTTAATCAGCAACGTCCAAAATTGCACAGGACCTTTCACGCTAAATAAAATTGTTTCAGTTGTTATTATTAGAATGGTTCTCGTGTCGAAAAATAAAACATCCAGAATCAGAGCAATGTGCTATCCTCATTCTTAAAGAGTCAAACGCAATGGTCTGTAAATATTGTTGATGTGGGATGTGTAGCTGCTGAAACTGAAAGCGTTCATTCAGGGACATTATAAGGACTCCTGTGATGGAGTCTGCCAGGAGATGGCATTTAGCACACCCACGAGAGACGGCATAAGTCATTCATTC
Organism: Hypophthalmichthys nobilis; assembly: GCA_037950665.1. Lineage (NCBI taxonomy): Eukaryota > Metazoa > Chordata > Actinopteri > Cypriniformes > Xenocyprididae > Hypophthalmichthys > Hypophthalmichthys nobilis. The sequence continues at coordinate 14,615,510 of CM075471.1, forward strand.
CACACCAGACCCAGTGTATAACGTGTCAAAAGATCTGTCAGGCATGCACGATTTTCTGCAGGCATGCCTTTAGATGTTTCTGCCATACATAATCTCTCCACGCATACAGACTAAATTTTTTTTTTTTTTTAGCTATAAATGTCATCTTGTCCATACAGTTTATTTAATCTTTCATGCAACAGTTCAATAAACAATACTGAATAACTTACATTTTTAGACACAATGTTTACTCTAATGGAAAATAGTTCCAACTGAAAAGGTTGTGCATCTCAGAGCAAAACACAGCAGTGGTGTTTCATTCCTGAATTGATCTGTATTTTTGAACGAATCGGTTGAGTGAATGATTCAGTGATGACAGTCACTTGTCGCTGAATAATACAAACACAAGTGAAAAGTTGAACGGCACTCTTGAAACACCAATTAATTTTTTTCTGCCAAAATAAGCTACTGTTGTACTGAATATCAGAATAATGTGTGGTCACACATTGTTTAGCGAAGTCCAGTTGTTTAAATATGAAACCACACGATCAGGAGTCTTGTGTGTGTGTGTGTGTGTGTGTGTGTGTGTGGGCGAAAAAGTTCCCTATGCAGATTTTGCTCATATTCAAGTTTGTCACATGGATTTGCTGCGCTGACCGACAGAAAGCTTCTTGATTTGAGTGACTTCTGTGTTTAGAAAATGAAATGAAATAACTGGATTTCACCCACAAAAATTTACAGAACAACAGTACATGTACATGTACTTTTATGCACACTACATAGACAATCGACATTTTTTTGCCTGTGAAATTTGGCTGAAATTTCACTGTGACCACACCTTAAAGGTAGGGTAGGCAATTTCTGAGAGGCTAGCAATAGCAAGCTAGCTTTGAAAGCATGAGATCCCACCCTCCCTTCAGAGCGCTCTCCAAAGCCACGCCTCCTCCAAAAGACGAACACGCACAGCAGAGTCTGCAAAGCATCACGAGACAGCATTGTTACCTCATAATAATGAATGTAAACAACTTACAGAACTCTTACTTGTACCGCCTGACTGCTGCAGATTCATTTCAGCGTTGATAGCGTTGACATAGAAACGCAAAAATCTGAGTGTGAGCCAAATGCAATGATTGGACGAATATTTTTTGGGTCTGAGATTCCACAGAAGATATATGTACATGTTTTAATATTTTGACCACTTCTATTATTGATTGCTCTCAACCTACCTTGAATCTCTCTTCAACCTACCTAAATTGCCTACTTTTTAAGTTGGCATGAAACAGAATTTGCAATAGTCTTTTCTTCCGTATTTTGACGTATAATCAAATGAAGCAGCTTCTCTAACAAGAAAAAAAAAAAAAAAAAAAAAGCAGGGCAGGACTTTTTATCCATCGGGAATTGATTGAATCATTGTCATTTGCTATTGCTGTGATCTCATTTGATTGACAGGTTGTCCCGCCCTCATAGCGAAAAACACGTCATCAGGGAAGAGATGTCCTTGCAAGTGGGAGCGGGAAGGGGGGCACATCATTTTTTAAATAATGATGGACACGGAAAAATAATTCATAATAAATACTGCATTCCATAAAAAAAACTGTCAATTTTAATTTCATAGTGACTTTAACTGTGCTTTTAAATGATTTGCACAAAAAGTAAATAAATAAATACTAGATTTACTTAAATATTGCTAATGTTTTTAATATACATTTGTTATAATAACACTACGTATATGGTGAAAATTTTTTTTTAATACTGCCCTGGTAATAAGGCAAAAAAGAGACTGATATTCAGAATGTGTTTAGTTTTCCATCGGTGGAGGTCGCCAGCTGTACTGTGTGTCGGGGCTCATCCACACTTACTTTCTAGAGTGCCGTCGATGGGTTTGACTCAAAGCACAGACGCCCACCTATCCGCTCTCTCCGACTCACTTTCCACCGAGCGCTTCAAAATGGCGGCAGCTTCATCCATCCAGCCGCCGAACGTGCACTCGATAAAGCGGGAAAATTCACCTCACCCAGAATCCGACAGCCCCGCGAGCCGACAGGAAGAGGACGCAGCATCCGAGGGGATCACCATCCTAAGAGATCTACCCGAACTTGATCCCGAGGAGATCGAGAAACGGCTGGAGAAAACTCGCAGAGAGCTGAGCAACAGGAGGAAGATCCTTATTAAGAACCTGCCACAGGATACAACTAACCAGGTAGAGACATTTACATACATCAGTCTGACAGGTGAAAGTTTCACTGCTCACTAGTTCATGAGAAAAAGAAACGTATCTCCAAGGGCTTTTCTTTATAGCATTAAGTATGTTTGGTTGTTTGTCAAGATACATAACAGCATTTATTATTTCATGCTCTTATATCTAACGTATATAAACGGACAGTTTAACACGGCACGCACGAGCGCTACGATGTGACGTTATAGGCTATGTTTGAACCAAAATAAATAAATAAAATGACAAACACACATAAGTTCCTAGAAAGTTAAATTAAAACAATTGTTAGTTTGGAAAATGGATATTGGCCCGAGTAAACGCAAACAGTTCATTTTAAGTGCCCTTGAAAGATGAATGAATAGATAATTGCTTAAACTTTTACGTCCATCGTCGGAAAACCTAAAGGTATAACTGTTTGCGCGCGACCCAAAACGTTATCTGCCTTAAAATATCAACAAAATTTCTATTGTGAATCACCAGTGAAGTGAAACGAAAACAAATAAGCGGAAAATATGCAGTAAAATAACAGCCCAACGGCATCTTTGAATGACCGCGCGCTCTGTCTGTATCCGAGTCCCGCTGAAAACGAGATGCTCGCCGTCTCTATCTAGATCAGTTTTGAATCAATCTTTTTGTCTTATGTAACGTTACCCCTAAAACATAACTAAAAATACGACTAAAATACTCCTTCATTAACTCCAAACCATATATTCCGTGTAACTGTTAATATACTGGACTTTTTTCGATTATGTTAACACTCATTACAAAAACCGAGTTTCATTTCAATGAGCCTAATGGTTTTATTTAATTATTTTAGATTTTGTGTTTTGTCAAATTATACCTATTGATTTGTTAATATGCTTTGTCGTTCCTTATTAAAACTGTTAAGATATTTAAATATGAATTGTTTACTTATTAATGAAGTGCACAGGGATGCTTTTATTGATTTGCCTAGTTGTGGTTAGACGTTGTCTCGAGGCATGTTTGCTCATGGAGACAGACATACTGACTGAGATCCGGCTGAGGGCGTTCAGGCAGGGAGAACAGCACAGCGGTGAGCTGAACTCTGAGTGGGAGATTTTCATATTCAACGAGCTGAGGTAGCTGCTGCCGATAGCATATCCTACAGAGTTTTCCCACATTATTAATGTCAGTAAACATGTCGGATACCCGGGTCCTTGAGGGAGGTGTAATATTTCCCCAGCTTCAGGAGGAGATGAATGCAGTTAATATCCAATTGTTAGTACCTGCTGAACAGACGCCACACTGTATGTCTGCACTTCAACAGTGCACAAAACATGCAAGGTTGTCATGAATATCTTGTGATTTTTTTTTATATGATTAATTGTTTTGACATACTATTGTATATTATTTCACACAGCACATACTGCATGTTGTATTACGAGCACCTATAACCTTAGACAGCACGACAGTGAGTAACAGTTTGGAGAAGAGTGTCAGGTGCACACCACCGCTGTGATCAGGTCACAGAGTAGCGGCTTATCACTAAGAACACATGTCAGGCAAAGCAGCTCTGTCTCTCTTTCTGTCTGTGTCCCTCATTCATACATACACAATCACTCCGCTCCTTATACTGAATAATTTAGGAGCAGGTCGGTCGCAGGTTGGGGCAGGAGAAATGTCAGAAATTATGTTGATTAGCTCTTTGTCAGGTGACATCTGGTGCACTTCATATTTTGGGTGATCTAACCCACTCCCCACTGTTGAGCTCTGTCCACACTTCCACAGGTTTGTTGTTGGTTTGGGTGTCAGTAGCAGATGTTCAGCATTGGAGTATGTAGGTGCATGTTCTCTCTGAATGCTCAAAACAACAATTAATAAATAAAAGTGTGTGTGTGTGTGTGTATATATATATATATATATATATAGTCAAACCAAAAATTGTTCAGACGTTTTTGATATTTTTGGTATATTTTTACTGGTCGGCACAGGATACTATATTTCATTTATGTAAGTGAGGATAGCAAAATAAAGTAAACTGTGACATGTTATACCCAAAAATTCTTCATACTGTGGACTACCAGTAAAATTGATAAAAATGTGGAACCAAAAATTATTCAGACACTTTGACCTGACCATGTTTTGCTTAAGTGTTATCTGACATAATTAAGATTAATGTTTGACTCTGAGATCTTGTCTTTTTTTTTAAACTATAATGAATAAACTGTATTAATGAATGAAATGTTCAAGGTGTCTGAATAAATTTTGGTTTGACTGTATATATATATATATATATATATAATGTAAAAGTTTTTGAATCACAAATGTTTTTTTTTTGTCCAAAACTATTACCATTTATTTATTTACTTATTAATTTCAGTGTTATTTTATTATCAAGATACTATTTATTAATATTTTTTTTTACTATTTATTAATAATTAATTTGTATATTATATTATTTTTTATTAGTTTTATATTTATATAATTTTTTCCTTTTTCCTTTTAATTTTTAATTAGTTTTTACGTTTTTAAGTTTTAATTAGTTTAGTTTAGTAATTATTATTATTATTTTAAAATATGTCTATAGTTTTATTCATTTTTATTTTAGTTTCAATTAATTTAGTGCATCAAGTTAAACTAAATGAAAATGAGAAATGTTCCTTGGCAACTAGATGAATAAAATAAGTTGAAGGTTTTTTTTTTGTTTTATTTTAAGTAACGAAAATGTTTTTAATGGTTATATGTAAAACAAATAAAATAAAAAAATTAATGATAATTTAAATAATAATTTACTGTCCCCAGTCTGTCTTCTGTCAGTTTCTGAATGTAATCTAAAAACCAGTAGGCCTTTATCACCTACCTTTAAATAAAAATAGATTTCAAATCTGTCAAATATTTAGAGGAAATATATGTAGGCTTATATGTTTAGAATTGCTAAGGGCTCAGATACCTATTTGTAGTCACTAAGAGGTCACTGCATACTGTTTAGAGGGATGCTCCGATTGACCGGCCGCAGATCGGTATCGTCCGATAATCACATTCTATGACTCGATCGGGAGTCACTAAGATAGGCCGATCTCACCAACCGATCACGACATCAGACTTTAGTGCCACAGTCATGTGATCACCAGTGTGAGGTTATTACACAGTCTCAAGAAAGCCTTGCTGTTTAAGAACAACTGATTTGAAACCGCTCGCGCACAGGAAGCAGCGAAACAGTGCTCATTTGATATGTGCGTGCTGTCTGAGAGATGGGTTCTGAGCGCATTCAGCGCACACACCTGGAACGCACGCACATAAAGCTGCTGTTCATACAGCACGTGAGTACTTATCTTACTGGGCTTGAACGGTCAAATACACACACTTGTGTGTCAAAATTATAATCTTTGCGAGTATCTTCGTAAACCGTTGTTTATGTCTGAACGTAAACAGTGCATTCAGTGTTAAAGTGAAAGCAGACTAATAAGTAATTGCCATTTATGTTCAACAAACAGTCTCTCATTGCTATTAACTAAATTGCTTTTGTAAAGATTATGCACTGTTTTTGTACATTTGATTACTTTATATTATTTATGTTGTATTTCTATTTCTAGTGCTTGAAGTTTAGCGTGAGAGTGTTGATGGTGAGCGACTATTCAGTACAGCCACATATGTTTTGAATGAAAAGAGGAACAGACTCCCCAAAATGCAGAAAAGCTCAAATTTATAGAGAATCCTGCCTTACCTATTTAAGTAGGACGTAGGAAGGAGACAAATACTCAGCACTTGCTGAATAATATTCCTGATAGTTTTTGTATCAGACTAATCATTTTGTTCATTTAGGAGTTGCAGTGTTTCTGTTTGTTTTTGTCCTCAGTCACATATTGGACAATGTTTAATTACACCTTATGGGTTGTAATTATGTTCAGTTTGACATTAAGTCTTGTAGACTCTTTAATAAGCCAGAGTATCATAATATGGATAGTGTTTTGCATAAGCCCTGTTTTTAAAGGCCTATTAAAATGTTCAAAATTTGTTGTGCTTATTTATTTGACTCAATTAAAACAACCTATAGCATTACTAAATAACGTCTGTGGTATTACTTAACTGAAAAAACACTGACATTCAACAGAGAGCTTAATTATTACTTATATAAAGCTTGAATGATCGGGATCAGTATCGATCATGCTGACATAAAATCGGTAATCGGTATCGGCTGCAAAAATCCTGATTGGAGCATCCCTGCAGATTAGGCTTTTGCGCCATGTTCTGCTTTGTAACTTTGTAATGCGAAACATTGGTAAACTAGGGCTGGGTAAAAAATATTGATTTCTCGATTTTAATCGAATCTCATTTTTACGAACCGATATCGATTCTTAAATCCCAAGAATCGATTAGTCTAGTCTGTTTTCAGTTGATGAATGAACAGAACATGTAGCGCACCTCTTACCAATAAATCGCAGTAATCTTTGTGCTTTGTTACTTTTGATATGAAGCAAAGTCTCAGATTTCAAATGGTGTCCATCTTATTACGAGATTCAAAAAATATAATGTGGCGTGACAGATCGCTGTAGCGCCTTAGTTAAAGAGAAGCGTCAGCACGGAGCGCATGTGAACATCTTCTCCTCCGCTTTAATACCAGTTACAACACAAAATAAACATGAATAAACATCTGAAGGTATGTTAAAAGATACAGTACAACTTACCGAAATCCATAGCATGTTTTGTGTAATAGCTCAATCAGTGTTTCAACCACGGAAAGACATCAATAAAACAGCTTGTAAACAATGTCATGTAACATCACATTTATCTCAGAAAAACCATATTCAGTGACCATAAACTCGTTAGTCAGCTAAAAAAATTAACTCTAGAGAGCAGCATTCTGATAAATATATGCACTGTTACATATTCATTATAATTTTTAATGTTCTTCAATATTTAATGCATGTTTGAATAAATCAGTTATGACAGCCACGATTTAAATGTTTATATTAAAAAAAAAAAACGAATTGGAGTAGAAATATGATTATGTAATTCTAAACTGTATTTATTATAAAAAACATCATTGAGTGTAATTTAAGTGTTTGTATGTAAGTATGTTAATTTTAACCTTCAATATTATAGTAATGTAGTACCATCTGACTCCCATGTGTAGTTTACAGCATTAGTTGAGAGATTTTTTTCCTCTAGAAAATTTGCCATGTACTGTATCTGATATACTACATCCAAAATAAAAGATATCGAATCGAATCGAAATCAGAATCGAATCAAATCGAATCACAAGCATATGAATAGAAATCGAATCGAATCGTGAAAATTGTCAGTACCTAGCCCTTTGGTAAATCGCATACCTTTATTTGAAGCTGGTTGTCTCAATTCAAACGAGCCCACACACAACATAACATCATACGTAGATCTTGAGAAAATCCTCACAGAGTGACATGACATGCTGCTTGGTTTAAGCTATAGGACTTCCGGGATCCGATCGTGTTGTGATCATGACTCAGTGTTTTCCAAAATCATTTGAAAGTTTAACTAATGGAAACTGTGAAGAAAAAAAACAAAACAGTTAAAGTGATGCAATATTTGGGCTTTGCAAGTTTGGGCTTGTTCACAGTCATGTCAGCTGCATCTGGGCCAAATTTTGTGTTGATATCAAAGCAATCAAAAGGTATGGCATTTGGAACCATGGGAGCCTTTTTAATAAAAGTCCGAAAACCTCTCCAAAGTACAAATGAGTGTTTAACATAAGAACTTCCAATCATGATCATAATCTATTTTCTTCAAAATTTTAAAGGTTTTGTATCAAATGAGACCATGTACTTGATGGTATACCTTAGTTTTTTGTAGAGTTATCAGCCATTGGAAATCACATGAAATCATTAAAAATACCTTCAGTGTGTAGGGAGTTAACAGTGACCGACAACAGATAGCTTACATATCACTTATATAAAGCTTGAATGATCGAGATCGGCTGATCGTGATGACAAAAATCGGTTGTTGGTATCGGCTGCAAAAATCCTGATCAGAGCATCCCTACTGTTTACCTAGTGTTGCTCACTAGAATAAATTGTTTTCCTTCCCCTTCCCTCTGAAGATTAATTTCTGTCTGGTTTCAATTTCTCTCAGTTCTGTCCTGACCTTTCATCACCTTGGCTGTTGACTCAGGTCACCATGAAGCAAATCAAGCTCTGCATCTGAAAAGAGTTTTCATGTCTCACCCCACTATCTGGCTTTCCTGTGTGCACAAACCTTTAACTTTCATCATGTTTCATCATGAGTGTAATTTAAGTGTTTGTATGTAAATAAGTTAATTTTAACCTTCAATATTATAGTAATGTAGTACCAATTGACTCCCATGTGTAGTTTACAGCATTAGTTGAGAGATTTTTTTCCTCTAGAAAATTTGCCATGTACTGTATCTGATATACTACATCCAAAATAATCCATATCGAATTGAATCGAAAATGAATCGAATAAAATCAAATCGAATTGCAAGCATGTGAATAGAAATCGTATCGTGAAAATTGTGTCAATACTAGGGCTGTGAATCTTTGGGTAGACAGCGAATCAATTCGATTCACGATTCATAGGTGTTCGATTCGATTCAAGAACGATTTTTGAAAATTCAGAACGATTCGATTCGAAACGATTCACATTAAAATTCGATGCGATTCGATTAATTCGATTCTGCATTTTTATATGCATTCATAGGGTTATTGAAATGCTTTCCCCAATGTGTCTTCAGGTTGCAAATTACACAGCGGCCTTCAGGAGGTCAGAGAGTAAGGGCAAAAAACAACCTTTTGTCCATTGTTAATGTTGGTTCATGTTAGTTATAATGATGCTACATAACTTTATTTTAATAGCCTAAAAATTGGCATTTGTAGAAATTTACATAAGCCAAAATTTTAAAAGGCTTTAAAAGTATTGTTAGTTCATGTTAACTATAGTGCAGGATAGTGTTAATGTTTACACAACCTTTTTCAAGTGTTCCAGGTACATTAAACATACTAATGCTTACATGGAGAGACTACCTTAAAATATCATGCACTTTCCCAACTAATCCTAAACTAACTTTTCTTCACGGAATAGTTATAAAAGCCCTCTTTGTTCTCTTTACACTGATAATTTTCCTTACGATGATTCAGAAAGAAAACGCGCTGGGTTTGTACTGTTGCTATAGTAACGAACACAACTTTAATGCGCATCTGATTGATAGATAAACCGCGTGCTCTTATTTCAGTGTTGTTAATGTTGTAGTTACTTCAGCAGTTACCTTCGCACATTCAGTTTAACAACATTAAGTTAAATTTCATTTATCATTCATTGGAACTGCGCGTATGAGACACTTACATTATGTGTTTGCTCCGTCCATGAAATAAATGCGCGCCCCATGAATAAGCGGGGTTTTACTTCAACTGCTCAGGTAATGTCAATAGTATGGCCCACTTCCGTAAAACTTAAGTATTTTATCTTATAGAAAATAACGGTGACGTTTCCACGCAATGAAAGCGTTTTATTTTAACAGTAGTGACCACGCAGTGACTTGGCAGCTTCATCAATGGCTTGATCGGTTTGACTCAGGAGGACTATTGCTGTCTCAATAGAGAGCTGTCATCTGCTCATGTGAATAGCAGTAGCGGCCGTCCTGAGGAGAGCTCAAACGTGGGCTTCTCAATAAAAGCTATGGACAGAGCGCGAACGCATTCCAGTGAAAGGCAGTAAAGAGTGCAGCGCGTCTGTGTGAAGGAGAGTTTGGAGAGCGCGAATGACGGCGCACAACGTTTCCCATCAATTTTAATGCACTGAATCGCTATAGAATCACGATTAATCCGATTATTAGCATTTTACATCGATTATCGACCGAAATTAACGATTCACGATTCAAAAAACATGTTTCAAGATCGATGCATATGCATTGTCAGGATTTGTAATCGATGCATCGAGAAAATGAGTGAATCGTTACACCCCTAGTCAATACCTAGCCCTGTTGTGGTAGGAGACAGCAGACAACTCAGGCTCATCTAAAATACAGAAAATGCAGCGAAAGTGAAACAATGAAAATCTTATATCTGGTTTGAACATTATGAACAGTTTCTTGATTTCAGTAAATTAAATTAATTTACATATTAATTAAGGTCATAGATAAAATAACTACGAAATGGACAGCACCATAGTGAGTATGTTGTAGAAATGTTAAATATTGCATGAAATTTATGACTAAATATAATTACTAGGACTAAATGCACATGTAAACTAGATGTTTTCGTAATCCCTAAGGTAGGTATTGCATAAAATCCTGTTTTCCATCCATTTTTAACAATGACATTGATAGGAACCGGGGTAGTATAAAAGCTTGTCCTACCTAGCAGCAGTAACCAAGGGGGTGGAGCTTAGTGAAAGATTATCTCATTGAGTGACAATGACAAATTCACAATTTGCCCTGAACAATGCAGATTAAAAATGAAAAACTAGCATGTTGAAAAGTGTGAGTTGTGATATACATAGTAGTTAGCAGCTTTCATCAATGTCACATTCAGAAAACATTACCCATGTCATCGTGGCCATGTCTTCTCGTTCTCAGCAGTACAAAATTATTAAGAAGTGAGCATATTTATATTCTCACTATGATAAATGGCTCTCTTTTAGTTTTAACTTCCCTCTTTTAGTTTTAAATCCTCTTGTTAATGCAGACTGTCTGAAAAGCATTTGATTAAGTCACATGCAGCATGACCTGTGCTTCATTGGTGAACATACGCAGAGACATTAATCAAGGGCGGTAACCTCTTCCGTTCTGTTAGCTTTCAACCGACCCAGATGTTTAGTTGAATCATGGCAGGCCAGTGCTGGTCCTGACATTTTGATCCATATCTAATGGTATCTGGATGCTCACTCAGGCTTTCTGGCCATTTATGGGCCATTACAATACATGTGCAATACGCTGTGTTAAGAGAAAGCCATCACTGAGGCAGACTTCATTGTGTGGAAAGTGTCTTGTTGACTCTGACTAGAGGGAGAGGAAGGAAGTGCACTGCTTATTGAAATGGCAATGAAAGTGAATTAGACAAAATGTACTTCCATTTACCAAATGAATGTACAGAATTTGGAGCTGAAAAAAAGTAGTTTATGTACTGTATATAGCAGATTAGACTGCATGTCTGTGCTGTCTGTCTAGTCAATTTCATTTGGTTTTCAGACATATTGAAGGAGATGAATGTATTAACAGAAAAGAGTATTCAAGTAAATTCAAATACTTATATCAATTCTCTTATCATTTACTCACAATCATGTTACTTTCTTTCTTATGTGGAAGACAAAAAAAAAGTTTTGAAGAATATCCATTATTGTCTATACAGTGAAATGTAGTGACCTGGGTCTGTCAGCCTCCTGAAAGATCTAAAAATAAACAAAACCTTAAAAGTGTCATTAAAGAGTTAGTTCACAAAAAGTATTCTCTTCACTTTATAATATTAAGGTTGAACCACTGTACTCACATGAACTGTTTTAAATATGTTTTTAGTACCTTTCTGGGCATCTGAAATTGTTAATTATCTTGCTGGCAATGGAGGCCCTACTGAGCCATTGGATTTTATCAAAAATATCATAAGTTGTGTTCTAAAGATAAGCAAAGGTCTTATGGATGTGGAACGACATGAGAGTGAGTAATAAATGCCAAATTTTTAAATTTTGGGGTGTACTAACCCTTTAACCCAGTCTTCTGAAAAGACACGATTGCTTTATATGATAAACAGACTTATTTATTTTTTTCAATGTTTTTTTTTTTTTTTTCTCCACATGCACATACATAGAACACATCAAATATGGTAAATGGAAGCTCAGAGTGCTTGCTTGACTATCAAGAACTAATGAAGTTTTTTCTCATATCTGATTCTAGCACATTTGAGCTTCCACAAGATCCAGTGAGGTTTGTTCCTACATCAAGCAAGTATGGTTGAGCGCCCGTTTACTATAAAAAAAAAAAATGCAATTTAAAAAAAAAGGTCACAGTTCACATAATACCAAGGTAACTTTAACCTCTTAAGTCCAAAGTACACTTCAGTTTCAATGCAAATATAGTGTATGCGTACAGTCAAATGCATAGCTTTTGAAAGCATGCTCCATTTGATAGCATGTGAAAGCACTAGAAAGTTTCATCCTTGTCTAGTGTCTGTGCTGTTAATCTTCAGAAGTAATGACAGCAAAAAATATTTTAAACTTTTTAAACTTGAGTTGTGTTTGTCTCTTAAAGTCCCCCTGCAGTCAATCATTTTATCTCTTAAATCTCATCTTTGATAATCAAATGACATTTAAATGTTTTTTCCTGTGAAAATATTTTTTTTTATGTCATAAAACAGCTTGAATGTAACTACACACTTATACGCAGAACCATTATGCAAATTAGTCCCACACCAACTCAGACTACTTGATCCACTCGGTCAACTGTAGTGAACACTACACAACGGCAAGTGGAAATATTAGTTTAATTCAGCTGTATTTGTTTGAACCAGAAACTGATTCAGAAGAAGAAGATGAGCGAATTATACGTGGTTTCGATGTGTCAATGGTAATGTGTTTAATGTATCGCTCTCTACAACATCAGACACATAATAGTAATTGAGATGATTTGCCTTTGGTTTGACTATGTTATCAATCAGCCAATAATGTGTTGCACAAACCATGTTTCTGCCGTTTCGGTCTCTGTGAACTGGATCGCGTCACAAAAATGAACCGAAACTCCGCATATAGGCTACTTGCCTCACAGACATGAGAAATATATCTATAGAAAGCTTGAAATACTTTTAAACAAACCAATTCAAAACGAAAGGAAATACTCTGCGCTTATGTAATCCGTATGAACTTCATCTTTGCAGCCGACACTGACTCAGAAACACTACTTTATTAATAAATAATTAAAATGTCTCCTTGCTATTTTTTTCTGACACATTCACAATCATTACTTTTGCTGGTGCTTTGCGGCAAGCTTTATGCGTGTGCTTGAGTGTAAAATAGGCTATAGTACGCCTTTATATATTAAACGCTTATTATGGTTTAGTATTCTCCTCAGTATACACTACCAGTCAAAAGTTTGGACACGGTAAGATTTTTAATGTTTTAAAAAGAAGTTTCGTCTGCTTACCAAGGCTGCATTTATTTAATTAAAAATACAGTAAAAACAGTAATATTGTGAAATATTATTACAATTTAAAATAACTGTGTTCTATTTGATAATATTTTAAAATGTAATTTATTCTTGAGTTGGCAAAGCTGAATTTTCAGCATCATTACTCCAGTCTTCAGTGTCACATGATCCTTCAGAAATCATTCTAATATGCTGATTTGATGCGCAAGAAACATTTATTGTGTACAATTGTACAAAATATTTGTGTACAATATTTCTTTTTCAGGATTCCTTGATGAATAGAAAGTTCAAAAGAACAGTATTTATCTGAAATACAAAGCTTTTGTAACATTATACACTACCGTTCAAAAGTTTGGGGTCAGTAAGAATTTTTATTTTTATTTTTTTGAAAAGAAATTAAAGAAATTAATACTTTTATTCAGCAAGGATGCATTAAATCGATCAAAAGTGACAGTAAAGGCATTTATAATGTTACAAAAGATTATATTTCAAATAAATGCTGTTCTTTTGAACTTTCTATTCATCAAAGAATCCTAAAAAAGAAATATTGTACACAAATATTTTGTACAATTGTACACAATAAATGTTTCTTGAGCATCAAATCATCATATTAGAATGATTTCTGAAGGATCATGTGACACTAAAGACTGGAGTAATGATCCTGAAAATTCAGCTTTGATCACAAGAAAAAATTACATTTTAAAATATTTTCAAATAGAAAACAGTTATTTTAAATTGTAATAATATTTCACAATATTACTGTTTTTACTGTATTTTTAATTAAATAAATGCAACCTTGGTGAGCAGACGAAACTTCTTTTAAAAACATTAAAAATCTTACCGTGTCCAAACTTTTGACTGGTAGTGTATATAAGTAATTAAATTAATATAAGCGTGCGATTAGTCGACTAATGGCTTAAATGAACGACTACTAGTTGACTAGAAAAAATCTTTAGTCAGGGGCAGCCCTAATTAAACCCCTCACACAAGCACTTGTCAATGCAGTCGTCTAATGTTGTTGCGGTCTCCAGTAGTTTGTTGTTGTTGTAGTTCTGACTTTTTAGTTCAGTTTTTTAGTTCAGTTTTTAGTTCAAGAAATGGACAATTCTTTCTTCAAACTATTATATTCTCACAAGTTGCAAGACAGGATAATGAAACTGGTCTAATGACACACTTTTTAGAAAAGTTAAGGGCTAAAAAAACTACATTAAGATCAACACGAAATTCACAATTTTAGTTCCTCAGTAAAATCATTGTGAATGTTTGAAAGTACATCTCCCAGTGAACTCAGCGCAGCACACATTAACAGCCCCACACTGTTTCAATATGGCATGTCCCCTGCTGAATCCAGAAGTCCTTTTGTCATAATTCAAGTGTGTCCTTCTGGATGTTCCTTGTGACCAGCTAGAGAAAACACAGCCAGTGTGGGCACCTCTGGTTTATCTCTCTTTACACATGTTGGAGATGTGACAGCAGGGCCTGCTATGTGCATAAAAGGGAAGAGGAAGAGATTTATGAGACAGTGTTTTGTGTGTGTTTATCTGATGGATAACAGCTCTGTTTCTTTCTGTGGCTTCAGTTGGGGACCCTATTTTCATGGCCACACCTTAATTGTATCGATTTTCATAATGATAAAAGAACATTTGTTTGTATGGTGCCCTATATATCCGGATGATCACTCACTGTATTAATTGTTACTGAAGCTCTGAGTTTTTAATGATATTTCTCTGATGATATTTTTCTTATGCGTTTCACCAGAAAAATGTTTATGACCTTTATTTGATTTTAGAAAATGAAGAAACCCTTCTGAAAGAGACATTTTATGTCTCAGATTCTCTCTAAATGATGGCTGGAGGCCAACTGCGACATTACTCACATAATGTGCCAACATTCTTTCTTCCTGAATCCTCACACAAATGAAATCATCAGCCCTATACGATATATATGCATGCAAGAGAAATTATTGCCCTATAAAGTTAACACCTTGTTAAACCTTGTTATGCATCTCTTCTCTTCAAATTTTTAGTATGAGTCTATATTTATGTATTATCTAGGCATATTTTGTTTAAATTTCGGCTGTAATAGTGTTCCAAGAGACCCACTTTTCAGAAAGATTCCTCAAAACAGGCAGACTATAGTGCATTATTGTAGTAGATTAATATACTATAGGGCTTTTCACACTGCGCTTAACCCCAGGTTATTGTCATTCTAAACACCGGGTTCTTTTAACCCTGGGTAAAGGAAGGTTTCCCACTTGTAATTTAGAAGCGTGTTATGAAACCCTGCTCCGGAGCAGGTTTAGCACCACTTTTGTAGTGTTAACCCCGCATTGCAGTGCCAAACTTGTACAGTGTGAAATGATGCGGTGTTAGAATGTTACAGGTAGACGCTTAGCAACAGTCAACTAATTGTGTATATTTCCCTGCTTTGGACAGTCACAGAAACACTGCGAATTGTATATAAACTGTAAATTCAGCATTTGAGAGGAAAAATGTCAAATGCTGACAGAAAACGCGACAATTTGAGTGAAGAAGAGACCGTTTAATTCTTACCTTTATAGTCCGAAATGTCCATTCAGTATAAACTTGATAGTACAGTCAGCAATACGAGGATGCGCAATGCTAGAGCTATGTAAACAGGTCATGTGCTGCATTTATCCAATCAATTACACTGACACCGCAAATATGCAAATAAGAACGTTAACCCAAGGTTTAGGAATGTACAATGTGAAACGTCATCTTATGAATACCCAGGATTAATTGTTAACCCCGGGTAAATTATGAGCAGTGTGAAAAGCGAAGCTAGATAACCCAGGATTCTGTTTACCCAGGGTTTAGAATGACCCAGGGTTAACTATTTCAAGAGTGAAAAACCTTATGTAATGTATTTTGATGAAGTAATAGTGTTTTTTTATGTGCATTGTATAGTGTATAAATATAGAGTATAATAACTGTAGTCTATCCCTGCCACAATTTATTTTATTTTACTCTATTAGTGTAATATATAGCTTATTCACAACTTTAGCTCTTGCTCCACTCCAGGTTTTCCATTCACTCACCAGTAAATAAAAGGGGAACAACGCTCAGCCAATTAAATTTAAGGAACTAACTGTTGTATAATATAATTTAACTTGTATCACGAAAAACAGAGTTTTATTCTCTCACTCTTTATTTATACATAATCTACATACAGTACAGTATAGAATTAATTTGCTCACTTTTTCTCTCTTTTTTTTATTCCCCCCAGGAGGTTCATGAAATTCTGCGAGACTATGAGCTCAAATACTGTTTTGTGGACCGAAACAAAGGAACAGGTAATTGGCCTCCTTCAGTCATCCTACTGCTCTCATGTTTCTAATGGTTCTCTTCCATCTCAGCCATCAGAATCCAGACCTCTACAAAAAAAAAAAACCTACTTAACGCACCTGAGATGTTAATTTCCTGTGGTGGTGAATGAGCACTTACAGAGAATTGTTCTATCTTGATGAAAGGTCTCAGCTCTCTAACTGCAAAAATGTTGCCTGTTCCTTTGAAGTAAAGTGAAGCTTTGAGGTTATTTGAGTTTGTACATTCTGTCAGAGTGCTGATTTGTCCATTTCTATTTCTGTTCCATATTAAATATTGAATCAAATGAGCAGGTGCATTTTAGATTTCATATATAATGTTAACTTCATAATAATACTACAAACAAATAAAATGTTATATTTTAACTTCAGTCCATCACATACAATAATGATCTAATACATCATAAAGAGCTGCTATTTCAACTGGATTTCAGACAATTTGAAACCTCAGGGTGACTTCCAAAACAAACCAAGCTTGTCATTTTCATCCATGCAGAAAAATAATTTCAAGTCTAACATATGGTAATACATACTTGAAGATAAATGAGGGCATATAAACAAAAATGTTTTGAAGTTAAGAAAAAGTGTATTTCATTATTTCAGTTTAAGAAATTAGAATAAACAGCTTAAGCTGATAGTTCATAAGTTTGATTTACACTAAGATGATTGGATTTAGACTCAGTCATACTAGGAAATGTATGAAAATAATATTAGAATATTAGCTAACAATGTAAAGGTTTGCTGTTGCTTTATGACTGAATCTTTACTGCTGCTGCAAGTAAATTATGTGGTAGCATTTGTCCAAATTATGAATCCATTTTAATTGGGTTTAGCACATTCACTAGTCCATGAATGATCATTTGCCATTATCTTCATCGACCAGTATTCACACTCCTCCAGACCTTGAAAATGTAAGCAAATTGCACACACGGATACATTTTCAGACTGCCTAAATTTGGCACAATCTTTACCATGTCAGTTCAGGAAACAAGGGTGTAGTATATGTTTAGTCCAGGGCTGTGTTTCTCAAAAGCATTGTGAGCTAAGTTGATTGTAGAGACCATTGGTGGCAATGGTTCTACGA
Organism: Hypophthalmichthys nobilis; assembly: GCA_037950665.1. Lineage (NCBI taxonomy): Eukaryota > Metazoa > Chordata > Actinopteri > Cypriniformes > Xenocyprididae > Hypophthalmichthys > Hypophthalmichthys nobilis. The sequence continues at coordinate 14,633,214 of CM075471.1, forward strand.
TGTACTTAGGCCTAAGATGCTTTTGGGAAATGCAGCCCTGTTCATGGGGTGTAAACAATGTACCTTTACTTTGGGTGTGGATTGATTCAAAAAGCAAGCATTTTGTTTTAAAATTTTTCAATTACTAGAATTATGACAACTGCTCTTCTAAATGCAAGTTTTCTCTGAATGCTGTTGTGATGGAAAAACAAGCCTTTTATCAAAATTCAGTGCAGTATTATAGACGCAAACCTGGCCAAAATTTCAAACATTCTCACAGCGTCTTGCAAAGTGCCACAAGCAACTTGCTTTGAAATGTTGTTGAAAAATCAGTTCTAATTTCTTGTTAATTTTCCTTTTCCCAAAATGTTGAAGGAGTTAAAACACTCTAGCATCATTTGGCTTATCTTCCTGTCAGTATGAAAAAGCATGAATGATCAAAGCTCTAATGCTTCAGTGTAATGGGGTTCATAAGAGGTGAAATCTATTCTGAGTTGCACAAAGTGAAAGCCAAAAAAGATGTTTCTGGATCAACGTTCTTTGTTGGTCCTTTAAAAATATTTCTATGATGGTCATCCCTTCCTTTGAAATTCGAGAGAAATTATTGGTTGATAAGAACATTGTTTTATAACATTGAACATTGTCCCTAACCTCTGATTGGTTGATAGGAATGTTTTTTTTTTTTTTTTTTTTTTTAATGATCAATATGTGTGTGTGTGTGTATATATATATATATATATATATATATATATATATAACACATGCTGCAATTAAATATTTTAATTCATATAATATTTACAAAAATAAAAGTAATTTGGAAAAAAAAAATCGGTAAAGTAAAACACTACAATAAGGTTCCATTAGTTAAAGGTGCAAAGATTTTTGCAGTAAAATATCCAAAAACCACTAGGCCAATGTTATATATTTTGTAAAAACCATGGAAACACCAAAGACACTTTAATATTTACATGTTTTAATAGGCAAGGGAACAACTGTTTGGTTACGTTTATAGACAGAAAACTAATTATTGTTATATAGCTCAACACATTTAGTCTTATTGTTTAAATCTAATTTTCTTGATTTTTTTTTTTGTGAGTACCATGCTTTACCATGCCTTAGAGAAAAACACTATTTTGTCAAGTAGCTAACATAGCATAATCAGATGCAGCTTTATTTTTAGAAACAGTAATACAGCATTTTCTCCGTCATACAATGCGTTTTAAAATTAATTGCATGCCATTTATCAACACAAGCCATCCAGCATTTAATGATATTCTAAAATTGATCTAGCTCACTGCAGTGTTTCTCAAACAAGTGTCTCACAGCAGCCGCCGAGCGAACGCACAGAGTAACGTTATAACATCATTTTCAACACTCTCAAATGAATCTAATATGATAAACAAAGGGAGAAGGGTCTGGCTGCAGACCATGGGCGAGTGGAGCTCCACTTTCGAACAAGAAATGCGTGTTTTACTAATGTCTACACCTACCCCAACCCTAAACCTACCCTTACAATAATGCAAATACAGTAATTAAATGACGCAATATTGATGTGCGCATGCCCAGCGGCCATAGCTGTAGCTAGCTCCACTAGTGGAGGAGACGTATTTCCTGTTCGAGAGTGGAGCCAGAGATTGTATATTATAGGGAGATGAGAGGGTCTGTATCTCTTACCATTGGAGAAAGCGTAACGGCTAACTTAATCACATTCGGCACCTCTCAGCCTATCGTATAATGGCAGTGACGTCAGTCGCAACATTCCCTAGTCTGCCTTCTCTTAAAAAAATACATTTTTATCAAGTTAAAATCTACATATAGTTCCCAACGAAAGTATTGTTTAGTGTAAAACATGCTGAAGATTAGCAAACAGGCTGTCAATTTAATTAAATGATTAGCTATTTCCCCACAAAAGCTGTTTAATCAGCATAGTGAAGCCTCTCATCTATTGACATCCATTCAAAAAACAGCCTCTGGTCTCCTTCCCTGCGTACCGCCAAAGGTGGAGCGTTAGCATTAGCCGTTATGCTTTTTTGGCTAAAGGTTGCAGGCTTGCCTTCCAGTGGCTTTGGTGGAGCTCCACTCACCCCCTCAGGCTGCAGCCAGCCCCTATTGGACAAAGCTGCGTTACCTCATACTCATGAACGGAAAAACGGAAGCGGCGCCGGCGACTTTGGCGTAATAAAAGTTCCGCTGCTCGCGGCGTGTGTTGCGCAATCGCTCCAGCGGCCTCGTTCAGCTCCCACAACACTCGGTCCTGCTCTGCTTCATACTACAGTAATGTTAATAATCGCATCCATGAACATGATTTCTTCCCGAGTCCTATCCCTATTCTTTTGCACCGGCTGTGAAGTGAAGACCACATGTCCCAAGATTCCGCACTCAAACTTGCCGTCATCAAGCTACGCCTTTGTTTTGAATAGACCTCTAGCGGACAGAATTCTTACATATTGCATCTTTAACATTGTTAATGCATTTACTAACATTGACTAAAAATGAGCAATACATTTGTTACAGTATTTATTAATATTTGTTAATGTTAGTTAATAAAAATAAAAATATTGATAGTTTCTGTTAGCTCAGGTCCATTAAATAATATTAATGGATACAACTTTTGATTTTTATGATGTATTAGTAAATGTTGAAATTAACATTAACTAATATTAATAAATGATTTTAAAGAATTTTTAATTGTTAATTCATGTTAACTAATATAGTTAACTAATTGTAAAGTGTTACCAACAAATCAATATGGATAAAATAATTTCAATTTAATAAGCTGCTGTTCTCAGCACTGTCAAAATAAAAGTCTCTGTACTATCGGTAAAAAAAAAAGTCCCATTTCCAACACTTATCGGCAAAACAAGAAAAACCTATTGGCCGATTGTGGTTTTTAGGAAAAAAAATTATATCAGATGTAGCCAAGCCACGCGTGCCCACTGTCAGAATGAATCTTAGCTAGCTGCAAGATTACTGTCATTACAGCTGCATATTTCACACATGGGTATTTTGCACAGTCCAGTGTTAAACCTAAGGCTGATTATCAACCTGCACCTTCATGTAATACCGGGATTCTGGTCTGCTAAATGTCGTCAGTGCCTAAAACCCCAGGCAGCATGGCAAACATTCCCACATGCTCTAATTAGCAGTATCTAGGGATAAAGGTGAAACACCATGATGATCTCATCCTCCAGCCGCTCGAGGCTTGTCACCTCCTGCCAGCACCCCAGCAGAGGCTCTGATGTCAAGGATCAGAGTCCAGCATGCCTGCGGGAGGTGGAACGCTACTTTTGCTCTTCAGTACTTGCCTGAAACCAGTTGAACAATTTAAAAAATGAGCAATTCACATGGCATATAACCTGGTCTTTCAATTTGAGTTGAGTTTATGTTGAAGAGCTATGGAGAGTTAAAAAAGAAATGAGGAAATACCAAGAGAGGAAATGAGGAAAGGCAAGGAAATATTGATAGAGACTGGGGGAGAGAAAGCAATCAGAGATAGAAGAAAGAATGACAGCTTATATGATGTGAAAGATGGGGAAAAAAGAAATCCTACAGAAAAGAATTTTTGTCTCATCTGGCATACAGCCCAGAACTGAAATATGCTCTGATATTCCCAATGCTGGAGGCTTACAGTAAGGGAATTACACACCTCCCCCTTCTTGCCCATGTTATAGTTGCATCGTACTGCATTATGAATGTTCCTAGGCTAAATGATCTGAACATATGCTTTTAAGGCCTGCCAGGGAAGAGCAGCCTTCCAAAACAAAAATAGTGACAATAGTGGCAAGCTCTCATTTCAAACGCTGGTTCTTAGAAGCACAAGTCCGTATTGTTACTGAGATGTCACGTCCGACATGGCTAAATCTTTGTAAGGTCTTTTCAGTCTACCGTCAACGAGTAATAAAGTGAAGTAACTGTAAAGTGTGTCTTGGGAAGAATAAGGAGCAGTGTTATTTTAGTATCATTAAAGGGTTAGTTCACCTAAAAATGTAAATTCTGTTATTGTTTACTCACAAGACTTTCGTTCATCTTTGGAACACAAATTAAGGAAAAAATGAGAATAAAAAATGAGAAACTACCTGGCAACTACCTGAAATAAAATAAGTTAAAAAAATTTTGAAAATTTTATTTCAATAAATGTTTATTTTATTTCAAAAATGTTTTTTTTTTTTTTTTTAATGGTTTTGTTTTAGTAATAACTCTGATATGGAGGTCCTCTATGCTCAGACTCCATGTTATTAACCTGCTAAAACATAAAGACATATAACATCACCCTGACAAGCTCAGTTTAATAAAATCAGCTCAGATTTGCTTTCATACTCAGTGCTTTTATTCCTGAAGCCTCTTTAGAGAGGTTAAAAGTCACTTGTGTGCACATGAATCTCCCTTATGCCTTTAAATGCCAAACAAAGCTGGTGGACAGCTTTCTCCTTTAGCAGCTGCAGGCCCTCCAGCTTTATAAATGTTTGGATTGTCTGGAAAGGGAGGCAGCTCTTCTTCAGTGGTATTTTCAGTCTGTGGAATGCTGATGATATAAATTAGTAACTTTTTCCCCTGGATATAGATGATGGTACACATCTTACACAGATCTGCAGGTGTGTTGTGTTTAAGGGTTTTCCAAGGGTTCTAAATAGCATGAAGCAAAAATGACAAGTGACAACACTTTGGTTGCATAGTTCCAGAATTGCATACATCAGCCGAGTAACTGCCATGCAGGAGAATGGATGATAACTGATAGCTCTTTCCTGGTATATTATACATCTTTGGGCGGCTCAAACAAACAGAGCAATGTTTTGATAGCGTCACAGAGCCAGTGTGTTTACACTCTTTGGTTAAATCAACATACGAATCACTCAGGGATAAATTATACAACGTATATACTAGAGCTGCACGATTCTGGATAATTTTTTTCGTTTTAAACAGAGATCACGATTCTCCTATGATTCTGAATCTCTTGAATGAATGATTCAATGACAAATACATTTTTTAACAGTCACTTGTTGCCACCTGGTGGCATAACAATGTAATTGATACAATCGTTATTCGAATAGCCAAGTTACTTTGAAAATGTGATTTTGCTCTATTTTGTTAGCTTCCGGAGACATCAGTGTTTATATCCTCTCTATAAAATTTTATCCTTGTACTACTTTGATAACATGAATATTTGTAACATATAAATAATGATACTGTGTGGTTGAAAAGACTGTTTGTGAAGCTGTTTCATACCTATACATGATTACGGCGTCGGGGAGGGGACATGTTCGGTTCTCTTAGTTTTGTTGTGGCCACGACATCCTTGCCATGCAATGTGAAAGATCCCATGAGGGAATAAGACGTGGCATAAGAGGATTCAACTTCTTGGTGCCTCTGAGGAACCTGATGATCAGGTCGTGCTTCCCAAAGACTTACCATCCACTGCGTCGTGATGTGACGCTATGGAGGCCACATACACTTTCAGATTGGAAGGGAACAGCTGACCCGCCACCCTATCCTGCAGGAAGGAAAGCACTGTCCCAACTGCACATTTCTGTGGGTCTTCCTTTTGGGAAGCATACCAATTAGCAAACAGACTCCACTTCAAAGCATAGGTGATAGTGTCTATCACCGCTGGTGATAGCCCACTCAAATCTTCTGTGTCCCGTCTAGGGGCCAGAAGTGGAGGTTCCAGAGGTCTGGGTGCAGGTGCCAGATTATGCCCCATTCCTGAAAAAGGAGGTCCCTCCTCAGGGGGATTCGCCAGGGAAGGGCTGTTGCAAGGAGCATGAGCTCCGAGAACCAAGTCTGGGTGTGCCAATACAGCGCAACCAACAGGGCCTGTTCTTCATCCTCCCTGACTGTGCACAACATCTGTGCAATCAGGCTCACTGGGGGAACCGCATATTTGCGCAGGCCCCGGGGCCAACTGTGTACCAGTGCGTCCGTGCTGAGGGGGGCCACCTTGCAAGATGGTGGCATAGAGAAGGCACTTTGTCGACTTCTCTCACCTTGGCAAGGTTCAGCCAGAGATGGCGTTCCTGGACCACTAACGTGGAAATTGCATGGCCGAGAGCCCGAGCTGTGACTTTGGTCGCTCTGAGAGTTCCTGCATCAATCCCAGCTCAGAACTACTCTTATACTCTTATACTTCTGTTTTTGACACGATTACAACACCACTGATCTGAGCAAACCATTTTATTTATAACAATCACTCCCTCCTTGCATAGAAAACAAAACAAAACAAATCTTGTTTATACACCTATAAATTTTTTTAATTTTAATCTTCATATTACAAAAATAATTTTATTTATAAAAAGCATCAGCAGCAACACTAATGTTAACAATAAGCAAAATAAATGTAGAATGTCTAATGTTTTCAAATGGAGTAAATATATTAAAGACAGGAGTCATATAAACTTTGCAGAAATGTAATACTTCATTTTAAACTAGTTTTAGTAAATTTATAAGCTGTTTAATAGGCTAAAGAGTGAAGAATAATTCGCTGGATAATGTTAAATAACTGAATAATATTCTCTGGAATACTGGAATATAACTGTTACAACTGGTTGTGTAGAAACACACACGACGAGGAATACAATATCAAGAGTCAAACTTTACTAGAGAATCCAATGGAACATACAGGAACACAGGAGAATACACACACTACCAACAAACGATAACCGACAAACAAGTGAGTGAGGTGACTGTTTATATACAGAGTCCAGATGAGTGCTAATGACGATGATAGACTTCAGGTGTGTGTGATGGTGATGACGTGCAGGTGCAGGACAGAGGGAATGCTGGGAAGTGTAGTGCAGGAACCGGTGACTGTAACAGTACTTCCCCCCTCCGCTACGCTTTTATTTCCAACATGTGCTCATTCATGGATGTATTATTTAATTCATGCAAAGTTACATCTTTATTGGGACAAGACTTGGCGGATTATCTTACGTGACTCCGTGAGCTTGTCTCTATTTCTTAGAGACAAGCTGCATAAACTAGCTACATTTCAGGCATTTATGTAACACATCTAATTTGTGCATTAATGGCTGTTATGTTAAATAAAGTTTACTAATTACAGCAAAGCAGGTAAGTATACTTTACCTGTGCACGCCGTTGTCTCGTCTCCCTTCAGATGCACTGTAATGGCGATCCTGTGCGCAATTATCCAAAAACCCACAAGATGCCGTTTATCGGTAAATCCGATATTACAAAACCGATATCCGATTATGGTAATGACCATGGCATGCAGGGAGGAGGCGGTCTGTCCAGCAGCACTGTAAGCCTTTGCCGTCAGAGACGAAGTGACAATTCCGCCAAGTGGCAGCATTTTGCGGGCATAAAAAAATGCACCGCAATCAAACGCTCCACCTCTAAATAGCTTTATACTAGAGTTTGTGACTAAACCTTGTAACTCCAGTGGATCCTCAAACTGACGGTAAAACCTCATACAGTAGCTCCACCCGCCACCATTTAGAATGAAGGATTATCAGAATTCAATATTATTAATTAATTAATATTTTATTTTGAATTAGATGGCAAAAAGTGCGTAATTAAGAAATTATGTTAACCTATATTATACCACTATTATATTATATTGCACATGATGTTGCCTATAGTTACTATTATTATCAATAAATGTTGAGATTAAAGATTACGTAAGAACATAAAATAATATAGGCATACAAGAAAAAATGTATCCATCCCATCCCACAGCCTTTTAAATTCATTCAATGATTGTCTTTTTTTATTTAATATTTTTATATTATTATTATTATATTAAGTGAAATGTTCTTAAAGACATTAAGAATAAAATGACATCTACTAACCTTTTTTTAAATAGTTTTTTTTTTCTGAAATGCAAAATATATATAAAAAAGTTTTTAAAAAAGTTTTTTTCTGTGTTAGAAATAAGAAGAAAATATTTTTGAAGAATTTTATTCTTAAGAATGTTGTGTGAATCTGACCCCTGGTACCCGTCTGAACATCTTAGCAGTATGATAAAGCGGTTTTACTCAAATACAGGAGACAGAAGGTCAGGAAGACAGAAAAGGACTGAAGTTTTCAAAGGAAATACATTATTTATTTTTATTAATGTCTCTTATGGATGAAATGTTTTAGTTTTTTATCAGTAATAATCCTGCATAGGTTTATTGTTTAGTTTTTGTATTTCTGCACTGAGACCTGCTGTCTTTATTGCACTCAGGAGTGATGTGGAAGTACAGACTCACTGCAGTTGGAGAAAAGTGCAGAGAAAAAAGTAATACAAGAAAACCTACACACTAGTACATTTAATTGAATTGTCAGTGTCTGGGAAGACCATTAGGGATTACACCTTCCTCTGTCTCTCTCTCCCTCCCGTTTATATGACTGCATAGCTTTTCCAGTAAAATAATGCATGTGAAGTCTACTTTGTGTTCTTATTTTTGCTTCTAATGGAGGTGGTAAGTGTGGCTTGTGAAGACGTTTTTCCCTGTAATTACAAAACAACAGACAGTGTGTGTGGAGGTGCACACTCTCGTAGAGGGATTTGCTCTGGGCTGTTGCTTCATCTCTTTAGGTAATGAGGAATATTTATCTTCCATCTCCTATGCAAAGTTTACTCAAGATTCGCATCAGTGAGCACAACAAATTGTCTCCGTGGTTTGAAAGCAGTTGTTAATGGCTGCGCATTACGAAACAAAGCCTGTTAATTTAACACTTAGAACCCACCGTCAGCCGCACTGGATTTTCCCATCCTCTATAGTTATAGAACTAAAAAAAGCCCACTTGTTTCAATAGGGGCATCCATTCCGTGATGGAATTCTGAAGGAATGTGTGGTGTTCCGGACAGCCAGCAAAATGACAATGGATGCGGTGGGCATGGGAAAAAGTTAAACAATGGGACTTTTGTTTAAACTGCACTGTCCTATAATGAAGACACATGCGGATCAAAAGAGCTTACGCTGATTCGGCTCTAACCACACCGGCTCAATAGGCCTAGTTAACATTGATACCAAACTACATAAATAATTGCTATATTTTGGAATTTTCATGTAACTTATCATTTCAAACAATGTTATGTAAACAGTTGGCTTTCTCCAGGTATTATCGACCTCCTCTGCACAAAACAAAACGAAACACATAGCAATTTTTTGATAGTGCCAAAAAGACAGTGCTTAAAAAAGACATTTTTTTCAGGGAATTAACCTAAGAAAGGCTTACTTATAGTTGTCTCTGCGAGTTAAGCTTAGATAGGAAAAACATCTACAAAATCTAAAAAATTACACACAGTGCCTTTGACATCAGTCATTTGCTTCAAATATTTTTGGAGAACTGAGAATTTAAAATGCATACTGGTAATCAAGCACAAAACTGGCTTTTCCCTCTCAGGACATCATACACTGTAAAAAAAATTACGGTAATAAAACGGCAGCTGTGGTTGCCAGAACTTTACCGTAAAAAATATGGTAGCAACGTTTTAGATTTAACGGTACAGCTGTCTATTTTACAGTTCAAAACCGTATAATTTAAAGGTTTATATTGTAATAATTACAGTTCATAACTGTTTATTTTGCAAACTGTAAAAAAATTCTGTTAAATTTATGGTAAAAAACTGTATTTCCCTAACTGATATAATGTTAATTTACCAACCTATTGAAATACCAATATCAGCTTTGTACCTTTGTAATACACTGACAACCATCAAACACAGTGGTGATTAGAGTCACATGATGAATCAAAGTTCACATGCTGAGAAGGACAATACTAATATATAGAAGGTGCACACAGTGTCAAACACTAAACACCATCATGGTAACACACATGAAATTTTGAAAATGCAATAAACATTATTTTAACAACATTAGATGTAAGATAAAATGCTAATGTGCATAACTGATTAGAAAAAACTAAGAAAAACTAAGAAACAGAGTTATTTCAATGAAAATGCATCAATTGTGAAGTGTCACACGGAATTGTGGGAATGTCGTTTTACAGTTTTTCACTGTAAATTATACAATGACTTGTTATTTTTCACCTCCAAGAACTGTAAATTTAATGGTATTTTACTGTAAAATTATATTAAATGTACCGTTAGATCTATTACAGTGATTCACCGTATATAGTACGGAAACTTTCTGTAAACCAATTTTAACCGTAGCATTTTTACAGTCTTTTACTGTTAAAATCAAATTTTTTACTGTGTAATTTAATTGTAAAAGGCAGCTTAATTTAATTGGATAAATCAGTAATCATCTACTTTTTTATATTTTATTATAATACCACATTATTTTAGATTTTAGATGTATTTATGTGTACAATCAGGCTTTTTTTACCGAACACTTTGCATAGCAAGAGGTGGCATGATATGATTAGTTCTTGAAATTTAAGTTCTGAAGAAAGTGTTTGTTATAAGCTGTTTTTTGTTTTGTTTTTTTTTATACTGTTTTACAGTTGCAATCTGTGTTGAGGTCCTCAGATCTCACCTATTAAATGTCAGTTGACACTTTTCTTTCGGACTAATGCAGTTGAAATGTCTGTAGAGTGCTTTCAAGCTGCCTCAGTGACCACGACGTTGGAAGTCTTCTTTGATAAAAGTCTGCCTCTGCATACATTTTTATCCTCATTCAGCCTCATAATATATAAGAGCTCACGTACAGCCCTGCTGATTTTGCCCAATTATTTTTGATAGGCCATCAATGTTCTGGCCTTTCATGGGCTACTTCACTAGGTGTGATCTAGAGGGTCTCATATAGGCCCTTTTGTGAAGCTTTTTTGTGTGTGTATGTGCGTGTGTCCTAGCATATGTCAAGGTGTCTAATCAAGTGATTAGACCCTTTTGCTTTTTGTTGTAGCATTGCCTTTGTGTTTGTTCATTTACAAGGTGAAGCTAGTCACGACTGATATGAGGTCATAGAAAGAGGTAATTTATGGAGGTTCTTTTTAACATCAAGCTGCTCAGACAATGGCGGAGAAGCTTAATAGCACATATTATATTATACAGAACAACAGCTTGATCCTGTATTAAGTTTTTAGCCTAATGCTCACCCTGCAAGCTTCTTACAAGAAACAATGGGTGACTACAACATTATACTCCTTTGAACAGTTGCTCTTCACTTCAGAAGATATTTTTTTTTACTTTGTCAGTCCTGGATGTAGTAACATATTTAAAATACAATGCCTCCCACAGATCACGTACAGATCCTTCAAATATGGACGTTTATGCAGACAATAGCATAAAACCGCTCAGCCATCAGTTCAGCATCTCAGGATTCTTCTCATGCCTGTGACAGCACTTTACTGATCTCTCTCAACAGTGGCTTATCACACAGAGACAGCACAGATAACAGCTGAATTCAAGTCCCAAAGGGAGGAGAAGTACACCATTAGAAGCCCACATGCTGTCATTTCACGCCTCAATTCTTGTTATGTTCGCTGTTGTTTGCTGTGCCCAGTTTCTAAATGACTGATTTACAGCTCTGAAATTAATTGCCATGTGAGCATTTGCATTCGCTCCCAACGGACAGTTCATCAGCATGTACAGTGACAAATCATAGGCGTTAAAAACTGCTGCTATCTGACACGCGAGATCTATGAGGGAAACACACCGGAAATGGCTGCCCACTCTTTTGGCTCATGTCATGTTGTAGTTGTCCTTTGAGAATCACAAATTGGGAGATGAGCATTGTGTTTTGCCCAGCTCACACTGGAATATATAATCGTGGTTAAGAATTTGGGTGAATCTCACGAAAACATGTTAAAGAATGCTTAAAAAATGAAACCTTTTAACAACTATTTATGTTTTAGGCCTATTTTATAATATTTTAATGCCAATTAAGTGCCTTTCATTAATTCAACTCAAATTATTATCATAATGTGTACAAACATTTTACTTTTGAGTTTTTCTTTTCATTTCTCATTCTTCAGCTTGCAGTCATAATTTTTTATTTGTTTTTAAGTCAGTATAAAGGCAGTATGACAAATACTAATGTGATGTAGAAATACTTCACAATTTAAAATATGTATTTTTGGCATTAGTGTTTGTGTTTTATTTAAACTAAAATGATTTCTGTTTTCTGTAGTAGTGTTTTTGAGGTGAAATTATGACTTGATCTTCACAAGTTTCATAAGATTTAGACCCCTTTATTTAGGTGATGCATGTATTTAGGTGACAGATGTATGTGATTCAAACAGCATGAGCACTCCATCAGAACAATCACCCAGCATGCATCTCGATCTCACAGATGATGAAGATCGAGAGAGGGGGCCGCAAATGGATCCAATAGTGGCGTGGGGGTCTCGTTGTCCACTTGAAGCTTTAGAGGGGCTTTTTACGGGAGTGTGTGGGAGTTACTGCTCGGCCCGACAACCACTTCAGCCAGATGACTGATGCTGGGAAAGCAGAAGGAGATCATCATTAATTGATGCAGTGGCAAATGTAGGCGGCTTTGGAGAAGGAGCACACACACTCTCACACTCAAACATGAACACACAGGAGGACAAAGGCCAAAGTCGTGGCTGCTGAAGAGCAGAACACATTTGAATATTGAGGCTGGGTAATGCTAGCATTTAACCGTTCCATTATCGGAGATCTTTGCTGCGTGGTTGGAAATGAAAATAGCGCTGTCATTTACTTCATGCTTCTGTATTTTGACGTATATGCAAGGGTTTTTTCAGATCTGTTTTGGATCTGTTGTATATTGTATGTGTGAGGAGATTTTATTTAGGACACCCCATGATAATGGTGTTAAATTCTTCAACATAGGCTCATTGGAAAAACGTGCCTCTACCTACATTCTTGCAAAACTCCAAAAATGGACATATTCATAAAATTCACTGCAGTTTTCAGCTAAAATGAACACCAGAGGCAGTTAAACAACAACTTTTTTTCAACAACTTTCCTTAAATTTCTAAATTATGATTAAGGGGCAGATTATCAATTAGTTTGACTTATTTTCATGCGGTTCCTTGCACAATACTTAGTGTTGTCACGATACTGGAATTTCCAACTTCGATACAATACCTTGAAAAATTTCGATATTCGATACCATTGGAGAAAACTGCCATATATACTGCCATACAGATTATTTGTTATTATCTCATAATTTGTTTTAATAATTTGGGTTATTTTGTTGTAATAGCTTACACACAGCACATGGAGGCTTTATTTAAATCGTTGAACTACATTTACAAAAAAAGAGACAAGTAAACAGTAATAAAATAAGAACAAATTGCAAATGATAGCACAGATAAATACAATAGAATAAAAAGACAAATTAAATAAACATGGCTTTTATTTTTTTCAGATGGGTAATTTTTTTTGGCCCGCTGTTGCATCTGCAATGGCCTTAAAACCATTAACAGGACCAAATGTTATGAACTATTTGGTCCTTCTATTGTTTTAAAAAGAAATAGATTAATTTCCAAAGCCTGTTTTTACACAATAGATAATTTGTTCTTTTGTATCTTCATCAGAATACATACTCCAGATCTACAGTATGGCAGCTGTCAGCTTTGTTGGGTGTTTTCAGTGGTAATTGACATGCTGAGATATAGTGGGTGGACGCCAAAATCTTTGTGTGTCTGTGTTGAACCGTTTGTGGAATTGATATAGTTGCATTCGGGAACTACAGGTATGCACGTGTTTGTGTAGCTCTGACCTGCCAGTTGACATGCCATAAAGCAGTAGTTGGATTACAGAGTGTCTGTCTGCGTGTTTGTGATAGTGTGCATGCGCGTCTGCCTGACTGCTTGATAATTGACATCCTGTAAAGCAGCAGGGGAAGGCTTGTTTGCGCTCTGCCGCTGAAGGCAGCTAGTGGGGGGAGGACACTCTGTCAATGCACAGCCTGAAGGACCCAAACTTGGCCTGGCGCTGATGGCCTTGGTCTGCTAAGATATTGCAGCCATCTGGTAACGACACCCAGTCTGAACGGAGCCTAACAAGCCATAACGAGCACAGTACCAGGGCTGAGCTGCGTCGTCTGCTCTTTGCCACAGACCTAGTTGTCGAGAACCACAGTGATTATATGTGTCTGTGTCACAGTGGATGAATCCTCATTCACATCGCTACAGTGTTTAGTAGGCAGATTAGGGATAGTGCACGTCAAAGGCGTTTTTGGGATTTCACTCATATTTTGTGATTTGTAGAATGAAGATTTGAATATACAGCATTTTTGGACGAGAAATGTACCAAACTTTAACTTTTTTAATGACTAGTAAGTAGGGATGAACGATTCACTCATTTTCTCGATGCATCGATTACAAATCCTGACAATGTATATGCATCGATCTTGAAACAAGTTTTTTGAATCGTGAATCGTTAATTTCGGCCGATAATCGATGTAAAATGCTAAGAATCGGATTAATCGCGATTCTATAGCGATTCAGTGCTTTAAAATATATAAACATTAATAAAATATAATTAATAAATAATTAATAATATATTAATAAAATAACATTAATTAAAATATATAAACATTTAGCTGTTGTGCGCGTCACTCAAGCCCTCACAGCTCTCCTTCACAGACATGCGCTGCACTCTTTACTGCCTTTCACTGGATTTCGCTCACGCTCTGTCCGTAGCTCTCATCGTCACATTTTGAGAAGTCCATGTTTTTAGCTGTCCTTAGGATGGCCACTTTTGTAAATTTCTACAAATACCAATTTTTAGGCAGTTAAAATAAAGTTATGTAGCATCATTAAGAACTAACATGAACTTACATTAACATTGGACAAAAGGTTGTTTTTTGCCCTTATTCTCTGACCTCCTGAAGGCTGCTATATAATTCACACCCTGACTAAAACATATTGGGGGAAGCATTTCAGTAACCCTAATGAATGCGTATAAAAATTCTGAATCGAATCGAATCGAATCGCATCGAATTTGAATGTGAATAGTCTCGAATCGAATCGTTCTGAATTTGCAAAAATCGTTCTTGAATTGAATCGAACACCTGTGAATTGTGAATCGAAACGATTCACTGTCTACCCAAAGATTCACAGCCCTACTAGTAAGAGTTTTTGGTCTGAAATATCATGATTTGTTCTTATATTTTAGCTTTGGTGGCTTAATGTAAAGAATATTCCACAATACCATTCAAACATTTGGAGTATATAAGATTTTTTAATATTTTTTCTTATGCTCACCAAGACTGCGTTTGTTTAACTAAAACTACAGTAATATTGTGAAATATTTTTAGAATTTAAAATAACTGTTTTCTACTTTAATATATTTTAAAATGTAATTTATTCCTCTGAATAAAGCTGAATTTTCAGCATCTTTACTTCAGTCTTCAGTGTCACATGATCCTTCATTAATTATTCTAATATGCTGGTTTCTTATTATTTATGTTGAAAACATTTGTGCTGCTGAATATTTTTGTGGAAACAGTGATACATTTTTTCCAGGATTTGTTGATGAATAGAAAATTCAAAAGAACATTTATTATTTATTAATGAACATTTATTAATTATTTATTAGTTTTAAATATATATTTGTCTGATTCCTGAATCCTGATTATAAATAATATTTGAAATATAAATCTTTTTTTAACAAGGTTTGTTAAAAAAAAAAATGTAATGGGTCTTCCTTGCTGAATTATAGAAGTATTAATTTCTTTCCAAAAAAAAAAATCACACTGAACCTACACTTTTGAACAGAAGTGATGTGTTGCCACATGGAATTTTGGTCATATAAAAGCATCAGATAAACTTTACAAGTTTTTGGTGGTAAACTATCCACTGACGTACAATGGTCAGGCAGTTTGTATGTTTTTGATTTGAAACATGCATGTTACTTAAGGCAGCGATGGTCAGTTTATCAATCTTGCACTTATGCTGATTTATTTTTTTACTTGGCAGAGCCTATTTGTACTAATTTTTGCACTCTGTGAGTGCAAAATCAATTTCCAAAATCAACAAAATGATCGTGTAGTATGTAGTCAAATTAATAATCATGTAGTATACCTCTCTCTCTCTATTTTTGCACATGTACCACTGTTTACCCTTCCGCCTGCCAAAAGTGGCACACATGCCTAAGGTTTTTGACCCTTGATTTGTTTTGGCTAGATGCTTACACTTTACACCAAGTATGTAGCAAAGCACTCTGTGGTATGAAGATGTCATTTTATGACAGTAGGTCTATTTTCACATTGCTAAAGAAGTGCATTTAGTGCATGTAGCAGAAATATGCAAATTGAGATTTAGCCAGTTAGTTGGAATGATGCTTTGTGAGGGTTATTAGCCTGGACAGAAGGAACTTCTTCAATCATTTAAACCTGTGTTCTAACAAACACAAGCCCATACTTGTTTTAAATTCTGCGATCTTTCACACCCTGGCTTAATGAATCTCAATGAGCTCTCACAGTGTGAGTAGAGCTCATGTCATACACTACAGTAGCTGAGTGAGTGTTACTCCTCCCCAGCATATTATCATCTCAGAGCTAACGAAAAGTCTAATGAGTGTAATAAGAACGGGGAAACAGAGCACAGACAATGCTCATGGGATGAGGAGGCTCAACGCTGTGATTTTAACTTTATAATTGCTGTAATTGTTGTGCCTTTGTCTCGTGATGTTTGCAGAAATCAATGATAAACGCTTCGATCTGGACTCATACTGACCACAACAGACCTAAAGAAGTCACAAAAGATCTGCAATAGACAGTAATGTCATCTTCTGTTGACACATCATGCTAGTCATTTTCATGTCGGCCCCTTACTAGCCCCCTTGTAGCGCTTACTAATGACTGCACTGTACATTAATGAGTAATTTTAGATGTCTCATGGCAGAAGAATTATAGGCTTTGTGCTGCTACAATAAAGCCCCCACCACACAAACCCCCTAACTCGACTTAGCTAAGAAAAAAAACCTAATAACTGTCACAGATTGAGACGAAGGCTATAATCAGGTTCCTGTGTTTTAAAAAATGGCCGTCTCAGCGCTGTCACCAGTAAAGTGGCTGTGATTTCTAAGATTATTGTGTTAGCTGTTCTTTGTTCACGTTGTATCTTTGTCGGATAAGAAAATGCTCAGCTTTGCTTCATTTACTCTAGTTAAAAGGAAGGGAGGAATGAGGGGGGTGGAGAAGGACAAAAAATGAAGGAAGTATAAATGAGATTAACTTCAGTGGATCAAGGGCTTGTGTGACACTATTTACAGTAGTTATTTACTATTTATAATAAAAGATTACTGTAGTTTTAAAGGATTGTGACTGTATATTATAAAGGGCACTATAAGTTCAGCAGCAGTTAAAGGGCTGATTAATTTCTGAGGGGGTGGAAAGCATTCAATTAGTTCTTGCTAAACAGTTTACTGGAAAATAATGGCACTGTCTCATTTATAAACAGCATATATGTCATAAACTGGGTTTTGTGCTCAAAGACACAATGCACATTTGTACACAATACACACATATGTAACTGCATGTAATGTGCTTAACATGTTCAGAACTAGATTTTATGTGGAACATGTTTTGCTAAAAAAAAATCCTGTGCAAGAGTGATTTTTAACAATTTGTCCTGTTATTAAAAATGTAAAATCCTTTTATGTTTGATAATTAAATTAACAGACTTTTTGTGAAGTTAATTACATGATTTAATTGAATTTTAATGGTAATTAAAGAATTATTTTATGACAGGCTCACCGTACTGGCACGTTTTCAGAAATTAATCAGGTTCATAAACTGAGAGCCATCTGCCAAGTGCCAACCAAATAAAAAAATTTTAAAATTGAAGTTTTAGCTTTTACATGTTCTTATGTCTTATTGAAATATAAGGCTTTCATATTCATATAAATTCAGGATCAAACATAAGTAGCAGCAGATCTTTTATTCCGGATTGTGACATACATTCGAGTGTAATGGATTATCGAAAAATATAGGATAAAATGTAGGATGGGGACTTGGTTCAATTTGTCAGTGGTTGCTTGGATTTTGAGATGTGGGTATGGCACTCAAAAAATGGAGCCAGATGAAATCGAGTTTACAGGGGTGGGGGTTTAGGTTTAAGTCCTGTATACGTCAGAAAAATTACGAGATGAAAAATAAATAAATAAAAGAAACATGCACAGATGAATCATTCACAAATAGATCAATAACATGAATTTAGAAAATACATTGGGTGTATTTTCATTTCATGCCAACTTAAAGTGTCATAGAAGGAACATGGTCTATATACATGCATTGTGAATAGTGAATTACATGTATTACTTGTCCATTAAAAATGTGATATAATAAATGTGACAATGTCTGCTCTGAAATTTCACTTTTTTAAGGCTGTGTTGTGTGTGCGCTCTCATTCACAGTCTGAAAAAAAAAGAGAAATGCATCTACTAACATAAAGCTGCAAATTTATTTTATGTTTATGATGTTATATTATGATGTTTTTCTCTGGCCTGTATGTTAATTTTTAAGTTTGATGAGTTTTTCCATTTGTGTTTGTTAGACTCAGCGTGATCCACAATTTTTTTTTTTTTCTAGTGTCACACAGAGGGTGTGATACTCTTGTACTCTTGTTGTTTTTTACACTCAATTTTCATTTGATTGCTCTTTGAGTGTTTCATTAATGTTTTTTGTGTCTGTGTGTGTATGTGTGTGTGTCTCACTAGCCTTCGTAACCCTTCTAAATGGTGACCAGGCACAGGATGCCATCCGAACTCTGCACCAGACATCAGTCCGAGGCCGTGACATCACCGTCCAGCTTCAGCCCACGGACTCTCTCCTGTGTGTCACAAACCTGCCCTACACAGTCACTGCTGGCCAGTTTCAGGAGCTGGTGCGTTCCTATGGCAACATTGAGCGCTGTTTCCTGGTGTACAGTGACCTTACGGGCCACTCCAAAGGCTACGGCTTTGTGGAGTACATGAAGAAGGACTCGGCCTCCAGGGCACGGTCAGAACTCTTGGGCAAACCGCTGGGTGACCGTGCACTCATGGTGCAGTGGGCTGACGTCAATCAGCTGACCTCTGCTGACCACCTCCACTCCAAGTGCCTATGCGTGGATCGCCTGCCGCTAGACTTCGAAGACTCGGAGGAGCTAGCTCACATTTTTTCAGAGAGCTACAAACCCGTCTTCTGC
The DNA here is from genome assembly GCA_037950665.1 of Hypophthalmichthys nobilis. NCBI lineage: Eukaryota > Metazoa > Chordata > Actinopteri > Cypriniformes > Xenocyprididae > Hypophthalmichthys > Hypophthalmichthys nobilis. The sequence continues at coordinate 14,652,222 of CM075471.1, forward strand.
CAGGTGAGATGTGGAAAAAAGTAGCAGGGGGCATTTGTATTCAGGCATTTCACCTCCACCGACATGACTGGAAAAGAATTAGTTTATAGAACAAATGATTTTGCCTTTGGAGAAGTGATATATTTTTTTAATCAAACAGGGAAATGATTTCTTTAGGGCTATTGTAGTCTAGTGGAATGCGTTTGTTGTTGCCATTTGCATTCTTTTAAAGGGATAGTTCAGCCTAAAAATTGAGCATTTTGTCATCATTTAGGCCTATTTATCTCTAGGACTTTCTTTCTTATGCTAAACACAAAAGGAGAAGTTTGGTATATTGTCTCTGGTGCTAATTTCAATATGATGAAAATTAAGGAGGATGTGAACTGTCAGTCTCCAGAAAATGACGAAAAGAGCCATAAAAGTTTGTGAGTCAGATTAAATATTCAGCTTTTTCAATGAATCACAACAGTTGAAGCGCATAAGTGTAATTAGTTTTAGAATCTGACTACCTTGATTGTACTGTATTTTTTTGATTCACTTAAAAAAGTTGGTTCATAATATTAATTTGTTTGAGAATGAGACTACACTGATTGCGTTGTAACATTTTGATTCACTAAAAAGAACCATAAAAATCATTTGTTTAGTAATCGGATAACACTGATTGTGTTTTATGTTTTTGATTGACTAAAAAAAAAAGGGCTTATAAGAGTCATTTGTTTGGCGATCTGACTACACAGTTTTTCTGTTTCACTTAAAGAAATGGGTAATAAGAGTAATATTTATTTTCGGGAATCAGACTAGACTGATTGCGCTGTATGTTTTTGATTCACTAAAAATCACTGGCTGAAAAAAGTCATTTGTTCAGGATTCAGGAATCAGACAACACCGATTGCTCTGTAAGTTTTTGATTCACTAAAAATAACGACTCATAAGAGTCATTTGTTTAGAAATCCAACTACACTGTGCAGGGCTTTTACTTTTTAACCACAAATGCTCATCTTGCACTAGCTCTAATAATCGTAATCATGTTAGAAAGGTCACGGATGATGTAGGCATAAGTATCGACCCAGTGTTTACAAGTGTGGAGGAGGACCGTTCAAAACTTGTTGTATGTTGATTGACACATTTTTATATGTCTTTGTGTTAGTTTATTGGTTAAAATGGTACTTTTGTGTGTGTATCCTGGATGTTTAAATATTTTGAAACACTGGGTCGGTACTTCTGCCTACGTCATGCATGACCTTTCCAAAGTGATAACGTAATGTGTGGCGCATCACAGAGCTAGTGCAAGACAAGCATTTGTGGTTAAAAAGTATATACATATATATATATATATATATATATATATATATATTTTTTTTAAATGACTGATGTCAAATGACCCTTTATTCCTCACCTGGGATCATTTTAGAGCCCTTTGAAGCTGCATTGAAACTGCAGTTTGGACCTTCAACCCATTGTACCCCATCGAAGTCCACTATATGGAGAAAAATCTTGGAATGTTTTCCTCAGAAACCTTAACTTCTTTTTGACTGAAGAAAGAAAGAGATTAACATCTTGGATGACATGGGGGTGGGTAAATTATCAGGAAATTTTAATTCCGAAGAACTAATCCTTTAAAGAAATGGCTCATAAGAGTCGTTTGTTTGGCAATCACACTACACTGACTGCGCTGGATCTTTTTGATTCTCTAAAGAACCAGCGGTAACGGTTTATTTTGATGGTCTCCATTAGACATTCTAATGGCAGTAAGTAACTTTGCAAGTACATGTCAACTAATTCTACTACCCCTACCCCTAACCCTACCAGTGTACTAATACTCTACTAATACTCTAATGAGTGTTAGTTGACATGTAGGTACGATGTTACTTATGGTCAACAGAATGTCTAAAGGGCACCAAATAAAGTGTAATCGAACCGGCTCATAAGAGTCATTTGTTCGGGAATCCAGTTACACTGATTACGCTAGGTTTTTCTGATTCACTTAAAGAAATGGCTCATAAGAGTCATTTGTTTGGTAATTAGACTGAACCGACTGCACTGCATGTTTTTGATTAGCTAAAAAAAACCGGTGCATAAGAGTAATTCGTTCAGAATTATGACTTCAACTTGATGGTGCTGTATGCTTTTGATTTGCTAAAAAGACCCAGCTGATAAGAGTCATTCATTTGGGAATCCAACTACACTGTGCTGGGTTTTTCTGATTCACTTAAAGGAATGGCTCATAAGAGTCATTTGTTTGGTAATCAGACTAAACTGATTGCACTTTGTTTTTAATCACTAAAAAGAACCAACTCATAATAATTCACCAAAAAAGGCTCATAAGAGTCAGTTGTTCATAAATCAGACTACACTGGCCACACTATTTTCATTCTGTTGAGGATGCACGTTTGTGACAAGCAGGGCGGGGCGAGAGCCGTGAGAGAACGGTGCGAGGCCGGTGGCGTGATTGATAAAGAGCATCACCTGCGCACTGCACCGATCTCGTATTTATGTTAACATCAAAGCCACTGGAAGGCAAGCCTGCAACCTTTAGCCAAAAAAGCTGAACGGCTAATGCTAACTGGCGGTACGGGCGGTACGCATTGGCGGTACGCAGGGAGGAGTTTTGAACGGCGACGCGATAGGCTGAGAGGTGCCGCACGTGATTAAGTTAGCCGTTATGCTTTCTCCAATGGTAAGAGATACAGACCCTCTTATCTCCCTATAATAATACGATCTCTGTTAACATAACATAAATCCAGGCCTGGTCCTCTCTCGTCCTTCACTGTCATCGCTCCTCCTTTTATGCTTCCGGAGCTCCTCTGTGAGAGATACGAGACCGGTGCAGTGCACAGGTGATGCTCTTCAGCAATCATGCCACCGGCCTCGCGCCGTTCTCTCATTTTTTTAAATGGACCCTGGTTTTCTGTTCCCAACCCAGTCATTAGAGAAGTACTAATGTTCTAGCTTTAGAGGTTGAGTTCTGTTGCCAGACTTGGTGACGAGGACTTGTGTGGAAACCCTGTCTGGCTTTCACTTCTTTCGGCACTGTGTTAATAAGAGAGAGCTTTTCACCATGCAAACCTTCTCCAGAAATCAATACCTCCCAGGAAAACTGCCTTTAAGTGCTGATGCAGGATACAATTTCCTCAGCCTCCATCCTAATCAAAACCATTAAAGCTAAAGGGCAACACTGACTTTAGACCTGCAGTTAGGGTGAGACCAGCCAACACAAAAATCAATATGCTACACCCTCTCAATCCCATGAAGCTTTGCAGCAGTATTAAACCCACACCATCTGCTGGAGTGTTGGAGATGCATCAAGCTCTCAGGACTTTAACCTCAAATTGCATCACAGTGCTCTCAGGCCTCTTTAATACTCAAGCTTTGCTTCAAGAATCAATAATGGAGCTCTCTGAATATTGCCACCCCCACTACTGTACAGAAATGAGATAGCTTGATGAACTGCTGAAGTGATTCAGCTCATCTGTGTGCAGGAGATGCCAGAAAACAAGATGCAAAATGTGCCTTACGTCAACAGAAAATGTCTCATCAATATTTAGGAAGTTTTTAATGATCTAAAAGCTTCTTTCATAACTGGATAATGCTTGGAAAGAGTGACTCTAGTAATGTTCTCGTAATTGAGGTTCTTCAACACAGCTGTTTCAATATATGGAGTTATTTCAGGGCTTATTCAATAATTCTGTTGTAATAGTGCAGTAGTTACCAAACATTTTCAGGTGGCGAATCACTTCAAAAGTAAAACAAAAAATGCAGACCACCTAACACTCCAAACTATCAAATGTGTAGTGTATAATTACCCTTAGTTTATAGCTCATATGCTAAAAGATACTTACGTTTACAAATCCATAATTTTTTAGACTGCTGTTTGGCTAGTTTCACTGAAATGATATAGACTGCTTATTAAAGCTGCAGTCCGTAAATTTTTTTTGGTTTAAAATAATCTAAAATCAAATTTTTGAGAAAGTACATAACCAGCCAATGTTCAAAACTATCTCTTTACCTTAGCCTGATTCATAATGGTAAGCTTCTAATAATGTTTTCTAATTTTGAATGGTACTGGTGGGTTTCCGTGGGAAATACGAGCGTTCCGCCGTCATTACGTCACGTTCGTATACATAAAGGAGTCCTAGCCAGTAGGCTATATCGCATGTGAGGATCGCATACAGTCTATGGTGAGGAAGCTGCAGGTGGCGGATCATTTTTGTAGCCTTTTCTCACAGCAGCTGGAATAATTAAATTTATCATTTTAATGGCGGATTGTAATCCAGAGAGGTCCAAATGATTAGAGATTAGACTGAACAGAAATTGAAATCTACAGGTAACGCTAATACACACTAAATGCACATAGTCACGCAATGCTGATGTTGTTAACTTTAACAATTTGAGAACAAAGTATAACAATAATAATAATTTGCACAGTTTTATGTGATATGAGCTAAGCGATCATTAAGATTTAATCACCATGAGTTAGCACAATTTATTGTAATGTTGTTTTTTTTTTCTGTAATGTTACTTGTTCAGATGACATTTTCCGGTGAAAATTCTTATTTTGGTCATACTTCCAAGACGCAGAATCTGTGATTCGGATGTACAGTGAATATTAACACCGGTGCGGTGACTGACAGCCCACGATACTCCTCAAAACATTAGATTCATCCGCACTGAGGAGCCGTGCCAATGCAGAGCCCATGTAAAGATGATAATTCCGCAAATAACTGCAATTGCAGGTTTCAAACAGAGATGGCGACAAAGAGACAAAACTTACAGACTGCAGCTTTAACTAGATAAAGCTAAATGAGGTTGAGTAAATGATGACTTTTACTTGTTTAAAGTCAGAATAGCTTGATCATAGTTCACATCTCATTTGAAGTGATGACCAGGTCATATTTGACTCTCCACAGTCAATGCAGAAGTGTATTTCTCAAAACCATTATCATGTGATATGAAATGACAACACTCTTGAGTTTAGTAGGCAGGAAATGTCAGCTCTATTATATGTGTTTGAAAATGCATCTTTTTTCTTTCTGGCATCTCACCTCCCACTTTGTCACTCATTCATCTCGCAGCCCCCCTCCCTTCTGTCAACTCTTTTCCTTTTGCCTTTCTTTTTGAGAAAGACAGCAGTTATGTTATTAGATGACTCAACGCATTCATGACGGGCATATTCTGACCCTGGCACATATAAGGGACTTACTTGCATACAAATACTGACAGCTGGACGCACACATACACAGTACATCCAGATATGTTTAGGTGGACGGAATTTGCTCAGTGGTTTTAGAAAAGATTTTTGTTATTCCCTCTTTTGGTTTTTCTTCATCCATTTCTTCATCTCTTTTTGTCTGTTCTCTGTTTGTCTCTGTGTTTTTCTTTGGACTGATATGAAGGTCAACTCATTTACTGACCTGTGACCTGACCCTCAGTAGATTTTGAAGGCTGTCATAACACAAACACAAACAAACGTGTCACTTTTTAAGACAACCTCCTACTTGAAGATGGTATATGAAGACAGTAATATGCTTTTAAAATAAGTAACCATGAATGTTTTATGTCAAAAAATATTCATATTGATCCCATACAGATTAAGTGATCTGATTTTTAATGCTGCTGCATTATTAATGACCACATGTAGGTCATTTAAAATATTTATACATCCATTTGGGTGTTTGGATGCATTTAAATACACCCCTCATTGTTTTGCTGTCCATGCTTTTTTGCTCTGCTTTTTTTATGTACAGTATTAATGCCTGCATGTTGAGCGTATGTGCCAGTTTCCATGTTTGTGCACTTATTCTCAGGTTGTGATGATGTTCCTCTTATGTATTTAAAGGTCTAGTGTTTAGTATGAATGTTCAGTTCAGCACCAGAAAATTTGGTCCAATTTCAATATTCGATTTGTCTGTTTAGACCACTGTTATTTTAGTATTATTTATAGTATTATAATGTTTATTAATATGTTGAATTAGCTTTTATTTTTATATTTTCAGTTTTCATTTTAGTTTGTTTTAGTAATATTTTTATGTGTTTGTTATTTGAAATAGTTCTGTTTAGCTTTTCAGTTTTTGTTTTAGTAATTTTAGTACTTCAACTTAAACACAATTTATTTCAGTTACTTGCCAAGGCAACATCACTAATTTTTGTTTAATTTTTCATCTGATATTTATATTTTATATTATTTCAGCTTTATTTCAATTGTTGATTTTTTTTGTATACGCTATGTTGTTTATCTATGGCCACGTACACACTGCATCTAAATTCGGTTGTCAGTTAGCCTTTTAGTCAAATTAACTCCTGAAAAATGCAGGTAGTGACATTTGCATTTACAAAAATTCTATGCAGTGTGTGTATGGAACTGAACCAAACAACTACTTGTCATTGACGTATTTTACCATGCATCAGAGATGTGTCTCTCTTCTGTATGTGCGGTGCAAGAAAATCACACGGATTGTTATTCGGATAGACTCTTGTCAGTTTTGTATGGGCTAGAGACATTCAAATTTTCTTCCAAAAAAAAAAAAAAAAAAAATCTTGGTATGTTTGCAAAAAGATCTTATGCCATGTTACATAAGGCTGATTTTTTTTGTACTTTGCCGGTGCCTTGACATTATTCTTTCATTCATACTGCCCAGCGCTCCCTCTTTTCCCGAATCCCACTGGGGTCTCTGTTTCGCTCTCAAAGGTCAACCATTTATAACAGGAAATAGACCATGTCCGAGCCAGAGGGAACACGCCATGTAGACATCCAGGCACAATATTTGCTTTTGATGGAGTGTTTTATGGTTTGGTATACACTTTGTGTGTTTAAATGGAGGTGGTTGCTGTATTGATTTCCCCCGGCCTGAGGTCAGTAATGGCTGGCGGTGGGTGTGACTGCACCTGTACATACAGACGGCAGAAACCTATTGCCTGACCACTCTCTTCTTCCTGTCTAGGAATGTGTTTGTTCATACAAGGCCTAACAGAGAAAACTTGTGGATCATTATTGCAGTAGATTTGTTTCAAGTGCCCTGCAGGATGCAGATTTGCGACAGAATCAGTTTGGGCAAAGAGAGAGTTTTATTTTCTCCTGGTTTCACAGACAAGGCTTAAGCTAGTCCTAGACTAAAATGCATGTTTGAGTTGTTTTAACTGAAAGCAACTTGCACTGACATACCTTAAAATATGCAGTGCCATTGTTTTGTCTCAATGCACACCAGTAATGTTTTTTCCCCCCTAAGGAACATTTATAAAAGGTACTTAATTGTCCTAATTTATCTAAGGCCTACTCCTGTCCTGGCTTAATCTAAACCCTGTCTGTGAAACCAGGCCTTCATGCTCAAATTTGTCACAAAGAAGCTTGTCATTATATACAAACACACGTCTACTTCCTGTTTGATTTTGCTAGTCTGTATGTGGTGTCTTTGGCTGAGATAAGAGCCCTGGATGGTGACCATTTCTTTTTGTTTTGTTTTTCATTCTATACCTCTAAATATCTGTTCAATATCATATTCCATATCTCTTTTCATTGGGTTTTTTTGAAACAAGATATGTAACAAGCTCATCTGGGGCTGTTTGTGTGTGTGTAGATAAGCAGGAACATGAACAGAGGAAGCCTGTAAAAAAAAAGAAAATTACAAATGAGATGTTTTAAAATGATATTTTTCCAGAACCGGTTCTCCTAGGCAGAAACGCGATTAAATGGAGAGCAAATGGAGTCTTTCTTATGTTTCCTGCTTCTCAGATTTTTCAACTACCTTTCAAAAGTTAATTTAAAAAAAAATATATTACTTTTATTCAGCAAAGATATATTAAATTAAACAAAAAAAATAATTTAATTAAATTAAAAGAGGCAGAAAAGAGATTTATAATGTTACAAAAGCTTTCTGTTTCAAATAAATGCTGTTCTTTTTAACTTAAAAGTTATTTATTTCTTTATCTGTTATTATCCATTACTTATCTAACTTATCTATTTATCAAACAAAAACAAAATTAGCTGCATAACTGTTTTCAAAATTGATAATAAAAAGATTTTTTTCTTGAGCACCAAATTAGCGTATTAGAATGATTTTTGAAGGATCATGTGACGCTAAAAACTGGAGTAATGACTGCTGAAAATTCAGCTTTCCCAACTCAAAACTTTTGAACGATAGTATAGCCCATCTGAAGTTCTCTGTCACAAACTAATGTCAGATTTTACAAGATACCAATGTCTGCAATTAAAAACCAAAGATTTCAGTATGAACTACTAGGGTATGTGTCAGTTAGTGGTTGATATTAGGGATTTTTTTTAATGTATCACATTGGTCAATAATACTTAATCATGAGCTTAAAGGATTAGTTTACTTTAAAATGAAAATTACCCCAAGCTTTACTCACCCTCAAGCCATCCTAGGTATATATGACTTTCTTCTTTCTGATGAACACAATCAGAGATATATTAATAAATATCCTGACGCATCCGAGCTTTATAATAGCAGTGAGTACCAATGAGTATGAGCTGAAGAAAGTGCTTCCATCCACATCCATCCATCATAAAGGTACTCCACACGGCTCCGGGGGGTTAATGAAGGCCTTCTGAAGCGAATCGATGTGTTGGTGTAAAAAAAAAAAAATCCATATTTAACAAGTTATAAAGTAAAATATCTAGCTTCCGCCAAACTGCCTTCCGTATTCAACTTACGAAGAAATTGTAAACTGCCGAGTAAAGCTTGGGGTAATTTTCATTTGAAAGTGAACTAATCTTTAATACTTTATTGTACTATTTATTGAAGCATATTGTAAAGAGTGTTTCCTATAATAGAGGAAATCAGCCATTACATGAAAATAATGATCTGTTATTGGTTTCTCATCAAATTCTTCCAAGAGCAATTTATCTGCATCAGTGCACATTAATTTTAAAGCTTTGTTCTTACTGCATGGTAACAGTTGTCTCATATGCTTCCTTTATTGTATTCGTATTTGGGCATCAAAAACCACATAACTGAATTTGGTAGGATGAAGCCACCCGCTACTCAGGCAATTACACACCCCTTCAACTCTAGGTGCCACTTTAATAAGCTAATTTACATTTTCACAAATAAGTTTGGTATCAAAAAGCATTCACAGGATTTATTCTTTTGACTATGTAAATTATATTCACACATGGACTTCAACCTTAATGTTTTCTGCTCTCGGATATATAATTTTTAATATATTTTGGATGTAATATCTATTGATATTCAAATGTAACAAAACTGCTGCCAATAAAACTGCTGAGCTATAGAAGAGCAGTAAAATGTTCCTCTGGGAAGAGATGCTGGGAATGGTGTGCATTCATCGTATAGTGTTCAAACGGACACACACACAAATGTTTGACACTCTTCCAAATGACGAATGCTTTTCCTTCTCTATATTTAGACTTTTACATACACTGTCCTGACTGCATTATAACTGGCACAGATAAGCCCGGGTTCCTCCGAGACATACCGCACCACTTATTACTGCCAAGGACGTATGCTGTGTGTGTGTGACAGTGTGAAAGAAATATCCAGGCCACACTAGTACGCATTACAGATTCATGGTTACCTACATTCTCACCATCATGTTCTATGCATGTATATATGTGTGCTTGTCTGTGCACATGTACATGTATAAGTTCCCACATAGAATCTGACTGTGTGTTTCCCTTTTTGCTTTTTCATCCTTTAAGCCACTCCTTTCTGTCTGTCCTTTAATCAGCCCATCTTCATCTCACATTCTCTGAACATCCTGTCGTTTCTTCTGCGCTCTATATTTTCTATCTTCTTCTCTGTCGCTGGCACGTTATCCGTTCATTCATTCACTCACCCTCCAGAGCTCCCTTTCTTCTCTCTCCCTCATTCTCTATTTCTTCCATCTATGTTCCCTCAGGGGTCTCATTTCCATCCGAGTAACTGCCAATAGCTGATCAGTTTCTTCCACCCCCTCGATCCAACCTTTATCCTTTCTTTTCACATCCTTCTATCTCTGTTTATCTCTCTCTCTTTCTGTAGGAAGGCTGTTCATCAGTGTTTACTGCTCCGCTATACAGGAGTTGTGAACTTGTGAATTGTTTGTGATGAGAAAGAGATAGGTGGCACAAAATATATAATATATTGACAGTAAAATAGTTAATACAGTGTTCTATTTATTTGTCCTTGCTAACTGCACAGATAAAGGATATAAAACGTGAACAAATCACTTGACTAGTGAGATTTGTTCTAATGAATCGGTCAAAGTTGGTGAATCAGTCTGAATAAAGCATAGGAGTGTTCTGAATTTTGAACTGAATTGACTGAGAAAGAGACTGAGCAGCACAAAATATATAATATCATGAACATGGAGTATTTGAAAGCCATGGAAGGCACTTAGCTTTAAAATAAATGTGATAAAGGAGAGGTAGAGGAGGCAGTTCTTTCCACTGATCAGTCCCTGGCAGTTGGTGGAGATGTTTTGATGAGGTGCCGCTGTACTCCCTTGAGGCCAATTCAACAAAATGACGCACATAGATGAAAGGCAACACCTCACAACACATCTGGAGTGTGTGTGTTTGTGTGTGTGTGTTTACTCAAGCTCACCTTGTGAATGTTCTTGATTCCCTCTGTGGGTCCTCAAAAGGTTTGTGAGATTCAAAATCACTGCCTGGAAATTGTCCTGGAAATCAGAGAGTCTTTAGCATATTTGCAAGTAAGCTTATGTGCATGTGCAAGGTTTAATGGTGAATCACTTTATCGTTAAATATGCTTGTTTGCAGTTTGATTTAATGTGCGTCTTAAGTCAGTAAGTGGTTCCAAATATTTTGTTACCTAATGCGATGACATTCATGCATCATGCAGTGACCATGTGCTTTTTGGCGGCGTTGCATGTTAGAGATGTTGTACAATAAGTGTTAAAGTTCAGAGTTCATCTTCAGAACACAAATTAAGATATTTTTGATGAAATCTGAGGGTTTTTTATCTCCCATAGAAAGGAATATAATTACCGTCATTGAAGGTCCAGAAAGGTACTAAAGACATTGTTAAAATAGTTCATGTGACTACAGTGGTTCAACCTTAATGTTATGGAGCGACGAGAATACTTTTTGTGCGCAAAAACAAAACAAAAATAACTTTATTCATCAATATCTTATCTTCTGTCATTCTCCTACGCTGTTTACGTCTAGCGCTTCCAGGTTCTACGTCTGAATGCCGGCTCATTATTGACCACTGTAGTCACGTTGACTATTTTAATGATGTTTTTACAACTTTTCTGGACCTTGAATGTCGTTAATTATGTTGCTTTCTATGGGAGATAAAAAACCTCTCAGATTTCATCAAAAATATCTTAATTTGTGTTCGAAAGATGAACAAAGGTCTTACGGGTGTGGAACGACATCAGGGTGAGTACTTAATGACAGAAATTTCATTTTTGGGTGAACTAACCATTTAAAGGTTATTCTACTTCATATTTAACATATCATTCATATATATATTTTTTAAAGGCAGCAGCAAATATGACCAAAGCCAGACTTCTTTTCATCTATTCCAGAGTCATAAAGAAAACTATAAACAAGGAATTGACTTGCCTGCTAGAACACAACACATTCTCCCACAGACAGTCTAGTTTTAGATCTGGACACAGATGGATGATTGAAAGTATGAAATGACGTCATCTCCGTTTTTGACATTAAAGGGATAGTTCACCCAAAAATGAAAATTTTGTCATTATTTACTCACTCTCATGTTGTTCCCTTTAACCTAGCAATGCATAACTTTTCTCACTGACTCAGCAAAGACGTCACAACATCCAGTGATATGCTGCTTGTTTTACACACTTTTTACAGTGGTTTTAGCATAGCAATTATAGTTAAATTGATCATAGTATCTCCAGGTAAACAAATAAACAAAAGAGAAAGAAAGAAAATTAACAAGATATTCTATTGCATTTCTAGGTCATGCTAATAATATTATGATTTTAAAAAAATTGAATCGAATGAGCATTCGATTAAAAAAAAAAAAATACATTTTCAGTTGTGATCTCAGATATTTGGAGCCCACAGTATCAATAAACAGACATGTTTGCCACAAGGAAAAATACTCAATAATTAAAACTCAATTTCTGTTCTAATATCAAAGTAGTGTTTAGTATGCAGTGGGGTTATATTTCTCATGTTAGATGTCACAGTCATTAACCACATCCTTTAGCTGCAGGCAGCTCACAAATCAACACCAGAAGTCCCAAATCAGTGGGTTCCTTAAGGCTCTGCACAACCCAGTGGAGCTGAGATCTCATATCTGCAGATATATTTTGCTTCCATTATTTAGGATGCATCTAGTTGAGAATTTTAATGAAAATGAATGAAATTGTTCATTTTTTGGTTTCATAACATAATCATGCATTGCAAGAACTGAGAGATGAGTGTAAAAGTGGATTGTGATGATGTACCAAAATCACACACCTTTGGCAAGATTTGTTGATCTTTAAACACTGTATGTGTGTGTTTGTGTGTGTTGTAGCTGGCTCAGGATGAAGGAAGTCCAGTGCGGGGTTTCGCTGTTGTGGAGTATGAGACGGCGGAGCAGGCTGAAGCTATGCTGCTGGAAATGGACAGACAGCTGATCCAGGGTCAGGAGATACGTCTGTCACTCTGTCCCCCAGGAACCTCTGGACGCAGCACTCTCGCTGCCCTCATCGCTGCTCAGGGTGTGGTGAGTGACGTGCACATTCACAGGGGACAAGTGACATGGTCTTTATCGTCACATAGCAAGCAAAGAGAGCGTTTCCCACATATTCATGCAGAAGCATTAACGCGCACACGTGCATGTGTGAAACAGCAGTGGTGACAGTTTAATTACAGTATTCATACAAACCCTGCTGTTTCAGACATCTCCAGACCTCCGCTGCATTTCCGAGGCCTGAAATAAACTGGACGGCTATTTTCATCATGCTGGACAGATCCACATAAACCAGCAGCCTGTCTAAAACAACACTGTCCTGAAGACACTGTCAGTGGTGTTGAGCATTAACTGATGTTCTTCAACACAATGATTTTGCTTCGGGACTCAGATTGTCTTTATAGTGTTTGGTTTCTAAACGTTTCTTTAATTTCGTTGGTTTCATGCTCTCAGCACCCAATAATTCAGTACACTATACACATTGTGGTAGATATAAACCATGTGTATTCTTGCTGCAAGTGAATCTGTATTTAATGCAGTCTGGTTCACATTTTCGTATAATCCTTGAGTAAGATAAAAGTAAGCTTACAGCTTGCTGTTCATGATAAAGAGATAAAGAGATTCAACTTGATCCCTAAATTCCCCCCTTGGACTTCTTAATAAAGTCACACATACAGTAATACAGTATATATATATATATATATATATATATATATATAGGGCCTAAAATTAACACTCGCCAAGCGTCAAATGTGAGTAAAATTCAGCATTGGCGAGTGAATGACACGGTGTCAGTCACCAGTTGGCCAGTAACAATTTTTTGAATTCTAACAAAGCAGTGTTGTGACAACATGAACGTGAACAAACGTGAACAAACGTGAACTACGCTCTGTTCAGTTGACGGGTCAGTGCTTCATCATCACAAGAGTTTCAGCCATTCCAATGTAAATATTCAAGCGCCGGGAACATGCAAAAGGGAATTTTTTACTCGCACGCTGTGTGGAAAGTTTAACATCGGAAGCGCGCGGCCTCTGTCTTTAATGCCTTCCTGCGCTTCAATGGACAAATTCACTCAAAATTATGTCAAAAAACTCCTGTCTCGGCGAGTATCCTAGTAAACATAGTCGGTTATATCTTAAGTGAACGCAAACACAAAACGCATGATCCGTGTGTGCATTTGGGCTTAAAGTGACAGAATCTTAATTAGTGTTGTCAAAAGTACCGGTACTTCGGTACCAAGTCGGTACTGAAATTTTGAAAATGTGACGATACCAGCATTTCTGTAGTACCGGGAGTACAGAGTATCCGGGTATATTCGGTACCCACTGATAGGGCTATGCCAGTATTTTACGTGAATATGACACGAGTGAGGCACAAAGCTTTGTTTATAGAAGAAATAGGCTAATAGGTTAGCAATTAAATGTGACATCGCAGCCATGGACACATTTTGGTTCATGCCGAATGAGAGAGGTACGTGAGTCCATAAATTTAAGCTTTGTCGGCTTTGTATTCTGTTTTGCGAATCACGATCTGGTCACCCGATTAGCAGAGAATTTAACAATATTCCATTAGTTATTCATCTCTGAATCTCTGTTTATTTTCCCAAATCTTCACTCACGCAGGGGATTATAAACGTTTCTTCATTTCGTTCGCTTTTAGGCCTATTATATTCTCATTCTTTACTGTGGTAAAGTAGAAAAAACACCATAGGAAAGAAACCATCTTGCTTGCACGTCAGTTTCTATTTAACTCAGTTTGCACTTGTTATTAGACTTTATAAGGCGCGTCAAGTTTATTTGTATAGCGCGTTTCAAACGTGCCGGTGATTTTAATTTCGCTTTCTCTGGAAGCGCAAAATCAAACATAGCCTGAATGTTTGCAGATAAGTGTCAGTTGCTTGTAACATCAGGAGATAACATGAAGATAGTATTAAAGAGAAATGGTCTCTTTCCTGCTCATGGCACATCCCTCTCAAAGCGCAGAGTGGCTTTGTTTCTTGAGCAGCAAATCAGCATATTAGAATGATTTCTGAAGGATCATGTGACACTGAAGACTATGTGATGTGATGTAATGATGCTGAAAATTCAGCTTTGATCACAGGAATAAATTACTTTAGAAAATATATTCAAACAGAAAACAGTTATTTTAAATTGTAATAATATTTCACAATATTACTGTTTTTACTGTATTTTTAATTAAATAAATGCAGCCTTGGTGAGCAGACAAAACTTATTTTAAAAACATTAAAAATCTTACCGATTCCAAACTTTTGACCGGTATATATATAATAGTTTTTTTGTTTGTTTGTTTGTTTGTTTTTTTTAATCTTGTGTTATATACTACCGTTCAAAAGTTTGTGTTTGTGTAAGATTTTTTTCTCCAGGATTCTTGATGAATTAAAAGTTCAAAACAACAGCATTTATTTGGATTTTTTTTTTTCTGTAACAATGTAAAAGTGTTTGCTGCCACTTTAATGTGTCTTCACTGAATAAAACTATTAATTTCTTTAAAAAAAAAACTCATTGACCTGATCACTGAACTTAATATGCAACACAAGATATGGTAATATATTGTGACGGAACGGCTGCCTCTCCCTTTTTATCAGCGCCACCCCGTCCTTTAAATCACCGCCCTTCGCCAGGTTCCCGACTGGAGTGGCTGTGAGAGAGAGGAGGGGCGCTGAAACAACCAGGACTGGCGGCGTGTGATGAGGCACACCTGAAGATAATCAAGCCTCATCACCGCCGCTGTTAAATGCTGAGCGCGCCTCTCCTCGAGAGACCAGTCTCTTCCCCCTGTGCATGCACGCTGGTGTCCTCGTGGGTCCAGGAAGGGAGCTCGGAGGGACTCCCGCACCACCATAGATGTGAGTCGCCGGACCCGCGGTCCGGAATGGAGAAGCATGCGTAACACCGCCGATAGGTTAGGTCGCTGGGCCGCTATTCCCCTCAGTTGTCATGGCTTAAAGAGGACGAGCCGCTGTGTCAAAGCCGCCGCCCCTCGCGCCTTGGACCGAAGAGAGAGAGAAGCGCGTGCGGCCGCCGGACCCCACCCATCCTGTCTGCTCACTACCCTTCCTTCATGTTTCCCCGGCACGACGAGGACACCAGGTCCCCTGTTTATTTGGACACTTTATTTTCTGTTTTTGGGGTTTTCTGTTTATTTCTGTTAAATAAAAGCCTCTCCGAGGCCTGACGCCACACCCACTGTGTCTGTCGTTTGCTCCTTCCGCCACAATATATATATTATATTTGGTTGCATTTTATTATTTGTATTTAGCATCCTTTTTTACTCTCTATGTGACAAGCTTATTCACAGACCAATTTTACTGTCTCTGAATACCCAGCCTACACACATACACAAACACTCAAAATCACTGTCATGTTCTTTCATGTCTCAGATAGTGGTTCTCATTGATGTTTTGTTAGAACCATAGATTTTTTTTTGTCTGACATTTCAAATGTAACTTTAATTGTGCCCATTTCTTTTTGAATTTGGAACTTAATTCTGTAGACAGATACAGTTTATTGTTGGCAGAGCAGGTTGCTACATCCGAACATTGATTGATTTCATTGTTCAACATTCAGCTCTTTGCTTCTGGTGGACAATAAAATATCTGACTACTGTTATCTTTTTACATTTACATTTATGCATTTACCAGGAGTTTTTATCCAAAGTGACTTTCAATAGAGGAGCATAAGCAATTTGTCACAGATTCTCAGTCTACAATGGCACATTTATTAGAAAGCTAGATTAGGAAACAAGCTAGAGCAGAGGAGAAATGCAGAGAAGAGAAAGAAGAGGATTTTTTGTTCTTTTTTAAAGATGGAATATGTTTAAAGACCCCATGAAATAATTTTTTGAAAACAATTTTGGTGTATCCACTTTATTGTGTTGGACATATGTCCTAATGAACCAGGAAAATGAAGTAGATCTTATCCTTCCTTTTTTAAAATAGCTAATATAGTCAGAGGCAGGTGCTATTATGAGAAGGGGGCATTCTCATTCTAGATAATTTTATTGTACAACATTTCGTTTATGCCCCTGTGTGCAAGTCTTCAGTATTTTTGGTATGTTTTTCCAGTGCAGAATTTAAATATATTTATGCTTATTGGCAATTTTGTCAATTTATAAAAGCATAAAAGCATATAGATGACCTCAGAGCTAACAGATATGAACCGAAAGCCACAAAAATGCAATTTGGTTTCATGAGGTCTTTATTGCAACCCTTTATTTCTCCTCTCCTCGCTCCTTTCTCTTTCTCCTCCACTCTCTCTCTTTCCCTTACTTCTCCCTTTTCCTCCGATAAATATCAAGCCAAATAGAGCAAATGCAAGCTGACATTTCTCAGGAAGTCCACCCCTCCGAGCCACAGGCATCTCTGTACTCTGTCTGTATCTGAGACACGCCTACCCACTCATGCACAGACCGTGAAGGCACAAGCTTTCCCTTCAGTATGACGGGCCATTGCTTTTGTATGTGAGTGTAGTCATATAATTTTAGCACTTGCTTGGGGACTAGCAGGTGTCTGCACTTGTCTTCCTCGCTGGTTAGTGCTTTAGGAGCTCATACGCAAAACCGTAAAAAGATACGTGCCTACTGGTTACATATCAGTCATATTCAATGACTCTGCTGTGCCTCAGTTATTGTCATAAGAGAGTGAATTGAAATAGAGTTTGTTCAGGGTACTTATCATAGTTATAGAACTTTATGTAAAAACCTTAAGTTTGATTGCTACCTTCTATTGTGTAAGTAAGAACAAAGTGGTGCCAAGGTTAAAGTGATTGAACACTTGAAATTTATTTAATAAACAATATTTTGATACTTGAATACTTGAAACAAAAAAATGAAACAAAAAAATCTAATATAAACAAGTCAAATTGATTTAAACATGTTTTAACATAATTTAATGATGAAAACATATTTTACAGTGTAGATAATCCACCAGATGTTGTTTATTCAATATATGCAGTCAGTGTTAATTTGTTATGTTCTTGTTTATTGCTTTTTTAACTCAGTATTTTTTAAACACAAGTTACATCAAAGTCAGCTTTATGCGTTTTTAAACATTTTTACATTACAACTAATTTAAAATTATAATAATTTTCTAGAATTATAAATTATATTATACTACGGGGCTGTTGAATGCTCGAATGTGATTGGTTGACCAACGTTCTAAGGTGTGCAATTATTTTCAGGGAAATGCACGGCTAAAGTAGTTCTAGCAGGTCTTGACCACATTACAGTTCCATATCACTTCGCCAAATGATTTCAGTTATTTCAATAGGTCCTTGCAGCCTACAACTGTAAAAGTAACAAAACTCACAATGACACCGACCAAGCAAATAAATATATTAAACAATAGGATGAAAACGACAAATTATTGTCATGGTTTTTGCCACAAAATACGTTTTATTGTGTCCTGAAAGAGCATACTCTCTCTCGCGCGCGCGCGCTCTCTCTCTTTCAAACGTACACACGTACTGTATAGTACAGACACACACTCGCATACATGACTCACCAGCGAGGTAGTAACTGTGCGGTTCTTCAGGTAACGTTAGATAAACTTATAGTTTTGCTATTAGAGACACCTCTGCCATCAGAGATTGTACAGACTCAGGTAGGCACATATGCTGCTTATTCTCTCTCTCTATCTCTCTCTCTCTCTCTAACTGCATTAATAACTGTATCAATGGTATTATTGTGCTGTCAAGGCTCAAGCCTCCATTACTAGTTCTGAAATTATGTTTTGGAATTAGCAACGGAGGCTTGGGATGAGATGCATAAGAAATTAGTCCCACACACGAGTGTTTTAAGGGCAAAAACCTGACAAATGTCTTGAAATACAACATCAGAACAGTGTCTTGAGGTGTGGTAACCGTAGTATAAGCGGAATAATTGACTCCGGGCCGTTGAATTCTTAGAAAATAAATAAGAAAATAAGAATAACTCCGCATTACCACCTCGGGTGTGCATTATTTTCTAAGAATCCAATGGCCCCTCGTCAATTATCCCTTACATAATTAATTTATAAAATGTAATTAAAAACTAAAACTACAACAATACAGTAAAAATATTTTGATATTTTTATGGTAAATTTGATACCTTTAATTTTTGATACTTGCTGATAGTGACACCTGTATTTTCATTGCACTTGTAATTTAAAAAATAATAATAATTTGGGTATAGAAACCAAAAGAATATGAGTTATATTGCTTGGCTTAATAGTCATTTTCATGCATAATTATGTCTGTTGAAATGTATTGTACGAACTGTGATTTTCAATGTTTGTTTCATCATTCTGTCCTAATTTCTCTTTCATTTGATGGCAGAATGCACATTTAGAGCTTTTCCCATGCAGTGGTACAGTAATCACTTGACATTTTCCTGTAATGATGTAGGGAGCCACTCATTATACAGAAATCATGTAACATTTAATGTTTTTACTTATGTGCAAGATTTAGTTTTAATCCAAATGTGTGATGCCAGTTTTGCTATCAGTGCATCCCTAATATTCCTTCATATTATACCTTTAAAATGCACTAAATTAGTTCTTCATACACTATCTGATCTCTTATTTCATAATATTTGCTTTATTTATATATCTCTACTGTCAGTTATTTGAGAACTCAAATTTTAGAAAACATTAGATTACAATAAACCACCAGATGTTGTTTCAGCATTTGTGGTTTCAATATATTTCCTAATGATATAGAAAATAAAGCATTTGAGCTGTGGCTTATGGCTCTTTGGAAGCACACATCAGGAACAGAGCTCTCTGCTAATCCATCTCTTAAGCTCTGGGCAGGGGGCATGATGGGACACGGCCCTGCTTTTGTGTTCCTTATAAAGGCCTACTGTCTCTTTCCAAATACTCCACCCATCTGCTGCTTCACCCAGGGGCATCACCACCATCACGTTCCTCTAATTCTTAAATGATTACGTAGATGTCCTCTCATTCCTGAATATGTTGTTGCATCCTTGGTTTCACCCATTCCAGTATGAAAGCAGCACAGTGTGTGTATGTGCACAAGTTTGTGTGGGTGGGGGAGTAGTACTCAGCAGATGGAGTTGGAGTCTGGTTGGGATGGATCCACACCTCTAGCAGACATCAGAGATCTAATCAGGGGTTCCACATGTCTGCAAGCGTCACATGCTCACTTACTGCTGGGACATAAACATTCCACATAAACATTTGACAAGACATTAAACATGAAAAGGTAACAAAAAAACCAAAAACCTCTTAACCCTATAAAGCGTACTGAACCATATTTGATATGCAAATTTGTAAAGCCTCTAAATTATGAACATGATCAAAAAAACTGTTGTACACAATCTATACATGCCTTCTGTCATCTGATTGATAGTTTTACTACTTTTTAGCAAGTAAAGGGCCTTTTACTAATTCTAAAAATGTCCACCTTCAGGTCATGCTGCATGTGTCTTTTTGCTGTGAAAGCTTCTAAGTAAGTTTAAAAATAACTTTTATATTGTTAGCAATATTTCAAGATTAACACTTACTGAACTGAAGCAACTTAGAAAAATAATTTTAAAATGTGAAGCTTTTGAGGATTGTTTATACTGTATGTTTTCCCACCTACAATAAAAACTAGAGTGCTTTGATCATAAAAATAAGCATTTAAATATCATCTTACTAAGATTTTTGGAGGATATGAAGTGACATCTGATATTTATATGCATTTTATTTAAATAGTCTGCGATACTCTTACTGATTTACATTACAATCAGAATTTTATCTTACTTAATTTTTGGCCATATAAATATTAGCTACTGCACCAAGTTGCATATCTTTGCTCAGTTTAGACCTCTGAAAAACTGAGTTGTTTTTGTAAACTCTATACCACTCATCATACTATATGATATGTAATATATTCCATATATCATACTACTGTTTTTGGGTCATAAGAGCCTGATATGTCAGATATGACACTCAACAAAAACACATACTGTATGCATTTCTTTGAGATATTTTTTTATTTTTTGTCTAAACATCCTGAAAAATTACTTACTAATCATAAATTTACTTGATATGCAAAATTACTTAAAACAGATGTTTTCAGACACAATTTAAGTTTACTTTTTTAACCCCAAATAAATTTTTACATTTTCGCATAGTTAAAATAAAGTAACAAAATTTAGTGAGTTTTATGTTTTATTTAGGGGAAAAAATATTAGGGTAAGACTAAAAATTTGACAAAAGCACCATAAATTTATCATAAAAGAAATCCATACAACCTATGTACTACACTCCAAGAGATCTGGAATAAGATTTACAAAGAATAAAAACTTAAATTTGAGTCTATTCCTCACACAAAGCTATGAAATGACTTTGAATTATACAAAAGTATAATACACAAGTTGTATAGAACTTTTATGGTGTTTCACTTTTTTATATTGAAAAGTTTGGCCTGGATATTCTTAAAAAAAAAAAATCACCTTTGTTTCCCACTGAAGAAAATATATTTTTAACTGAAGATACATTTCTTACTTTAAATTATTTTACACAGTTTTAATTCCAAGTAAATTATTCTCATTTAAGGATGTTTAGAATTTTTTTCTGACAAAAATGTGAGGAAATGTGTTATAAATAAAAATTGCTTGGATATGTTTTTTTTTATAAGGCTCTTCTTTATAATAAAATAACGAATTGCTGTTTATCTTTGTCATATGTGTGTTCTCCTTTAGATGTTGAGCAATAAGAAAGGTTTACTGCCTGAACCCAATCTGGCCCAGTTCCTCAACAGTATGACCAATCCTGCTGCTCTCCAGGTCCTTATGAGACCCTACCCCACTGCCAAACGAGGAGGTAACGCTCTCTCTCTCTGTGCCTCTCTTAAGTGTCTCTTTACTCATTAGCCAAATAATTTATTGAATATTCATGAGTAATACGTTTAAGTACTTTTTCAGACAGAAACAAAAATGTTTCCTGTGAGGATTGTCGTTTTTGAGATGAAATATCTCTCATGTGTCTGCATATGTGTGTGTGTGTAACAGTGATCACCAGAGCTGTGGATTCTGAGCAGATTTTTCTCTTGATGAAAGCCTAATCATATATTAAAATGAACTTTTCATTGGGTGGGAGAATAAATGAGTTGAGGAAGAAGTGGAGGCCGGAGCTTAAAGAGAACACACAATTACAACACTAAATATAGCACATGATTAAATGTTAAACTTCTCTACCTATTCCTGAGCAACTTGCCATTAGTGCTGAAACTGGAATTTTGGAATGACGAAATCATGGGCCACCAGTATCGGCTACATACTTTCTGCTGTCTATCTGTTTTACTTTGAGAGCTTGTCTTGTTTTGTTTCTTTTCACATTATTTACTGTCTTGTTTTCCCCCACTCATTTAATTTATCTAATGGTTTCCCAGCAGGAAAGTTTGGTCGACCTCACAATCTCCCCTTCCTGCGTCCACCGTTGACTGCAGCGTTGCTACAGTTAGGAAAAGCACAGCAGGTACATGCTTTCTCTTCTATCACCTGCAAAACTGACTTAATGCTGAAGGGTGTTTCTTTAATTTTAGGCACTTATGGTGCATATTTAAGGGTTGAAGCTTTCTTGAAACTTTTTATAATGCATTCATCATTTATTTGTGCTACTTTCCAAATACGTTTTATATGGGTCATTGACGAATAAGGTTTTTAAAAGTGTAAAACATAATGGAGATATAATTAATTTTTAATAAGTGTTAACAATTAGATTATGTGTTTTTTTATAATCAATTAACACAGCTTTTGTCATTTTTTACAAGATGGACAAAATTTGTCACCAAAAAAGTCATTTGGTTTAACCAAAATTTTGGTTTTAACGAATGACACTTTTGGTTATACCGAATGACGATATTTTCAAAAAATGCTAACAGGCTGATATCTAGCTAGCTAGCTAGTTAGTTTGTTAACATTTTATATTTAGTACAAGTTTTTAAAATATTACAACATTTTCCATGTTTTATAGCGGTTGTACCGAATGACCTAATGTTTTGGGACATGCGTATGAGCAAGTGAAAACATAAATTTTTTCAAAAAGTTAAAAGAGAGTGAGTTACTTTGCTTCACGACCATGTGGTCCTTTGCAGGTGTCTGAATGATGGCACATCCTGTCACATGATACTGACTGCATGACTTGATCCAAAATGGTCCCTTTATATTGGTTACTCCAAATGACATCAATGAAATTCATTTTCCAGACATTCTTTCTCATAACAAAGCAACGACTTCTGAAAACCTTTCAAATACCTTTATATGTAGCAAAATATAATTAAAACCTTTTGGATTTGATAAAAGAGATCTAGGTGTACTACCTTACATACTCTGAATGTCATATCTTTGTTTTTTATTATTATTAAGGCCTTTGGACAAAAAATGACCCGTCACGTCTTTGACCCATATATAGATTTAATTCTTACCAATGACCCAGACTTGAAATATTAAACTGTGAAAATCCATCATAAAAAACTATCATTTATTACTTTTTTTTTTTTAGATCTATAATAATATAAACAAATAATGTAATAAACATAAACCATTTCATTATTTATTTTTTGAAAATGTATTATTTATATATATACCCTAACCCTAACCCTAACCCTAAGGAGAGAAGAAAATGTCAAAATGACGGAATTCTCCTGTGATGCATGCATATCTACTGTTTTAAGTACGAAGATGGTTTAAACTACTGAGAGTGTGAAAGGTTTATTTTAAGGGAGATTCATTTAAAAAAGTCCACAAAGCAAAGGTGCTTATAGTTAACGAAACACCCTAAAGAAATAAAGTTGCCGCTGATCATGGATAAGAAGGTGCAGCAAAGAACATTTTAGAGGGAATTATGTTATGATGAATAGGCACCTACTTCACAGATAAATAGAAAAGCATAAAGAAGCATGTTTAGCAATCTACCTATCTCTCTTTCTTTCATACAGAGTGCCATTCTTGGAAACGGTCTTGTTCTACAGAATCTTCTTCACATGCAGATGGCCCAACAACAGCTTTTACAGATCAAAGACAAGCAAATCACTAATGTGAGGCTCTGTGTGTGTTTTCACATGTTTCAACATACCCATAACAAAAGAAATACATCACCACAGTACACTTACCAGCTTAATAATGCATGTTATACAACAGCAATCTGAAATTGTGTTCATAGTTCTTTTTTTGCAAGGATATTATTGGTCTGCATGAAATTCTTTTGCAAATAATGAGAAAACTGCAGTATTTGTTCAGAAAAGCATTATTTATATTTATTTTTATATAGAAGTATTAGAACCATACATCCAGCTGGCATTTTTAATGCAAATTTGAGGTTGTGGTTAAAGAATAATATTACCATCCGTTGCCGGAAAATGTACATGAAAAAATAGAGCAATAATTCATGCAATTCATGCAATAATAACGCTGACATAAATCTCCTTTAATGCATGTTTGTGTTTTGTCTTGGAGTGTGTATTTTTGTAGCCATAATATCATCTGTGTGTACTTCATCTTTCACTTGCCACATGACCCTATTATGGCCTGACTACTTTCTTCTCTTTTTCATCGCTCTCTCATTTCCTCTCAGGTCCAGGGTCTTTTAGGTGACCCCTCCCGGCTGCTCCTGCAGAAAGTTCTGGGTCTTCGAACTCCAACACCAGTTTCTCTGGGGAAGGGGTTGCTGGGAGATTCTCCCACAGGTGAGAGCTTCTGGTTTGGCGGTCAACCTTGCATGCCTGGTTGGCATTTGCTACTGCAGGGAAAGACATTTGCATTGCAAATCCTCAAACTGTTTGAAAGCCCCATTATAAGCAGTGTGAGACAGGCGCTTCAATTAGTATTTCTTCCTTTGTGCTTTCATATAGACGTGTGTCTGTTTGTGTGTGCAAAATCTGGTATAGGCATTCATCAAAGCATTAAACACCTTTGAAGAGTATGTCTTTGTGCAGGGTCATTTCTATTTGAATATCAGTGCCATGCAGGTGTTACAGTGAGGTAGAAATTGAAATACTTTTCCAGAGTATGAACTATATGCATTGGGTACTAAATCTTTTTTTTACTACAGAAGTTTAACAAAGTTCTCTGGTTTGTAGAGTTGGGCCAAGACTCCTCTTCGGTCACATCCCACGGGGGAAACTCTGGGGCTGGAATGGTGTCACATGTACCTGGACGTTCACATGCGAGTTCCATCACTGAACAGAACGGAGTCACTGCGACATGCCTGGCTCCGGAGAAACAGCCTGCTCCACCAGGAACCACAGGGGGATCTGTAAGCTCCCAAACACAGCTTCAAAACTTTCTCCCTGGGATTAACACACCAAGTCTGGGACATTTGCTGGGGAGCACAACACACAAAGCTCCAGCCAACCACCACAGTTCAAGTGTCCAGACTAGTACTGCTGTCACAGTAAGCCTGGTTGTTTTTTTGTTTGTTTTGTTTTGTTTTGTTTTTGCTTCTCCAATTTCTCACCTTAAGACAAAAATGATGAAATCTGACACATTTCAGAGCTTTAAAGGAATAATTTTGTCATCATTTACTCACATTTGTGTTGTTCCAAACCCATATCACTTTCTCTCTTCTGAAGAACATAAAAGGAAAAACTTTGATGAATGTTTATGCTGCCCTTTTCCATAAGCTCAGTTAAGCTCAGACCGACCCTTAAGGCTACAAGGAATTTTATAGAACAGTTACTGCATAATAAATTTATATAATTTATTATGCAAGGGATAATAAAATGTACATTATCAAGGTTGTTATCACAGAATAAACCCTGACAGGGTGATAAGGATGATCAGGTGTTCAGCGTCTTGAAGGGGTTTATTTTGCGATAACAACCAGATGTATGTACGTTATCCCTCTTATTACATGTCTACTACACAAACACAAAATACTGATTTTTGTTGAAATACATTTTTAGCTCACTAAGCGCAAAACATTTAAAGGATAAAGTAGTCATACCACTTATTACACGACTTTTCAACACATAAATAATTAAGGGGACAAGTGATATTGATTTGAGGCCAAACATTTGTGAAATTTTACCTGTTTATATCTTATTATCCATTACAGTGTACAAAACAATCGTCCTGGCAAGATGAACACAGCAACAATATTACAGCACTATTAATACTGTCCGACGGTTGTTATCGGAGAGTAACATACCTCAGAATGTCGCAACTGAACAATCAGAATCGATTATTTCAGATAGCCTGGTAATAAATCGTCGCTGCTGGGCAGAAACCTTGTATCTCCAAATACACCACTTTTCAGGAAATGGGAAAAACACTGTATATTTTAAATAATTAAACACAGCATTGTCAAAGTTGATATTTTGGCTGTATATATAGTCAGACACTTGCATGTGTCATTATATTATTAACATTTTACCAAAATCAAGCTCAAATGGAGCTGCAAGGTTTTTGACCAACACATTTCTGAGAATGTTGGACATACGTTTTATCTGCCATTAGAACGGCGGCATCTGAGGCAGTAAGTGCAGTGCATTATGTTTTCATCAACTTACAGGTTATAAAAGTAATAGCTATATGTGGGCGCACAGTTTTTTCTGTCATTTGGCCAAAATCTCATCAAAAGATAAAGTGCTTCACACAGGCTATTTATGACAGTATTGGCTATGACTTGACGACAAATGCTAGACTAAGACACTCTTCTCCACTCCTCAAATACATAAAACAGTAGCCTTTATATCAAAGGACCAGTTCTTTATTTGCCCTTGGATTGCAAACAAGCAGAGATGGTCCAAAATGTGTGTGGCACATCATTCATTCATTCATTCATAGAGGCGGGGTGGAGTTCTGAGGTTTTACAGTCAGTTTGAGGATTCAGTGGAGATACAAGGTTTAGTCACATGCTCTTTATATATATACACTACCAGTCAAAAGTTTGGACACGGTAAGATTTTTAATGTTTTAAAAAGAAGTTTCGTCTGCTCACCAAGGCTGCATTTATTTAATTAAAAATACAGTAAAAACAGTAATATTGTAAAATATTATTACAATTTAAAATAACTGTTTTCTATTTGAAAATATTTTAGAATGTAATTTTTCTTGTGATGGCAAAGCTGAATTTTCAGCATCATTACTCCAGTCTTCAGTGTCACATGATCCTTCAGAAATCATTCTAATATGATGATTTGATGCTCAAGAAACATTTATTGTGTACAATTGTACAAAATACAATATTTCTTTTTTAGGATTCTTTGATGAATAGAAAGTTCAAAAGAACAGCGTTTATTTGAAATATAATCTTTTGTAACATTATAAATGTCTTTACTGTCACTTTTGATCGATTTAATGCATCCTTGCTGAATAAAAGTATTAATTTCTTTCATTTCTTTTCAAAAAAATAAAAATAAAAATTCTTACTGACTCCAAACTTTTGAACGGTAGTGTATAATGTTACAAAAGCTTTGTATTTCAGATAAATGATGTTCTTTTGAACTTTCTATTCATCAAGGAATCCTGAAAAAAAAGTACACAACTGTTTTCAACATTGATTATAATCATAAATGTTTCTTGAGCAGCAAATCAGAATATTAGAATGATTTCTGAAGGATCGTGTGACACTGAAGACTGGAGTAATGATGCTGAAAATTCAGCTTTGCCATCACAGGAATAAATTACTTTATAAAATATATTCAAACAGAAAACAATATTACTGTTTTTACTGTATTTTTAATTAAATAAATGCAGCTTTGGTGAGCAGACGAAACTTCTTTTACAAACATTAAAAATCTTACCGATTCCAAACTTTTGACTGGTAGTGTATATATAACAACATAAAGGAGTACCAGAATTTTTTTTTTTTTTTACACTTTGAAGTGCCTCTGTCAACCTCCTAGAACTCCATTTCCATTGTTCTGTCTGGAGGTGTCTTTATTCAGACATGAGCACTCAGCCACCTAGTAGAGCTCAGTGCAGATGCTGACAGAGTTCTGAGCCCTAATGACAGGCCACTAGGGCTGCAGGCTCTGATTACTCACTGCATTACTCTACACAGGCTAATGGAGAGCACTGTCTTCTTTGTGACTGTATTAAAGATAAATGCCAGACTCTGTGTCAGTACTTTTCCATGTCATCCCTGCTCTTGGATTGCTGTTTTTCTGTGAAAGAAAAAGCAAAGATGCTTTAAAGGAATGTCTGTCTTTCTTCTGTGGAGAAGAAAAGGGAGATGTTTAGAAGAATGTCTGAGCTATTGTATGGATTCTAAAGGCCATGAGATGAATGAACTACTTTTATAATGCTTTTTTCCTTTTTTGATCTTAACAATGTGAAACACCATCCATTTCTGATGTATTGAAAAATATGGGTTAGTAATTATGACAGAATGTTCAGTTTAGGTTATGTGTGTATATATATTTAGGGGAGTGCGATATCACGATTTTTGATCGTGAATTATTAAAATGTCTCTGTCCCAACATACTGTACACCTCGACGTACAGTGCTTAATAAATTTATTAGACCACCACCCATTGTAAGATTTGTGCCACAGCTGCCCTAAACTAACAGTATTGGTGATTACCAAAATCATTTTTTATGTTTCTGTAATGGTTAATCCACACCAGTATGTGTAAGCTCTTTAGTCACAGTAGTGTTTCTAATGCTAAAATATAATTATTGGGATTTAATGGATTCAAAGATAGATCGCACAAAAGTTGAATCAAAAGCAAGTCTTTGGGAACAACTAGAAACTATTTGGAAGTCAATAACAACAGAGACTGTGGAAAAATGAGCAGGAGCAGTACATTAGTGGAGCACTGTATTTATTTACTGATAACATATATAATATTAAATAATAATACAATATACACTGATATATAATACATTATAAAATGGATGGTTCTGGTCCTTGATGCTGATTGGTCATTAGCCGTGTTTATTTACTATAACACCATGTCGTAACCAGACACAATGCAATAAGACCATGTCCTAACCTGTCCACACCAGACACGACACTACTATGAGAAGCGACAAAATCAATCAAAAATCACAGCCAATCAGAAGAGCGTGTGGGTGGAGTCTTTCTGCAAGAGAGACTGCTGTATTGTGAATTGCTTACATAATTTAAACTATAATTTATAACCAATTTTCACAAATCCCTGTCCTAAAAAATCAGTCCCCGCTCTACATTATTTCTCGCTGAATAGTCAGTTTCACTTGAAAATACATCACATTGCAGAAATTAAATACATTGCGAAAGATGTTTCATGTTATCTTTATAGTTGTTTGCTCAAATCTGGAGATGTAACGGACATTTCAGTCTCACTGTGTGGTCTACATATGAGCAACTCAGTGATGTGCCAAAATTAGCATCCAAAAAACAGTAGCGTAATGTGTTGTTGCTCTTCTCAACTTGTCTCTCTCGCTTACTTTATCTCTTTCTGTAGAGTCAGTCCAGTTGTCAGACGTCTCTGTTGGGAGACCCTCCTAAAGAAGTGAAGTTGCCTTCCAACCCATATCTAAACTTGGCTAGCGTGCTTCCTGGAGTGGTACTACAAGGTACGTGCACGATCAGAACGGCACACACTGAAGATGACTCACTTCTACCAGACCTTGGAATGTATCTCTTCTCTATCAGCTCTCTATTTTCAACTATAATTTTTACAGTGTACGACTGTCTTGTCTCTCCCTGCTCAAGGCCACAGCCAGATTGGCTGCAGCCCACAACAACAGAGAAGATAAAGACTGTCTGTATGAGAGATGTTCTAAATGGGTGTCCCTGAGCAGGCCATGATTTACATCAGTATTTTTGTGTCTCCTTTAGCACCTTGCAACAGTAAACCTCAGACTGTGCAGGCACACACTGGGACATACAGTGCAGTCCTGCCACCTGCCACCCACCCACCCAGTCAATACAGCGCAGAGACCACTCCTGCAGAATACAGTCACCAATACACTCAGCAATACACACAGGTAACTACAACACCTGCAATACACATGTGAAAATGCACACACATCAAGTGAACAAAAGTGACAGTAAAGGCATTTATAATGTCACAAAAGGTAGAAAAAATGCATTCATCAAAATGTTTAAAACATTAAATGCATAGCAACTTTAATGAAACACTATATACTGTAATAACTACTAAACAAGATTCCTCACCTCTCTTTTCTTTTTGCATGATATGCTTCTCTTGTATATGACTTCCTTCTTTCAGCCGAACACAATCGGAGTTATATTAAAAATATCCTGGCTCTTCCAAGCTTTATAATGGGAGTGATTGGAGGATGAGATTTTGAAGCCCAAAAAAGTGCATCCATCGATCATAAAACGTACTCCATGTGGCTCTGTGGGGTTAATAAATGCCTTAGACATTCTACACTACGCCATGACGTACTACACTGTGTCCTACATTGTAACACGTAGTACACAATGACATGACGTACTATGTCGCGGAAGTTAACGCTTTTTAGACGCAAGACGAATGCGCATGGCTGTTGCGCCAGAAGCTCATTATTTTACTTTATAATGTTTTAAATAAGGATATTTGTCTTACACAAACGCATCGATTCGCTTCAGAAGGCCTTTCCCAGCAAACATTTGGACGTTTAATGACAGTTAAAAAGATGTCCTTCCAACACGTCCTGTCATGGTTGAAAAATAGTTCCAAAATGAAATTTGAACGGACGTCTTAGACATTATTTTATTAATTAATTAATTAATTAATGAATTAAGCATTATATATTGCACTACACGTACAGTAGCTAAAAGTCAAAGTAACAATTATACATGCAACCCCTGAGAATTGTAGACATGTACAAACATATCTGAATGCATTTTTAGGAAATGTTCTGTGTTACATATTTTTACCGATTTATGCCGTCCTACCGCGACCAGGGACACAACGTCGGACCAATGTTTGCTGGGTTATTAACCACCCAAAGCCACGTGGAGTACTGTACGTTTTATGAAATGGATGCAATACAATTGGACACAAAAATATGCATTGATCAAGTCACTGATCCATTAGCAAAACGTTCTTAGAATATATTTTTGTTAGCTGGATAACAGTCACATACAAAAAGAAACATCACTGGCACATTTGCAGTCACTGTTTTTGTTGTTGTTGTTGTTTTTGTTTTTGATGGTGTTAGGATTGTGATCCTGGGATCTTGTGTATCAGATGAAAGTATTTGACCTTTGTGGAATACAGACATTGACAGTCAGAGAAAGGAAGAAACCCCAGCGTTCACTGCATCGATCAATCAGTCTCGCTCTCAGCCCACACTCTCAAGTCTTTTCTCCTCCGTTATATCCCCCACAATTCCTCTCTCTAACACAGGTTTCCACTGAGCCCCAGATTTGACAGCGAAAGCCAGGGAGAGTGAGAGGAATGAGAACGAAAACAATTCTGCCATATGCTCAGCTGCACAATAGAGATAGATGGGTCTATACGGAATAAAGAAAATGAATGTTCAAAGCAGAACAAAAAGAGTTCCATCAGAATGGAGCTGTGGTGCACCACTGTCTCCTAGGCAGAGTTAGCAAATGATAAAAGTTACTTCCATTTAAATCTGATTTTTTTTTTTCCCCAACTGAACTTTTTGTTTATCGCTTGGTTTATATTACTGCTTCGTTGCACACTGTAACCCTCAGTAAAATCTCATTGGCCCTAAGCCCCATTTCACATTAAACGTCAAATATCTTCTGATATCTATGACTGGAGTGACAAATCGCTACTCACTCAAAACTTGTCAGATCATACAGTACCTAGTTTGGACCAAGGAGGTCTGTTATAAGCTGACTGTCAGCAGCTGGATCGACTGGCCCAGAACCCTCTGAACTATGTGATTTAAATGCCATCTTTGCTCATGGACACTTAGTTCTGGGCATAGACGTTTTTGAGCCAATCACCTGATCCATAAATGCCATGTGACTAATTACTCAGATGACATCATGTCAAATGCTGATTAGCTGATAGCACCACATGACACACAGCCCTTCACTATTGACTATCCTGAAATTTGAAAGGCAGCAAATAGGTGCCTGAAAAAGCCCTACAAAAGATTAGTTTTAGTAATTTTAGTTAGTTGCCAAGGCAACATTTCTAATTATGGTTTTTTAAGTTTAGGTTTTTGATATAATACTTTTTTATTTCAGCTTTATTTCAATTACATTTTGATAGTCATAGTTAGATAGTTAGTAATAGTTTAATCGTTTTAATTAGTTTTAATAGTTTTAATTTTTGTTAACAATAACACTGATGGTGTAGTTACGGCATCTACCAGCAGGAGCTAACTGCCCCAAGCTAACCAGCCAAACCCAAACCCCAGGTTAGGACACAATGCTATCCCGGAGATGCAAGTTCGAATCCACCCTGTGTCATCTTCCGATTATCATTTCCCCTTTTTTCCCCCCAATAATATCCTGCCTCTCTGCACTATTCTGTCAAAAAGTCGTCAAATTAAATACAAATCAAAATGTAAGGATTTCAGCAGACGCAAAGGAGAGGAAAATGTGCTCCAGGAGAGGATGGGAGGAAAGGAGAAAGAGTTGCAGTCCTCCCACAGTCTCTCAGATTCCTGCCAGTGTCTTTAGGGTGATCCCCTACTCATTCTCTGGCTGAGAGTTTGTATGGGAAGGAAATTTAGTAGGATTAAATGGCTTAAATGTGGGTCTCCCTCTCATTACTGCCGGCGTTCCTATGACAATACGAGAAGGAGTGGGTGAGAATTGGAGGGAGATAAGGGGGAGCGAGAGATGCAGAGGGGAAAGACAGGAGGGAAGAGGAAGATTGGCTGTGAGTTGTCTGTCCCATCTGGTCGCACACTCCCACACACTCCACCAGCTTTAGTGAAATGAGACAGTGAGCTTCACGCTGTAGGTGTCCAGAGAGAAAGAGAGCGGGGAATGGTGAAAGGAGTGATGGGAAGGAGATGAGAAGGAAGAATTATACTAAGGGAATGGTAGAAGAGAAAGCTAGCGAAACAGATTAGGCCACAAGGTTAGAGAGATGGAGAGAAGAGAGGAAGACGAAAAGAGGAAGCAGCTCGGGAGATGTAGCCTAGCAGCCAAAGAGATGGCAAAGAGATACAATGTAGTCAGTGTCATGTGGAGTCAAGTAGCCAGACTTTTGACTTTCGGCAAGTCTAATCTACTTTGATGCTTATTCTGTCCAATGTTCACCCCCTTAGAGAGGAATAAGTTGTCTGATCTACATGTAAAGCAGGGGTAGTCAACCCTGCTCTTGGAGTGCTATGCTCCTGCAGACTTCAGTTCCAACCTTGCTTCTACACACTGTTCCAATTTTAGGTGTGTTAAATAGAGTTGGAGTTAAACTCTGCAGGATGGTAGCCCTCCAGGAGCAAGCCTGGCTACCCCTGGTGTAAGGGACCTTTAGAAGCCATGGGTCAATCTAAAATCAGATACAAACCTGGCATTGGTGCTCAAGGATATCTAGTTTGGTTTCTAGTTTCTCCTACAAAACTCAGTGTTTTTAAAAGATGCAATGTTATGAACTCAAAAGACTCCATTTTGACTTTGATGTTTGTGGTTCCTGGTTTGAGACCAGCATTGACTAAATAGAACTTTCTTTTCAGTGGTGGAAATGTGCAGAATGGCTCCAGATTGGGCATAAGGGCATCACTGGAGTGCTCTGTACCTTGTAAGCACATATTTTTTTGCCTGATAGACTCCTGAAAAATCCAATAAAGCCAGAAAGTGATTGCCATTTTGTATGCAATATGCAGAGAATAGTCAGTGAATAGACTGGGTATGCCATCTGAGGCTGCAACTAGAGTCAGTGAGACATGTCAGTAAAGGCCCAGACACACCAAACCGTCATCAAAGAACTAGCGGCAACAAAAGCCGACTGTGGAGTCGCTTCTCGTCATCTGTGTCTGGGCCAAAAAGTTGCACTTGAAAGGAAATAACTCGCTTTTCGGGAAAGTTTGCTTTGGCAAGATGTTTCAAACTCCTGAATTGAACTTTTTTTGGCCTGATTTTGTTCGAAATGACCTCACACCAGTTTGTTCTTTGATTTTCCTTGCATTATATCAGGGCCTCAAGATGTGTTTGATCCTCATATAGATCCCTGGTATAGCCGTGTCTGACTGTATTCTGTTCTGTTGGTTCTGATCTGTGTCTCTGTGTGACAGGAGGCCATGCAGCAGTGGTACCAACACTACCAAGCACAGACCTATGGCAATACAAGCCAAGAGACGGCTGCAGTTACTGAATGCACAAAAGAGCAACCTCAGGTAAGCACACGCATACACAGGCACAATACTATAATAAAGTATGTACATTGTATTTTTATACAAAAAAATCCCTGAAATGATCTACCGTAGCTGTTTCCATCACCCTGTTTTTATGCGCATTTTGAAGTATTGCATCAGAAACGAGTGATGGAAACAATGGAAAAAATCCCTTAATTCGCAAAAAAGTTTTTATGCTCGCTTGAGGTGGTTTTTGACTTGTGCGAAAAAGAGTTAATGCAAATAATGGGAGATGGAAACGCATTTGCCGAATAAATTCTGACGTAGCGAACATTAAACCCACGTGACTAATTGGCTGTTTCCGCTGATGGTGTTTAATTTATTGTTGGTTACTAGGTTAAAAATACCATAGGTGCTGATTTATGTTTTTGCTGATGGGTGGGTGGGTGGGTGGGTTAGGGTCCATCGTCTTTCTCTCCGTGGGATTGTGCACCTGATGATTTCATTTCACAAAAGTTATTCGCGTCTCGCAAAGAGAAAAACACAGACTGCAAATACATTGAGACTAGCATGGAATTTTCTCACTCAAACCACTGCCTGCTGCTGTTTCTGATTGCTTTTAGAGGGAAAAGCTGCCAATAACTGCTGGTCTAGGATCAGTTTTTTCCATAATAATATCATATTGGTTTGGCAAACGATCCAGTGTGTAAGGTTTCTATTTACACTACAATGTGTTTTGCAGCATTGAGCAGTGTAGCCAATCACAAACATATCTGTTGATTTCTTGAACTCAATGGCCAATCAGGGGTGTTTAAGTTAGCACTGAACAAAAACTCTGGTGTTTTGAGCGGCAAGTAGATTTTGAGTTCTCCACGCCTGCAAAATCTTCTCATTATAACAAAATAAATACAGTGTAGATATTATGTAGATAAGAAATTCATTGTGCAGTCAGCTTTGTTTATTATAACAGAACTTTGTGAGATCACGATGAACTAAGATGAGGGACAATTTTTTTTTAATGATTATAAAGGGAGCGCTGCATACTTTCTGTCATGCCAAATCACGTATACAGTATGCTTGCTTTTCTGTTAAAATTAACAGTGGTTTGTGAACGTAGAGTCTTTTCTCAAATTTTTATTTTTTATTTTTTTTGGATAAAATGAATGAAGATTATGTTTTGTTTTTCCGTGGGTCCTCTACCATTTTGTCCGTGTGTCCTCAATCGGCGCCTATAACCAATACCACCGTCATCAATGGAAACGCACCTAATTCACATTTGGTTATTTTTTATTTTATTTTTTATGCGAACTTTGAAAAGATTCGCTTCATGTTTGGATGGAAACCCAGCTAGTGTCTCTGTGAGGAAAACAGTGTAATAAACACTAAATAATGTCTTAATGAAAATGTAAAAATGTTAAAGCAGGGGTTCACAAACCTCCTGGGGTTAGTGTGGGAACTGCAGGGATTTTGTGAGTTGATGAGAAACTAATAATGAATTAAATCATAAAAAAATAAATTAAATTACATTAAAAAATCTAAATAAAAACATTTACTTAAAAAATATATAATATTTTATTTGTTTACCTGCATGTCATGTGACCATTAACCAACATCAGAAAGCCATGAAAATGTGAATATGTTGTATATTATTGAAATATTAACATTTCATGTGGTACCTCAAGTAAACTAAAAAGGTTTGAGTCAAGATAGAAAATATCATGAACTCAGGATGAAATCAGTAGAAGTCAATGGAAAGTCCCCACCATTATAACAAATGTGTGCTTGTGTTTGTTTGTATCACAGGTGGTGGTCACCTCCTCATATGGAGACTACAGTTCCTACATGCATGCTGTCAGTCAGTACTATTCTCAGACGCAGATGAGCCAGACAGCTGCTCAAGTCTACCAGCACCGAGATGTCAGCAAGGTACTGTACACTACACAGACACACTGAAACACATCATGCTTAATCATGCTCACTTTACAGTGTAGATTAACCTTCTCTGTCCATCTCAAAAACTCTACAGACTGAAAGGGGATTATACTGTGCAGAAATACACATATACACTGCAGCAGAAATGCTAAACAGTTAACATGATGCCCAAACATCACATACTCTCTGGAGGTAGAAATACTCCAGCCGTCCTTCTTCTGACAGATGTCAGGAAAGTCAAACGCATGGACTTCCACTGTGTCTAAGTGTCTCTTGGCTGATACGGCCTCTCTCTATGATGTATCGCTCTTTGACTTACTGCAGATCGTTCATACTGTCATAGACCAAAATAGATCAGAAATGAGACTTTCATTTCTCTGCAGGCATATACAGTATGTAAACTGTATGCATTCAGCAATGCAAAAAGTCTGTACTGACTGTTTCCTGCCATATTACATTGTAGTCATATTTATAATTAGATACTTTTGTTCACTACACTTCACTTCACTATTTCTAATTTGACGACAGAAATATTTCATATTTCTCTTGTCAAATTATATTAGATTTCTGTCGTCATATTTCTAATTAGATCTTTACAATCAAGTGGAATTGAAAATGACCAGAATACCTTTGTTTTAATGGCAGCAGCATGAATGTTATTGTTCCACTGTCAAAAATGTCTTTAATTATGGCCTAGAAAAAGTGCAGTCTTAAATACTTTTTTTTTTTCACAATATACTGTATATACATGTTTTTGTGTGGTAGAAGTTAGTTCATCTTTCTGTCTGTGTGTGTGGTGGTGGTAGTGGTATTTTTGTGGGGTGTATGGGCTTATGTAAATGTGGTGGCAGGTGGTGTTACCGGTCAGACACACATTCCTCACTTAGTCTTATGACACTCTCAGGACATGAGATCCTGCTGAAAACACTCCATCACTCCTCAGCACAGCAGCTGGGCCAATGTGTGTGTGTGCGCGTGTGTGAGAGACCTGTAATGTGAATAGTATGTGTTGCATATTGATAGATACAGTATAAATGTTTGATGGTCACTGTGTGTCTCTCTATAGGAGGTGGAGTTGGTGAAGACCCCCTTGAGTGCACCTCTGCACACCTCTCTGAATGGCAGTGCTCAGACCCTGCTGCCCACCTACAGTGCCCTTCCCATCATGCCAGGCTTCATCACACCAACACACACGCACACACACACAGCCAGCCCTGCCACAC
This sequence comes from Hypophthalmichthys nobilis, assembly GCA_037950665.1. Classification (NCBI taxonomy): domain Eukaryota; kingdom Metazoa; phylum Chordata; class Actinopteri; order Cypriniformes; family Xenocyprididae; genus Hypophthalmichthys; species Hypophthalmichthys nobilis. The sequence goes on from CM075471.1 coordinate 14,689,159, forward strand.
AGACACCCGCTGTACCCACAGCCAATGACTGGAACAACTACTATTATGTGAGTGTGTGTGTCTTTCTATATAAAGTGTGTGTGCGAGTAAGACAATTTAGACAAACCACATAGCATGAGACCTGTCTGAAATATTAGGACTAAAACAGACACCTGAAAGATTACATGTTTAGATTTCAGGACAAAATGTGTTATTTTAGTTGAAAAGGTTAAGGTGCCATCACATTAGTGAAAACTAGGTGAAATTTTGCAGGGCAAAGAAGGTCAGTTGTCTATTATCAATAGTGTAGCGATGCATGAAGCACAATTACTCATCTGAGGTCACTTCCAAACTAGGCTTCCATAGTAGAGTAAAAAAAAAAAATGTAAAAAGGTAATTATGACTTTATATTTCCCTAATTGTGACTATTTTACAATGTGTATTTAAATCACACAACTGCCGATCAGGCATAACATTATGACCACCTTCCTAATATTGTGTTGGTCCTTCTTTTGCTGCCAAAACAGCCCTGACCCGTTGAGGCATGGACTCCATTAGACCTCTGAAGGTGTGCTGTGGTATGTGGCACCAAGATTTTAGCAGCAGATCCTTTAAGTCCTTTAAGTTGTGAGGTGGGGCCTCCATGGATCGGACTTGTTTGTACAGCACATTGGATTGAGATCTCTGGAATTTGGAGGCCAAGTCAACACCTCAAACTCACTGTGCTCCTCAAACCATTACTGAACCATTTTTGCTTTGTGGCAGGGCGCATTATCCTGCTGAAAGAGGCCACAGCCACCAAGGAATACCGTTTCCATGAAAGGGTGTACATGGTCTGCAACAATGCTTAGGTAGGTGGTACATGTCAAAGTAACATCCACATGGATGGCAGGACCCAAGGTTTTCCAGCAGAACATTGCCCAAAGCATCACACTGCCTCCGCCGGCTTGCCTTCTTCCCATAGTGCATCCTGGTGCCATGTGTTCCTCAGGTAAGAGACACGCACACGGCCATCCACATGATGTAAAAGAAAACGTGATTCATCAGACCAGGCCACCTTCTTCCATTGCTCCGTGGTCCAGTTCTGATGCTCACGTGCCCACTGTTGGCGCTTTCGGCAATGGACAGGGGTCAGCATGGGCACCCTGACTGGTCTGCAGCTATGCAGCCCCATACGCAACAAACTGTGATGCACTGTGTATTCTGACACCTTTCTATCAGAACGAGCAATTTGAGCTACAGTAGCTCATCTGTTGAATCGGATCACACGGGCCAGTCTTCGCTCCCCATGTGCATCAGTGAGCCTTGGCCACCCATGACCCTGTCGCTGGTTCACCACTGTTCCTTCCTTGGACCACTTTTGATAGATACTGACCACTGCAGACCAGGAACACCCCACAAGAGCTGCAGTTTTGGAGATGCTCTGACCCATTTGTTTGGCTCTTGTCAAACTCGCTCAAATCCTTACGCTTGCCCATTTTTCCTGCTTCTAACACATCAACTTTGAGGACAAAATGTTCACTTGCTGACTAATATATCCCACCCACAGACAGGTGCTGTGATGAAGAGATAATCACTGTTATTCACTTCACCTGTCAGTGGTCATAATGTTATGCCTGATTATATGGCATTATATATATATATATATAGTTTCTGTAGATTACAGCCTCACAAAATGCCTATAGTTATTTATCGCAAACCATAAAGCACTACATTATTTCAGCTCTGTCACAGGAAGTTTTGAATTGATAATTAAAAATAAAAAATATTGTTAATAAAAATAATGATAACATAAGAGTGCAAAAATGTCTAATAATTACCTTAATTAATAAATACCATTGCCACATTATTTCACATTATTTTGTTTGTATTGTTGTACACAAACAGGATTTTTAGGTGTTTCACGAGGCCAATATGTGTACACATAATGAAATATCAAGCATCATTACAGTCATAAATGGTGCAAATGTGATATTTTACAATGAATAAAGGCCTACTTGTTTATATACTAATACTAATATAATTAGATAGATAGATAGATAGATAGAGACAGACAGACAGATCGGTCAACTGAACATATGGTGTGTTTGTGTGTGTGTGTGTGTGTGTGTGTGTGTGCACGCGCATGTTTCTGCTCTGCTTGTTGGTGAAGATGAAAACCAGTAGGAGTCTGGCAGTAACTTTATTCTTCAGTTGGAAGTAGAAGACTGACACATTGAGAGATAAACACCTCTAACTGCGCTTCACAAATTCAACAATAGGCTCTTTATCGTAGTGCAAGAGTCAGAGAAAATTCCTCAGACGCGTGTGTGGGCTGAGGGAGACGCCGTCACTCATTTACTGTATGGAACACAAAAAAACCCGTCAGTAATTTACTGTATGTCACTCAAACTCAAGCATACAGTTAATGATGAGTCATGTAGATCATCAGCATCATCATCAAACAGGTGAAATCATTCTAATCACTATAATCACTTCTGTTATAATCAACCTCTCTTTCTTTCTCTCTCTACTAGAGTCAGGCTAGAGGGCAAAAGCGAGAATACCCAACACTGCCTACACAGGAAGTGACATCAGAGGGGCCGTATGTAGGCCAGCACTCACAAGGTCTTGGAGGCCAGTACGCAGACTACTTCAAGAAGAAGAGGATCTAACTCGCACTCGCTCTCACTCCTCGCTGTATGTTGTCAGTATCATGTCCAGGCCTTAACTTTTAGTCTAACTGATATTTATGAAAAGATTGTACATTTTATTGTGCAGAAGGAGGTTTATTCCCCTTCTTGAATCTTCTGTAGATCTGGGTACTGTTCATATTTCTGTCCAACACCAGGCAGGACCTCCCAAGATTGTTCCAAATGATGCGTTAAGATAATTAGTATATTCTGTTCTGCCTTTTTACCTCTCTCGCAGGCGGGGCGCACCATTCCACTCCAGAGGGGGGGGTTCCGTGTCCGTGTTTTACTGTACTAATGGTCAAGGGCTGATAAAGATAGAGCTACACTCAGAGATTTCAAAGATTTTTTTTTTTTTTCCTGACAGGGTAGGGCATAGCCAATGTATATTGTATATTCTGCAAAATTAGTGTATTTTTTACAGTGTACAGACATTATGAAAATATTATTACGTCTTGCTTAATGTGTCATTGTTTATCTCGACTATCAATCCGCTTTCTTAAGCGTACAGGAAATGCACATACTCATGCGTTAATATCTTTGGCGATTAATCTTTAACATGTCTGTACATACTGCTGTATCTGTAGGAACGATCAGCCATTCTGAATACTGCAGGAGCCTTAAAACACGGCGCTCAGAGAAGACATGGCTAAGGCAATAACCTCTACCGTCTCTGGAGAAACAACTACCGCATACTTTAAGGTGACTTTCCCTCCAGATGTCGGTGGGGTGACCTTCACACAACCTTCAGCTACAATGCTGCCAGTGGTTTGTTTTTAATAACATTAAGAGTAATAATATATTACTATAGCAGTAGTAATAATCTGTTGGAAGGGTTCAAGTGCTACGTATAGGATAGAAACCTGGCAAAATGTCCGGATGCAAACACCCACTTGGTAATAATCTAGCATAATGCCTTTATATGGATATTAGTCAGCTGTTGTTCTGTGGTTTAATCTCTTTACATCTTTAATGGAGAGAGTCTATTATTTTGGTGATTTTATGCTGCAAAAATCCCGTTTTTAATCCGTATCAGTCTTTTTTTTAAGTTAAAATGTGTTTTTTAAAAAAAGATAAATATAAATGAGGCAAAATAATTGAGATATTAAGATAATGCATCTTGAAGATGTCATGTTATGTGGTACTTTTTTCTAAATTTAAACAAAACAAGTGCCACAAATCTCCCAGTGGATCAAATGAAGTCTTAAAGTCACATCAAACATTAAAATTCTGCCATTCCATCCTCATGTTGTTTAAAACTTTTTTTATTTTAGTATTATTTATATACCATAAAAAAGTAGCTTTTATTTTTATATTTTCAGTTTTCATTTTTATTTTACGTTTTGGTGCCTTTGTGTTTTTAGTTTTAGCAATTTTAGTACTTCAGCATTTACCATTTTTATGTTTTTAAAGTTTAAGCTTTTCATCAAATATTCATATTTTATTTCAGCTTCATTTCAATTAAAAACCTTTTTTAATAGTTTTAGGTCCTTACAATGGAAATCAGCGAGGTTTAATTTTGTTTTGGACACCATTGAATTTCATTGTATAGACAAAACAGTTGAAACATTCTTCATAATTACATAGTAATTACATAGTAAGGACATGAGGGTGAGTAGTAATTTTGAACTATCCCTTTTACTTTGCATCGAGCTTGTTTAGATATTATTAGTGGTAAACGAGACAGAAACTCATTAAGAATGGGGTTTTTTGCAGTATGCCGTGTTGATTACTAGTCGGATGCAGTCTGCCAGCAGATTGTCTTGAAAGGAGCTGTCATACAGGCGTTCGCCTGGCATGTTCATCCGTTTATGATTAAGGCTGTGTGCCTTCTTTTTTCTACACTATTGAAGTGATTGTCACTTAGTTGTTCTCTCGCTGAAAGCCATTATTTCACCTCCACAACAAATTGACAATACGTCTGAGGAGGAGCCTCTGTTATTGCGTCCTATTTATGTTGCTTTATTGTGTTATGACAAGTATAAAGACAATCCCAAATTTACATCTGTACCTGAGGCTCTGCGTCCCACTTTCAGCACAAAACCACCATTTATAAACACAGAGGCCTTTTTACTTTTCTTTTTTGAGGGAATACTAGAAATTGTTAAGTTCTTAGTTTACACGTCTCTTGTTAGTTTAGTTTGACTTGTGCTGTTTGTTTCTAGATAGAAATAAGTATCAGAAATTTGTTGAAATGACACGCTACAGGGATTATAAAGCACATGTATTTCTGGTCACCTTCCCATGCGTCTTCTTTCTCCTGTTCTTCAATCGTACTACTGCTCCAAATGAGGTGACACTTTTACCTTGAAAAGAGAGGTTTGACTTTGTTTATTCCTGTTATTTTCATATAAAACTACATAACGAAATTAAATAATCTCTCAAAAGTGTTCCTGTTTCTATAGAAAGTTGAAGGATGGAAAATTGTGCCTATTCGCATTTACTAACCTGGTATTTCTTACCATTTTTGCTTATGGCCATACTGATGTTCCCCTTGTATTTCTAGTCAAGACTGTAATGTATCGTTCCGATTCTGCACATCTGTCCACTCACTGCGAGGTCACTTTTACCCCTCTGAATGTCATGAATGTGTATGTGTGCACTTGTATCTCAAAGCTTTGCAATACTGAAGTGTCTCTTAATGATGTAGAAGGTGTTCAAACACGCAGGGTTATCAACACTATTGTGCTTTGTACTCATATTGCAGCCTCTTTTTAGTTTACAAGGTTGTAGTTTGTTTGGGGTTTTTTTTTTTTTCACCTTGAATTAAAATTTTGCAATATTTTATAATCCAAACTCTATTAATATTGCTTTACTGTGAATAAGCTATTTTTAGAAACAGTGGAATTGAAGCATGCGTATACTCCTGCAATACAAGAAACTTTTTTCTTCTTTTTTCAGTAGATGTTTCAGAGCTCAACGCTTTTGAGTATTTAACTACAACAACAACAAAAAAAAATGTATTTATTTATGTGTATTTATGTACCGTTCAATACAATTTTGTTGTCATTCTTTTTGAGGAAAATAGGTTTGGGTTTAATTTTGAGCAGATGGAATTGTTTTGCAATCCACATTAAAGGACAGAAAAACAATCGCTGTTATGTTTCATTTTTCTTCTTTGACCGTTCTCAACTTGTGAATACATTTCACAATTCCTTTAGTGCATAACCATGTGATGCTTCCACCTGGGAGATGAATCATTTTCCCTTTTCAGGAACCATGTGTGAGGATTAACCATAATCTGATAATCAGATGGGAATTAGTGTGTCTTTGAATATTTAGCCTTCCTTTAGCTATACGAATAACAACTAAGGCCTTTAAGCATTTTAAGGCAAAAAACTAATTTCACTGTTCACACCCTGATCCTCCTCATTAAAATCAGCATCCATCTTTTAGACATTAACAAAACTGCAACATGTTTCTACAGGGGATATTTTGTTACTCTTTTTAATTCCATTTTGATAAAAAAAACACAACAGATAAAATACTAAGGTTTTCTTTTTTTTCTTCTTTTTTTTTTTCTTTTTTTTTGACATGGTTAATTCAGTTTCTGAAAGTTAGCTGAGCCCAGAATATAATTTGCACAACATAAAATGTGAATTTTTGACATTTCATAATCTCTACTGCCCCCTAGTGCCTATTTTAGGCATTTCATTAAACCCATGACAAACATCCTTCCACATGCTGTTCTCAGAATCATCCTCTTCAGTTTTCCGTGGCAAATGTGAAGTTCAGAGAGGAAGTACAGTTATTAGAACGTGGCAACATAGTGCATCTTGACTGGCGCATGCCGTTTCAAGGTTCTCCGGTAATCCAGCACATTTGTTTGGAATTTTCCAAGGAGGACAGCTGTCCGATCCAAATCAGACAAACCTACAGTCTTTGAGCGCTTAACATACTTTGCACGTCAATCGTCTCACGAAAAGGGGCACAATCCACTTGACATTCACTTATCAAAGCTCCAAACCATGGACCACACATGTAAATCTACATTCTGTCACGTTCCTCGTCTTCCAAAGAACAACAGTCCTCTTTTATCACAACAAGGTTCAGTCTCTGTGGTTGCATATGCCTCACGATGGGCAGATTTCATACAACACATGCTGTAATGCACCTTGGGAAATAATGGGTTATTCATACATGCATCATGGTGGCTGCAGTGACACTGAGGCACAATATGAAGCAGAGGAGGTGAGCGTGTCACACAAGTCAGATTCCTGACTCTCCTCATTTTTGCACAAGTCTGGTGAACTCGAATCTGGTCTGTATTTGAACTTGAAGAGAAAAATGAGCGATTCGAACTGGCAGTTACATGTTTGCATATTCAGGAGAGAGGCCGGGCAGCGCTCTTCTGTCCGCTTCAGTGGTTCTAGCAGTTTCTTTGTGGCTATTTCGAATGGCCTGCAGTTTATCTATGAGGTCGTAATGTGAGGGATACAGTAAGAAGGAGAGTATATTTAAAAGTGCTACACTGCACAATTATACTTTTTTTTTTTTTTCTTCTATGTCTCTATGGGACTGTCTCTTGCAAAAGTCTGTATTCCATCTTATTTCCACAGTTACTGATTGTCAATCATCTGCTGAAAGCTGGCAATCAGGCCTTTGAAGTCGATCCTTTTTTCAGGTGTTGCCTCCCAGCATTTCCTCATCAGACTGTACAACTGTCAAAACACAAAGTTCACAATCAGACACGCAACCTGGAGTGCAGCTCATAACTGCCATTTAATCATCTAACCTTCACCATCATAAAAGAAACCTGTGATTCTGTAATGCATAAAGCATGAACCAAAGGATGGCTGCAAGGGGGCTGCTTTTTTTTTTTTTTTTTTTTTTTTTTCCCCAGTTTAATCAGTTGTTTCAATTATTTGTCAAATTTGCAGGGTAATATTCATTTGTTTGTAACTGTTAAAAACTTGACATGTAATAGAAGTCTATGAGACAGTAGTTGCTAGGCTCTATTTCCACCTGGTATTAAGATGTGATTTGGTCGACTGGATCACAAACGGACAACGCTAAATACAGATGTAAACGGGGTGTAAAACGTTTTGAGCCTGTCCACTTTCAACCACTTCCAGAGGTAGTCAAACGCATTCGACCGGAGAGCCTTCATAGTGTAGATGCTCGTGTGGTCGAATGTGTTCGAACAGCAACAAAAGACCACCTACTCTCCGCCTATACTGACTTAATGTGTAAACATTATAGGAATAACACTAGCCAGACGGGATTTAAACTTTGTCGGCTGAAGACCCAAGTTTGGTTATAAGATGAAAAACATACCAAGCACAACGTCCTCTCACCATTCCCGATTTCTAACATGCACTCATAGCGTTCAATGTGATCTTGTGGATATCAGAACAGAAACGAAAGCTGCTGCTCTCTGTACGTTTTTTCTTCGTCTTCGTTCATATGTAAATTGCATGAGCTTTTGTCCATTAGATCAAAAGATATGAAAAAACAAAAACATAGATTTACCCGCCCATAGACCCTCCTTTTGAAGAAATCAGGACAGATGTGGTTGAATGTGGACAAAAAAGACGGATTTAAACACCAGGTGTAAACAGGTAAGTGTCTCCCTTGTCCACTTAGGCTCCGATCAACCAAAATGCATCTTAATACTAGGTGGAAACAGGGCCTTAGACTTCCATTGTGGGTGCATGTGTGGGCGGTAACTGACTTTATCATTACTTAAAACCTGAAATGTTACTTCAAGTCATCATAGTAATATGGCCTGTAACATTCCATTACCATTCAAAGGTTTGGGGTCAGTAATATTTTTTTAATGTTTTTGAGAAAAGTCTGCATTTTTTTGATATACAAAAAAAAAAAAAAAAACACCAAACAGTAATACTGTGAAATATTGTTTAAATTTAAATGAACTGTTTTCTATTTTAATATATTTTAAAATGTAATTTATTCCTGTGATGTGATGGAAAAGCTGATTTTTTTTTTTAGCAGCCATTACTCCAGTCTTCACTGTCACATGATGAAATCATTCTAAAATGCTGATTTGGTGCTCAAGAAACATTTCTTATTATAATCAGTTTTGAAAACAGTTGTTCCGCTTAATATTTTTGTGGAAACATTAGCCGCGTTTCCATTACCCTTTAAATTGCGCAAACTGAAATTGAGCTCAATTTCACAAAAACTCCCATAAATCGCAAAAAAAGTTTTTACGCTCGCATGAGGTGGTTTTTTCGCATTTACAGGTCACCTGCCTTATGTAAAAGTCAATCATTCTTTAAAGAGGGCACAGTATGTTTGGACAGAAGACAAGAGTTCATTAAACTCATAAAAGACAAGTATTATGGGTCTACTGGATTCTAAACAACTGCCACAATTTAAATTTATCAAGACCTCGAAGCAGATAGGAGGGAGAAACACCCAGAAACACCTCATATGTGGCCGCTCCCAAGTATAAGGGGCTTTCCTTGCCATAAATGCTTGGATAACATGCCTACGTCTTCTTCGATTAAAAATAATGGCTCGTGCAGTGGCTGGGATATACGTAAATCTACCAACATCCGTTGCCATGATTTTTGGAATGACTTATTGCGAGAGGGGAGAAAAAAAAAAAAAAAAAAGACATTTTAGTCGCATAATATTGGTTAATGGAAACGCCGTCATTTCGCAATAGTTTTTTATTGATACTTAGAAAATATCGCAAAAGTTTTGTGCAAATCTGTAATGGAAACACAGCTAGTGATACATTTCTTCAGGATTTTTTGATGAACAGAAAGTTCAGAACAGCAGCATTTATTTGAAATGAAAATCTTTAGTAACAATATAAATGCCTTTACTGTCACTTTTGAGCAATTTAATGCATCCTTGCTGAATAAAAAGAATAATTCAACAAAATATATAAACATCTTACTGACCCCTTTTGAATAGTAGTGTAAATATAGAGCATTTTGTTTTAAGAAAGCTATACATTACCCTCTCTGAGCAGCCGTCTGGTTTTGGAAGTCTCTTTCCCTCCTCCAGGACTTTAACCAATCGGGTAACAGTCATTTGGCCATGTGTTGGACCAATCATCTTTAGGAACACCTGTGGGGGTGGAGCAAAGTGGGATCAGTGGCCTGATTTACAATTAAGCTCTGCGGTATTAAATATCCATCCACGTCTCCTCTAGCAAACTACCTTTAACCCTTGAATGTGTCCAGTGTGTGAGGAAGCATTACACTGTGCGTCTGCATTGTGTACAATGTGAAAATCTGACAAATCCCTCAGTACAGACATTTCCCCCAAAAGCGGCACACAGAAAATAAAAAGTGAGGATTGGTGTGCAGACGTCTACCGCAGCCTTTGGGTAAGACATCTGCCACTGTGGGCACAGACTGGCACCATCTGCCATGTTCTCAGAGAGAGAGAACGACCAGACTCACCAGCACCTCCTAAACAAGAGCTTCTTTCAGCCTACAGAAATGAACATGGGCTTTCTAAGAAGTGTGCTACAAGTACTCGGTTCTGCTTCACAACAAATCTGTATTACCCTCCTGCTGTGTATAATCAAACACTGAATTAGAAATGCAATCAAAAGTAAAACACTTACATAAGGAAATATTTACATAATACATTCGCATAAAAATAACTACTTAAGTCTATCCAATGTGTCAAAGTGCAGCTGTGATATTTTGTAGTATTACTGATATTTGTGGTTCTGTTTTAATCCTCTTATGCTTTTATGTCTCTCTCCTTTTTACATATTTTTGTATAGGCCTGTTCTTTTTAATGAATACCTTTATTTTCATTTTTTATTAATTTATCATTTTCAATTTGTACTTATTTAAAGCACTTTGAATTGCCACTGTGTATGAAATGTGATATGTAAATAAACTTGCCTTTCCTTGCCTACTAACAGAAAGCTTCACTGCTGTTATGACAAAAACATTGTATATTATTAAATTAAGAAACAAACTAAAGAGGGTTTCCAGACTAGTTGAGGGTTGTTGTTTTTTTTTTAAAGAATGTGAGGACTTGAAGTGTGAACTTGTGATGGCCACAAGACTGTAGGATGTCATATCTGTCATTTTAGATTTCAGAAGGGTGTCCATATGGATCTCTATTTTACCCACACTTTGCAAAATTCACCCTTCGCAGGGAGTTTGATTGACAGGCGATCATGACACTGAATCCGCTATTTTGTCCGACAAACAAACAAAGGAGAGTTAATAAATTAGGGCCCCGATATACTTTAAACGAAATTGAAGAATGAACTGATGTGACGTCATTTCGAACAAAATCAGCCAAAACAAACTTAGCTTTAAAGTTTGAAACAGCTCTGTAAAAGTTTGCTTCGGCTGGTAAACACCTTCGTACTACCATTGGTCCGTGGCGATTACGTAATAGGTGGGTGTGTGCAAAGGCTGCGCCTTCTTTCACATGGAAATCTTTTCCACTTCATTTCTCCTGTTCAATCCATGGAGGTCAGACGTCCACGAGTGAAAACAATAACACATTGGAGAGCTGCTTCATAGTAGAAAATGAAGTTGTACTTTTGATGAAATGAGACACTGACACTGCTTTTTATGTTTAATATGGTAAAGCTGCTTGATTTTAAGCAATCTATTATATAAAGTGCTCCATAAATAAACGTGACGTGACTACTAGAGTGCCGAATTGCAAAGCTTGTGCAAAAAAAAGCATATCCATGTTGCTATGATCAGATGCTTTTCTTATGCTTTATTAAAATGCTTGCTGTTTTCTCAATTTTGTTGTGCGTTTATTTTGTTACTGAGAGGAAAGCGTGCAACACATATTTACATATTCATCTAAACACCGCTCTCAGCAGTGTGGGCGGTGTCAGATGTTCGATAACAGTATATTGCTGCTCATGTATTTCAAACTTCATTTTACCCCTAAACGAAGAACAAAAAAGAACTTCGCCGTGAGTATATTGGGGGATTTAACGTCGGTGGACTTGAACTTAAAAAAAAAACAAAAAAAAAAACAGTGTGTATTGATGTATTTCTGCAGTTGAATTCACGTTTATTACTAGTAGGAATAGATGATCGGCTCACGTGCTGCTTAAACTGAGACGTTACAGCAATCTGTCATGACACATTAAAGAGCCACAAAACGGAATTTATTGTTTGAATTTCTTTAAAAAAAAAAAAAAAGACAAAATTTGAAAGCCGAGACTTAAGTATTTCATACCAAAAGTAACCTGCTCTGTTTTATCTGCCGGCGTGTTGTCAGTGTCCTCTTTGGTCCGTGGCGTATTTTTCACTCTGTGTGAACATGTGGCGCAAGACCGCCATTGCTTATTGGACAAAGCGATAGTAACTAAGGGGGATGGGTCTTTGCGAAGTGTCAAACTGCATCACTAAACTGTACTTTAAGCTGGTGATCAATGGCTTAGGGTTTTTGAGACAAGACTAAAACGACGGATGGCCACTCACCGACATAGGGCTGCATGAGGCATCACAGTATGTGAGGAGCTCATACATGGTCACTCCAAAAGACCAGACATCAGACGCCCTGTAGAACTTGCAGTGGATCAGGCACTCTGGAGCATACCTGAGAAAAGGAGAGAAAGAATCATTACAAAGTAGATTTTCCAGAGGCATTGGTAATTGATAATTGTACATAATTCCATCATGGAATTGCATATAATTCTATCATTACCAAAGCATATGGTTCATATCAGATTTAACTGTACTTGGTCATTGCGGTATAGCTGCACCTTAATGAGTGAGGCTTACCAGAACACTGGACTGTCCAGATCATCTTTCACCGTGTAGTAACCCTCGTTATCTTTAATGCTTTTGGTCAGGCCGAAGTCTCCGATCTTTACCGTGCTTTCATTCTCCACCAGAACATTCCGGGCCGCCAGGTCTCTGTGGATGTAGTTACGAGAGCCCAGGTAGTCCATGCCCTGGAGTTAGAGGTCAGAAAACAGCAAGGTTGAGCAGAATGTTACAATGCAGGTCTGTATTACAAACAGAAACCCAGAGCATGAGAACACAAAGGATCATTGTAAGCAGCTGTTGTTATTAATATTGGTCTCAGAGTACAAAACCACAAGGACAACAAACAACCAGAGTAAAAATAAGTCGTGTAAAGCAAATGCTGTCAAAATGGTATTACATAATATGTTATACAGGGTAAGATTTTTTTTAAAAAGAAATTAAACATTTTATTCAGCAGCCAAGGACACATTAAATTGATCAAAAGTGACAGTAAAGACAATTTCCATGTGACACTGAAGACTGAAGTAATGGCTGCTGAAATAATATAATTAACATTATTATTTTTACTGTATTTACTGTATTTATTTTTGATTAAATAAATGCAACCTTCGTGAGTATAAGAGAATTTCAAAAACAACCCCAAACTTGAACAGTAGTGTGATGTACTGAATCATGTTCATATGCCTCTATTATTTTCATTATACTGCAATGTATTTCCATATCACACTATTACTCACTATGTCGCTGCATTAATGCAAATGAAATTTAATTTAGCAGATGATATGTATTTTGCATTAAAGGAAGTGAATGCTTTACTGTCTGCTGAGTTACAGGCTGTTTAAAATACTATAAAATAAGAGCAGTTCTTCATCAGTTGTTTCTTGTATTAAAGTATATGAATTTTTTTTTTCATTTTGCTCTTATGTGAATAGACCTTTTGGTTGTGATCCTTTCTGCTTTTTAATTTTGTTACATCTTGTTTCATTGTGCTGGTGTTTTTACAGGTTGGAAAGTTACTGTAAATAGTCAAGGACAACTAGAGAAGCATTTTAATCCATTCACATATTATGTTACCTGGCAGATCTGTACAGAATAGTTGAGAAGGGTTTTAAGGTCTATGTGAGCTTTGTTTCTAGGAAGGTATTCCTTCAGGCTGCCTGCCGGCAAAAACTCCATGATGAGCTTAATGGATCTCCCACCTAAGATCAAAAACATGGAAAGATTTGCTTAAGCAACTCTTGCAATTGGCACCAAAAGTCATTACAGCGTTATATTATTTATGATGTTCAGAATTGTGGTTTACCCTCTTCGTTGCAAATGCCCTTATATTTGACAATGTTCTCGTGGTAAAGTTCTCTCAGGATGTGAATCTCACACCACAGGTTACTGCTCTGCTCTTCTCGGTTCTCTGGCTTTAGAGACTTCACAGCCACTAGCTCTCCGGTCCGATCTCCCCGCGGGTCATATCTGCACAACTCCACCTTCCCAAAATGACCCTGAAAACACAGATGTACTTTAGTCCAACCAGAAGATGGTCAGTTAAATAAGCAGTTTGTTCATGAGTTTAAAGTTTATTCGCATACAAACAGACACAGACACACACAGACACACAGACACACACAGAGTAAATACCTCTCCAAGGTCTCTGATCTTCTTGAGGAACCTCTTCTCAAACACTGTAGGGTCCACCTCTAGCATGGGAACAGGCTGAATGGATGGGTCTAGAGAGAAAACATTAAAGAAAAAGAAAAAACCAGTTTTTTTTTTTGTTTTTGTTTTTTTCCCCCAAAGATACGCAAATGTTTACATTACAATGTTTTCTCTCAAACCCTCCACAAAAAGTAGGTTATACTTCACATTAAAATATGACTACCCCTGTTTACATATCAACACCTATTTAGCACAGAAACTTAACCTGTTCTAATAAAAAACAGTGAAAACTACTACAGTACCTATAGACCAGCCAATCCTAACAGAGCTCATTAACATAGATATCTTAAAGGAACAGTAGCAAAAACAGCTTGTTTAATTCTAAGAGTGGAAACAGTCATATAAGACTAAACTATAATAACTGGTGTACATTACCGTTCAAAAGTTGTTTTTTTTTGTCTTATAAAATGGACTTCAGGGGGAAAAACATGCAGAGTACTTTTAGCAAAGATGAATGTAGATCTTTGTACTAACCACAAGAGGTCAGTATTGAAAAAAAACTACAATTATAGACACAAAGGTGACCCTGTCAAGGAAAAATTATTTAGGCTTAAATTTCCAATTTGGTACCAACTGGAAACATTTAATAACTAAATGTATTGTTTGTTATCTGTATATCTTGACTCCTTACTCTGTTCCTCCACCATGACAATGTCCCTGACAATGGCCCTGAAGAACGGTCTCTGGTGAGGGTCGTAGGTCATACAGTGGGTCATGAGTTTGGCCAGCTCCTCGCAATCAGGGGTTGCCAACTGACACTGTGCTGCGTAAAATCGTTCCTTCTGCTCAGAGAGAAGATAACAAAAATACACATTTATCAGCACATTATCATAAAGAAAAGTGCCAAGTCATGTGCATGCCTCAATGTATGTGTGTAAGCTGTTACCTCCGTGAGCTTCTTGTCTTTGAGAGGTATCTCTCCATTGTAACAGATCTCCCACAGAGTTGTCCCAAAGCCCCACTTATCTGCTGCAACGCTCAGATTAGCAGTGTCCTGTACACACTCCGGAGCAATCCAAGGAATCCTGTCCACACACTCTGCAGACAAACACAAAGCACGTTGTCAGACTGGATTGTTTCAAAGGCACTATCAAGTAACTTGTGTTGTGAGTTGTGCTGGGTGAATAATCCTCATTTTATGGGGGTTTCCACCACTGTTTCCTCATTCAAACATCACACTGTAGTTTCAACAATCATCTTTACTGTTTTTTAAAAGGGCATTTGATCTACCACATGATCCCTTGGCAAGCACTTTCTTGTATGCCACATCTTAATCCCTCTCTGTGCCCCTTTCATTCCCCTGTGTGCACATGTCGCCACCCCAAAAAAAACACACAACCAGTCTTTCCTGTAACAGTCCCTGGCACACAGCAAACAAAGAGCTTTTTTGATCTCTGAAGTGCTTCAGGGAGCGGAGCTGGATCGCGGCCAACAAAATTCCTGTCAGTTATCTTTTCCGAGCAGTTCATTTTCAGGGTGCAACAGAGCTCAGATATACAGCACTGCATTTACTCTGGAGGCACACTCAACAGCCCCTTTCACACAGCAATACGGTAAATTACCGTAAAATTACCAGAATGACTTAACCGGTAACGCAAACATGCTGTTCACACAAGCAAAGGCTTGTTGTTGTTGTTCTGGCTTTTTATCGATAAGAGACCATTCACATACCGTCACCAAAATACTGTGATATCAGTAATCGGAAATGATCTTCAAATGCTGCGCCGCTGTATTCATTCGCCCGCATGAGGAAAAGCGCTTTATTTCACTATGTTCAATGTGACATTTCTTGACATCTGACTGGCGGGTGATCAAACAGAACTTGTTTTCGCTCTCAAAAACATGAGACGCGCATGATAGTGTCCAACTGCAGAGCTGCAGCACTGATGAATGAAAAAGACAGCAGGGTCTCGAGCGCGACACCTTGAAAAAGCTGCGAGATTTAGCGCAACGGTCAATGATGTCCATCTAGCATATATTTACACAGAAAAACCATTAAAAAGCAGCGGAGTTTACTGTAAACAGCACGGAGTACGGGTGTAAAGGTACATGTATTCATCCCGAACCATCATGGTACGGACGTCACGTTTCGGTGCATACAGTCACACGACAGATAAAGTCAGTCACAAGCGATCCATACTCCAATCCAGAGGGGGGCATGTGCGGTAATGCAACGCAGTAAAAGCGCAGAAGAAGAGACGATCAATCTTTATGTTTACATGTAATCTCTAAATCAGTGTTTCAACTGCGTAAAGATATCAAAAAAACAGCTTATCTAATATCTCACGTTTTACATTACATTTACCTCAGGCGTTTAGTGTCAACAGCATGTTAGTTCACTAGAGAAATGAATTTGGTGCATATAGTGCATTTAGTGCACTGGTTTATGCACTATATTAGCCTATTCATTATATTTACTTAACCTGTTAGTAATATCTTGATTATTTAATGTATGTTTAAATAAATGTCATGAAAACAAGTTATGACTGCCACTATGTAAATGATTATATTTCAAAAATGAATTGGAGTAGAAAATTAACTTTATAATTAGATTTAGAAGTTAATGCAAAACCTGCCTTGTGTGCAATTTATTTTTTTAAGTGTTGAATTTAATAATTTGGGCACTATTGTTAATTGTAACCTTTAATATTGTAGTAATGTTTAAGAAAGGGCTTCCTATATAGTTTACAGCATTAACTGAGAATTTTTTATCCTTAAGAAAATCTTTAAAAATATTTAAACACATTTGTTCAAAAACCTACAGTTTAATAAAAAAAGCAATTTTATGTTTAGTTTTCTCCCCCCTGCTGTACCGAACCGTGACTAAAAAAACCATCATGTTTGTGTACCTTTACACCTGTAATGCGGAGTAATCATCTCCATAACTTTATGATTGGCCCAAAGCAGACTTCTTATGTCAGCGAGTTCTGACTTCATAAATGCTCATACCTGTAATCTTCATTCAGTGTTCACACACAGCATCATACCAGTAATTTACTGGTAATGTTACAACTTCCCTTACTGGTAAATTGCCAGAACCGATTTTCCAGTATTTTTGAAAAGGTCCCGTTCCTGATCTCTTACCGGTAATTTACCAATAAAGACTAGGGGCTAATAACACTTCACACTTTACCCATGTAACTCTTTCTATTTACAAGGTTATTAAAACATATGTCAGCTCAAATTCTCTGACCCTTGTGTGAGCAGTGATAGAAATTTAAATTAATATTTATTTTATTTGAAATAAAATGTATTTATTTATTAATATTTCTTTATTTAACATAAAATGCTATATTCATTTTTAAAAACTAATGTTTTAATTACAATAACAACTATATACATTAAAGTTTTTTATTAAAATGTATTAACTGTATTAAAAAACAGTATTTAAAAAATAAATATACACAGTATTTATTATGAATGACTTCTATGTGTACATCATTAATTTTTTTTCCTTGTAATCTTAATCAAAATAACTTCCCCTCCCTCTTGCAGCAATATCTCTTCTCATGTGAGTGACACATCATCAGAAGAGATCACAGATATAGCAAACCACAAAATCAAGTCCCACCCAACATTTTTTCATCTGAGAAGCTGTTTCACTCAGATATATGTCACAATAGGAAAGACTATAGCAACTTCCGTTTCATGCTGACTTTAACATGATGTTAAGGTGGTCATAATGAATCTCTCACCTTCTCTGCTAAGGACAGTAATTGGTATGCCGGGGTCACTCAGCTTGATGAAGGGTCCTCCCTCTCCATCCAGACCATCTCGAGCCACCAGAATGTTCTTACAGCACACATATCCATGAACCAGCTTCTTATCCTCCTACAGGATACGCACAGCAGTCAAACAGAAACATTATTCACTGACAACAATTCATAATAACATAATGATATGTTATGTTGCTTAACAGATTCAAATTCAACTATGAATAAATGTAAAAATATTAAGAAAAAATGCATGACATTTTATCTGAATATACTTGTTCTAATGATCTAGCAAACATGATATAATAGTTGTTAATGTTAACAAAAACATTAAGATTGGTCAAGCAAGGTTTTGTGCATTTTGTTTAGGAGTTTGTTTCTTTACCAGATAGCTGAGGGAGCTAGCCAACTGTTTGGCAACCTGGAATTTCCATGCGGTGCTCAGAGGTGTGGTCTGTCTGCGCATGAACAGATCCAGAGGACCATACTGAACAAACTCCTCCACCATGATATCTACAAAGAGAGAAATGGTATTTTATGTAAACGAGCACCGTTATCAAACTCTCTTCCTCTCTTACACACAAACATGGTTCCAGCTCAAATATGCAAATTCTTCTAGGCAAACACACAGACACACCCATTGCGTGCACATGGCTGGTGATCCTCAAAGTATTTAGGTTGTTGTTCAGTGAAGCAGGGAGTGTAGTTTGCAATTAAATACCTAACCTGCAGGCTTTGCTCAACAATCGAAAGTAGCTGTTATCGGCTTCCTCCTCACAAAAATAACATTTATGAAACACATTTACATTATTATCCTGTTAGACTCCATTTTAATATACACTCATTTAACACTAAATTATTACTGGAACAATGATTTATTGTTTGATTTTTCTGTGATTTCTTAGAAATATAACTGCCAGTGTGTTAGATCTACATGCTCAGGCGGAGAATTACAGTGTCTCTATGTTCGCTTTGTAAGTAAATAAATTACATTTTGCTGGTTACAATTCAACAGGCGGAATAAAAAAAAAAGACCCATTTCTCGTACTTGCCATGTAAAAATACACCAGAACAGAATGAAAGACAACCAAATGTTCTAGTTCTCTAATTTTGTGAAGTCTTTAAAAAAAAAATGTGTGCCCTCTGTCTGGAGATGGATTGCTCATAAAAAAACATCCATTTGTCATCAATATTACTAGATGAAGTAATCATCAGATACAACCAGAATCATTTGGCAGGATAAAGGCCAAGTTTGCTACACACTAGAGACAAGTGAACATAGGGTACTTACTCTCCTGATGGCGAACACACACTCCATAGAGCAGGGCAATGTGTTTATGAGAGATCTGACGCATCATGCTTGCTGTCTCAAAGAAAGCCTGGAAAGAGGCAGAAATAGGACATACTTTGAACATTCTAAAAGTAACCACACTGATGACAGAATATTAGAAGGTGAGATAGCAGAGAAAATTAGATTCAAATCCCCTCATGGTTCATTACAGTTGAAAATGGCCGCAATTAGTTTACATTTATTCAGTAGGCATGTGTTTTTTTTATCCAAAGCAACTTACAAATAAGGAAGAGAGTCAGGAGACGGTAATGTTATACGAGCTAAAACCAATAATCTTGTTTGCTAAACTTCTTTTAGACATGAGTAGGCTATGTGTGTCTTACCAGAGAGATGTCTCTGTGTCCTGAGCCCAGCACTTTTAACACCACTTTCACCTCCTGTGAGTATCCTCCCATGTCATCATCATCTTCACTCTTCAGCTTCAGAACACCAGCATAGATGTTTGTCCTTGTGCCCCGACCCAAATGCTCACCCTGAATGAGACCACAGTGTCACATATCAGTAAGTAGGTAGTCAATTAACAATCACTTTTATTTAAAGAATCCAATTTTTATCCACTACAGATTACTGTCAGAGATGGTGAGCTATAGTGAATGTCTTGATAATAGTTTACATAATAAACAAAGTAGCTACTAAAAAGAGCACTATAGTATTGTTCAAAAGTTTGGGGTCAGTAACATTTTTTAAAAACATTTTTGATGCTTATGCTGACCAAGGCTGCATTTATTTGAGCATAAATACAGTAAAAACAGTCATATTATTACAATTTAAAATAACTAATTTGTATTTTAATATATTTTAAAATGCAATTTATTTCCCTAAAG
Source organism: Hypophthalmichthys nobilis (assembly GCA_037950665.1). Lineage (NCBI taxonomy): Eukaryota > Metazoa > Chordata > Actinopteri > Cypriniformes > Xenocyprididae > Hypophthalmichthys > Hypophthalmichthys nobilis. Next base: position 14,709,097 of record CM075471.1, read on the forward strand.
CTGAATTTTCAGCAGTCATTACTCCAGTCTTCAGTGTCAGATGATTTTTCAGAAATCATTCTAATATGCTGATTTGGTGCTCATTTCTTATTACTATCACTGCTGAAAACAGTTGTGTTGCTTAATATTTAATGGAAAGTGATTTTTTTTTTTTTTTTTTCCAGGATTGTTTGATGAATAGACAGTTCAAGAACGAACTGTCTATTCAAGAACAAATATACAACTTTTGTAAAATTATAAATGTCTTTACTGTCATTTTTGATCAATTTAATGCATTCTTCCTTAATAAAAGTATTAATTCCTTCCAAAAGCCCTTACTGACCCCAATTTTTTAACCATACTCTATAATAATTATGTATCATTTGTCTATATACTTCAATAAAAGTAGTTTTATGGTCATTAAGAAATATTTATGGCCAATGCATTTTCACTCACCAACTGTGTGGAGCTCCCATTTATGAATGTATATGGTCAATTTTTGACAATATCTATATTTCAGTTTATTTCTTAAATGCTTGTCATGCTAAAGATGAGTCAACATTCTGTTTGGTTCAAAAAAAATCCATGAAAACATCACCTGTACAATCTCTTCCTTAAGGATGCGGTGGAAACTCAGCTGGCTGACTTGATGTTGTCTCTGCGGGGCAGGCTCTCGGTTTGTGGTCATCACTAATAGGTTGGAAATTTCTGAAGGACAGAAGAGCATCATTTGTGATTGGTGTCCAACATATAAATAGTTAAGATCCCAGCTTTAAAAAACTAATTATCTTCTGGTTTGATTGTCGAAGGATGTTTATTTCGATTATATCTAAATGTTTATGCGTTGGTGTTCAGACATCACAAACAGAGAGCAGGGAAGAGGAAGTTGTGCAGTGACATTGTGCACTGTTTAACAAAACATGACACTTGCTACACCAAAACAACGAGCATGTGTGGGTCCACGTGTTCATATATAACATGTTGTGTTTGTGTTTATGGAAGTGTGTGTGTTGTGATGTTTATTCTGCAGCATCAGCTGGTCTTTTGTCTACTCACTGACATAATCTGGATACAGACCTACACAGCTCTGTTTTTATAAGTGCAAATAGGGTAAAGACATCAAGAGATGTGAACAACGGAAACCCACATTTACTACATTTCCTGCCTGTCACTGATGCCTCAGCATGTACTCTTAGAGGAGCAGATGTAAACAACACCAGACACTGTCTAATGTGCGATAACTAAGCGTTTTTCGCAACCAAAACATTCCTAATGTTTGGTTTTGCATTAGTATAGAGCTGTTGCATTACTGTTAATACTGATGGAGCCCTAAAGGAAGAAGGATATTAAAGGGTTAGTTCACCCACAAATTAAAATTCTGTCATCAATTACTTACCCTCAAGTCAATGAATGAAGATATTTTTGATGAAATCTGAGAGCTCTCTGGCTCCTCCGTAGACAGCAATTTAATTACAACTGTCAAGGACGAGAAAGGTACTAAAGACATTGTTAAAATAGTACAGGTGACTACAGTGGTTCAACCTTAAATTTTATGAAGTGACGAGAACACTTTTTGTGCGCAAAAACAAAACAAAAATAACTTTATTCAACAATCGCTTCTCTTCCCTGTCAGTCTCCTACACAGTTGATGTAGTAAACATACTGCAGCGCTTCCATGTTCTTATTGACCGGATCCTGCGTCAGCATCACACGCATACGTCATGCTGCTCGCGGGTAAAGCGTTGGCCAATACTGAGCTGGCGTTCTGATGTAGAACGCGGAAGCGCTGCACTGTGCTTACTACATCAACTGCGTAGGAGAATGACAGGGAAGAGAAGAGATTGTTGAATAAAGTCGTTATTTTTGTTTTGTTTTTGCGCACAAAAAGTATTCTCGCACTTCATAAAATTAAGGTTGAACCACTGTAGTCACGTGGACTATTTTAACGATGTCTTTAGTACCTTTCTGGGCCTTGACAGTGGTAATTAAATTGCTGTCTATGGAGGAGTCAGAGAGCTCTTGGATTTTATCAAAAATGTCTTAATTTGTGTTCCGAAGATTAACAAAGGTCTTGCGGGTTTGGAACGACATGATGAGTGAGTAATTATAACAGAATTTTCATTTTTGGGTGAACTAATCCTTTAAGTGCATTACAATATACCAATAAATCTTAATAAACTGCATTTAAAAAAATTAAAAAAATTGTAATTAATGACTTTTCTGTGTACATTTTTGAGTAATGATGCAAACAAAAATCACTGAAACAATTTGCTGAATCATTTAAAACACTAATATGTATGAATTCATCTGCAATTGGCAGTTGTGGCGAAAAGTTAATTCTGGACCCTGGTTTCTCTGTGGTATGCAGATATCTGTAAATCTCTCTCAGGAACATTTAACTCAGTCAGTTAGAGAACTGATGGATAGCTGGATAAAGGATCTGATCCTGGAACAGCTGCCTGATATACGAGACTGCACAACTATTAGCTGCCAGTTGCATAGTTGCCAAAGGTTATGCAAGGTCTGCTGTGTGCGCGCATGCTGATTTTTAACTTCTCTAAAGAGTATTGTGACACTAACAAAGCACTAGAAAAAAATAATTCCTCTTTCAGCTTAAAAAAAAAAAAAAAAAAAAAAAAAACACTTGAACATGCTTGTACAGATGTACATGCTTCTGAGATTTAGACACAATTGAAAAAATGCAAAAAAAAAAAAAAAAACCTACATTACGAGTAAATCACTCGCATATGCAACCAAATTTCATGAGAGGCGACTAAAAAGTGTATTTAATTAGTCAATGGCTAATAAACTGTAAGATTACAGTTGCCTGTAATTGGGTTAGAGGCAAAAAATAAGTTTAGCGCAGATATAATTTCATTGCCTGCTGAGCTTTAAGCACCGTTGCTTGGCTGAGAGAGCCCTCTGTCATTTTCTCTCACACACAAGCACTCACCGTGAGAGAAAGAGAGAGCGTTGACAGACCTTTCCTGATCGGACCAGTGCTGCATCATCATGAAAGTTTATCATTTGCATGCGTTTTTAAGCCTTACCAATTTAAACATTCGAAAAGAAGCAAAAAGAGACAGATAACTCGCATGCTGTGTGAGAAGTTTTTTGTGTGCAACATTCGAAGCACGCGCCCAACCGCACCTGACAGCACGTTAGTACTGAATTGTGCTCTCTTTCACATCTTGCGTTTGAACTGACAATTTCACACAAAATTATGTCAAAATGCCTGTCTTGGCAAGTATCCTAGTAAACATAGTCGGTTATACCTTAAGTGAGTGAAAGAAAACGCATGTGTACCAGTATCAGTATAATGGATCAGTGCATTAGCTCTTAAAGTTACAGCAGCCTAATATTCCTGCTGCTGCCTGTTTTTAATGTTAATCAAAAAACAGACTCACTGCAAAAAAAAAAAAAAAAAAAAAAAAGCTCTCAATGCTCTTGACTGAATAACTTTTGTAAAATTATTTTTCATCTATATTTAATTTATACAGTAAAGACTATGTTATTTACATTTGATTACTTTATTCAATTTCTGTACCTCTGAAATTTATATTTTATATTTAATATTATATTTATGTAGAATTTCTCTCATTTGCATTGTTCTTGCATTCCATGTAAAAAGGCTGGCGAGTAAAATAAAAAATGTACTAGCCAATGGTGACTCGAGCTTCTGTGTGTCCGTAGAAACAAAACCAATTGGAAATTCATAAAGTCATTCCGTCAAGTATGCAGTTTGGAAAATGTGGCAGATGGAATTTTCAGCAGTCTGGTTTGTGCAATTCAAAATGCATTCCTACTTTTATTGCGCTTGAGCAGACATGTGACGGAGAGATATGATCTGTGAACTTACAAATCCTCTCAATATCTCATAATTAATCATGTACTTATGTTATAGAAATTAAATCCTAACTTATTTGCTTTCTTATGTGCTTGCCCCTACATCACATATGCAAAGTTAGCACATCACAAAAAAGTGTAAAAGTTCCAATAATTAATTTCCAATTATATAATGTACCATTCTAGCAAAAAGCAAGCATAATATCCTAATTAAAGCAAATTTAATAAGAGTTCATTAATTAAAGTTCATTACTCATTCATGTCGTTTCAAAACATTCTTCCTTCCGTGAAACACCAAAATAATTATTCTGAAGTTTGTTCAAACTCTGAAAAAGCACCATAAAAGTAGACCATAAGATCTGTATATCATACCGAAACACTACAGTCAGTCTTCTTAAGCCATAATGTGTTTTGTGTGGAGATTAAAATGGAAGCTTTATTCATCTTCGTATTTGCACACATTTAAAGATACAAGTCATTCAGCTTTGAAACATGGGTGTTTTAGCTTTACTAACTTTTCACTAAAACCGCGCAGTTCGTACCTTTAATTACCATTTAACACAAAAGACTGTCAAATCAGTTTCTTCATTAAGGCATGTAATTTCCTGTTGCAGGACCAAACTAAGTCTTTAAAGCTTATGATAAACTACTCAGAGCAGTGATCCAACTGAGTTTATCATTCTTTCTAGTCCATTTACAATATTAGTACGTATTTACTCTTATGCTTTACATTTTATTTGCCTAATTTTTCACTTGTGTATATATTAATTGAAAACTAATCAGACTTTTCATCCTGAAAATTAACATGTTAATACAAAATTGAGGTTGATGGTATTGACTGGTATTTCAGCAGATACAGGTAACAATTATGGGTGAAGAAAAAAGGCTAGTAAACATGCCAACAGCAGATTTCAAAAATCCTTCACAAGTCCCAACAACAAATTTTCACATCCAAATAACTACTCAAGGATTCAACAAATTCACATGAAAGAAAACACTCAGATCCATTCAGCAGGCAGCAGTGCACATTGAACACTGGAAAATCCTGACAATTCAGCTAGCAGCTTTCAGTAAACTAGACAAAACTTCTGATTTCAGTTTCAGTTTAAGACAGGACCATTCACAAAGAATTTCAGGGGCTTTTTCTAGTGGAAATCCCATCCTATCCAAATAGGCTGTGTATTAAATCTCCCTTAAATCAAAGTAAAACACAGGACATATTTCCAGTTTAGCTTCACCTACAGAACATGACTACAGAAAATATGAAATCAGGAATCTTTACATACATTTGCCTCTAAAAAGTAAAATCATAAAATCATAAAATCACGAAATTACAAAGTCTTTAATTGGGATTGAGGGATGGATGGACGGATGGACTGACAATCGAATCAATACTTGGAAAAGTGTTTAATTGGGATAGATGGACAAATAGATTAGAATGGATGGATAGATGGATAATTAGAATACAGGAATATACGGACTGGATTATTTGTGACACTCAATGATAATGCATAGAAAGTCTTCTACCATGTGACTGATTGAGCAGAACGAGTGTTGGTACCTCTGGGTTGTGGTGGGCAGCAGCGGCGCAGCTGGAAGCGCAGGTTCTCTGTGCGCAGGCTTTGGCCTTGCAGGTGCTCCAGAAGCTCCTTTAGAGTGGGTCGGAACGTCTCTGTCCCAAACAGTCTGTAGCCCTGAGGGCTTGTTTCAATCTGGAAGTTCTTATACTGGGGAATAGGCCTGGACTCACACAGGTCGATCTGAAAGAGAGAGAGGACAAATACATGACAGGCAGAGAAAGGGGGAAAAAAAAACATGATTAAGCACAAAAGAAATAAAGACAAGACAAATAAAGACAAGAGTGCATAAGAAGAATGGTTGAGGGAATAGGATTTGTTAAACAAATGTTGGGTGGCCATAAACTGATCCCTTGTAAGATAAGATACATTTTTTTCTTGGTTGGCAGGGAGGTGTTGGGTTTCTGAATGTGACTAGCTATATTGTACATAATGCTGATAACATTTAAAATGTACAGGAAACCTAACACAACACTGTGTGTGCATTCAGTCCTGCATATATGTATTTAACAAGCTCACACACATTCTGTTGATCAATTCAGTTCAGCTCAGGTACATTCAACTCAATTCTATTTGTAAAGCATGCTGAACAAGGGAGTAAAAGAAAAGCAATGCAAGGAAACGGTGTATCAGTCTCTGATCCAGTATGTGTAACAGCCCCAATGTGGGGGTTGTGGTTCTGCTCCAGCTACTTATACAGTGTAATACAGCTCTCTCATTGAAAACTAACTGCCAAAGAAAATGATCTGAAAATGGATGCATTGTCCTGTTTTGATCTGGTCCAAAAATATTTCTCAAAAGATACAAACAATAAAGCAAGATCCCAAACTTTGGAAAAGCATTTTGCACACTGACTTTCTACCAAAACTTGGTGCTGCAATACTTGAAAGAGAATCAATGCAATATATATATCATTTGAGAACACAAACTATTTGTCACGGTCTGGGAAAGTGTACAACAAGAACCAGATACCACTGCAGAGAATACCAAAAGTGAATCTGGGCAATTCTAGACTTGTCCTGTACAAGCGAAACGGACAGGACAAATATTTTCGGTTCCTAGCTTACAAAAAATGGTTCTCAACTATACAAATCAAACTAGACTTTCGTGTTTGGGTTATGTATGTATGTGTGTGTGTGTGTGTGTGTGTGTGTGTGTGTGTGTGTGTGTGTGTGTGTGTGTGTGTGTGTGTACCTCAATGCAGACAACAGTCATGATGATGTAGTTATAATCTGTGCAGCTCCAGCGCAGGACATAGGTTCCTTCTTCATTTCCCTCCTGACGGAGTTTATGAACGGCATACTCTGTGCTGTACAAAGAAAACAGACAAAACTAAGTCTCAAAATGTCTCTCCTGAAGACAGCTGTAATACTAAAACTATTACTAATTTAACAGTACAGCATGAGAGGCCATGAACTACAGTTATTTTACCATTATTACAAGGTGTTCAGACATGATGCAAAGTGCTATCAATTTTAATTTCCACTAAGCCCCACTCAACCTAACTTTCGGCTGTTTATAGGTGTCAAGCATATATACTAATGACCATGCTTACTAACTAAACCTGATCAAATGCATCTCGACTTCTTTCTCTCAAGAAGTATTACAGTACATCCTTATTGGCACTGAATTCTTGTTTTTTGGTCTCTTCTTCATACTTGTCATGCCTTTGCTACGTGGTTAGTAAAAGTTCATGATACATTATCAGCACATTGATGATCCTTCAGATATCCTTCCAATATGCTGATTTGGTGCTCAAGAAACATTTCTTATCATCAATGTTGAAAACAGTTGCAATGCTTAATATTTTTATGGAAACCATAATAGTTTCTTTCAGGATTTATAAATGAATAGAATGAATTTACTGTAACTTTTGATCAATTTAATGCTTCCTTGCTGAATAAAAGTATAATTTTTCTTTTAAAAAAATTATGAAGATATATTTGCTCAAATTTTCTTTGTGCTCCTGATTTGGAAATGTAAAACTAAAGTATACTTAAGTATACTAAAGTATATAGTAGGCTATATACCACTAAACATGATTAACCGGTAGAAAGCTACTGCTCATAGAAAGCCATTGCTCTTTATAGTTTGTTGTCCTATATGTTCGTATGCTAATATACTAATATGGTCATACCAGATAGGCCCATGACAGCCATTTTCTAAATTCTGGACAACTGATGAGGGTGCGACTTCAGTGCACAGGTAATGATGGGCATCTACAGTCAATCTGAAGTAACCGTCCACCAGTGCAGCAAAGGACAGGGCTGCATCACGATAAAACAGATCCAACTCCTGCAGAAGAAAGAAGAGGAATATATTTTTAGGATAAGAGCTATAATGCATCTATTTCTATTTTTATTACAAGAATTCTGTATTTAAGTCAATCTTGTTGATATATGGATCATCCGAGTATGAATTTTCATGAGGTGTATGGAAGTATTTTACCATTTCCTGACCAGGTGCAGAGTTCTTGTCCTAACTTTCCACAACCACAACAAGTGACAAGATATTCTGATGATAAACTCCTACTAAATATTGCAATGCTGGGAAGCATTGTTAAATTTTACTGGTCCAAAATCAGACTCCACATAACATTACATTAAAATATCAAATATGTTCAGATTGGCTTTGAGTGTATAATATTCAGCATGAAAGGATAAACTGCTTGTGCTGGAACTGAATTGCACCTGGTTAGGACACAGTGATGCAGACATTTGACAATCTCAGTGAAATGACAAAAGTACCATGGTTTTATTGTCTTGTCTGTAAATGGTTACACACGACTCCTTAATGACAATGTGGGTGATTTCGTAAAAGTCTGAGAATATTGTCCATCCGGTTTCTTTCTTCTTGTCATTCTTCTGCTTGTTGTCAGCCTTGTTCTTTTTAGATTTGGGTTTGTCCTTCACTATCAAAAGATTCTATTAAGACAAAAAAGCATTCAAAATTTAAAAAAAAATAAAAAAATACATACATTGGTAACAACCCTTGAAATAATTTATGACATAAAATTCAATACCAAGTGTATACAGAATAAACAAATCTGTAAGCTCACATAATATGAAGCCATAAACTCACCGGTACAGACTTTCTCCTCCAGGAGATCCCAGTGGTTCCGGATATTTGCACCTCATAGCCCAGTCCGTCATCCCCTAATGGAAGTATGTGGGCCGGAGATCCCTCACTCTCGCCTGATACTTTCAGGCTCTTGGGCTCAACAGTCTCTCGACCCAAGCCCTGGGTCAGCGTTTCCAAAGTGGACAGATACTTGACCTTCAGGTCATAGAGGGTTATGTTGCTGTCCTGGATGGTCTTGCTATTGAACTCATTGAGAAAATTCTTGAAGACATTGTTGATGCGTATGCGTGTGAGGAAGTTACGTTGCTTAATGGTGCGGTTTAGACTGTCCGGAATGAAGCGCTTGTAGCTACAGATAGAGAGAAGAAGGCTTGATAAAACCACTTGCTTTAAAGGTATCATCACATTTACTGTTGCTCAGTGTAATTTTGTGAACAAAATCCAGTCATTCCAACAGGCTTCATACATATCTATGCCATTGACAAAGGACCTGTTTTGCATGCAAAATTTCGCTAATGTGAACGCACATCAAGTATCAAGTATGACCAATCAGAATCAAGTATTCAAGAGAGCTGTGTAATAAAAGACTAATAGTTGGAAGTGCCATTCTAATATTATTGCTGTGGATCATTTTGCAGATGTGATGTATAAAGCAGATAGATTGTGTTGGTCACCTGGTCTCAGCTCCAGCTCCTGATAAGGGCAGATCATTTCCCTTGGCATGATGGGTAATAGCCAAAACTGCCATTCCCAAACATTCATTCTCTATCTCATGAAGCTCCACCTCATTCTGGGGAGTGCGCACAGGAGCCAGTCCCCTAAGGAAGTCATACTGGCCCTAAAACACACCAAAACAGTAAGAACACAGTGTATGCCAAGCACAAAATGTTAATATAAATCATAAACACAAGCTAATAGACACTAGCGTTCACACTGCCCCAGATATGTTTGAATAAGCAGCAGTGCTCCAAAAAAAGACATTTAAATACATATAATTTTGGCTGTTTTCTTTGAATTGATAACAACAGATATCACATGAGAGAGTATTTGAATATGTTTACCTCAAAGTTGTCACAGTGACATGGACAACCATGCAAGTGATACCTCAGGTGTTTCCTGAACTCACCTGTGCAAATAGGTAGTCAAGAGATGCAGCATCCAGTAGAGGCGTCCCCTCAGGCCCCTTCTGAGAGTTCAAAACACCCTTCTGTTTACTGAGTGAGTGTCTCCAAACAGGAGACTCCGACTCACTGGTGCCATGCCAGTTTGTGAAATAAAACCTGTGTAAACAAGTAAAATGAGCTGTCAAAGAATTGATAAGCGTTTCTTGAACTACAGGTACTTTCATGTCCCAGGAGTTGATTTGTTTTAAAACTAACGCATTTAAACTTTTTCTTCTTTTTATATGAAGCTCACATTGAAACATTTTCAATATGTATTCATTTACATTTTGCTAGTGTTCAAATGCCTTTTATGTTTACATTTTACATTAATCATTTTATTGTGTGAAAATTCTTTTTTAATTTTTCAAAAATACAACCAAAGTTTTAACAAAAGTTTGTATACTTGTTTACCAAGGAGACAACAGCATCAGTGAAGAGCATGCAATATGCAAAATGAAATATGAGATGTGTTACATGAAGAAAACAATAACAAATGAAGGTAAATATTAGTGAACTGAATTATTCTGTCAACTTATGCAAAAAAAGTTCAAATATTATATTATAGGGCAATATAGTATATAGTAGTTTAAGAAACACCCTTGTATATCTGTTAAAAGGAAATGTATTAAAACAAGTAGACAAATGTGTGTGTGAGTGCGATTATGAATGTGGTCATAAAATTATGATGACAGGAGCTGATAACATACAGAAACATGCCAAACAAACATCATGACAAAGGCTTACATTATGCAAATATACTAACATATGCTACACGCAAGACCAAATCGTGTCAACAATCAACAGAAAAAGAAAAACTACACAACCCCATTGCCACGCGAGCGAGAGCTCATTGTAAACAGGAAACAGAAAAGAGTGCTCTATGCCACAGAGGAAGAGAGGGTGCGCGAAGGTTGACCATAACCTGTTTGTGCGCACAACAGGTAAGCTTCATATGGGGAGACAGCGATTCTGTACCCACTGCTCGCTTTGAATACAGTAATTGCCTCTTATTTTAGTTTCAATGGTAAAAAGGGGAAGTTCAGGGGATCCTATGTTTTCCTTTGCAAAGATACACATTTTATTGAACAAAGAAATGTCTTTCCGAATAGGAAAGGACTAAAACACTGTCAGATTATAATTGTAATAGCTGTTCAGTCTGTAGTCCTAAAACTCGCAAGAGAATTAGAATTTTCGAGCCATGTGTTGTCTCTGGAATTTCTAATGGGTTTTTTCAACAGCAGTCTTCAATTTTTGTGTAAAGCATTCACTTGTGGTCTTACCTCATACGGTAGTGAAGTTTGATGCTGGTCTCCTCTGTGATCTTGAACACATGATTGGGAGCATACCAGAGATCCTGGCTCTCTTCATACAGTGCAAAGAGGTTGTGGCACAAAGGTGAGATGTCTGGGGGAAAACATTTTCAAAATTAGAGATTCAAATTATTATCTTTCCTCGCTAAACAACGCAATGCATCAGCCCAGTTGAGAGGCTGATGGAAAAAAAACAAAAAACAACTTAATACACCTGCTGTTCGTTAGTTGTCACCAGTAAATAACCTCCTTAGATAATGCCTAAAAAGGAAATAGTAGCTAAATGATTACAAGAAAAGTCCTAACAAAAGGTATTTATTAAGCTTTTACTGGAACAGAACACAAAAGTATATCAAAGGTCAGATTGCAAAGCTTAAGGAATTGTAAAGTCCAAATGTTTTTTTTTTTTACATTTATGTCATTTACATTTATGAATTTGGCAGACACTTTTATCCAGAGCAACTTACAGTGAATTCAATGTACACATTTGTTCCCTAGGAGTTGAACTCACAACCTTGGCATGGCTAGTGCTTTGCTAAACTAGTAAAAAAATGTTATTTATAAAAAAATAAAATATAAAAAAAAAAAAAAAAGAGGTTCAGACAGAATACCTAACCTTTGAAGTAAAACCAGTGGCTAACTGCTGGGTGTGAAAATAAACTGTGGAACAAACAACATCATAGTTCCTCTCCAGCAGCTGCCTTCTTGTCTAATATAAACTTCCCTTTCCTCTCTTACTGTCCAAGCCAGCTTTTGTCCTTGGCCGCAACTTTGAGGAAATTCTGGACGTGACATTTAAACCCAGCAGCCATTTTGTGGCTTAATACTGATCAAGAGCCAAATAGAGAGATATGCTGTTCCATTAGGAAATGGAAAAGGATGGACAGGGACAGTCAGTCGCAGTGCTTCTTATCCTAAGGTCAATGTCTCGTCACCCATGTCACATGATGATACCAACAGTAAAAACCCTTTAAGTTCCTCTTTTGTATTCTGTGAAATGCTGATGGGACAAAAACCCCATTCCTCAATCGCACATTTAAAATATGAAACCGAATGCATGAAGAATGCCCCTTTTTATATGCGGATTGACTTTGTAAAAACTCTTTTCGGTAGTCCATTTCCCTTTCTACAACACTTGATACTGATAGAAAAGGAACAAAAAGAGTACACTACAAAAAGTGTACATGAACTCACAGACTCTTTGTGTTAATAATGGTAACTTTGCTTTGAAAACGATTCCCGTCCAGACAGTTATGATGAAATGATACATCACTTCTAAGAAAACAGACCATCAACAGTGTTGGGGAAAGTTACTTTTAAAAGTAATGCATTACAATATTGCATTACTCCCTAAAAAAAGTAACTAATTGCGTTACTTAGTTACTTTTTATGAAAATTAATGTGTTGCATTACTTTTGTGTTACTTTTTCTCGCACCAAAAATGAAATGAATAAGCCTCAGGCTGAAGGAAATTTATATTTATGCCTGTACAGTAGAGGGCGCAGCTCAAACTAACCTTTCAGCTTTGCTGCCATTCTGGATTAAAGAAGAATAGCATACAGGAGAAGGAAGTTTAACACTTATTTCTAAATCTAATCTAAAGTAATCATGTAATCATTGAATGTCAGCAGCAAAGACATTGGTAAATAAAGTAAGATTAAATACATAAAGTAATATTTGTGTAATTTAATATAGTTAATTATTACAGGTTTGCGTACAATTCGATTCATTTTGAGGAATACTGAATGTTTTCGTGCAAGTGAGATGGTAAATGCATGTTCACATTTAGTCTAGAACTACAATAACCGTCATGTTTACACAGCACACACAACACCTCTGCACTTTATTTCTTTCACCATGAGGACAGGAGAGCTTTCAGTCAATAAATGTGAAAAAGTAACTTATTTTGTTGTAAAGTGAAAAAGTAATGTGTTACTTTACTAGTTACTTGAAAAAGTAATCTGATTACATCACTCAAGTTACTTGTAATGCGATACCCCCAACACTGACCATCATGATCATACTCTGTGTCCTGAGAGATGCATTAGAGGGTGCTCTAAATAGGCGGCAGTCTGAACACTTACGGCATCTCTTGGCAGCCTCCACGCACAGGTCTTCTGCAGTGTGGCAGTCTTTGAAGTACTCGAGCTGGCGTATGTCAGGCAGGTAGAAGTGGATCTCCAGTCCTTTCATGACAGTCGGAACGGTCATCTCTGCCTTCCTCTGTTTTTTCATCTTCCCACATAGTTGCCTGCCCAGCTCCATGACTGTTAGTTTTAGCATCCAGACACTGCAGGATAAACGGAGGTAACAGAGAGATTTATTGATGAAATGTGGGTCCCTGCTTTGATGAGAAATAATTAAACTGAAATAATTTAAAATTATATAGCATACGATTTACAAAAAGGTTACATTTTATAACACCGTCATAGCTGAATTAACCATAAAATTTCAGTCACTACCGTTCTAAAAGTTTGGGGACATTATGAATTTATGTTTTTAAAGAAGACTCTTATGCTCACTAAGGCTGTATTTATTTGATCAAAAATACAGTAAAAACAGTATATTATGAAATGTAGTTACAATTTAAAATAACTATTTTCTATTTTTATTTATTTTAAAATGTAATTTATTCTTGTGATGGCAAAGCTGAATTTTCAGCAGCCATTACAATCTTTACAGTCACATGATCCATCAGAAATCATTCTAATATGCTAAATTGGTGCTTAAAGCCACGGTCACACTAGACTTTGAACGTGCGAAATTTCATCGGATGCTGCAACGGACGTGATATGACGTCAAGGTCTACAGTGTCTTACATGAATGCAACATATAACATATAGTAATACATTTAAAATGTAAAAATATACAATCTACTCAACTTTACTGCAAAAATATCATTCTTTTAATTCTGCCAAGAGGTCATTTCGTGACGAATCAATCTTCTACTGGTCGCATGTGTTCATGTGATGCGAATTCGCAGGTCAGAGTTAATCAAACTTGAACTTTGGAATGCAGCGAAATGCGAAACTTTTCACACAAGCTTGCGTTTCTGGTCGCATTTGCATGCATTTGAATGGAAGTCAATGGAACGAAAAGTGCAGTGTGACTGCCCCTTAAGAAATATTTATTACACTTGAACCACAATTGAAAATGCTTAATATTTTGTGGATTTTTTTTTTAAAAACATTTTGAAATGGTTTTTTTTAGCAAGGATCAGAATGCATTAAATTGATTAAAAAAGTGACAATCAACTGAATAAAAATAGTTCTTTAAAAAAAAAAAAATTTTACTGATCCCCAAACTTTTAAACATTCATATAAAACTGTTCTTGAAAGAAAATGTTCTTGTCAATATGATCATTTGATTAATTTTAATGACATAATAGACAGCGGAAGGTCTGTTAGATTGCATATATTTGGCAAGGACAAATGCACAGTACTGAAATTGACACAAATACATTGTTATGTCCACCTGTTTACATTCACTTAAACCATAACTAACTGTACTTACATTGACAGTTCACTAAGAAAAGCATGACCAAGATGCCTATTTGGCCGTTCACACTTCACTGAGAATGAGCGTGAATATGAATGAGAGCATTTGGCGGCAATGGCAGTAAACAACAATGGATGACGACGGACACACAGGTGAGTAACAGCAGCAGTATACCAACACAGTTAAGTATTACAAAAAGTAGACAAAAATGGGAAAAGGGAAAAATGTTGTTCTTCTTGAGCTCTCTGTGACCAAGCAACAACATATGATGTTTCATTGCACATTAGACATATTTTTTTTTTCATTAATGCAGTTAATTAAAGCATTTTTTTCCTGACCCCAGCACTAATGGTGTCTAGGCTACATTATTAATGTCGCAATTTGAATTTTCTAATTATAATATGTGCCATTATAACATTATGTCACAAGTTTAAATAGTCTTTGAATATACTGTCCACCATGACAATGTCAAGCCTGAGTCTAGCTGGAGACTATTAATTTGACCATGTAGTATTACTCTTAATCAATGGAAGTGGCAACATACTTAATGTCCTCACTACAGGCACCCTCACATGAAGCAATTTAATTCAACCACTCATCCTACGGCGAACATGAGGGAGGGTAGGATGATCGTTGTTCGCATCTGAATCAGATGGTTTTAACTCAGTGGATCTCCCTTCAGACCCTGCAGGTCAAGACGTGTTTAGATGCCAAGATCCCTGCAAGCATGTTAAAGGGCTTTCCTGAGATGAATGAATGCAAAAACAAACTGTGCTGAAAAAGAGATCTAATTGCAACCAGTTAATGACCACATTTGTCTTTAAAGTGGCTTTAGCGAATTCAAGAAGCTAAACAAACTGAGACTATTGGTTTGGCTTTATGAAATATTAGTATAATATAATATAATATAATAATTCATCACCTCACAGCCTGGGTATAGAAGGCACTTTCAATGATAGGGTACAATTTGTGTCCCATTACTTATTATGCATTAGAAGAATAAATACCATATTTTCTGTTGTTAGAACTTTTAGATATGTATGTGTATGTGTGAACAATTAAAATCATTCAACATTGTCATAGTCTTGGCTTGATGTGTTAAACTGATGTTCAATTTAAAAAAAAAAAAAAAAAGAATGAGTAAAATTATGGGATAATTTTTATTTTTGGGTGAACTAACCCTTTATTATATGGGAAATATAAATTTATCAACAATCATTTGGTCCCAAATCAGGTAGCCCCTACTGAGTGATGGTTTAATATTTTTAGGTTAAATTTAAGATGAATAGAAAAAAGAGCTTCTCCTTCAGGCATTTATTTATACCCGATTCATCAGAAATATTCAATTTTCCAAGGTTTTTTCAGTTCGATAAACATCCATCAATCAGTATGGGTGACTGATGCTCTTCTCTCTGCAGTCACGTCCTTATGCAGAAGCTTGTTTCAGCTGATATCTCGACTTGCATGACAAAACCACTACAGACAACCCCAACCAGTCTGTTAAATGGCCAAACATTGCAAGCAATTCAGATGTTTAGTGACTAGCTTTCCATTTAGTTCCTTTCCTTTATAATGTTTTAACTTGCATTTTATGAGAAGTTCTCCTTTTTAAGAATCCAGTGCCCTTTTTCTTTCTCATGTTCAAGACAGTCTTAAGTCATCTTGGGAACTTTTAGAAGGGACAAGTTTAAGTTTGGCATTCTTCTGCAAGCTGTTAAAATGATTCTTCATCTGCTTCGGTATGATTCACGACACCATTCTTCTTTTTAATTGACACGGCCTCACTTCCTGAGGTGCTGACGTGCTGCTTGCTGATAAAGTCATGGTTAACACTGCTCCTCCACGCTTTAGACCCTGTGACTATTCTTCTGGTAGACCGCTCGAGTACATCAAACGCGTGTAGGTGCGGGAACCTGCTGTAACTGTTTTATCCTGTTTGCAGGCTCTTAATACCACAGTGAAAACCTTTTCAAATGAACTTAAAATAAAGGTAAGTTTAGTTTCCATGGACAGCTTCCTTTGTCATGGAGATTCTTCTATCTCAATAGTATTTAAATACAAAGGTTATTGTGTCTGTATCATATGGATTAAATATATTTTAGCCTTTAATTATGTTATACTACCGGATACTGTAATATCATCATTTATGTAACCAAATTTACATTGCTTTATGGCTATTTTTCTCTATAATTAACCGTGCCAATTGAGCAGAAACATGAGCATTTCTCTACAACAGAGTTATAAACAGTTCCCGAATAGGTCATCCAATAAATGGGTAAGATTAAAGAAAACACATCTACAATTTCCAAAACTGTAGACAATTAAATTTCTGATAACGTTCTTACCAGTAAACAACAAGAACATTATTTGATCATTAACTTGATAATACATCAAGGCCTATATTACTTGATAATATATAGGATTTCTTTTCACACAACGGTTTTCAATTTTCCAGTGTTGTATTTTTAAATAAAACCTCATTAGCATTTTATCCTGGCGCTTGCTAAATGAGCAATATCTCTTGCTGTTATGTTTTGACATGTATGGAGGCTTATAACTGGACTGTCTTTGTCGCCAAAAACTGCCTGGCAACTTAAATACCTACGTGACAAAACATTTAGGAGTTGTTCTTGTCATTAAGGCCTCATAACTCCACATGAACTGTCACAACACCATGCAGTACAACATGTTCTATTCTAAAGGGAAACTCCACTTGCAATGTTCAGTAATGGCCACACAAAGATCTCACCATTTCTAACTCCCCTCAGTTTATGACTAAACTCACCAGACAATCGTTTTTTTTTTTTTTTTTGGCAGTTCTGTATAGAGACCAGTTATACCCCAAAAAAAGGCTCTTCTCAAGACTATTTAACCAACATCAGGATGAGAGCTTCAAACAGACCAGAATGGTCAATACTCTACTTAAAATGAATGTCTTACCTTTGACATCAATTTTTATCAAATTATTTGTATGAAACTGACATAAAATCTTAAGCTATGGGAAAGAAATTATGAAACTGTAATTAGGGTAGTGCGATTAATCGAAATCATAATAAAAGAGAATGCACGATTTCTAAACCGCAGAAAGCACGATTTTTCCGCCAGCCCCCTCAGTGTGCAATCTGAAGGCAGTGGCCTAAATCTAGCATGAGAACAGAACAGGGAGGGTTTACCATTACGACATGGAAGAAAGCACAGAAACAAGGATGGAGAATTTAGGGAAGGATAAGGCCTTGACCAAAAAATAAAAAAATAATCGACATCCATGGTTTGGGAATATTTTGGATACACGAGAGATGTGCTACGTCCGAAACCACATACTGTCTGAGTAGGTACTACATTTGAACTTACTTCAAGACCGTTAAAAAGGTACTCTATATAGTATGAATATAGGTAGTATAAATGAAATTCGGATGTAACACATCCACCATGTTGTTACTGTCGCGTGACCAACCAGCGTCACTTGCATCGCTTCACTTCCATTCATAATTCCTCTTCCGTGGCCTCAAGGAATAGTAAAGTGTCCATCAAATATGCAATTCAGTAAATATTGTTTCAAAATCGTGATTAAAATCAAAATCGCAATATTGATTAAAAAAAATTGTGGTAGTTTTTTACGTCCATATCGCACAGCCCTAACTGTAATTCATATTTTAAGTGGCTAGTACAGCAATTTAAATGGGGTTCATCACCAAAACAGGCTCTATGGGAATTAACTGTTTCCATTTTTGGCAAATTATAAAAATTAACTGAATCAAAGAAACAAGAATAAATATAAACATACTGCAAATGTTTTTTCTTTGTGTGAGACTGGGGTTAGTACTGTTATTCAAAAGGGATTCCCCACTAAAACATCTATAGGAACTAAATATCACCCACAGAGTCACTTTTGTCCATACTGTATCAGATTACCAGCATGAATTTGTACAGATGACATAATCAAACAGTACTGTAGTAGTACAGCATATTGTTGTGGTCCCTCTTTTACTTGGAAATGGTTAGTTGATGTATTTTTTAGAATCAAAGGGAAATTTTAAGTTTCTCTTAGAAATCATCAAAAATGCCAATTCAAGACAACCACAATTCAACAGCTTTACGTTGTCTGATGAATTTCTTTAGAAAATTTGATTTTTAAGAGTAGCCATCCTTCAGTTACATTATCGTTTTTAATTAATTAAACAGAATGTGATGCTAATGGCCAATCAGACTTGATGAATTTACGAGTAGAGATAAATGTTATAGACATAAATGTTATCAATATTATGTTTTTCCAAGACAAAGCCCAAAAACAAATATGAAAATAATTTTGCATGAATATAATGAAACTAATATTATTAATAAAATATTGATAACGTGCATTATGTGTTCATAATACTAGTATATGGGTTAGTTATTTATTATTGTTTTTAAGAAAATCTTTTGCATATCAGTTATGGGACATTTATATATGAAAATAATCAGCCTCGGTCAATCTCTACAAAGCACATCAAATATACTTCAACCCCACACTTGTTCAGCAAACATACAGCTTGTGATAACTGTACAAGTGTTCAGATTTATATCGACAAAACTGCAGTCACAGGAGCAACAAGTTTAACCATTTAACCACTGTAGAGTCAGAGCATGAGAAAAACATCAAAAATAATGTCAATGCTTAACAAGTTAGCAACAACAGTACACAAAACAAAACTAAGGATTTTTCCTACAACTTCCAAATTGCGAAGGTCTGACTAAGACCTAGTGTGCTTTATAAAAAAAAAAAAAAAAAGTAACTCCATTATTTTACAGCCGTTCGTCATCCAGCAGTCTCTAAATTATCGGACACAAAGAAATTACAGTTGACGGCATTATTATCTACAATTTAAGTCCAATAATTGCAGACTTTGTTCTATAGATTCAAATGAGTTACTCCTTGAACACTCTTATCGACATATTTAGCAGTAACGTTACCATACACAAAATAATAAGAAAGTATCACAACTTGATGTTTAATAACATCGCTCATGAGAAGAAAAGACACATAAACAATCCCCCAGAGATCAGACACACAATCAGGATGTGAAGAGTTACGGCCCTCGTCCTTACCTCGTCAGGCAAAGCTACTTCCGTTTAATTTCGATCATTACAAACGTTTGAACACTTCCTCTTGATATTTTGTTGATATAAATCACTCGTTATTTAACTCCAAAATGTTCTCCGATAACATAAGGTTTATCCCACGAGATAAATTTTCAAAACAAACTTCACTTTACAGTAGAACAAGCCGTGGTTAAGTCTTCATGATCAACTAACCTTTCCTGTCAAGCGTCGACCACATTCCCGAAAATAGGGTAAAGACCAGCTCTGTCACACGTTGCTTATTGGCTCTCCCTGCTGTCAATCAAAAGCTGTACCAATGACGTTAAACCCTAGGCGGAGATTACACCAGTGGATTTCTGTTATGGCTACAGCCTCCGTATATATTTAAAGACTATTTACTATGATACATTCGATTAAACTCACAGTTAGAGTGTTAATCCTGTGTGTACTGAGGTGATGTAACAATAATTTACACCATACATTTACACAAAACATCAGATTTATACATAGCCGATAGTTTTTAAATAAATGATTCAAATGTTTTGAAAATTATTACAGTTGTATAGCCTAATCATAAAACTTCAATTTAGTTACAGTGCGGTAGCATTAAAAATACTTGGATTTAATGATGTCCATTAAATCGGATGTCCATTGACAATTTAAAGGATAATCATAATTGATTCATATTGCTAACTATTATTATGCTTCTCAATTAGGCTAAAAGTAATGGTTAGACATTGCTGACGTAATATATCGTATCTAGATATTACTGCACAACACTGAAAGATGTTTCACAGATTCATAAATAATAAATATATTCATAAACACCCTAGTTTAGACTGCAGAAATACCACTGGGCTACATTTAATGGTTACATGTAATGTTAATTAAATTTTACATATGTAACCAGTATAACAATCCTAATCTTGTAGTATTACTTTTGTAGATATACTATATGTGTACATTATGTCTTTATATTTCATCAAGTTCCACTGCTTCCGCTTTATACAGTCTCTGTGTTTTTAAAATAGAGATCACCAACACACTAAGCCCTCTCTGATTACACTGAAGGTCTTTAAGACCAAGAGGTTTAATAAGCCTGCCATAGAAGGGAGGGACTTCCCGTCCTCACCATCAGATGAGTTGCCAGAAACTGTGGGCTGCAGTTTCACAAGAGGGCTGCAGAGCACACTGGGAGAATGTGGCAGATCAATAAGTTCAACAGAGGACCGTTCGGGTAGACAATATCAGACCTGTGTATATCTGAGCTTTAAATGTTTTAAAAGTAAAGTGACAAGTACATATGCACTAATTAAATAGCCTAAATCTTTTAATTGTCTCAACATTTACATAGGCCTATATGTTGACAGAAAACAGTGAATTATTTGCAGCATTAGACAACTATCTCAGATAATATGTGTTGAGATGTGTTGATAATAATTCTACTTAAACACTGAGAGGGGTGGGGAGGTCCAGTTGGAAACTCCTGTCGTTGGATGAGTCATACGCTATAATTGGTAGGTGATGAGTCTACGTGCAATACTGCCATAAGCACTCAACTAAAATCTATAATGCTTTGCATTTTTCATAGATCTGAAGAAAAACTCAACAGAGGCCAGGAACAAACAAATTTTTAGATAATAGATAATATGTAAATATCAGATAATATGTAAACATAAAAATACACATTTTCAATTCGATTTCTCACTTTGTTACAGAAACCGATTACTCACCTTTACATTATCATTCAATGAGCAGATGACTCAGTTTAGAAGAGCGTTAAGAAGGGTGTGTAACATGGGACAAGTGTCTGCTGGGGCTAAATTACTAACAGTATGTTGAAATTTCTGTGATTATGAGACAAAAAGGTATATTTACACTATAAATATACTATATATTTTAAATCTTTATAGTGTGCATCCAAATGCTATGAACATAAAGTTTTCATTAACTTCTTATAAATGTATTATATGTAAATAAATGTATATAA
This sequence comes from Hypophthalmichthys nobilis, assembly GCA_037950665.1. Classification (NCBI taxonomy): domain Eukaryota; kingdom Metazoa; phylum Chordata; class Actinopteri; order Cypriniformes; family Xenocyprididae; genus Hypophthalmichthys; species Hypophthalmichthys nobilis. The sequence goes on from CM075471.1 coordinate 14,730,620, forward strand.
ATAATTTATACTACATATGCTGTGTGTGTGTGTGTATATATATATATATATATATATATACGACTCTTCAAAAGTTTGGGATCTGTAATTTTTATGTTTTTAAAATAAATCTCTTATGCTCAACAAGGCTACATTTATTTGACACAAAATACATTAAAAACTGTAATATTGTGAAATATTATACAATTTAAAATAACTGTTTTCTAATTTAATATATTTTAAAATGTAATTTATTCATGTGATAGTAAAGTAGAATTTAGCACCAGTCTTCAGTGTCAACTGATCCTTCAGAAATCATTCTAAGATGCTGATTTGCTGCTCAGGAAACATTTCTGATTATTGTCAATGTTGAAAACAGTTGTGTACAATTTTTAAGGATTCTTTGATGAATAGAAAATTCAAAAGAACAGTATTTATTTGAAATAGAGTTTTTGTAACATTATAGTAGTCAGGTCAGTAAGATTTTTTTTTTTTTTTTTTTAGCAAGGATGCATTAAATTGATAAAAAGTGACAGTAAAGACAATTATAATGTTACAAAAGCTTTCTATTTCAGACAATTTTATGAAAAGAGAAAAAGCAGGTTTTATTTTTCTAAACTTCTATTTGATTGATTTTCAAACTGTTTCATGTTAGCAAACATCTCTTTATGCACTACAGTTTGCCCTAAAACATGTGTAAATATATGTATAAGGATGGGAATTCACATTTCTGACAATATTTACACAAATTTGCATAAGACATAAGGATGTATATACAACAAATTTTGCAACTTAAATACATTTTGTGGTAACACTTTACAAAAAGGTCTCATTTGTTAACATAAGTTAATGTATTAACTAACATGAACTAACAATGAGCAATACATTTTTTACAGTATTTATTAATCTTTGTTAATGTTAGTTAATAAATAAAAATCCAGCTGTTCATTTTTGTTCATGTTAGTTTACATTGCAAGAACTAATGTTAACAAATACAACTTTTGGTTTTAATAATGTATTAGTAAATGTTAAAATAAACATGAACTAAGATGAATAATGCTGTAGAATTATTGTCAATTCTTAGTTCATGTTAACAAGTAGTTAACTAATGAAACCTTAATGTAAAGTGTTACCCATTTTGTTATATCTTAATATATAACTAAAGTATGTGCAAAGTTTGATTGCAAGTGTTTATTGGAAGAGCAAATTTAGAATAAATAATTTGTTTAGTAGTGTGCATAAAAATACAAAATATAAATCCTTCATAAACTTTCCAACATTTCATGTTTCAGAGGATACATTAAAGAAACTGTAGAACATTATTTGAAATGCAAATATTGAAAAGTAAAGCATTTTCATTATGGTCCTGAAGTCTACAGGAAATACAAAGGAATATGAATAAAATAATTACATATATAAGATTAATAAAAGATTTTTGTCTTATTTCTCAAAACATCTATAATATTAAAATGAATGTCAAAAAGTTTTTCCTAGATAGCAGGAGGATATAATTTAACATTATACTGATGACATAAGCTACCATAGTGTGCATAATTTCATGTACAAAAGGCAATCCATTTTTACAGTTTTTTTATTAAAACAGAATTGCTTATCTCTTTATTAAATTGTATTGTTGTGTTCATTTTCTTGTCTTTTACCTCTTGCTCACCTGTTAGAAAAAAACTTTTTATGAGGCTAGATGTCAAGATGGCAGCCATCCTTCAGTTATCACAGTACTGTACCTTTAAGATGGACAGCATCAGCACTGTGATAACTGAACCAGGGCAGCCTGTCACATCAAGCAGATCCAGGGCGGTAGTGCTTCACGCATCTTCTCTTCCACGTTCATTCAGGGGTAACAACTTTGACTTTAAATATCACAGATAAAGTGTGAATTCCACAGGTTTACTCTATTCAAAATATAACAAATAAAACATAATATAGGCTAATTAAACCTAAAAATTTCCAACTGTATATATTATAAAAATGAGTAGATGAAGCATTTTATTATTTAACATAACTTATACTCTGTAGCTAGCAAAACTTTAATATCATGCCACATTTTCATTGGATACACTGCATTAAATGACAACTCCCTATCTGACAGCAAGAGATTCAATACCTTCGTTTTGAGCTTTAATTATTCATAAACACCGCCCCGTGACACCAGACTTGTTATGGTAACTCTGACTCCACCTTCTATGCTTTGCTCTCGTATTTGGCAAGCAAGTGGTTCCTCCCACAGACTCCGCCCACAGCTTCCCCGCCCTCCGAGCGAATCTCTTCTTGTAAACAACTCCATCAGAGCGTCGTGTTTGCCATCTCAGGACAGTGGAAACGCCTGCCAAATAATGACAAAACATCTGCCTAACATTCCTATAGCGGCTGTTTCGGGGGAAAAAAGGAAGAAAAAAACATTTAAACGGGTTAAAACGGGAATATTCTTGCTGTTATAGTGTGTTGCGACTTCTCATGGAAAAATTATGTTTGATGAAACTACAGTTTTAAATAAAAGTTATTTATGTGAGGAACATTCGAGCAATATAATTTATAAACTACAAATGAATACAATGTATTTAAGGGAAAAAGCCCGTTAGAACATCACGAAGTCAGTAGAGTCTACAATAAATTATACATAAGTTATTACACGAAAAGGCATTACATGATCATATGTCATATAATATTACAACAAGTATCGTAAACATTCTGCATGTAAAGGAGCTGTTCTACTTGCTATGTCGATTCGTTTTATAGTCTTATATCTCGTGAGTCTTCTTATTGTACTGTATTGATGCGCGCTAACGCCCAACAGCGCGCGCACACACCCCTCTCATAGCAAAAACAAACACCACGTACTTCTAAGGTAAAAACATTAATGTAATATCACCATCACAGTTAGACAGATGCATTATTCTACCGATAGCAAAAGTACTTACTTGCATTTTCAACGCTTAACTCCCGTGTTTACGTGAATATTTTTAATGACGCAGCAAGCGCCTTACAGCGAACAACGTGATTGTCGCCATTTTTTGTTGTTATTGAAATCTTCAAGCCATGTGACAATAAAATAACACGCTTCCGGGTCCTGACGCTCAAAGTTCACCACTTTCTTTAGTGCAGAATGACTGTTGTCCTATAGAAGGTTTGAAAAGTCGACTGATTTTGGCAGTGCATACCCGAAGTGAACTGCGCTTAATATCTCTTATGTTCTGACGCCACCGTAAGGCACCTCGGAAATAAATGTTTGACATGGTGATTAGCTTATATGGCGGACTCTATTTCAGTGGTTTTCGATCTTTTTGACTCCATGAACCTGTGGCATTTATGATGTAACGATGACAAAGCTGCTTGTTTTTAAACTTTTTATTGACAGAAACTAGATAAAAATAATTAACTATGATTAATTTTTATACGATTAAGTTAGAACTTTATGTTATTGAATAAAAAATAGTTTAAAATTAATTAAAATAAGACATTGAAATATTAAATATGTCCGTTTACATATTGTACATTAAGCCTTTTTTTTTTTTTTTATTCCCCCAATTTGTTTAATATGTTTGGCCCTATTTATGTGTGGCCAGCTCTGGCTGGATAACAATGTGGTAGACGTGTGTGACATAATTTTGAAAACTTTAAGCAGTGCTGTGGCATTTGAGGAATGTTTGCACCTACATCGCAGTCAACAAGTGTGTCTGTCCTAAATCAGACAGGGACAACAACGATACTCCTATGCGGTGCAGCTTATGTATATTTTTCAGTACGACGCTATACTAGATGCGTTTTAAAATAGGGCGTTTATGTTTCTCCTCCATTCATTTGCAGAGAGGAGACGCTCACGTCTAGTGTAAGTGTGTCTGTCCTAAATCAGACAGGGGGCAATATCACACCAGTTATACGCATATGTTGGCCACAGTCAGTATGTGGAGAGAATAACAGTTGTGTCCCAAATGACATAGGCTACATTATGCACTTATACTATGCACTATGTACTCTACTGTCTAGTGTCTGGATTTTATAAACCCCTTTTTTATAGCTCCTCCCCCTCCCCTACTTAAAGGTATAGTTCACCCAAAAAATTTTGTCATTTTGTCAGGACCACTATCGTCAAATATGATTGATAATTGCATAGAGTTTGTATTGGCGGTATGATTCTGTTCTGGGCAAGAACTCCCTGCGCATCCATGCAGTCTTGCACGGATAAGAGCAGGGAGAGCAGCAATAACAAAGGCTATAGACTTAGAATAACAAAATGTTATATAGAATAACCTGCCAGAACTGACGCTAACGCTGGATTTACTTACTCACCCTCAAGTTGTTCCAAACCAGTATGAGTTTCTTTTTTCTGTTGATCACAAAAGAAGATATTTTAAAGAATGTTGGTAACCAGACAGTTGACGGCATCCATTGACTTCCATAATAGGAAAAATGGTATGGTTACCAATATATCCTTTTGTGTTCAACAGAAGAAAGAAATTCATACAGGTTTGGAACAACATGAAGGTGAGTACTAAATGATAACATTTTCATTTTGGGGTGAACTATCCCTTTAAGGAAAGCTGTGACACTTCTCTTTTTCAGTTAAATAAATGTATAAACCGGCGTTTGAAATGCAGTTTTTCTTTTTGTAATTTTCAGTGTGGACACTATTTATACTAAAATAAATGGCATAGAATAGTGCATAAGTGTAAGAATTGGGTTTTTTTTTTTTTTTCTTCTGTAAAGATCCTCTTTCAAGATATCACGTGCGCCTCTAACTTAAATCTCTCCAGATAACCATATGAGGAAGCTAAAAGTCGGATTATTTTCAACGAACCTGTTTTCAACTAGTGGTAAGTAAACAAACGCTTGCAAACGGAAATCGCGTTTGCCCTGGGTAACCATAGCAACAGTACGTCGATTTAAGCTGTCATTCATTATCACTTGTAGATTTACATATCATACAAATATCACAAGAACGTTTTGTTTATAATTCCCTGTATGACTAGCACATTGTATTTGAGAGATTTTTTTATGTGTTGCGGTCAAGTGGAACCGTTTTAACTAAATACCTCAACGACCCTAAGTTACTCCTATGCGGTGCAACTTGTGTATATTTTTTAGTGCGACGCTAAAACGTTACTAGAGGCGTTTTAAAATAGGGCGTTTATGTTTCTCCTCCATTCATTTGCAGAGGGGGAGACGCTCACGTCTACATAAAGAGCAGTAGGCGGTGCGTCAACGAAGGGCTACACGATTTTAATGAAGTGACAACGGGCTCTGTTTTCACCGTGGAAATAACAGTTTAATAGTACAGTACTCTGTTGGGTGGGTAAGTTTGTTTGTTGTTTTTGACCTATAACTTTTTAAGTCGCTCCTTGTTGTGTGATTTTGTGGTTTTATTCGATGTTACAGGTCCCCACCCCTCATTCTGCACTGAAGATCTGCTTTAACACAACTGTAATCTCTGAATTGTATGCAAACGCGCACTACATTGCAAACTATGTCAAATAAGTGTTATTTGCATGGTTTCAGTAGTAATGCTGGACTCGTTTTTATTGTAAACAGGGCAGTTCGGTGAGGATATGTCCAAGTTATTCCGGGCTGTTATCATGGGTCCCCCAGGCTCGGGGAAAGGCACTATCTCGGAGAGGATCGCGCACAGTTTTGGCCTCAAACATTTATCCAGTGGAGACTTTGTTCGAGAAAACATCTCTGCGAAAACTGGTGCGTGCTTTGCAAAAAATTACAAACTTTCGGTTGCTTTCTTGGAAGTTACTTATCTCTAGAGACCTGTCGATACCACCAAATGCACAGTGAGAAGGGATGTCTTGGTCATATGAAGGGGTGTAACCAAATTTTGCGGTTTATATAGGCTATTCTGATTGTGCGTTTTAAGATGATCGGTTTTTTAACTTCAACATTTGGTTATGCCAGTTTGGAATATGTGGTTAGTACACCCTCGTCATGATGTTTAGAGTTCATGTGAGGTAAATGCGTTTAAAAGTTGCCAAGATGCCACTCAACTTTTCTGTTTTATTTCGCTGTTGCCATGCAAAACTCCCTTATTAAGACTTCAGCTGGCATTCATGCAAGTAGATAAAGACACATTATATACACATTCGGTTTCCTCATTATAAATTAGCTAGAATGGACTTTTTATGCTTAGTAAAGTTGTCCTGACTCATCTTTTTTGCAACATAAAGCCTTGGTTAAAAAGAATATAACCTTTTTTCAGGTAATTGTAATGTAAGTAACTTTTTGCTTTAACACATTTTTTCCTCATTTTACTAAATACACATTTGTGCATTAGTCTTTGAAGGCTGAGAGTTGATTTAGCTACCTGAAAAATATACTGTTAGTTTTAGTTGTGGCTGTGTGGCATAGCTTTTAATTGTAAAAAGTTGAAATTTGTGTCACGACATTAGGATTAGGATTACTTTGTTTTCATATTCTAAATTCTTAATGAAATCAGTGGGCATCAGACACTCATGTGACTGCTCGATCTATTATATGATTAACAATCTAGTTTGTAGTTAAAATCATATGATTAATAATTGATTCGTCTCAGTTAAAGGTTATGTGTACATTTTAAGTTTGAATGTGAGCAGAATTTTGTTGTTAAGTATGTCTTTTAAAATTTTCAGCTGCTTTCATTCTTGGAGAAAAATTATTTAAAGAAATATATAAAGCCATATAGGTTTGATGATTATTATGGGAAAATATGTTTTCCATTCCAATCTTTTTTTTTTTTTTCTTTTTTTTTTTTTTGCAGAAGCTGGTGTTCTAGCTAAGACATATATAAAAAAAGGATTGCTGGTGCCAGACCATGTCATGACGCGTCTTCTGCTGCCTAGATTGGAGGAGATGACCAAATACAGCTGGTTGTTGGATGGTATGGTGGTAAATCCTATTAAAAAGTCACCATAAAATCAAAATGGACAGTTCTTATTTTTTTCATGAAATATTGCAGCATTAATTATAAATGATTTATCCTTTCACATCATTATTTTTGTAAAATCCATGTTCCCTCATAATAATAATAATAATTAAATAAAAATAACTTCCTCTCCCTCTTGGAATGACATCTCTTCTCTGATGGACAAAATCAAGTCCCACCCTTCATTTTTTCTTGTTCGAGAAGTCGTTTCACTTGTATATACATCACAATAGGCAAGAAAAAACTATCGCAACTTCCATTTCATGGCAACTTTAATGTTTAATCCTTTTGCTATGTTATTATTTTATTTATTTATTTAGGACTAAGCAAAATCTCTTTAGAGGAAGCAAAACTTTCATTTCTTCATCGAACAGAAACTAAAAACAATATGTAGTGTTAGTAAATTTAGGAAGTAAGCTAGGAGCTTTGGAAATATGTTGCCTCAATTGATTACTGATTTTTGAGATCAGATAATCAAGATGTAATAGCTGCTATCTTAGACATTCAAAGTCACTAGCTCCCAATATAGGATGTTAGGATATTAGACATTGATTGAAAAAGTGTGCAGTGTGACCTACAAAAATTCTTGCTACATGGATTAAACTAGTGTTCCATTATTGCAGGACTGTACACATTAAAACGCAAAGGCTAATCCCAACTAAAGATTAAAATTAAAATAGACCAACAAAAAAGTATCTACACTCAGTCATAAGTAATGAAAGCAGGTCCCCCACTGGCAATGCTATAATAAAAAAACACATAAACACATATTATGTTTTGTTTGTTTGTTTGTTTGTTTTTATCATTATAGCATTGCCAGTGGGGGGCCCAATAAGGATGTGGTATTGCAACATTTATGCATAGTTACGAAACTACACATTGCAACAAAAGTGTGACATTTCAAAATAGCATTTATTTATAACCTTCAAATGGCATCATAAAATGTTATAATGAAATTAAGAAAATGCAATCACTCATATGTGAATAATTCAGGTGTGCGCATTAACTTTTTGGCCTGTATTAAGTGATAGAAGTCATTTTTGTGAACTTACTTCCAGGTTTCCCTCGAACACTAGCTCAGGCTGAAGCCCTAAACAGTGCATGTGATCTGGATGTAGCCATCAACCTCAACATCCCTCTGGAAACATTGAAGGAAAGACTGCGACATCGCTGGATACATCCACCCAGTGGGAGAGTGTATAATATGTGCTTCAATCCTCCCCGTGTCCAGGTGAAAATCCTAGTTTTTATTGTTTCTGCACTGAAACCTTAATTCAGAAGTCTTATTATTTAAACTCGTACTACTCAGTCTGACTCCTCCTTGGCTCCAAAAGCAGGTTGAGCAACAACATCAATGTATAGCACGTTATGCTCCTGTTAAATTGAGTAAATATAGTATTGTGTCATAAAATATGCACTGCATTTTGAAGCAAAACAGGAATTTCTAGGGAGCAAGCATTTTTGTGCACTTTCTACCTGATTTGGCCCATACAAACAGTTTTATTGGTATGAATTAATGTGTTTAGGTTTATTTACTGATATTAATAATATTTTGAATTGAATAAAATGAGTTAATTTAGATGTTACCATTTTTTTAAGTGTGGCTGTGTACTTAAGTTACTATTTCACAAATGGGAGTTGTGTTCACACTGAAGCTGAAACCTAATTTTCTTCAAATGGAAAACACCATTTGCTTCTGTGTAGTAGAAAGTTAAAGGGTTAGTTCACCCAAAAATGAAAATAATGTCATTTATTGCTCACCCTCATGCCGTTCCACACCCGTAAGACCTTCGTTCATCTTCGGAACACAAATTAAGATATTTTTGAATGAGGCCTGCATCGCCAGCAATAACACTCCCTTTTTTAATGCCCAGAAAGCTACTGAAGACATATTTAAAACAGTTCATGTGAGTACAGTGGTTCAACTTTAATATTATAAAGCGACGAGAATACTTTTTGTGCGCCAAAAATAACAAAATAGCGACTTTATTCCACAATATCTAGTGATGGGCGATTTCAAAACACTGCTTCATGAAGCTTTACAAATCTTTTGTTTCCAATCAGTGGTTCAGAGTGCCAAAATCACATGATTTCAAGGCATCGTTACATTGTGTTTTGAAACTTCAATAGTTCACATGACTTTGAAAGTTTGATACACACTCCGAACCACTGATTCGAAACAAAAGATTTGTAAAGCTTCAAAGCTTCATGAAGCATCTGGGCATTGAAAAAGGGAGTGTTATTGCTGGCGATGCAGGCCTTACTGAGTCATCGGATATGATCAAAAATATCTTAATTTGTGTTCCGAAGATGAATGAAGGTTTTACGGGTGTGGAACAACATGAGGGTGAGTAATAAATGACATAATTTTCATTTTTGGGTGAACTAACCCTTTAAATTTTCCATTTTAAATGACACTACCCTTATAAACCTCATCCACCTTCTTGCAGAGTTTAGTTCCAGCATTAAAGACCCCTGAACCAGCTAATAAAGGTCTTTGAAATTACTTCAAAATTACAACCAGGTGTTTTGCAGCAGGGTTGGATCTAAACTCTGGCCCTCTAGGAGTAGGACTTGGTACACCCCTGGTGTAAAGGGCTTTGTTTAGCAAAAATCTTGTGGAAAAACCTTTAAAGTGTTAGTTCATCCAAAAATGAAAATTCTGTCATTTATTACTCACCTTCGTGTCCTTCCACATCCGTAAGACCTTCATTCATCTTCGGAACAGAAATTGAGATCTTTTTGATGAAGTCTGAGCGGTTTCTGTCCCTCCATAGAGATCCAACACAACTACCACTCCAAAGTCCAGAAAGGTAGGAAAGACATCATTAAAGTACTCCACGTGACTCCAGTGGCTTAAACTCAGTTTTATGAAGCGACGTGAGTACTTTGTTTGTGCAAAAAAAAAAAAAAAACCCAACATAATTTATCACTTTATCCAAAGCGTGTTCACACAACAATGGCAGCTCTCGCTTGAACACAACACGCATGCGTCGTGACTCGTGAAGCTCTCGTGAACGCGCATTGCAGATCAATATTTTTGTAAGTAAAGTAGTAAATGATGTTTTTTTGCGCAAACAAAACGCTCGCTTCATAAAATTGAAATTAAACCACTGGAGTCACATGGAGTACTTTAATGATGTCATTCCTACCTTTCTGGACCTTGGAGTGGTAGTTGTGTTGGATCTATATGGAGGGACAGAAACCTCTCAAACTTTATCAAAAAGATCTTAATTTGTGTTCCAAAGATGAACAAAAATCTTACAGATGTGGAACGACACGAGGGTGAGTAATAAATAATTCACTGCTCGTCCATTTATGCACGTCATGCTTATACAATGTAAGGTGGTTCTTAGAGCCCACTGGTCTAAATGCAGACTTGCTCAGATTAATCCAACCATTGATCCAGAATGTGGCAGGTGTCACTTGGAACCAGCCACACTAACTCATATGTTTTGGACTGGCCCAGCTCTCCTCATTTTAAGGGTCGGTATTTGATTCTTTTTCAGCTATTACCTCCGTAGATACTCCAGCATCACCTTTTGTTGGACTTTTTGGGGTGTTGGCCATCGGTCTTTTGCTGCCCACTTATTTTACAAATTTTGTTGCTTTTATCTTTTCAGTGAACTACAGTATTTTTATTAAAATTTGGCAGCCCTTTCTTGCACATTTTAAAACTCTCCAACTTGATCTAGACCAGTGGTTCCCAAACCTGTCCTGAAGGACCCCCAGCACTGCACATTTTGTATGTCGCCCTTATCTGACACACCTACTTCAGGTCTTGCAGTCTCCACTAATGAGCTGATGAGTTGAATCAGGTGTGTTAGATGAGAGAGACATCCAAAATGTGCAGTGCTGGGGGTCCTCCAGGACAGGTTTGGGAACCACTGATCTAGACTATATGTGACCCGAGACCACAAAACCGTTAGGATAGGATAATATTTGGCCGAGATACAACTATTTGAAAATCTGAAATAAGAGGGTGCAAAAAAATCAAAATATTGAGAAAACTGCCTTTAAAGTTGTCCAAATGAAGTCCTTAGCAATGCATATTACTTACAAAAATAAAATTTTGATATATTTATGGTAGGAAATTTACAAAATATCTTCATGGAACATGATCTTTACTTAATATCCTAATAATTTTTGGCATAAAAGAAAAATCGATAATTTTGACCCATACAATGTATTTTTGGCTATTGCTACAAATATACCTGTGCGACTTGACTGGTTTTGTAGTCCAGGGTCACATATATGCATGTGTATAAATAGGGATGTATGTATGTTTTTTACATTTCACTATTGTTGTTATCATTTTTTATATTATTTTGTTTTATTTATTTATTTTTTTTCCTTTGGCTCTTTCTTAAGCCTTTTTTGTTGTTGTTCATAATGATTCTAAAATGTTTAAATCATAAACAAAAAAAAATAGTTATCTTTATTTTACTCTTTTGTGTACTTTTTGAGTAAAATAAAGTTGAGTAAAATGAAGATAAACAATTTTTATAATTTTTTTTTAGCTGTGTTACATGATCTTTGGTTACACCTGTCTTTAATGTACTTACATAAAAAAAAAAAAATGTTAGGTTATTGTTAACCTTGCTAATTTCTGTTGTGTTTGCAGGGGATAGATGACCTCACAGGAGAGCCATTGATTCAACAGGAGGATGACAGACCAGAAGCCCTGGTGGCCAGACTGAGACATTACAAAGATGTTGCCAAACCTGTCATAGATTTCTATAAGTAAGCTCATAACACATTTATAGGAATTACCGTTTCATTTTGGAATGAAATGCAAAACTGACCCAGTGTGCTTATGATTATACTTCTATGACTCTGAATCAAATGAACAAATGACTTGTGTACCTTGTACCTTATTTACTAACAGCAATGTAATTCTGTGTACCATTTAAGGGCTAAAGGCATCCTGTACACTTACTCAGACACAGAGACTGATCGGATCTGGCCGAATATCAGCACACTTCTCAGCACAAAGATCCCCACCATCCAATCAGATGCACGGTGTGCTTCAACTCACTGAGGAAATCCTCTGACGATCTTATATCCAACGTGGCCTCATCTCAGAGGAATTACTGATTGACCACATAGATTTCCAAAGATTCCATGTTATTTTTATGATTGCAGCTTGTCTGTTAGCAATATGAAGAATATTACTGTACTATCTTTGATTATTTCAATTGTTGAAAAGACTCCATACATTTCTAGAACTTGCTCTCCAATTTTATAAAGTGTTGTTGGTTCCTAGATTTGATTCAGAGTGCACAGATTTAATTAGGTGTAATTAAATCACAAATGAATAATAAGTGAAGGGTAGACGCATGTGACTTTGTCTCAGTGAATGAGAAACTGCTCAAGCATTCCAAATGAGATTCTAGCCAGATTCAATTATTTCTGAGGAGGCTTTACTTTATATTGACTGTCGTGTTTGCATTTCTCACATATTTCATTGTAGTGTTATCATGCTACTACACAACATAAGGAATGCTATAATTATGTTTATGTGTTTTACGGGCTCTATAATCCAAATATGCCACATATGCCTTGGAAAAGTACAATTTCTTAAACTGTTGAAATTGCTATTGTGGACACCAGGCCTTATTGTTTAAAATATGTTGATAGAATGTTTAACTGTGTTAAAAAATCAATTGTAACACTATAGAAAATGGCTGTATATAAGTATAATGTGATGAAATAACCCTATTTCATATCAAATGTTTGCTAAACACTGCCTCTTTTTTGGTGAATACTGTTCGGCATTGCTTTTTTAAGAGCCATATCTGAGAGAACTTTTGATAAGAATCTAGTGAGGTTACATGATTATATATTGTAACTATTTGTAAATTAATAACTGTGACTGTGTTTAGCCATAACAACAGTGATATCTTTTTTATCCAGAAGATTAAAGCACAGATTTACCAGAAACCACAGATTAAATTACAATTAGATTAAAATTTGTCGTCAAAACAGAGAGAAGATAAAGGATTTCGAAGTGTTAGGCACACATGACCTTGTGATACTTATCAAACTATCTTTATTTGTCTCTGTTTACTTTTCTTTTATTCTTTCTTGCTTCCCATTCTCTCTATCTCTCTCTCATTTTCTGTTTCAGTCCTATATACCAGCCAATAAGGGTTGGAGAAAACACTCATAATAATTCTACGCCCTCTTGTTGTGCAATACCATATACAAGAATTTACATGCCTGAGCTTTCCTTTTTTTCCCCCAAAGAAAATAAACTTATTTTCTCAGAAATGTGAAGTGTATTCTTTTGTACTGAATCTTTATTATTCATTCTTTTGGAAATTGGTCTTTGGCCACCCACAATACACATAAAACGTATTCACAACACATAAAACATAATACACATAATATTCAATAAACTAATTGACAGTGGAACAAAGAATGTCCTTAAAATACTTTTTATTTGTTCTATCTGCCCTAGTGCCTTCATGATGTCATTTTTGACAATTTATTAAAGAGGGTGTGAAAGATCATGAACATTAATTTATTTCACCCACTGTAGTTCTTTATGACAAGGACTTTTTTGGAGGAAGCTGCTGTATATATAATAGGCTATATTGTATAAGGATTATTATTATTATTATTATTAGCGTTATAGATGCAAAAACGTCCTACGTAAAAGCGACGTCACGTCTGACCAGCCGTTGAGAGGACTGTCCTCATTCGTTTATGTACGAATCCTACTACGGCGAAGGGCGGGCTTATGAATATTAATTAGGTAAAATGACAGAACGCTGCCAGAGGACGTTTATGGAGCAACGTCACCATAATCTAATAAATATTCATGATCAAAGCCTCAGCCATAGTAGCACGTACCATCTGCGGCTGTAGTCTGTGCGCGGCATCAAGGAAGTCCCGAAACGTACAAAAAAGGTGTCATTGATGAACGGAGTCTCAGTATGACACGCATCTAAAATGATCATTATCTCACCTCGCATAAAAAAATTGATAAGTCAGATGGCTTAATATTACTAAAATAAAACTACAAAAATAAATAAATAAATTAAAAAAAAAAATCAGTGATAGATTTGACTCCATTTCAAAAATCCATTCCGCGATTTCCTAAATATGAACGGAATGGTTCCGTGCATATTTTGTATAGTTATTGAACATTTAAAAAAATAAAAATAATATATCCATAAAAATAATATATCCAATCCAATCTACTAATCTAGATCAAATTGACGGTCCTTGTGAATTTACCTTGTGGGCTTTGATTCGATGATGCTGAAGTAGCTCATCGTTGCTGCAACTACAGTATCTGTTCGTGCGCTTATTCGAAACGCAGCACGATTCGCTGGGACGTGCGCCAATCTGACCTTTGACAGCTAGCGAATGACAAATGAAAGGTCAGCGTTTCTGACAGCAGCTGGGGCATCGGAGAATGAGAGACAGTGCATCGAAAGGTAGGAAGAAAATGCTGTTTAGATACAACTGAATGTATTTATTATTAGTAGCGGTAGTCATACAGCATAGAATGAGACACTTCGATCTTACGTAGTGAAATGTTATTAATAGCCTATATATAAACCGTTGTGGCTGTCGTGATGTCATAGTGGACCGAGAGGATGGATTTTTATCCTTATCTGCATTGATAAACAAGTATTACGTTATGTATAGTGCCATAGGTGTTTTGTTTTGATGTGCTCTTCGTCATGTTAACATCTCTGCGGTATAATATCGCGGTTGGACATTTTTATATGCCGCCAGGCCTGATTTAAGAAAGAATAAGCTACATGAGTCACGACAAGCAAAGCAGATCAGCTGATCGGACGCGTTTCTAGACTGATGCATAGGAGGTGGTGATGGTTTAGAAATCCTCATTGCTTACCATTATTATTTCTTCTGATAAACTGAGATTTCCACAAAAGATGCACGACGGCCATGCTGAAAAATCCAATCTTAAAATGTTAGTTGGTAGCCTAGATGTTTTTTAGCTGGTCTAAGATTGTCATATTAGCAGGTGCTAGCTGGTCCTTTAGCTGTTTGACAAGATATGGTCCAAAAACAGCTTGACCATCTTAAGCTGCTGTGATTGTTTATGATTGTTTATCTATTATGATTTATTTTGATTGTTTTTTATTTTGCTTTTATAAGAAGGCCAGCTAATGTACATATATATATATATATATATATATATATCAGTATCACTAGTCATGACATGTAAATAATAATACAGTATCGTACAATATATCATGGGAAACATGTTAATAACAATTGAGAGAATAAAAAAAGATAGTCTGTTAATTTACCTGGTGTTTCCTTAGTTTGTTTTTAATCCACACAGTATTTTGTAAGTTTGATCCACTGATAAGCAATGATAAGCTCTTCATTCCCTCTGGAAAATGGAAGTGTGGCACAAAATTATTTGTCCTCATCTTATACATTTTTCTCTCTAGAGCTGTATGTGTTTAATGGGGAAAAAAATCACAGAAATCTCAATTTGATCAATGGCAAAGAAAAAGTTATGTGCTTTAGTTTTAGTGCTCTTAATGTGTCATCTATGATAAGCACGAGGTCAGTTTTATGATGGTATTAAAGGTTAAGGGAAATCCCTTGCATCATCATGCAAGGAGCTGCTGAAGGGTACGCTCCCTGTTGCCATGGAGGCAATGTTGCACAAAATCCTCAATGTTGTCCTCACAGTCTCGCCTTAAGCCGGGCACACATTTAACGACTAGCTAAAACATTCTAAGACTGAGCTCGACACACAGCGATTGTTTCCTGCGACTGAAGCAGATTTAAATACTTACACACGGAATTTGAACACCGACTGTAATCGCCGACTGAACGCAACTGGCTCTGACTGGACGCGTTTGAGCGCGATCAGTCATCACAAGTATCAATTTACATTCATAATCGGCCTTACAATCGTTAAGTGTGTCCCTGGCTTTAGAATGGGACACACTTGAAGTCAGATGAAGTCACATCATTTAGCTGAATTTATCTAATGTCTATTTTGTGAATTTAATGTGAATTTATCTGTAATAAGCCTATTATATATTACCAACTGCAAAGACCTAGTCATCCTAGGTGTATATGACTTTCTTCTTTCAGACAAATACAATCAGTGTCATATTAATAATCACCCTAATGCTCCAAAGCTTTATAATGGCAGCGCACGGAAACCCCCTGTTTGAAGCTCAAAAAAGTGCATCCATCCATCATAAACATACTCTACATGGCTCTGTGGGTTAATAAAGGCGAAGCGATACGTTTGTGTAAAAAAAATATCCATATTTAACAAGCTATAAAGTAAAATAACTAGCTTCCGCCAGACTACCGTGGTTTTTTCCGTGCACTGCCATTATAAAGCTTTGGAGCATAAGGGTGATTATTAATATAACTCCGATTGTATTTGTATGAAAGAAGAAAGTCATATACACCTAGGATGGCTTGAGGGTGAGTAAATCATAGGGTAATTTTCATTTCAAAGGGAACTAATCCTTTAACTCTATAAGGTGTCTGAAATGGTTAATGCAATGCAATTAACTTCTTTTAAGCAAGCCGCTACAATGCAAGCTTTTATTATGTTAAAAATTATTCCAAACTCAGCCTTGAATCCAAGTCCATTTCATTCAGCCGTAGAGAATGTGAGGCATTTTAGCTTTGTTAATAGTTTTATCAAATTCGTTGCAGTTTGTGAATATGATGACTGTCTCTCAAACATATTAAAACAAGAAGAGAAAAGATCTTAAATAGGAAAAAAAAATCTGTTTGTTGTGTATTGCCTCCAGCTCAGTCTTGCTTTTTACAGAAGTTTTGAACTGAACTACTAGATCTGGTTATAAAGTATAGTGAGATTTTTTGATAAAGACTCTTGTAATATTGTCGGTGACTGATTATCACACATTTACAAGTTACAGGTCTTGAAAATGATCACATGATGTGTTAAAAAACAACCTGTGAGTGTAACATTAACTCCTAGACAAGCCCTATAAGCCTTTCAGTTGAACTAAACTGTTTTACTAGTTAATAATTTAAATTGACAGTTACAAGTTACAATGATTGCTGTTGTTGCTGGTGTTTTCTTCCAGGAAATTTAATGTGCATATGCTTGTTCACCATTTTCTCAGCTGCTGATTCTCATTGTATATACTGAAATGATGACATTGACATGCTCTTGCCCTTCAAATGGTACTATGGGATTCCAGCAATACCATAATTTATTTCTGTATTTCCAAAGATTTGTATTTTAAGTGTCCAATGATGTCCTCCAGCTGACCCAGGGTCAGTTTTATTTATCGCTTTTATAATGGTAAAGGTAAACAAATAAATTGGAGTTAGCATTAAATTGGTAATTAATGGCAGACAGCATCTAGAGCCTTTCTCTCAGTGACACTTCCTACATGCTGTGTTCTCAGTCTCACTCTTCTCAAAGGGTTGCCCAGGCTCCAGCTCTCTTATGAGAAAGCATGTAGCCCCAGTGGCTGCCAAGCAAGGGGGCTGCATGAAGGGAAGCATCAAGTAGCTCAATTAGAGATAAATCATCCTTCCTGAGAGGAAGTCTTGGATGGCCTGACTTCCACTGGCAAAGCACTCAACGCTATATCAGAGTTACCCATAGACAATAAAGCCATAAAAACGAATTTTTGTGCACAGAAAACAATGCAAAGCCCACTCAATAACAGCAACATTTATTTGCAGTCCACAGATACAGCCGAGACAAATTTAGGTTTGAACTAAACAGCTATACAAGTTGGTCTTTAATGGGAAAGAAAGATTTAAAGCGTTAGTTCACCCAAAAATGAAAATTCTGTCATTTATTACTCACCCTCATGCCATTCCACACCCGTAAGACCTTCCTTAATCTTCGGAACGCATATTGAGATATTTTTGTTGAAATCCGATGGCTCCGTGAGGCCTGCATAGGGAGCAATGACATTTCCTCTCTCAAGATCCAATAATTTACTAAAAACATATTTAAATCAGTTCATGTGAGTACAGTGGTTCAATATTAATATTATAAAGCGACGAGAATATTTTTGGTGCGCCAAAAAAAAACAAAATAACGACTTATATAGTGATGGCCGATTTCAAAACACTGCTTCATGAAGCTTCGGAGCGTTATGAATCAGCGTGTCAAATCAGTGGTTCGGAGCGCCAAAGTCATGTGATTTCAGCAGTTTGGCGGTTTGACACGCGATCCGAATCATGATTCGATATGTTTTTAGCACATTATTGGATCTTGAGAGAGGAAATGTCATTGCTGGCTATGGAGGCCTCACTGAGTCAACGGATTTCAACAAAAATATCTTAATTTGTGTTCCGAAGATTAACGAAGGTCTTACGGGTGTGTAACGGCATGAGGGTGAGTAATAAATTACATTATTTTCATTTCTGGGTGAACTAACCCTTTAAAGGATTAGTTCACTTTCAAATGAAAATTAGCCCAAGCTTTACTCACCCTCAAGCCATCCTAGGTGTATATGACTTTCTTTTTTTCTGATGAACACAATCAGAGAAATATTAATAAATATCATGACGCATCCGAGCTTTATAATGGCAGTGAGTGGGGGTGGGGGGGTGTAATAAAAGTCTTCTGAAGCAAAGCGATGTGTTTGTGTAAAAAAAATATCCATATTTAACAGGTTATGAAGAAAAATATCTAGCTTCCGCCAAACCGCATTCTGTATTCAACTTATGACGAAAGTGTCGAACTCTTGCAGTTCAAAAAACTTACGCTACGTCCTACACCTTCCCTATTAAACTTACGGAAAAAGCTTAACTGACGTGACGCCAGTTCCGTTTTTCCGTAAGTTCAATACGGAAGGCGGTCTTGCGGAAGCTCGATATTTTACTTCATAACTTGTTAAATATGGATATTTTTTTTTTACACAAACGCATCGCATCGCTTCGCTTCAGAAGGCCTCTATTAACCCCCTGGAGCCGTGTGGAGTATGTTTATGATGGATGGATGTGGATGGAAGCACTTTCTTCGTCTCATACTCATTGATCCTACTCACTGCCATTATAAAGCTTGGATGCGTCAGGATATTTATTAATATATCTCTGATTGTGTTCATCAGAAAGAAGAAAGTCATATACACCTAGGATGGTTTGAGGATGAGTAAAGCCTGGGGTAATTTTCATTTGAAAGTGAACTAATCCTTAAAATTAAATTTTGTGTAATTTTTTATTACACTGTGTAATTTTGTAATGTGTAATTTTCATTACACTTTTTTATTTTATTGTTTTCATGACAGCACATTTTCCCTCCTAAATAGTCTATAATGTGTCTGGACATTTTAAATGTATTTATTTATTTTATTCTTAATGATGAGTCACATTAATGCAATACAGTAACAGTGAACAAATCTATAATAATGTTATAAAAATTACTGTAATGCAATGATTAAAAAATAAAATCAGCTAAAAATAAAGAAAATAATGTAGAAATGCACAATATCATTTCTTTTTTCTTTTCATGTCATTTGAACTATTTGAATGAACTTATGATCTGTTAATGTTTGATAATATTATCAATCAATTATAGATTTATTATAAATTTATGTCATTTGAATAATGAGGTATAAAACAGGCACTGGATGTGGATTGAGGGTGCAGAGTGGGCTGCTAACTGACTGCATTGATTGGCTGCTGGCTCTGTGTGTGTGCAGCGTAGTAAATGCGGCGCTTGATGACACACCGCCCTCTTCTCTCCTGCAGCTAGCGGCCGTATGTAGCGGGGCAGCCTGCTGGAAAGCACATTATTCCCACCCTCCGAGCTCCAATACAGAACATGTGCATTCCCCTAGTCTCTTGAAATCGTCGTTGTCGTACGTCTATGTGATTCCCAGTTGTGCTCATGAGCCTGCTAGGTGGCTACAAGAAAAAGAGCAGTTATGATGGCTACGAATCTTTGCAGCTGGTCGATAGCAGCGGAGACTTCTGCACCGGGGGACGAAGCGGCGGCGGCAGCGGTTTGACGGCAGTGACCCTCGGCAGCGTTAAGACAGGCCCCGCGCGACAGGACGACTACAGCACCATGGACAGCTCAGGTATGAAAACCGCGTCGACCGGATGGCGCTTGCAGGCCAGCCGCTCCTTCATTTGATACGCATCAAACAACCTGTGTTGTGTTTGTTTTCAAGTCATGCTAATTTCATGTAAGAATCCTCTGTGGAAGATTAAATATTAGTTGTCGATATCCGCCGGAAGCATGTGCTTCGTGTCGTCTGTTCGTGTGCTGTGTCATGACAATTGATCAAAGTCACAGAGCTGGCGTATTGGAAGCTACAGTAACTACTTTGATTGTTAGTTGACAGATTAGCTATTGAAATTCGAGTTTTGTGAACTAGATATATCTGCATAAATGACGTTTGTTGTTGCCTCATGCATTGGTGTGCTATGCAGTTATGCCATTTTCTTTGGACGTGCATGTAGTTGGGCTTCTTGCATGCAGTTTCATATGGACTAGGATAGCAATACCTTAAATAGAGTTTGGATGTCTGTATTACAATACTGGGATTGCTCCTGTTTTAATGCAGTGGTCTGGGATGAAAGGTGGCCTTCAAGACTGAGACATGAGGCAGAGCTAGTGTCAGGTGCATTTAGTCCTAGCTGGTGTCTGCTTCAGTCTGGTGTTTTTGCATGTGTGTGAGAAAAAGAGAATTTATATAGCCTACACTCACATTGGTTTTTTGTTAAACTTACAGTAAAGAACAAAATGAAAGCTGTGCTTGCCAGAACTTAACCATTAAAACACAGTGAAGAGGCTACAAGCATTACAGGACGGCAGTTTTGGTCACTATATATTTTACGGTTCCTACATAACTGTATATTAAATTACATAATGTTAACATACAATGCAAAAAGTGGTAATCTGCATTTGTCATCTTAAAGAACTATTTACTTGATTTAAGCAATAAAAATTTAGTTTTTATGATATTATTGTTGGTATTATTATTGTGAAGTAATGTATTTAGGTTAAAATCACTTAAAATTAATCACTTTTCAGTGTATTTTAGCTATTAAAATCTGTTAATTTCTTTAAAGTTTACTGTTAACAACACATTGATTGTGATTTAAACAAGTTAAAACAAGTTGATCAAAAGTTGGCTTTCCGTTTACCACAGTCAATTAAAAAAATACTAAATAGCACCAAATAAATAATTCAGATAATGATTAAATTATTATAAATTACATAAAACGTCTACTCTCACAAATTATAACTGATAACATAACAGATGAAACACAACTTAAAAAAAAACAATAATATCTAAACAAATGTGATGGATTGTGCAAGGAAAGCACCTTTCCCCATTGATTATAAGGCAGTACTTTTTCCTCTATATGAAAACTATTTCAAAATATTTTACCTTAAAAGTATGCACATTGCTTTGTTGAATATATTTTTATTTTACAATATTTTACTGTAAATCCTCATTTAGTTTTCTTTTCATATATGGCATGGTTAAACATCTGCTTTCTTCTTATGTCTTTATTGAAAAGACAGTTCTGGCAGGTCACTTACAATGAACTATAACAGTAGTTTCATCATAAGGCAGGACCAGCTTACTTTAATGTTGTGTGAGTGTTGTAAGGCATTGCTGGGTTGTTGATTCTGTGGCTGCTTCATTGCAGTGGTCATGTTTTTTAGCATGAAGCTGTGCAATTAGAGTGAGATTCTAATATAAGCTAATTTTAGAGAAAATACTGACCTTGATCAAACCTCTGTTCATTTAGTTTCATAATTATTCACTTTGAATTTTATGAAGGAATTTTGAATGTTTTAAATTGCTGCTTTAAAAGACAGTAGCTTTGTATGAGCCTGTAGGTGATCTATAATTGAAAAGCCAGTCGGGTCTTGTAACAAGACACACAAGCACACAATTATACACACCAACACACAGGGGGCTGCACATCACAGAGCCTCTGTGGCTCAATTCTGCTGAATTAAAGGAACAAAAGAAAGGAGGATTGTGATGGTGATAGAGAATAAAAGAGCAAATGTGTTAGGAACCCATTCTTTTATATTACAAATCCACTGATCTGATCTTTGTGGCCAGGACAGCCCCCTCTCTCTCTGACACACACATACAAGCACTCTTAGGCTCTTTGTGCGATTAAAGGGACATTAGTAGGAGTTCAGAGACTCTGTGCTCTGTGAGAAGGGCAGCCTTGGACTTTGAAGTCAACTACACTCCTGCGTAGTTGTTCACTCAGTATAGAGATCCTCTGTACCTTAATGGCGAGTCTGACAGGAAGCCCACTCTCTGGCCGGGCCCACTACTAAAACATTGCCAGGCCACCCTGCTCTTCTAGCTACAACAACAAGTTGGAGGCAGAAAAGTGCTGACATGGTTTTTCACTGTTAACTCACTGTCAAAAATATTCACATTATATAGAGCGTTAGTTCTAAAAGCGTCTTTATCCATTGACAGTAATTCAAAATGACATGTATATTTGACTTTAATTAAAATTATATATTTGTAAAATTATAAAATTATTTATATATATGTTGCAAGCAACATTTCACTGATATTTCATTATAGTACAGTAGATATTTTATCTGTGCCCACTTTTTTGGATGCTCTTACATTTTTCCTAGTCTATAATATTACATCTAAGAATGAGGCAAAATGTAAAAAAAAAAACACTGCCACATAAAGAAGACGTGTTAATTCTAATCATATGTTTCTGATCCCTCTGAGAACTATTTCCCCCACAGAATGTTTCATCTCAGCACATTTGAACACACTGAACACTACTCACTTACAGCCTTCTCTAAAGTCAGCTCTTTAGAATGTAAGACATTTATTCTGAGTGTAAGTGCACATGTGTTTAGCTGCAAAGAAGAGGTCTTAAATGAACAGAAATGTCTGTAAATTACTGTATGGGTTTCACAGCAGGGTAAGGCAAGGATGAAGGATATTGCAGTTTTAACTTTTGTTTAACAAAAAAATAACGCTAAATAGAACTATAAATGGAACACAGGAGCAGGAGAACTGTAACTTTGTTACAGTTACATTTGATCACTTAAATTCACATTATTTTATTTCATTCTAATAAAACAGTCACGAGTGCTGAATTACTACTCTTACAAATCTTTGACGAATTAAAATTGTGGGGTAACGCAGCACAGTTTTACTTGATCAAAACAATCATACAAAATACATTTGAGTGTGTTGAAAGTTATGTTAACGTTACTCTGCGCGTTTGCTTGGTGGCTGCTATGAGACACTTGTTGCACATTGCAGTAAGCTAGATCAGTATTAGAATATCATAATAATAAAAGCTGGATAACTTTTGTTGCTGAATGGCATGCAATTCATTTGAAAATATATTGTATGGTGGAGAAAATGCTATATTACTGTTACTACAAATCAAGCGTAGCGTTAGTTCTGTCAGGTCACGTTAGTCAAGCTTACTCGCGGTAATTAGTTTTCTGTCGATAGAAGTATCCAAACAGTTGCTCACCTGTCTAAGACTAGAGGACACTTTGGGGAACGCCTTTAGTGTGACTGGTGTCTGAAGCACGTCACTACTGGTACGACCATGAGTATAAATGGGCACCTGTAATAGACGTTATCAACGTCTTTGTCTGAAGGAGACGTAGACAGGCAGGCCCGATGCATGGCAGAAAGACGCAGTGTCTCGTTTCCCTTCTCATGGAACCATGGTTACATATGTAACCTGATATGTTCCCTTTCGAATGGGAACTCGCACTGCATCTAGAGGACATTTTGGGGAGCAAAGCTGCCATGCTGAGGGAATGACTGCCAAAATGGCTGTGGCAAGCACATTACAAAACTCAACGGACTTACATGGCGGAGTCAGATTCCCTTACTCAGGACCACGGAACTGTCAGTGATATAATTCCCTACAGCCACCACCCAAACTCCAAGCCTTCTACTTTAGACAGACAGAGCTAAAAGGTCTGTTAATGCTAGCCTCAGAGCCAGACATTATCTTTAAGGGGAACTAGCACAGAAAACAAAGGTTTCCTCACCTGTCACTCATAACCTAAGGGAGTTGTCTGCTTAAGGACCCGCTAACTGGGGGAGACAGCCTTGGTAAAACTCCTAAAGGGACTGTCTGCTTAAAAGACCCAGCCTGTGAGGAGATGGCCACAGCTTCAGGAATACATAAGGAAGCTAGCCTACTTAGAAACCCGCAAAGGGGGAGGCATGAACCTTACAAATATAGGGGGATCTGGTTCAACCCCTAAATGCCACAGGGGAGCATTTTGTATCGAAATGCTCCACCCTGCCTGACCTAGGGTCAGCATCTCGCACAACCAACTGAAAAGGAGTGCTCAACCAGTGAGAAGGGATGCAAGCGCGGGCAAAAAGCCAATTCTCACCAGGGCCAGAGATGGGTTTTCTGGGGAACTGAGGACTCAGCAGAAAGACCCTCCAATGCTCACCCAAGACAGTGATGTGCTGAAAAGCACAGAGGGTAATACTGGTGCATCTCCCTGATGTCAGCCAGGTTAACAGATGTCTTTCCGTGGCCACCATTGCTGCCATTGAGCGACCAATAGCAGAAGCTGTTTGTTTGGTGGCCCGGAGAGCAAGTGGTATGGCGCAGCTCGGTGACCGTTTCAGGAAAAAAGGCCTTGGCTGTCATCCAGATCTTTCAGCAGGTCCTCCTGGTAGGCTTGCAACACAGCCATAGTGTGCAAAGCCACGCCAGCCTGACCTGCATCCGCTTACGCCCTGCCGTTTAACCGTGATGTAACTCATAAAGGCTTTGTTGGCAGGGTTGGAGTCCTCAACATCAATGTCTCTCCCATAGTAAGATAGCTCGCAAGTGCATCTTCCATAGGGGGCATCGATGCATATCCGTGCTCACGCATCCCCTCAACATTCGCGTAATTTGAATGATGAAAGAGAGTACGAGCCGAATATGGTTTCTTCCAGGACCTCTCCACTTCAGCGTAAAGGTCCAGGAGAAACGGAAGACTCACAGGAGCTGCATATTTACGGCCAGATAAAAAAAAATGCTTGTCTAAACGCCTCTGAGCGATCTGCGGCATCTCGCGCTTCTAAAAGAGATCTGATGCACAGGCCATAACTTCCAGCAGTTCCTCGTACATGGGGCAGGCAGGCTGAGAAGACTTTGACAGCGTTTCATCATCCTCAACAGCCACATCCTGCTCTTCCTGGCTGAAAGCCAAAAGAGCGCTGTCTGCTAGATTGGATGACTTGTTCAAAGAAAGTACATCCTCATCTAGCAGATCAACTGAGTGAGTGGCAGAGGAACGAGAAATAGACATACCTTGATTGAATTCTTCCATCAACTCAACCTGCGATCCCCACAATCTGAGTTTCTGCTGGACCTCGGCTGCAGCAGGTCCCAAATCATGGGTTGCAGACTGTCCTAATTCCCTCGAAAGGGACAGATGTGAAGGGACAGAATGCATGAGAACAGAACGCGCGTGATCCAAGACACGTGACCAAGACAAATAACGCACAAGTCGTGTATATCGTCCGGTGTCAGAAAATGCTGAAACGGTGGCACACACTTCCTAAAAAATGCTTGTCAGAGGATGCAGCCATTATCGCCTTGAAAACACGTTCAAAACAAACAGTCTCCTGAAGACAAAAAAGCTGATGACATCTACCAGTACCAGTAGTGACATCACAGACTGTTGTTGGATAATGACATTGTTGAATTTTTACTAGAGATGCACTGATGTATCAGCCAACAATCGGTATCGGCCGATAAAAGCTATTATTAGCCATCGGCCGATTGTTTAAAAACTGCCGATGATCAGGGCCGATTATATCCTGTCAATCAAAAGGTGATTAATAATCGCAAAAAGCTTTGTGCTTCGTTACTTCTGATAAGAATAAAAGTTTCAATTTTCAAATTCTATCCATTTTATCATGAAATTCGAACAATAAATGGCGCTTTGACACTCTTAAATGTGACATGTGAGATCACTGTAATGCCTTAGTTCAGGCAGCAGCGCAGAGCGCGAGTCTTTTCTTCCTCTTCAATACAAGTTATATCTTGAAAAACATGCATGAACATCAAAGGTATGTTGAAAGATATAGTACAACTTATCGGTATCATGTCTCATGTAATCACTTTATTTGTGTTTCACTAGAGAGGAGCTTATTTACTGTTAATTATATGTTTGTGTAAATTTGCCATGAAGACAACAAGTGCTTATGAAAACCACCTTATGTGATACTAAGTATTATATAAACATCTCAAGTTTTTTTGAGTGTAATCATTATATCTGAAAATAAACAACAGCTGAATATAATACCTCTGTTGTTAATTGTAACCTCTAATATTGTAGTGTACCAAATGAGAGGGTTCCCTGTATAGTTTGCAACATTATTTGGGAGAGATTTTTTTTTTCCTTAAGAAAAACCAAACTGTCGGTATCGGCATCGGCCGATATCATTCTGAATAATCGGCTATCGGTATCGGCAGAGAAATTTATCATCGGTGCATCTCTAATTTTTACACATGCTTCAGACACCAGTCACGCTGAAGACATTTCCCAGAGTGTCCTCTAGAGGACACAATGCGAGTTACCATTTGAAAGGGAATTCTTTTTTTGAACAAACTGGCTGAATGAATGATTTAATTCAATATATCTATGTATCTATTTATTTCCTCTCTGTAACTACTGTAGATATCAGTGTTTAGATCCAAACAGCAGCAGAGCAAAGCACATTAGTGTGATCTGTCATGTGTATGCTGGTAGACACAAGATGTATGAAGCAGAATGTAGATTTAGAAGACACTTTAATAAACACAGAGAGTTTAACCAGGAGAATACACAAAAAATAATCACATTCACTACACTAAATCACGAGAACCGACAGAGGATTAAATAAAACAAAACTTATACATAGAGCTCAACAAGATACAGATGGATTAATCAGTCACCTAGGAAACAAACAGGAAGAATGTAATAACTATGGGAACAGGAACTAAACTGAAAGGAAAGACAGGAAACACAGGAACATGAACAATAACACAATGAAACAACATGACTCTAAAAGTATCTGATCTCATCAGTGTGATCATATGTGTCAAAGTGTTAATAGATGGTGGTTTGAAATCGAAATTGCTTTCTTTTAAGGAATTAAGCTAGGCAGCTCTACTATGCACAGACTATTTCTGCAGGTTTTATCGTTACGCCAGTAGATGGCGACAAGAAACTTTATGAGTGAGTCATTGAATCATTTGCTCGATTTTGATTCTATTTTGGCTTTATTTGGAACTATTTTCATTGGCAAATTAAAAATAGACAAAAAAATCTATATTTGTTGTACATATTATACTTATAGGCCATAGTTTCATAAAACCCTGAATGCCAGTGAACATTTGACCTCAGTCATACTCATGTCTTAATGGGAGCAAAAACCAGCAGACCTTCCAACATATAGAAAGTTTGTAAAGTGGAAGCCATATAGCAACAAAGGGAGGACCACATACTTTTGTCCATCCATTTTATGACAAACTTCCATAGTACATAAACTAGCTGAGTGACTTAGTGTTGCGTGGTAGAATCTGTATGTATTAGAATGCTGATGCATGACATTGTTCGACCACCCAATATTGTAGCCGGTCTACTTACTGATGAGAATTGCCAGACTTGTTTTTTAATACAGCTTTGTGTATGTGTGTGAGTGCATGAGGAGGTGAAATCTGTAGCTGAGTGGGAGGTGGCTGAGTCAGATTTTTGATTTGGGTGTGGCCTAGTGACATGGACATAACACTGACTCACTCTCACAAATAGGCCAGATGCTCAGTGTTTTCTCCATTTCCTCAAGTCTGTTTCATTTTTCTGTTCACTTACACTCAGCTTTGTACCATCATCATCTAATGCACATTTGGCTCAAGAGGCATCTGTACATACAGTAGCATTTATAATTGATTAGCCTATTTATGAGGTATTTCATATAATGCATTTGTGAAAGTTCCTGGTTTAGAATAGAAGGTGGTGGACCGGCTTTGGTTTTGAGCATATAGTAACCATATTTACAAGGGAAACAAAACCTTCAGATAAACACGTTTAGCACATGCTTTGACATTGAGTTTCCTTGGCGCCATTAGATGCTGCATGTTTGATATACTGTAGATGTACATTGTTTTCATGGTAGACTGCATGCTAGTCATTGTACAAGCATGAAAATATGTGTAGTCATGACTAGTGTTTAGCTGAGTTTATACACTACCATTCAAAAGTTTGGGTTCATTACTAATGAAATTAATATTTTTATTCAGTAAAGATGCATTAAATTGTTTAAAAGTGACAGTGAAGACTTTTATTACAACAGATTTCTATTTCAAATAAAGTATGTTATTTTGAATTTTATATTCATCAAAAAATACAAAAAAAAAAAAGATCTAAAAAATATTAAGCAGCACAACTGTTTTCAACATTGATAATAATAAAAATTTCAACTTTTGAATAGCGTATATATATAGATATACCAGTCCATCACTAGTCATGACATGTAAAATGCGTGTTTGTGGTGTCCCATCTGCATGTGTGTTGTAAGATATGAAATTCTGCTCATTTGAAGGCCCTCCATCTCCAGATATGGACGGAAACTATGGAGGGGGACTTCTGGATATGGTGAAAGGAGGTGCTGGAAAGTTCTTCAGCAACATCAAGGACAACCTCAAAGACACCATCAAAGACACCTCTACCAAGGTTATGAACCAAGTGGCCACGTAAGTCCTCATGGTTTTATTTGTGTGTAGGTTAGGTTTTGTGTACCCACAAGAAATCACCTACATTGTCCTATTTAAGAAAACAGCTTGTTAAATATAACAAACACTGTTGCTCAGTATAAAAAACAATAGAAGTCCATTGAAATTCCCCACCATGATAGAAAAACAAATTTGTGCATGTTTGCACTTGTGTTCATGTGTAAGAATTCAGAGAAAACAGGGTCAAGGTCTTTCAGTAGACTACCTGGTGACCTAGTTTTGTGTAACGAATGTTACTAATAATAAATCAAGATTTCACAATGTAATGACTCTGTTTAGGTACGTGTGTTAGTATTGGCATGAGAATAGATATGGGCACTCGCACAGTGATGGTGTTGGTTCGTTACAACATGGCTTCTGGTATCTCTGAGATTGACACAAGTATTGAAGAGAGGGTCAGTGGTTTTTTTATTTTTTTTATTTTAATTATTCTAAATGTATATTTATGTAAGGTTATACTTCACATATGTATCTCAGGGAATATGCACAATGACCAATGATGTGTCTGATTTTACTGACATAATATCTTCATGTTAATGGCACAATACCTTCATAACCATCATCATTCTCATCAACTGCATAATAGACATGAGACAGAAAGCTGCTGGTTCAGCAGAGAACCCCTGTTTACTCTTTGTCACGGTTTTGTGACCCAGCTGGTGTGCAGTTATCCAGAGGATACTCTGGTGATGCATGGGATAGCTGAGATTCCAGAACTTCTGAACTATTCATGTGCGTTTATCACTCAGCTGAAAGGAAAGCATTCAACGCTAATGGGTAGACATTGCACAAAGCTCTTATGTAATGTAGCATTTTACCCCCGAGTGACCCAGAAGCAGATCAGATCCACCAGGTTACTTAGGGTGCTCTTAAGTCAGAGAGCATTATTGAATTCAGTGAAAATTAAATGTTCTATTAGGTAACCAAAAATATTGCTATTAATATTTTATGATATGTGATATTAATATTTTGTCCAGTATATTAAAACATGATTGGGACATGAAAATGTACTGCATAATTAAAATATTTAAATTATCAAATGAGGCATAATAAAAAAAAGTCTCTCTAACTCTGTTTGCTTTTCTCTACATATACACACAAATACACACTGATAATGATTAAACAAGCTACTATTTTCCACCACTGTGCAAAAGGGTGAATGATACCCACACACACATACAGACCACTGCACAAACACTCATATACAAGCACTGTTAACTATTAGTGTATTTCATTCACCTCTTGCACAGGCTTAGAATAGTAGCTTGTTTACATATTATCTCATTAGAGGGATTTCAGCAGATTACTCAGGTGATTTGGGTATTGTGTAATGTGGTCCTCGATGTCTACAATACTGTTAGATGACTCAAAGACATTAATATACACTTCTGTTGAAAAGTTTGGGGTCAGTAAGATTTTTTTTATGTTTTTGAAAGAAGTCGCTTATGCTTAACAAGGCTGCATTTATTTGATTATTTCAAAAATACTGGAAATATTGTGTTATATTGTGAAATATTATGATTATTCTAACTGTTTTAGAATTTTTCTGTTAGAAATAGAATATATATATATATATATATATATATACTTTTAATTAAACTTTTAAAGTAAAATGGGTTATAACTTTACCATAATGTATTGATAAATAAAAATTATACCATTTTTATTAAGGACATCAGAATAATTTAGTGAAATAAAGAAAAAATATGAAACGTTATGCCTTCAGAATAGATATGAATATGTTATGCTGTCTATACTGAGTTTATATGTGCTCTTATCTACAATTTAGATATACAAAAGGAGAGTTGGACATTGCCTACATCACCTCACGCATTATCGGTGAGTAATGAATAATTCTGTGATAGTGAATGTTGACCATGTTCGTGTACCATGGCATTTGCATTTACTCCAAGGTATTTTTGTTAGTGCATTCACTGTTTTACACATGGATGGATTTAAATGTATCACATATGTGTGGACACACTTATCCTCCTTTTTAAGTGTTATCAGTCAGGTAGTTTAATGTATTTGCTTATTTCTCACTCTCATGACTTTGGTCTGTATGGCCAAAAGTGATGTATATCAAAAGTGATACATGTTTTTAATGACCCTACAAGTTCAATTAAACCATAAAAATATGAGGAAAATATCTTATATTTTTAAAATATTTTAAATATAAAGGACAAAATTATTTGGCAAAAAAACAAACAAAAATAAAAAAACGCAAACTACTGCTACAGGTTTTATTTTACTATGCAAAAAATGCATAGAAAAACAAATAGCTCACAGGAAAAAGCATACATCAGACAACAGAATCATTTATTAATATTTCTTTGGTTCTCTCTTGTTTTTGCATGTGTTCATAATTTCTTTTTATGATAGCCTGGCCAAAAATTATGTCCGCACAATTTGTCATGTTTCATTGCATTATCACAAATTAAACAATTGACTCCAAGCTCAACAAAGAAATGTGCTTACAAAATTTTTGACAAATGTTTACTAATATTTGAATAAAGGGTGAAGATGTAAATTTCCTAGGCCTGACATCATTTTTGGCCACTACTGTAAGGGAGTTGGAGTATATCAGATGTAAGTAGTATAGTGAAAGTGTAGTATATCAGATGCTAATATTATTAGGGTTTGAGCACCGATGGTGTGAGGACCCTATTGGAATTGCTCCGTTTATTATTGTTCTTCCGCTCCCAAATGAATCGCATTTTTGAGGGCCTAAACATGCTCGAAAACTCATGAAACTTTGCACACGCATCAGAAGTGGTGAAAATTTACGTCTGATATGGGTTGCAAAATTGGGCATGGCAAAATGGCTCTATTGCGCCACCTACAATATTTCAACGAAGTGCCCCTCACTCTATGTTTCACGTACAAGTATGAAATTCAGGACACACATATGTAACAGCCCAATACCTACAAAAAAGTCTCTTGGAGCAAAATCTGAAAACCAACAGGAAGTCAGATATTTTTAATTTTCTTTACAAAATTTGTGCAGTTTTTGCCATTTCCAGACCTTGTACTTTAACGAACTCCTCCTAGAGCTTTAATCAGATCAACATCATATTTGGTCAGTCTAATCTAAAGGGCTTTGCGACGTTAAATTGCGAAGATCCACAGTTTTCGCCAAATGGGCGTGTACGTGGCGGCCTGACAAAGTTTGATGTTTCGCTATGAAACAGGAAGTTGTTGTAACTCGGGCATACAATGTCCGATCTGCCCCAAACTTCATATGTGTGATGAGAGTCCTGGCCTGAAGACATCTATATGCCAATATTCAGTTAGTCATAGCGCCACCTGCTGGAAACAGGAAATGGCATGCTTTTCACTGTAATTCTCTTCCAGAAACACATTTGTATATGCCACGAAGTGCCAAACATGCAAGAAAGACGTTAAATCATACACTTGGCTAAGTGCTAATGTAAGAAAGTTGTTGTAACTCAGGCATACAATGTCCGATCTGCTCCAAACTTCACATGTTTGATAATAGTCCTGGCCTGAAGACATCTACATGCCAATATTTTGTTATAGTCAAAGCGCCACCTGCTGGCAGCAGGAAGTGTGGTGCATCAAAATGACTTTGCCATATTTATCCTCTATTTATCCGCTTAAATGAATATCGCCCACTGTTCAAAGTTTTCCTAAGGCCACTGGGTGGTGGTGAGCCCGGGTGCGAGGGCCCTTTCATCGCTGCTTGCAGCTTTAATTGTGTTTGTGTTTATGCACTAAATGCAGTGTTTGTATTGGCCACACTGGACTTACTGGAAAGAAGTGTTATAATCCTTTTGCTAATTGTCCGTTTACTCTGTCAGTGATGTCATATCCTGCTGAGGCAGTGGAGATGGGCTACAGGAACCACACAGAGGATATCCGTTCATTTTTGGACTCACGGCATGCCGACCACTACACTGTTTTCAACCTGTCACAGAGGAACTACCGAGGGGCCAAATTCTCCAACAGAGTGAGTGCAATCAGTCATATATCCTGACTAACATACTTTCATTTCACATTCCAGATCACTTTACAAATCAAAGTGCCAGGGAGCTAATTAGTAAGAGCTTGTGTTCAAGTTAAAGTACTTGGAAAGATTTCCATCTTGTCTTTGTTGCCTGTAAGGCATAACTTCTTATTAAAATCTGTAGAAAATGATGGTGTATGAGCTCAT
This sequence comes from Hypophthalmichthys nobilis, assembly GCA_037950665.1. Classification (NCBI taxonomy): domain Eukaryota; kingdom Metazoa; phylum Chordata; class Actinopteri; order Cypriniformes; family Xenocyprididae; genus Hypophthalmichthys; species Hypophthalmichthys nobilis. The sequence continues at coordinate 14,763,424 of CM075471.1, forward strand.
GGGGGAAATTTCATACATAATTAAATTGCAACATACAAAGACTGAAAGCCACTTTACGTTTGTTAAACATCCCATCTGGATTTCATTTATAAATAAATTGGCCTTTAGGTCTTTGTCAGAGAAAGTTTCTCTATCATTGCTCACTGAACTGTCAAAACTTTCTGCTCTCAAACATCTGGGGCTTTCACCCTGAAAGTAGGCTATATACCTTTTTTTTTAACATGAATAGCCTCATCTGCATTTCCATATGCAATTTCCATCAAAATATGTGATATTGCACCACATTTAATAGTACAAGAAACTAGGAAAATAGGTTAAATGCAAATGTTGTCTGTGCCAATAAAAGATAACACTGAAAAAATATTTTCTTAATCAGTATCTTTGTCGATATCCAGTCAAAAATGTAAACATAAGAAGCAAAATTATAGAAGATGCTATTAAGTATGGGTAGAATGACCTTAGATTTATTGAAGTCTATAGTTATGTGATTAGAATCGAGTCGACGTTGACTATTGGCTGATGACATCATTAATAAAAACACAAGAGATGGGAATGCTTTGCAAAATGCCACAATTTGCAAAATTATACAGATGCTGACTGACAGCTCATAACATGTTGTAACTTAAGGGTAACAATGCAACAATAACACGAACTCCCAAAAATGTTTGATGCATATGTCGGCCTAACATAATAATAACACCCATGCTAGATCTAAGCTGTTAGCCTACTCACTGTCACAGTCCTACTCAGTCACAGTTTTTGCTTTTCGATCCTGGTTTTCATGTAAGAAGATGAGGGCATTGACGTGGGCTGGATGTAGGCTCTCCCACTGTCGGGTGATGGTATTCCAAGCCAGTGAAAAAATTGTAGCTGGGACAGCCAAGTAGATTTTGCAGAGCTTGGCCAAACTGGGAAATTTGTCCTAGTCGTGGGCCCACCACTGCAGGGTTTTCTCTATGGTGGGAATTTGTGGTGTTAATAAATATTCACAGTCTTCTTCGGCTTTTGTGGAGTGGTGTCCCATTTTTTTTAGCCAGGTTTAAAAAAAAAAAGTGCAGTATTTCTCTAAAAACTTCTCCGTGCACTGCAGCTAAAGGTCAAATGTCTTTGACAATGAAATTCACCAGCAAATTGCTGATTTGCTGCCGTCTTTTCTCTGTCACAGCAGGACGTTTGGTGAAGTCGCTAATTGACTGCTGTCAAGATGATTTGCATCGTTTCTCACCTAGCATTAGCAGATGCCTTTTCAGATGATTGTGCATTATGCTTGTACTTTTGTTATACCTCAGGACGGACATGCATATTTTGCAAGTGACAGTACAGGCTTCATCTTTAGTGAAGTATTTCCACACACTTGATGTCCCACTGCTGCTTTACTGCAATGACCCACTGGGCTCCTCACCTGTTGTCTTCTGCAAGGCGGCCATATTATTAGTGTCAAAATCAATTGATCAGCAACTAGTTAACGTCAAGCTTAAAGCATCATGGCATTGCTTTAAAAGTCGACTAGTCTGTGCAACCCCTATGATTAAGACGTTTCAGAGAATGTAACTTGAATATAGCTATTTTTTCTCATCCTATTTCATTACAGATTGATTTTATTTGAATGAAAATATTTGTATTAGAGCTCAGAACTGGATTTACAGCAGAATTCAATAGTGGGAAGGGGGCCAACAACATTTTGTCATTAAAGAGCATGCTCCCACTGTGAAATGTCATGGGAAATGTCAAAAAAATAGACATCCATTACTAATATTTTCACTTTGTAGCTTAAATTGCAATCCATATTAAATCAGTCATGGAAAATGTTTATACATTAGGTCCCAAATGTCTCATTACAAAGAGAGGAAACTACATGACGAGTTTGTTTTTCACCCATAGCATTGATTGTTGTCAAAAGCAAATCATCATAAAAAATGGCAATTTTGAAGGAGTAGTTCACTTTAAAATGCAATTTACCCCAAGATTTACTCACACTTAAGCTATCCTAGGCGTATATGACTTTCTTCTTTCTGATGAACACAGTTTGAAGCTCAAGAAAGTGCATCCATCCATCATAGACTCCACATACTCCAGACGTACTCCGGGGTGTTAAAAAGGCCTTCTGAAGCAATTTGTGTTAGAAAAATATTCATATTTAACAAATTATAAAGTTAAATATCTAGCTTCCACCAGAACGCCTTCTGTATTCAACTTACGAAAAAAGCGTAAGGAGTAGGACGTAGCGTAAGCGAGAGGAGTTACACTTTCTCTTTGTAAGTTGAAAGTTGAATACAGAAGGTGGTCTGGTGGAAGCTAGATATTTTACTTTATAACTTGTTAAATATAGATATTTTTCTTACACAAACACATCGCTTCGCTTCAGAAGGCCTTTATTTACCCCCCAGAGCCGTGTGGAGTACGTTTATGATGGATGGATGCACTTTCTTGAGCTTCATACTCATTGGTCCTGTTCATTGTCATTATAAAGCTTGGATGCATCAGGATATAACTCTGATTGTGTTCATCAGAAAGAAGAAAGTCATATACACCTAGGATCGCTTGAGGGTGAGTAAATCTTGGGGTCATTTTCATTTGAATTTTCATTTTCAAGTGAACTAATCCTTTAATAATATCATGCGAAGGTATACCAAGTATGAGTTAAAAGGAATTCAGTTCTGGTTTTGTGTCAGTGAAGGGGTACTTGAGCCTTATTGACAGTGCTCTGGGGAACATAAAAGATTTGGGAAACACTGGTGTAGTGCGAGTTACTTATTCTATGAGACTCATTTCTGTTTAGAAATGATACTAGTGGCTGTCTTGACTCTTATGGCCTTTTTTCATTAAATATTAAACAGAGCTTTTCCCATGTAATTAAATAACTCCTAAGATTAACTGCATGACTCAACTACTTCTAGCTAATTACTTATTTGCTGTTATAGTTATAAAGGATATCATTTTGGGATACTTGTTATTCTTTTTTTAATGACAAAAGTACAACAACATTAATGTATTATTTATAATGAAGGTTTGGCTTAAATATAAATAATATATGTGAAATCTAATGAATCTGAAGCTTCCTTCTTACACAAATCCCTTGTTGTTGTAGGAATTGTTTTCTTGTATATCTTTTTAAAAATATTTTTATTTTATCCATGATTGTCCAAATCTTATTTAATTTGTATATCTCTCTTACTCACCTATCTTCTTCTCTTTCACTTCTTCCTCTCATAATTGTCCTTCTCGTTTATCTGTAGGTTTCAGAATGCAATTGGCCTTCCAGGCAGGCCCCGAGTCTTCACAACCTATTTGCCGTGTGTAAGAATATGTACAACTGGCTCAAGCAAAACCCCAAGAATGTGTGTGTGATCACCTGTTCGGTAAGGAGGTCTTTTGATGTTCATGCCCTGTTGCCTGTTGTGGTTATTAAGCATTAACAGCTTTGACCGTTAAACCAGATTCATTGTTTGCATCTGAGTCATGTTCTTTTCACATTGGCCAAAAAGACCCAGAGTTTCTTAAGGCTAATTATGACATAAAAACCTTGCAAAAATATACATTTCTGAGATATGAATAAGCTTACAAAGAAAACAACATTCCTGGCACCATTCATCATTATTGGCTATCTTTAATTAAAAGTAGGACAGTATGTCAAATTAGCCTTTTTTAGTGGAACTGTGTGGTACAAAGCATGATTTGAATAAAAAATGATACCACAAACAAAAAGCCTGAACGATGTTAAAGATTTACAGTTTGATTGGTTTATTGCTTTGTAAAATTGAAAATATTGATTAACCATTTAACACAAATATTAATATATAATATAATATAATTGTAACGTTCAGACAGGGAGAGAGTTAAGGATCTAATTCCAGCTTTATTCACACAAAAGAAAATCCAAGACAGGTCATAAAGAAAACACAACAGCTTTGCATACAGAAAAACTGACAATGAAGTCTAAAACACTGGGCTGCAAGTACAAGAGAAAAGGAGGAACTTAACAAGAAACATCTGTATTATCCAAGCCTGCCCTATCACGTTTGCTCTTTCAGGATGGCAGAGCTCCTTCGGGCGTGCTGGTCTGTGCCATGTTCTGTTTCTGCCACCTTTTTGCCAACCCGGTGCCAGCCATGCATCTTCTCAGCGCCAAGAGGCCTGGATCTGGCTTGTGGCCCTCCCATAGGAGGTACGACCACTCAGCTCTCGCAAAGTGTAGCTTTGACAGAAACTACTGAATGGTATAAATACTCAACAATAATCTTACAATAGATGATGAACTAATAAAATTGCTAAGTATGGCATACATTACTTTTGTCTTGAAATGTCAATTTCACTGCATGTTGGTTGTAAACAGAAAGAATGCAATGTTTTATCAAAACATATGTTCCAGATTAAACAAGGTATGACAGTCTTGTATGTATGTGTGTGTATTTATTCAGGTACATAGGTTATGTATGCAGTTTAGTCTCAGAGAAGCCCACCGTACCCCACTCCAAACCGCTAGTCATTAAAGCCGTCACAATGAGTCCTGTTCCTTGCTTCAACAAACAACGCAGTGGCTGTCGGCCATTTTGTGATGTACTTATTGGTGAGACCAAGATATTTTCTACAGCTCAGGAGTATGAGAAAATGAGGTAAGCATGTCCTTATTGATACTCTGCTAATGGCTCATTTAACATAGCTGAAATTATACGTCATGAATAGTAATATATTGTCCTGTCAAATATGGGTCTTTGTGTCTTATTAGTTTGCTTTTTTATGCGCATGTCTTAGTATCGCATCAGAAATGAGTGATGGAAATGTTTAAATTTAGAAAAAAATCCCTTAATTCGTAAAAAAGTTTTTAAGCTCGTTTGAGGTGGTTTTTAAATTGTGCGAAAAAGAGTTAATGCGTTGGAAACGGATTTGCCGAATAAATTCTAACGTAAATTCTTCGCACCTCACAGGAAGTTGAACTGGAGATCGAATTAGAATGACAGGAAGAAGAATTTACTGAATGGAAATTTAAAGAAATCCCCATGTTATTTGTATGATTAACATATTTATGAATAATTCATGCTGAAAAATAAAATGTATTATTAAAAATACACTAACAGCAGTTAGATGAATGTATGTAATCCCATTTTAATTATACTTCCTGAAAATCTAATTTGAATTTTCTGTATCCTGTTTGCATCCTCAAATTCTGGATTTGAGGATGCAAAATTTGGAATTTCTGAATTGTGTACAAGATAATTTATGTAGAACTTAAAAATAATTACATTTTTGTGTAACGCTGATGTATATCTTCATGTATGCTGCTCTCAGGGAACACAGGATTCAAGAGGGCAAAGTGGTCTTTCCTGTAGGAGTGAGTGCCCAAGGAGATGTGGTGATTTCAGTCTATCACATGCGTTCCCATGCACTTCAGGCCAAGGTATGAAACCAGTAACTAACTGTTACCCCTTTTAAATTTAAAGCTGCAGCAGAGAAGAAAATATAGAATGAGCATATATAGGCCTACATGTTACAAGTTTCCTACACAATTTCTAAAAATGTATCATACAAGCAGAGTGTTTTCATGGCAAAAGTTTTGTGATCATTTAGTGATTGTTAAACACGACTGAATAAATTCAAGGCGCACATTTTCATTACACAAAACTGTTTGTCTTTGATATAAGTGAATCTCTTTATAACTTCAATAAATGAACGTGCATGTGTCACTCAAACCAGAAACAGATAAAGGAGCAAACAATCATCTAAATCAGACTGTACTTTGCTGCTTTGTAAACATGCTATTCAAACCACACTTACAGTATCAATTGTATCTATTGATCTGTCAGAGGTGGATTTGTGTTGGTTGTAAAGCGTTTTAGGTTTCTTCTGATCATGTAAGCACACATTGTCACTTTGAGAAAACCAATGTAAAAAAAGAGAAAATATTTTCAGATTGCTGTACTATATATAATGCTGAAAATGATGCTGCATGAACCATTTATTTTAAATACGGTCTACAGAGAAGTTTGGAAATTTAAGTTTGGAAAAGTATGGAATTTTGAAATGGAAAATGTGTAGGAATCCTGATAAAAGTAAGCTTTCTGTTCTTGCTAGTTGTTAGTGACTGAAAGATTGCAACATCTTCAGCATTTGTCAGTGTTTAAATTCTGGGGTGTTTGCAGGTAACAAACACCCAGATATTCCAGATTCAGTTCCATACTGGTTTCATCGCCCCTGGCACAACAGTCTTAAAGTTTATGAAGTAAGTGTTTCTTTCCACTTCTTTCATAATCATCACGCTGTAATGATGGAAAATCTGAAACAATTAATCTAGATTTAAGCAAAATGTAGACTTCAGTGGGTGGATTGACAAAATGTCCAGTCACTCTTTGCTTGTCACTGTTGCAGCATGTTAGGACAAAAACTCTGATTTACATGGAGGAGATTGCTTTTTGCTTTATCATGTAGCACCTGGTTAGGGTGTAAAACTACTTCAGTCAACATTCTTTAAATTCTTCTTAAAAAGTGATTAAAAATTATTAAAATCATGAAATCCAGTCAACAACTGATGCATAAAACCAAGTCCCTGCCATAAATTCTGTCTTTATTGATGATCCGTTACACTTGGATGTATGTCACAATATGGTAAAAAAGATCTATCACTTTTATCTTTTTTTTTTAATCGCAACTTTGAATATATGGGTGACCAGTCACAGCACCCCAGCATATACACTTTCCCTTATACATTCATACAAAATCTGATGGGTGCTTGACCAAAGAATATTAATAAAAAGCAGGAAAAAGTTGGCACACCAAAGCTCCAAAAATAAGTGAAAAATTTTATATAAGACTCACATGGGTTATGTTTCGAGCACGTAGGCTCTTCGTCAGACCAGATTTCCTTATACATTCATAGAAATTTAAACCTAAAATCTTTGCATCTAACTATTTGCAGCTTTGCAGTGAAGTCTGTGTGTGTTTGTCCAGGACAGAGCTGGATGCCTGTGATTCTCCAGAGAAATACCCACAGCTGTTTCATGTGCTGTTAGACATTGAGGTTGAAAGCACAGAGAAACAGAAAGATCTCACCCCACCGTGGGAGCAGTTCCCCACCAAAGACCTGAGCCCCAATGTGCTTTTCTCCTGTCATCAGGAACACCAGGATGCACTTGCTGTTGCAGGTAACACACACAAGTAGTATGAGGTATGAGAACGTTAAAATGTGTAGTATCTGATTGAAAAAAAAAAAATCACCCATCTCAGCAAGTAAATAAACATTGAGGTATATTTTTAATATCATAAATAGACTAAAGTTTCTTACCAAGGCTGCATTTATTTGATCAAAAATTCAGTAAAAAATATTAATAAGGTGAAACATTAATACAATTTAAAATGACTGTTTTCTGTTTTAATATATTTTAAAATGTAATTTATTCCTGTGTTGGCCATTACTCCAGTCTTTAGTGTCACATGACCCTTCAGAAATCATTCTAATATGCTGATTTGGTGCTCAAGAAAAATTATTAAAGGGTTAGTTCACCCAAAAATGAAAATTCTGTCATTAATTACTCATCCTCATGTCGTTCCAAACCTGTAAGACCTTCGTTCATCTTCGGAAACACAAATTAAGATATTTTTGATGAAATCTGAGTGGTCTATGACAGCAATTTGACCTAGAAGCACTGGACGTAAACAGCTTAAAAGAATGACACAGAAGAGAAGATATTGTTGAATAAAGTCGTTATTTTTGTTTTGTTTTTGCGCATATAAAGTATTCTCTTCGCTTCATAACATTAAGGTTAAACCACTGTAGCCACGTGGACTATTTTAACAATGTCTTTAGTACCTTTCTGGACCTTGACAGTGGGTTGTTAAATTGCTGCCAATTGAGGCATCATAGAGCTCTCGGATTTCATCAAAAATATCTTAATTTGTGTTCCGAAGATGAATGAAGGTCTTACAGGTTTGGAATGACATGAGGGTAATTAATGACAGAATTTTCATTTTTGGGTGAACTAACCCTTTAACTGTTGAAAACAGTTGTGCTGCTTAATATTTTTGTGGAAACACTGGTATATTTTTTCAGGATTCTTTCATAAGTAGAAAGTTCAAAAGAACAGCATTTTGTTTAGCATTTACCCTAAACTTATGAACAGTAGTTTATTTTATTAGCTGTATTGCACAGCCCTAACTGGAAGGCCTTATGTTGCTGTTTTCTCATATGATAGAGAGTGACACTGTGGCCCTGTGGAGTTAATCACCATTAAGAGCTCAGTAGTTTGTCCCTCAGTGAGCTTTTTAAACAAGTCAACTCATTAGTCACTCGATGGCATTCTGTAGAGTGTCTGTGCACCATTAAACTGAACACCATCTGTTTAATGTACTTTATTTTCTGCTCAAAAGATGAAATGGAGGGCTTGGACTTGGAAGGTAAGATGTAGTGTAGGAGGCTTGTGAGACTCAACAGTAAATAGTTCATTAATAGATTTGTAGTTGACTTAAATTTAGACAATTTGATGGGTAGTTGAAAACTAACTGATTTTAGTGGCTTTGAATTTGTGAGGTACACAGAAATGTTATGCTTCTCACATAAAACTTAGCAAATAACACACAAATCATATGGGCAAACTTGACTTTGTTCTTTAGATCTAACTATTTCTCCATCTGTCCCTTAGATCCTGCTCAGGGCCATGGGAGTTGCGGAGGCAGAGTGGGTCCGAATGAGGAGAGTGAACCCTCAGATGATGAGATGCTCTCCCTTTCCAGCCAGCAGAGCAACACGAGCAATGAAAAATCAAAAGGGCCTAAGAAGCCAGAGCCCCAGTCTGCAGCGGCCCCTCCTCCAGCAGCTGAGGAAGTAGATCTACTGGGGCTAGACGGTGATGCAGCTAAGCTTCCTCCATCCTCCCCACAACCTCCGACCACGAGTACCACCACAGACCTGCTGGGGGACCTGTTTGGAGCTCCGCCCACACCACAGCCGGCCAGCGGCCCCACCTCAGCTCAGTCCACCCCGCGGAGATCCACTACTTCCTCGTCACCCTGTCCATCACCTCGATCTGGAGGCAGTAAGTATGTTTTATATTTAAAAAAGAACTGATTTAGCCAAGTTGTTTGTCAGGAGTCAGTGAAACGACGCAGCATCTTGTTGATAATAGTGAGAAATTTGAATGACTTAATTATTTATTTGAATGACATTCATTCAGTAACAATTTAATAACACGCAGAACAATCATTTAAAATTGCTGTAACATGGTATATTGCTTTATAAAATGGCTGTTACAGCAATATTGAAATATTTATTTATTGAAATTTACAATAATTTTTTCACTCAAGTTTGTTTACGGTTGCCAAGCAACATGACAAATTTTTGGAAAAATATACATATAATGTCACAGGCAATGACATAAAATATGCACACCTGTGACCATATAATGCATATTTTGGCAACAGCTTTTAACTTATTTTATCCAATCAGATGTGAGAGTCAGAACTATCTGTCTTATAAATGTCCATTTCAGCAAAAGATACTGAATCCTTTCTTTAAATCTTCAGCTTTCGACCCATTCGGGTCTGGGCCCGCACCCACACCCGCCTCTAAGCCGCAGGACTTCATGGGGGCGTTCCTGGGTCCAGGTAATATGGGGCAGCCAGACCCCTTCCTGCATGCTGCACGATCTCCGTCTCCTACAATGCAGAACATGGGCATGGGTAAGGCATGCGCTTTTGCCTCTCAGTACTGCCAGTGTGTGGGCAACGTCACCATAACAACCAGCCAAGCTCTTTTGTGTTAAATCCTTCAGAATATGATCAGCAAAATAGCCTTTCAAATTTATCTCTATAAAACAGCTCAGTAGTGAATGTCTTATTCAAAGTGCTGATGTTTGATAATTTGAAGAGAGTGGAATTATTATTGGCCTTTGAGCTTGATTATTTGTTTTAAGTACAATGTGTGTGGTCCATAGCAGCATGTGCTCTATGAAGGACAACTGAAACCCTGTATTATGTTTCTGGGAATATGCGAGGCAGATTAACACCAAAACGGAATACAGCAACAAAATTTAACACTGTTTCTAATCACTTCATATCAGTGCCGTCTGATTTTGAAACCTCCTCTTTGGCTAAAATCTCTGAAGGCCTTGAAACCGCACTACTGTTACATAGAGAGCTGATATTTATTTGGAACTCTAGTTCAACTCTGTTTTTTTTTTCTTCAAGCATGCAGGAGAACTTGAAAGGGGCACTGCATGATGCCAAATACTGCAGATTGCTACATTCTGTTACTCAGAGCTATATCTACTGAAAATTAAAGAAATATGGTACATTATAATATGTTGCAAATGCTTATTTAATAGAGCACTCATGCAAGATCCTATATATCCCAGAATCATGGAGCGTTATCATAACTTGTTTTAGCTTTTCTTAACCAGTTAACCTTATGCTAAGCTAGTAGGCTAATCTATTAGCTTGCTTGAAAACACAAAGAAAGGAAAAATAATTTGACCATTTTTAGCTACATTAATATAATTCATTAACATATTTTCGTGATTTAGAATGAATAAACAGAAAGCGATTTTCTGTCATTTTTAATCAGGCACCAAACAGAGTACCCATAAAAATGATAGCCATTGAAATGTCTTTTTTATTGTATTAAATGTCATTTTACCAGTGACAGATTTTTGCTGCATTTCATGTCATGTTACAGTCAGACATCTTTCAAAAACATTAAAAATCTTATCACCCCAAACATTTGAACAGTAGTGTGTACTATATATTATTTTAATTTAATTTTGTTTTTAAGGCAAGACACCATATGTAAATAGGGTAAAAAAAAAAAAAAAAAAAAACTAATAGACTCTGAAAAAATCCTCTGTAAAATCCTTCAGGATATGGATAGGAATAAAACTGTATAATCTGCTGTATGTAAGTGCTGCTGAAGTGGAGATTACTGACTTTTTCCTGTGGTAAATATTAGTCACAAATAGCTGGATGCCATTCACATTTGTATTATTCATATGATTCATGTGATTTTTCAGTATTTTTTTATTACAATTAATATGTAAGTGAGACATGGAGAGCTATGAAGTTAAATAATGATCCTTTCACAGGTCGCAGTTCACCTGTTCCACCCACTACTCCCTCTGTCAACATCCAACAGCAGAACACTACGGGAGCATGGGAATGGAACAAACCAGCTCCTGCAGGCAAGTTTTATTTGGAACACAAGATGTGCCATGGCGACACCTGGTGGCAAACTCTGAAATTACACCTAAAAAACAAAATGACTCACTACTGGCCTGCCATCTGGACTGGTGTGATGAGCTCATAAATGTTAATCTCTTGTGAAACATTATATGACTGCCTTTTTTTCTTTTTTTAATCAATAGAGCTGGATACCCCTTGCCTGATCTGGCCAGTAGTTCAGAGTTGTACTTGGACTGTCAATATTTATAAAAAAATATATATATATATTGGGACCAGAGAATTGATTTGCAGGTACATTTGCAAGTACAAATCTGAACTACTATAATATGTACACTACCAGTCAAAAGTTTGGACACGGTAAGATTTTTAATGTTTTTAAAAGAAATTTCGTCTGCTCACCAAGGCTGCATTTATTTAATTAAAAATACAGTAAAAACAGTAATATTGTGAAATATTATTACAATTTAAAATAACTGTTTTCTGTTTGAATATATTTTATAAAGTAATTTATTCCTGTGATCAAAGCTGAATTTTCAGCATCATTACTCCAGTCTTCAGTGTCACATGATCCTTCAGAAATCATTCTAATATGCTAATTTGCTGCTCAAGAAACATTTATGATTATTATCAATGTTGAAAACAGTTGTGTACTTTTTTTTCAGGATTCCTTGATGAATAGAAAGTTCAAAAGAACAGCATTTATCTGAAATACAAAGCTTTTGTAACATTATACACTACCGTTCAAAAGTTTGGAGTCAGTAAGAATTTTTTTTTTTTTTTTTTTTTTAAAGAAATTAAAGAAATTAATACCTTTATTCAGCAAGGATGCATTAAATCAATCAAAAGTGACAGTAAAGGCATTTATAATGTTACAAAAGATTATATTTCAGATAAATGCTGTTCTTTTGAACTTTCTATTCATCAAAGAATCCTGAAAAAAAAATATTGTACACAAATATTTTGTACAATTGTACACAATAAATGTTTCTTGAGCAGCAGATCAGCATATTAGAATGATTTCTGAAGGATCATGTGACACTGAAGACTGGAATAATGATGCTGAAAATTCAGCTTTGATCACAGGAATAAATTACTTCATAAAATATATTCAAACAGAAAACAGTTATTTTAAATTGTAATAATATTTCACAATATTACTGTTTTTACTGTATTTTTAATTAAATAAATGCAGCCTTGGTGAGCAGACAAAACTTCTTTTAAAAACATTAAAAATCTTACTGATTCCAAACTTTTGACTGGTAGTGTATACAATTTCACATTTTTGCATGCATTTTTACACATATTTATTTTCTAATTATTACAAAAAAATAGTTACTATTATACATTTCTCACACATAAATTTGATATGAAATCAAATGTTTTGTTTAAAAAAAAAATTGGAAATCATACTGTTATTATTTTATATTATTATTATTGTTATACAGGATAATAGTTATACAACTTTAAGATAGTTTAGGACATCCATAAATTTAGAGACATTTTTTCTGATGCTATCAAGACATCATCACAAATCATTCTTGAAAGTTTGACAAAACCTAATTTATGTTAGCCAGTTTACTTTACCTAACTTTATCTAGCTTAAAATGTTGACAGAAGCACAATTCACAACTAAACATTACAGGAAACCAGATAATTTAAGTAATCTATATTCAGTGAAGGATACTAAATTGTAAATCCTGATTTTTCATATCAGGAGGTTTTGGGATGGGAAGTAAGTCTGCCAGCACTAGTCCAACCAGCTCAGTTCACGGGACTCCCACCCATCAGGCCAAACCCAACACTCTGGACCCTTTTGCAGATCTAGGTAACCTAGGAGCCGGACTGGGAGGAGGTAAATGGAATGAAGTTTTTTTAGAGCCTTATGTTAATAAATTCATCATGGATTCACCTTTAAAATCTGTGTGTTCATTCTAAGGTGGTTCAGGATTCTCCAGCAAGCCCACCACACCTACTGGTACTGGAGGAGCATTTCCGCCCATGGGCTCGCCCCAGCGTCCTGCTCCTTCTCCTCAGCACACTGCCTCTGGAGGCTGGCATCCCAGCACAGGCTTCCCCTCATGGCAGCCCGGAGGTGGGGCTCAATGGCAGCCGCCGGCCCAGGGTGCACAACATCAGACCCCACCTAAAGCACCAGGACCCTCTATGCCCCACACTTCACCACAGAACAGACCCAACTACAACGTCAGCTTCTCCAACATGGGTGGAGCATCGCCAGGAGCCACTGGAGCAAAAGCACAGCCTAACATGGGTGAGAAACTGGACACAAACTGCCTAGTGATTCTTCATAGAATCTGGTCTGGGCTGAAGTAGTTGTGCTCATGCAGATGTGTTCATTGTAACATTGTAATATTTTAGGCATGCACCGTTATTATAAGGCAATAATTTTATTTATGTTATAGCCAATAACTGATAAATGGCTAATATTAAAATTCTGTACTACTTTGAAAAAATAAAACACTAAAAACTACAATTAGTTGTTTTAAATGCTACAAATGAACTTAGGCATCACAACATACAGTACATACATAATAATTTACAATAAGAAAAATTGATATTGTTTTTGAGATTGGCTAAAGTTTACATTTAACAGTGAAATTTTATTTTTATTAAATTAGAAACTTTAAGTGAGTTTTAGATGGTGGCAAAGGTACTCTGTATATAAAAGAGGAAATGAGCTTGTACAATTAAAGGGTTAGTTCACCCAAAAATGAAATTCCTGCCATTAATTACTCACCCTCATATCGTTCCACATCCTTAAAACCTTTGTTCATCTTTGGAACACAAATTAAGGTATTTTTGATGAAATCCAAGGTTTTTTTTTTATTTCCCATAAAAAGCAACGTAATTACTGTCATTTAAGAAAGGTATTAAAGACACCGGTAAAATAATCCATGTGACTACAGTGGTTCAACCTTAATGTTATGATGCGACAAGAATACTTTTTGTGCACAAAACAAAACAAAAATAACGACTTTATTCAACAATCTCTTCTCCTCCCTGTCAGTCTTGTACGCAGTTGACGCAGTGAACGCAGTTCAGTGCTTCCGTGTTTACGTCTGAACGCCGACTCGGTATTGGCCGACGCTGTTCACGTGAGCACCACAACGCATGTGTGTAATGCTGACGCAGGAGCGTCAATACTGAGCCGGCGTTCGAACGTTAACACGGAAGCACTGAACTGCATTCACTGCATCAACTGCGTACGAGACTGACAGGGAGGAGAAGAAATTGTTGAATAAGGTTGTTATTTTTGTTTTGTTTTCGTCGCTTCATAACATTAAGGTTGAACCACTGTAGTCACAAGGACTATTTTAATTATGTCTTTAATACCTTTCTGGACCTTAAATTCCGTTGCTTTCTATGGGGGATAAAAAAATCTCTCGGATTTCATCAAAATCTCTTAATTTGTGTTCCAAAGATGAAAGAAGGTCTTAGGGGTTTGGAACGACATAAGGGTGAGTAATTAATGTAAAAATTCATTTTTGGGTGAACTTACCCTTTAAATATCTAATGATAAAGATAAATTTAAAAAATCTCTAATACTGATCAGTGACCGATATGGTACAGATGTTGTGCATTTCTGAATATTTACTTTACTACAACAACAAAGAATATAATATAAATGGCAACTGTTCTTCCAGGAACCAGACCAAAGGTTTCAGCTGCTGACTTTGATGACCTACTCTCAGGCCAGGGCTTTGCTGGCTCAAAGGAGAAGAAAGGGCCAAAAACCATTGCAGAAATGAGAAAAGAGGAGATGGCAAAAGAAATGGACCCAGAGAGACTCAAGGTGAAAAATAAAACACACACACATAAATGCAAGCTGATATTTAAATATATTTTTACATGAAAGACTGGAATACTTGACTCTGGTTCATCAGTCATTGTCAAATATGTTTGGACGATAATGTTTGTGATAATGTAGTTTGTGATAATGACCAGCTGACTATACATTGTCCCTTACTTACTTACTTACGTATTCCTCTTTTTAAAGACATTGTTCAAGTCTGAATCTGATTATTATGTTTTAATATAATGGTGCTATTTGTGGCAGATTCTGGAGTGGATTGAGGGGAAGGAGAGGAACATCAGAGCGTTGCTGTCCACCATGCACACGGTGCTTTGGGAGGGGGAGACGCGCTGGAAACCTGTAGGCATGGCTGACCTTGTCACACCAGAGCAGGTGAAAAAGGTTTACCGCAAAGCTGTGCTAGTAGTACATCCTGACAAGGTAAGAGACGTATTTGCTTAGTTTATGTTGAAGCACTTAAAGAGAAAGTATGAAGTCTGCAAAAATACAGTAACATTCAAAAGTTTGGGGTCTATAAGGTTTTATAAATTTTTAGAGTCTCTTTTGCTCATCAAGGCTACATTTATTTGATCAAAAATGCAGTAAAACAGTAAAATATGTGAAGTATTAGTACAATTTAAAACAACTGTTGTCTATTTTAAAATGAAATTTATTCCTGTGATGGCAAAGCTGAGCTTTTCAGAATTCAACAGCCTTCAGAAATCATTCTAATATGCAGATTTGCTGCTCAAAAAACATTTCTTATTGCTATCAAGTTTGAAAACTGCTTTGTGCTGCTTAATATTTTTATGGAAACCGTGACCTTTGACAACAGAGTTCAAAAGAACAGCATTTATTAGAAATAAAAAAAAATCTTTTGTAATATTGTAACATCTTTACTGTCACTTTTGATCAATTTAATGCATCCTAGTTTAATAAATGTATTAATTACTGACCCCAAACTTTTAACGACAGTGGACCTGCCTATTTAATTATCAAGTGGATCTATAAGTGGATCTCAGGGGAAAATGTATGATATGACCCCTTTAAAATATCTAGTTAAGGCAATTTAAATACAAAATGTGTCTGTTTCCTCTGTCTTCCGATCTGCAGGCTACTGGACAACCCTACGAACAATATGCCAAGATGATTTTTATGGAACTAAATGATGCCTGGTCAGAATTTGATAGCCAAGGACAGAAAGCACTGTACTAAGACTTACTGTATATGATCAAAACCAGTCAGCAGTTCCTGCCCAGATTAGATGCCCTGCAACCCAAAAGTCCTTAAAACGCTCCTTTGTTATCTCTCCCACCTCCAGGACCCTGCTTCATAGAGATGTCAGAGCTTACATCTACAGTATAGTTGTGTGTATCTCCCTATCGATCATGCACTAGGCCAACATAACTGCTGTATGAGAAGACTGCTGGTGGAAAAAGTAGCATTCAGCATTGTTTTAAAAAATCTTATTTGTGTCTTTCCCAGGACTCGCCTACATAACAAAGTTCAGACTTTGTCATTACACAGCTGTGAAATATGAACATTATCAGTCAACCAGGTCATCATATAATGTTGGGTAAAATTTGTTCAGGATGACTTTTTGATTTATTAAAGAGGTTTAGTGCTAAAGTAAACAAATGAAAAAATATGTCTAGAATTCAGCAAGACAAGCCACACGCTGTCGCGGCTTGCAAAACTTTGTTAAACAACAAAGTTTAGTCCAAATCCTTCATAGAGAGTTATTTAATAAAGTTTTGCATGCTACAGCAGTATGCAGGACAATTTCTATTTCTTCCATTGTACTGACTGTGTCCTACTGTACACACCTGCTCGCAGCTGCATATATGTGCGAGGGGTGTTTATTTATTTGTTGGCTTTGCAAGACAACTATGAAATGTGTGAAAATAAAAGTGAGTCTTGGCAAACTGAACTAAGACTCTGTGGTTTCCCAGACAGTCAGGGGCTAGAGGTATGCACAAATGAAAAAACACTCCAACAAAAACCTGAAACCATTGAAAAATCTTGTGTGATGTAACATGTAACTTCTTTCAGAAGCTAAGAGATGCAGTGCTGGTGGGCAAAAGCACAATAAATATGAGAGACATTACAGGAAATGGGAGGTTTTCCCAAACTTGATCTGTGAAATGCAGTAGATTTAACTAGCAGTTTATTCTTATGTTGTTTTCTACTGAATATTGATCTGTCTGTATATGTTGCACTATAATAACATACTGTTTACAACATAAAAAATCAAAGGAATTGGTTATTCATGTAGTTATTCCATAGAAAAAAGAAACTAGTACATAGTACAAGGCTTGTTTGGAGCTATACCTGTACATTGAAAGTTAAGGTTGTCTTTACATACATAATTTATGTTAACCTGATATATTTAAGTGGTTAATAGTGCCCTAAAGAACAAATCATACTTCTTAGTACTTTTTTGAAGTACTAAACGGTCAGGACTACTAAAATTCATGCTTGATAATGAAACGAAGCCTTCTGACTGAGGAATGTGATTGATGGAAAGTGTTCAAATCACATTCTTTTATTACCATAGGTGTCTTTTAAACCAACTCAACATATCATTAATATTTTGACATATGAAATCATTAAGGCCATTAAGCAACATGAGTGGATAAATCTTTTAGCACATTTCAGTATCCTCATAATGTACTGTATGTTTGACTGTAAGTGGCACGTGATCCAGAGGAA
This sequence comes from Hypophthalmichthys nobilis, assembly GCA_037950665.1. Lineage (NCBI taxonomy): Eukaryota > Metazoa > Chordata > Actinopteri > Cypriniformes > Xenocyprididae > Hypophthalmichthys > Hypophthalmichthys nobilis. The sequence continues at coordinate 14,781,107 of CM075471.1, forward strand.
GTTTCTAGAGTGTACAGCCACTAATCTGCCCTTTCTCTTCTCAGTATATTTGCACTTGAATGGCATTAGGTAAATCCAGAACACACTTGTGTCGTAACTTGCAGTACTTGCTGTACATCTCATTCATGCTTTGCCTTCCTCTTTTCGCGATCATGCGGTGATATACTGAAGCTTTACCTGTTATCAAAGCAGTCTTCTCTTACATTTTGCCATCAGTTACCTTCCCCTTGACACAATCTGGCACTAAAGAAAGACTTGAATGCACACAATGGACAAAGACAACAGATTAGCAGGAATTGAATAAAGATGGAACTTTTCCACCACCCTCTCGTGGACTGAGCCGTTTATCTTCAATCTTAGGATATAATGTTTGAAAGCTAACCTCTGTATACAGTAGTGAATGTGTGGTGTTCAATAATGCTGTTCTCTGTAAGGAAGTGGTATGGTTTGGATACAGCTCTGTGTTTGTTTGCTGTATCAGTATTATTGTGAGATGAATTTGTTTTCTGTCTTTTTTTCTGTTTCTGTTCTCCACATGGAGCTGTACATATGTGCATTGCACAAATAAATGGAAACAAAATGGGGTTAGTGTGATTTTTTTTTTTGAAAGGTAAAAGCTTTGTGTTGAAAGTAAAGAGGAATTAAAGGGATAGTTCATCCAAATATGAAAATTCTGTCATTATTTACTCCCCCTCATGTGGTTCCAAAACTGTTTGACTTTCTTTCATGAAGCTTCAAAGCTTTACGAATCTTTTGTTTCGAATTAGTGGTTCGGAGCGCCAAAGTCGCGTGATTTCAGTAAACAAGGCTTTGTTATGTTATAAGTGTTTCGAAATTTCAATGATTCATGTGACTTTGGCAGTTTGATACGCGCTCCGAACCACTGATTCAAAACAAAAGATTCGTAAAGCTTCGAAGCTTCATAAAGCAGTGTTTTGAAATCGCCCATCACTAGATATTGTTGAATAAAGTAATTATTTAGTTTTTTTGGTGCACAAAAAGTATTATCATCGCTTCATAACTTTAAGGTTGAACCACTGTAGTCACATGAACTATTTAAAATATGTTAATTATCTTACTGACAATGGAGGCCTCACTGAGCCATCGGATTTTATCAAAAATATCTTAATTTGTGTTCCGAAGATGAACGAAGGTCTTAAGGGTGTGGAACAACATGAGGGTGAGTAATTTATGACAGAATTTTCATTTTTGGGTTGAATTAACCCTTTAAATCTAAGAAATCCCTCAGCGTTTTTTACAATGAAAGTCAATGGGCTTTAATGTTGTTTGGTTACCGGTTTCTTCAAAATATCTTATTTTGTGTTGTGAAGAAACAACATGAGGGTGAGAATTTTCATTTTTGGGTGAACTATCGCTTCAAGATTGCATAAGGATAATAATTATAATGGGATCCTATAGGTGGAAAAAGTTTAACTTCAATTTATGCTTTTCATGCTAATACAATGACTGACTTTCAAAAGTTATGTACAAATAAAAAGTGGTATGTCATCACTCTTAAAAGCCAGTGAGGAAATTTTGAATATTACTAAATGCATAAAAGTTTATAGTGCAACACATTAGCAGTAAAGAATGTAATGAAAGGACTGACTAATCCTGTTGAGTCATCAGATCCCCTTTGGTTGGCTGATTCATTCGGGTTGTCCCGCCCCCATCTTTGTGAGGGTTTTTAAATGACCAAAATTTGTTGGGGTGAAGGTAAGGATGAAACAGTAAAAGGAAACAGATGAAGTTTGATGTGGAACATTGCTGAGGGATCTGCTCTGAAGCAAAACACTGGATTTTACAAAGAGAAATGGAGTCATGATTAAATCTTTGCTTGACCCTATCTGACTTTGTTCTTTAACACAGACTGCCCTAATGAGAGCACTGTGCCTTCTTAACCTTTGGTAGTCTGACCTTCGACCCCTGGGAATCCCCTCAGCTGTGATAAGATATAGTGCCCACAAGATGGCAGCAATACTACGATCTTCTTTCCACTGACTACATACAACACTAAGCCTGCGTCTCAATGTGCATACTATCCATCCTAAATAGTATGTGGCATTAGTAATATTCAGTACTACTAGGGTGGATAGTATGCACATTGGGATGCAGGGTAGTTTCCCAGAATCGTTTAATCCTCTATGCAACATCGTCATTTAGAAATAAAACTAAATAAGACAACACGTATTCCTCCATATGTTCTTAAAGGATTAGTCCACTATGAAATAAAATTTCATCTAGCGACCGATCGTTTCGTTAGATAAGACCCTTATTCCTCATCTGGTATCGTTTAAAGCCCTTTGAAGCTGCAATGAAACTGTAATTTTGACCTTCAACAGTGGAGTCCATTGAAGTCCACTATAAGGAGAATAATCCTGGAATGTTTTCATCAAAAACCTTAATTTCTTTTCGACTGAAGAAAGAAAGACATGAACATCTTGGATGACATGGGGGTGAGTAAATTATCAGGAAATTTTCATTCAGAAGTGAACTAATCCTTTAACGTACGTAATTTTGACCAAATGTGCTATTTAGAGTTTTTCCTGTCATATTTAATGCATATATTTTATAAAAACAAAACTCAAAGACCAAAAAATCTTTGCATCATGCATAAAAAAATAATCCTTGGGATACACATTTCCTGTGATTTGGAACTTGCAAGATAAAAAAAGGGTTACATTTTTTAATGTTTCTGAAACAGACACTTTTTTACAACTTTCCAGACAGTAAAAATGCATTTGAATGTGTGTAAAGTTTTAACCAATTTGCCAAAAATGAGTTCAGTTGAAGTCAGTTATGATGACGGCGCCCTAAAAAAGGTCAAAGGTCAGGTGTAGAAAACAATTTAAAAAAAAATATTTTAATCTTACTTATATTTAACAGTTTATAGAACTAATCGTGAAATAACTATATAGTATATAAATTACAGTTGTGATTTCACGATTGTTACTATAGGGCATTCAGTTTGTTTGTGTGACATAACATAACAGTGTAGCATAATGAAGCACATTAATAGAGTTTTCACTGTCAGCTGTTACAGTCAGCGATTTTTGTCTTCTAACTCCAGATGGAGTATAACAATAGTCATTTCTTTCTTTCTTTCTTTCTTTCTTTCTTTCTTTCATACGGAGCCCCGCACATGGCATACAAGGAAATAAAGTAAATCATGCGCATGATTAAGCCTACTACTTTTTTTTTTTTGTGGGACTCATTACACAGATATCATGGATAATAACAGTGAATGGACTGGGTCATTATGTTAAGAAGTGGACTCATTCCTCTACTGAGAGTCCATAACAAAGAAGCTCTTGTGTGGGCACTGGTCCTTAAAACAAGGGAACTCTGAGTCATCCTCATGTAAGTGACTGTAATGGGGTGGAATTCTGCTGTAGTCATGATCTGCAGCTCAAGAACACTTCATCTTCTCTCTAACATGTTAATCTTTATAGAACATGTCCTCTGGTCTTCTCAGTACTGGAGGTACAGTGATGTAATCTACTATAATTTTTTTGTAAGATATTACCAATCCAGGGACAAATCAACACACAGGCCCACCGTGCACATGCCCAGGGCACTAGACCAGAGGGGTGGCACAGACAAGCTGCCAGGGTGGGGGGCCTGTCAACACCGCCTCATCCATCAAACCTAGTAAAGTAAAATATCTTCTCAGGCTTTATTCAGAATTTTCAGATGCTAAAGAAAATTTTGCTTAAACATGCTTCATATTGCATTTTCATTACTCTTAAAAGTATAGTTTGCCCAAAAAAATGAAAAATCCATTACTCACCCTCATGTCCTTCCAAACTTGTATGCATTTCTTTCTTATGACATTTCAGACAGCTTTGTTAGACTCCAGAGTCTATTTAATTCATTCTGTGATCAGTATGAACTCATCAAACTCTAATTCTATTTTTCCTAAAATAAATTGTGCAAATAATGGCAGAGATGATTTGCTGACATTTTATTTCCTGCTTTTTCCAGTTCTATGTTCTTTATGTGTCCTGAGGTGCATCAGGGCATTTGATTCCCTACTGGTCATTACTGTGAACACAATTCAGGAGCACAGCATGATGAAGTTTGTACAGTTCACAACTAAAATAAAGCAATAAGCCCCAAGAAGCCGTTCCGCGTCGTGCCTAACAACACCCCTTAGCTGTTATAAATTTACTGTAAACCACGGCTTCACAGGGCTTATTGCTTTTATAAAACAGTTACCACACAATACAAATATTAAAGCCAAAAAATGTCTCAATGCAACTTTCATGAAGTAAAATCATTAAAAGGCTTCCTTCTGCTGGAAAAAATAGTCCCTGACCGTGAACAGCAACAGAAGTTACATTATTACGCCATTAGATGGCGGCAAAGATTGTCTTTATGAGCGAGTCATTCATTCACAAGGACGTTTATATTGAAACAGTGTCAGCAGGGGGAAAACCCATTAAATGTTAAAAGGACAAGATTGCAGCGGACATTCAAACAGATTTTTTTTCTATTATGAACATAGGACATAAAATGGTTGCTAAGACAGACGCAGCAACATACACATTCAGTGGCGATACTTATAATACGGTCAGCTGTATGTTTTCGTGAATTTTACAACGGCTTCGAACGCGGCTCAAACGATCAGAATCAAGGGCCGGAACTATCCGTTTTATAATGGCAGTTTCATCATCATGCACCTGCACTGTAACTCACCTGCGCTATCAAACTGACATGTGCTTGACATGTATGGATATTCATATAAAGATATGTAGACGGGCATAGACAGTTAAATGTTTAGTTGTCTGTGTCCTCTTTCACATGCTTTTGTTCAGTTGGCATTGCAGGTCCATTTACGTCAGTGGGCTGCGAGGATAAGTTTTAACAAGGCCAGAGATGAGTCAGGCCAGAAAACTTTATGAGAGACAATAAAATAAAATGTGATTAACACAAAATGGAAAATGATTTTGTGGTCCAAGAGAAACGTGAATACGGACACAAAAGCTGTCAGCTGTCAGGATGGCAAATAGGGACCTTCGTTTTGACAGAAGCTTAAATAAATATTGTGAAAGTTTTGCCATCTTGTGCAGATTCACACTCTTTTGGGTCTCTTTCTCTCACTCCTGCTGCTGCCCTCCAGGAATAAGTGAAAATAATGTCCTAATTCTGAGCCAAGCCAAGTTCAATTATAGCAGAGTAACAGTCACATTAAAGCAGAGCTGGTGGATGGAAATCTTTAGATATGGAGAACAAAAGTCTATTTCCACATGCTTGACTGTAAATCACATCAATGGTTTGGTCTAATTAATGAATTATACTCGGGTTAAATTTTAACTGCTTGAGAATTTGGCTGTGCCTGTGTGCACATTTATCTGGTTCATCCCTATGCCCTAATCCCTTCAAAGGGTTTACCCTCCGGAGTGAGACCTTCGAAGGGATGAAGAAAAACTTCTGCGTCATCTTAACGAGACAATCAAGGAGGCGCCTTCTTCGCACATTTTGTACGCTGGTTGACACCCAAAAAAAACACTTTCTGAACGATGAGTAGATTGTGCAAGCTGCGCCTTTTGCTTAACGTTAGTTTATTTATTTATTATTGGTTTATCGCACCACATTGTAAATTGTGTATATGTATTTAAAACATTTGAATGGACTGATAACGGTAGCTGTAAAGTATTTTTGTTAAAGTACAATGTCGTTTTGACCATAATAATGTACCAAATCTAATTCGCAAAAAAATTACAGTAGTATAGAAAAATTCTATAGGGTGAATTCAGGGTGATTGGGACACTTTTTGCCATTGAGATGACTTGGAAAAAGTGTCCCAATCAACCTGAATTCACCCTACATATATTTATAGGTAAAATCGAACTGACCCATTCTGTGACGCCAAACAACTTACCTGTGCAAAGGATCACGGGGGCCCGAAGTGTCCATCAGTTGTACCCTTCAAAATCCTTCATTCCGAAGGGCACTTTGAAGTGGCCAGTTTTGAGCACTTCGATTTGGAACAACCCTTCAATATGGCGGCCATGATTGTTTTCATTCCAAAGTGCCCTTCGGAGGGCGATATATCCCGTTTAAAACGCACCGACAATTTACAGTTTAGGAATGAGTCTTTGAATCATTCACTCAAAACCATAAGAAATTCATTTGAACGCAAACAGATATTGGGCTGTGTCCTTAATCACCCCCCATACCCTTAAATAGGGCACTACTTCAGGGAACAGCCATTTGTAGTGGTCTCTGAAACCATAGTGGACGTCATCGAGTGCACTCATTCAATCCCACAATGCACCGCAATGTGTACAACTGATGTATGCTTAACAGCTAGAGATAAAGCATTGTGAGAGTCCTGCGGCGAATGAATTTCCGCGTCTGACCAAAAGATGGCTCTTATAGCTGAATCAACCATCCATCCATCCATTTTCCAATCCGATATCCAATGTGTCTAAAGCCAGGGTTTTTCCTACATTGAAAATTTTTTGGCAGCCGCCAAAACGAATTTTTGTTCCGCCAAAGCCTTATTTGATCAGTTATTGAGAGTTGTTTATTAGTGATGTGACTGCTGCGCTGACGGACAGAACGAGCAGAGCTCCTCCCTTGTGCGCGCGAACTCTCTCTGTCTTCAAAGTAAGCACTGTCTTTGCTCTCTCTCTACCTCACACATAATAATCTAAATCAACTGACACAATGCTAATAGTTCGGAAGACCGAATCCATGTTTCATGAGGCGCATTCGGAGAATATTTTTCCTGAATAACCGCTGGGTGTGAATAGGGTCACCGTGATTTTGCCATGTAAGACATGTTCCTGGATCAACATCTTTGTTGATCCTGGAACAACATTCCAATCAACCAATCAGATTTGAGGGACAAGTTTACCGTTTATGTCAAGTTTAGGCTTACAACCAGGGTTAGGTGCTTCTACATCAATGTTATTCACCTATCTTTCCCCTCTGATTTTAGGGATAAGTTATGGGTAGGGTTAGGTTTAGGGGTAGGAATAGGGTTAAGACTAAATTTTCAGACTGGAATGTTGTTCCAGGATCAACAAAAGATGTTGATCCAGGAACATGTCTTCTTTGGCAAAATCACGGTGACCGTGTGAATAGTGCTCAAAAGAACGTCGCCTCATCTTCTCTGACAGGCGTCCCGCACATGCAGCTGAAATAAACCACACTTTCCGTAAACAAAAAGAAAATCCTATCCAGTGATGAAGTGTTTTCTGTTGACAAATCTTTTGTGATGTCCTAATAACAGTCGGGATTCGCACGCAACGCGTCCATGTCCTCTAATGTCCGATTCGCGACCTAATTAATCATTTGAACAGATTCATTTTAATGAATCATGAAAACAATCTGCCCACACAGTCTATAATGAATTATTTACTCAAACAACTAGCCTTAATAAGCCACAGTATTTTCAGGTTTTTTAAATGACAATGTGTAGTAAATTAGGCCTACCTATAAAATCAGTTAGTTTAGACTGGAGTGAGGTGAAACCAGAACAAAGCAAATTGTTGTAAACTAGGTGCATTCAATTGTATAAGGTAGGGAATTATATTATTAGTTAATGTAACTTTTTAATGCTACCTTTTAATACTAATTATTAATTATTATTATTATTATACATACCAAAATAATTTTCAGGTCTAGCAAAGAAGCATCTTCTCTTAAAAAAGCTATGAAATCATAGATTTTTTTGCAAAGAGGGCAAGAAAGAATTACAGTGAGAGTGATGGGTACTTTATTGTCAGTATTGGGCTCGCAGATCACGTGGGTAGGGCACTTTTTACTGTTTGTGTGGATGACCATGTCTGTCACCACCGAAGACCATTTTTGACCCAGGAAAAACCCTGAAAGCCCAAAGTATACTTTGGCGTTCGTGCATCGCCCGCATGAATATGTAAGATTTTTTGGAATATGTAAAATTTTTGCAGTAAAATATCCAAAAACCACTAGGCCAGTGTTATATATTTTGTTCACTTGAGTACTTACAATATCCCAAATGTTTCCAACTATTTGTAAATCGTTAGAAAATTGCAATTTTAACCAAGGCTCCGGGACGTGTGAGGAGTCGCCTGTCAATTGCGTCATACCCGCGTTAACCCTCGGTCTGCCTCGGTTTCCGGTTTTATTTTGTAAAAACCATGGAAACACCAAAGACGCTTTAATATATTACACGTTTTAAAAGACAAGGGAACAACTGTTTGGTTACGTTTATAGACAGAAAACTAATTGGTGTTATATAGCTCAACACGTTTAGTCTTATTGTTTAAATCTAATTTTCTTGATTTTTTGCAAGTACCATGCTTTACCTCAGAAAAAAAAAACACCGTTTATCAACACAAGCTATCCAGCATTTAATATGCTATTCTAAAATCTTACTGCAGTGTCTCAAACAAGTGTCTCACAGCAGCCACCGAGCGAACGCACAGAGTAACGTTATAACATCATTTTCAACACTCTCAAATGTATCTAATATGATAAACAGAGCTGTGTTACCTCATACTCATGACCGGAAAAGCGGAAGCGGCGCCGGTGACTGTGGCATAATAAAAGTTCTGCTGCTCGCGTCGTGTGATGCTCAATCGCACCAGCGGCCTCGTTCAGCTCCCACAACACTCGGTCCTGCTCTGCTTCATACTACAGTAACGTTAACCCTTTGACGCGTACAATCACACCGGTGTGATTAGTCTCGGCTGGCCCCAGGAGCGTACGATCACACCGGTGTGACTAGAACGTTCAGTGCATCACGTGATCAACTGCCAAATTCAAATGTCCGTGTGCGCTTTGGCTGGCGCTAAACCAGGGATGGATGCGCGCAGCGCTTTTCATATATCACAAATATGCAGTGTTTTCAACCACATGTTTATTTTAGGTTTCAGGCGTTTAAATATACACATAAGTACAAACAAAACAATACATCTAGAGTTTGTAAAATACAAAATTCTTCTAAATTCTTCCCCAGTTCACCAGCTTACTTACTTTCATGTATTTCAGGAGAAGTGGATGAATTCACGTGTTGTAAATCCAACAGAACCTGCGGCACAAACTAACATGGCGGCGCCCATATCGTGTATACCTCAACTTACGCGATCATTATAAAGGTGTTTAAACAGCAAAACACACCCACTTGCTCATATTTGACAAATGGAATATCAGATATTTCATGTTATAGCTAACAAATTTGTGAATATTTTGAATAAAAATTGAAAAATTAAATAAAAGCAGATTATCAGTCATACAGTGCTGCACGGTGTGACATGACAAGCAATGACGCGTCACCATGGAAACAATAAAGTGATACGTTCTAAATAATGGTCGCCTGGAAAAACTCAGAATATTTTAAATTTACGTGCGAAAGGGTTAATAATCGCATCCATGAACATGATTTCTTCTGAGTCCTATCCCTATCTTTTGGTGAAGAATAGGGATAAGTTGAGGTGAAGACCACATGTCCCAAGATTCCGCTCAAACTTGGCATCATCAAGCTACGCCTTTGTTTTGAATAGGCCTCTAGCGACCTCTAGCGGACAGAAATCTTACATACTGTACCTTTAATTTTCGTCATCGCGGACGTCCGCAACAGCGCATGTGCAAGCAGGACAGAAGAGTCCACTAGGTGGCAATACGCACAGTACTGAGTACAGTGTGCAGTCGTCGAAGAAAAGTGTGGAAAGAGTGATTCAAAAACAAGACGAGTAAACTTTGAAACATATCCTTCTCCATCGTTTTTGATTCTTGTTCTCTTGGTGAATCTTCTGAACTATGTTGCAATGGTGGATGCTCTATTTTTCTTCTCCGATCCTGCCCAGCGAATGTCCCGTTGATGACATGATGTCTGGTAAAGAAAACAATTGTACTGCGCATGTTTCAAACTCAGTCATCCGCGGTTGAGTATACTTTGACAGATGCGCGGACACGACTGCGCGCGAGACGAGATTACTTTGTTTAATTAAGTTTTATATAGGCCTACGCTGGTTTATCTTTAGATAAATATTTTAATTACTACTGGAGCTGCCAGTTTGCTAAGATTTAAATCATTATTAAACGGCAAGCACAAACTATGCAAAAGCTGCAGTCCTTCCGGTCCACTAAGTGTCCGAATTCACTCACTCGTTTTCATTCACTCCTTCAAGTGGACTATATTAGAGGAGTAATGTAGTAGGGAATAGTGAATGAGGGTATAGGGGGCGATTTCGAACATAGCTTCGGTCTTTATGAATGAATCTTTGACTCATTTACTCAAAAACAGATTCATTCAGTAAAAAAACACCACAACTGTATGTTGCAACATTCTCTTGTGGCTTTGTTTGGAAGTATTTGCATTGATGGCGCAAAACAGATAAAGGAACTGTAAATATTGGGTTTTAACATCATGGCTGCTGACTGCCATACTGCTGAATCTGATATTCGGGAATCTGTATTATGGATGACAGAAAGAGTGACTTTCTTTAAATTTAAGTAATAACTACTCAAAACGGAAGAGCCAATGAAATAAAAGATGAAAAGATCTTAGATGCACTCTGGGTTATCATAAAGGCAGGACCTTTAATGCATGCATACAGCAAATGATATTTTCAAAGTCTTGAGAACAGACATGATTAATCAGTGAATGAATTATTTATGAGCCAGAGTTTTGGTTTTGAATCATAACTACCATCCACACAGAACTGTTGGTTCATTATGTGAAATTACATGACGACATTTATCCAAACACACTGAGTCAGGCAGGCTTCACATATGGAATTCATCAGTGCCTTGAAGTGTGATTTCAGTTGTTGATCACTGCATTTCTTTTAAAAGTTAGCATTGCCACTGTGACATTTCCCAAAGCTTTGTTGTATCTAACTTAATTTAATGGCACTTTTTATTCATCTCACATGTTCAAAATGATTCCTCCAAGTTTACCAAAGGACAGAATCTCAAATTCTCTACTGGAAACCCAAGGACAGTCTTATAAGGGCACATCAGCCCAAGATTATTGTACATGTGGCAAAGAATAAAGTCAAGCACTAAAACTATATCAGTCTGAAAAATGCACATAACTAAGAAGATAATAATAATAATTAGTACTAGTAGTTTATCTTCTAAACTTGTCCATGTCGAGAGACCAGATAATGATACTTAGTTTAGTAAATATTTAGGTTTTATTTTGTGCTTCTGTGAATGTTTACATAATATTTGTTTTTTTTTGTTTTTTTGAATGTTTACATAATATTTATGTTTACATAAAACTTTTAAATACATATTTGGATATTTAACCTGTGAATATAGAAGGAAATATATAATATAGTATATAATATAATTTTTGATGCTGAAGTTGGTCATCATTTTTAATAATCTTTAAGCTTTTTTGTAATTCACTTAAATAGAACTGCTACAAAATAGTATTTAAAACAATGTAAAAAAAAAAAAAAAAGTCTTTGTAGTTATTAGATCATAAAAAATGCTTAATAATTGCACACTGTGAAAAAAAAAAAAAACAGCAGCTGATGTTTCTGAACTGTAGAACTTCACTGTAAAAATATGGTAGCAATATTTTAGGTTTTATGGATTTAACTTAAATGTACAGTAAAAAAAAAAAAAAAAAAAAAAGGTTGTAATGAATAAGCCACAAGATGAATCAAAGTTCATCACTAGTAGCTTTTCCACAAGCTGGTAACATGGTAACATTAAAATAATGCAATAAACATTAATTTAACAACATAAGATGTAACCCTACTCAACATTACTGATATCAAAAAACTAAGAAAAAATATATATATATTTAAATGAAAAACCTCACAATTAAAGGTAGGGTAGGCAATTTCGGAGAGGCTAGCAATAGCAAGCTAGATTTGAAAGCATGAGATCCCACCCTCCCTTCAGAGCGCTTTCAAAAGACACAAAAGTGAGACGGCATTAAATTACCTCATGTCTCAAAGCACATAACATTACAATAATAATGAACGTGAACAACTTACAGAGCTCTTAATTGTACCACCTGACTGCTGCAGATTCATTTCGGCATTGATAGTGTTGACATAGTGTTGGCATTGTTCGGTCAGAATGCAATGATTGGAGAGACATTTTTTGGTCCAGAGACTTCCACAGAAGGTATATGTACATGTTTTAATATTTAGACCACTTCTATTATTGATTGCCATCAGGATGTGAAGAGAGTTTCAACCAGTATAACAAAAAATGTTTATAAAACAAATTGCCTACCCTACCTTTAACAGGTTTTTACTGTAGAATGTTTATAGTCTTTTACTGTTAAAATTAAGATATTTTTTACAGTGTACAATATAGTATACTGCTGCTACTGCTTCCCATTTCATGTCAACTACCCAAGTCTGTACATTATTTTCACTGTTTATGTGATTGAAGCTGATAGTGAATGCTCTTAAATGTGTTCCAGGAAACCTAAAAATAGATAGTTCTCAATACTTTTTTACTGTTAATCAGGATACATATTGGAGCTGCTGCTGTGGAAACTACAGCTATAATAGTCAAAATAATAAATAGTTTGGAGGAAGTTTATGGGAAATGTTTAATCTGAGCCAGAATAACAGGTGTAGGGATTTCACACAGTAGCTTTGATGGGGCCGTTTATTCCATCTGTCAAGAATAGAAAGCTTTCAAATTTAAGATGACCAGATAGCTGTGAACAGCTGTGAACTGAAATGCTGTTAGATATTGCAAAAGAGATTGTTGAAATGTTTTATTTAGGTAACGCAATACAACTTATAAAGCACATATAAAGCAAATACATGGCGATTAGGACGTCAATATGCAAACAAATAGCATTTTATTTTAATAAGATGTTTATTTACTTCAAAATTAACCCTAATGCAGACCATGCAACGGCCAAATACGGCAAATAAAATAATATAACAAACATTTTCCAACAGGAGCTTTGCATATTGGATCCACTGTTTAAAGGAAACATGATGGCACAGTATATTCTGCAAACATTCTGAATATGCAAACACATACACATGTATTTTTAATGAACAATCCATTACTTTTTAAAACCTAATATTTGTTGCCTGGCAAATTCAGAATACGTCTTTTGCTAAATCGCGCACACACACACACACACACTAATAGTTGATTGGTGTGTATTTCTGGCACTCCCTCTCAGAATAGCTCCATGTTTGCCTGGAGACCCATGGGAAAGAAGAGATGGGATCTACAAATTAACTGGAAGAAAACAAAGCTCTCTTACTTTTCACAGACATTCACTGATGTTTTCTCACTTTTCAAGAGCACAGGCTGCATACAAACTACACAGGTGAGTTTCCCAACTTTTAGCAAATCAATAGCATTTTGTTCTTGATTCTTGTTTGTTCTTGAGTTGGCAAGTGTATATTGGTAGCTGTATAACTGCTGCATTTGGTAAATATATTGTTGAAGCCTATAAAAGTAGGATTCATAAAGAAAAGATTATACTTTGAGTTATAATTATATAGGATAGATGTGATACAAGATGGAAAATTAATTTGAAGATTACATTTGATTTAGTTATGGCTAACAGATGTGGACTGCTCTATCTGTTCCTTGGTCCTTGGTGGTCTCAGTTCACCAATAAAAAATAAGCCAAATTGAGTTGAACTGAAGACTAGGTTCAGGTTATGTCATATGTTTACTCAGTTCTTGCACAATGAGAGCTGAGGATTGTTTTGTTGTCCTATAAGGACAGAAAGGGAGCCACTGAGTGCACCTTATCAGCTCCTGATCTAGTCCTTGAAGTGTTCTGAGCAGACTTCAGAATTACAGCCAATTTAGAAGCCGATAAAAGCACATTGTGTTGTCGCCGCTTGCATGAGGACAAGTGCTGTTCTTTATGCTGATGATGGCCTGGTGTATCGCTTAATTGTGAAGGGGGTGGTTTTGTGCTGAATTTTGAACCCAACTGCACATCTAATCCTAAAACTAATCATACTTAATAGTTCACACAGAACATGTTCACTGCTTGTAAATATGCGCTACATGGACGTCATTGACCATAATCTATTGTATGCAGTGTCTCGCATTTTTAAAAGCAAAAACAAATTCTGTGTAAATGGCATCTAGGACTTTTGTTTAGTTTCTGTTTCCAGGTTGGCTAGTGTTGGTCTAGCCAGCAAAACTTAGTTTGTTGAGCAGAACAGTTTTTCTAGTGAAACTATTGGACCGAGGAAGTCTTGCTGATTAAGCAGTCAGGTGGGGTCACAGCAGCAACCCAAAAACTTCACATATCTTCAGTTAAAGGTGCAGTAGGTGATCTGGGAAATGCTAACGTTAGCCTGCTAGCATTGAAAGCATACGATCCCACCCTCCCTGCAAATTGACGTCCAAAGCTACTGACTGACCAGCTCCGCTTAGAACACCATCTCTTAAAGGGATAGTTCAACCAAAAATGAAAATTCTGTCATCATTTACTCGCCCTCAAGTTGTTCCAAACCTTTATAAATTTCTTTGTTATGTTGAACACAAAAGAAGATGTTTTAAAGAATGTGGGAAACTGAACAGTTCTGGGGCACCATTGACTTCCATAGTATTTTTTTTCCTACTATAGAAGTCAATGGTGCGCCAAAGCAGCCTGGTTACAAACTTTCTTCAAAATATCTTTGTTTGTGTTCAACAGAACAAAGAAAAGGTTTGGAACAACCTGAGGGTGAGTAAATGATGACAGAAGTTTCATTTCTGGTTGAACTATCCCATTTAATTACAATAATTATAGCGTGAACGCAGCATAAGCTTGTTGTTTTGAATTCGTAGGAACTGTTAAAGGTGGCTTCTGTTTGTTTGCAGTGCTCCGTGACTGAGGTCTGTCTGTATAAACTCTGCATAGCATGAAACGCGCTGATGACATATGATGTCTTCGCAAACAGGGTGCGTGAGGATATGTAAAAACATATATTGACAGGCAGGTAGGGCATCGTATTTCATTCGGGCCAAATATAATAATTGGATGAACATTTTATGGTCCTACATTTTCCACAGACAATATATATTTATAAAAATAAATTTAGACCGTTTAACATAGTGATTGCTATCAGGATATGAGGAGACTCTCAACCAGTATAACAAAAAATGTTTCTGTATCATATAAGTGAGAATCACCTATTGCATCTTTAATGTTCAAAAATCCTATTCTAAAAATGCTATTCTAAAAAAAACAATTTGAAATTTGAGGGTGAATTGTCCTTCCAGGTTTTCTTACAAACTGACATAATGACTTAAAGTTATCTATAATCAGCTTAGTATTCAAAACTATGTGTAAAAATCTCTAACACAACTATTTTACGTTTTGGCAAATTGGTGGCTTAATTGTATAAATTAGTTTGACCTCATTCATAGTATTTTGTACAATCTGTTTCCACCCCACTGACATTTAGGTTTAGGGTTGAAGCTTCATGCTTACTTTTTTTTATAAAATTTGTAAGTTTCCACATGAATCACACTGCACAAATTAATATGAATACGAAAATGCCACAGTGTAAAACAGTCATGTTTTGACATGAAATCAGGTTTAATGCTATAGGGAACCAGCTTGAACAACACAAGGTTCATTCTTAAGGAGACAGAGTTTTCGGGATTCAAATTTTGATCAGCCTTTTCAGTATGTAGCAAGAGAATGGCTCATATGATTATCTTCACTGCATTAACACTAATGACTTCAGCACAAAAGCAGCGGCAGGGTGAACGGCCGTTAGTGCGGGATTCAGGGTTGTTTTGTTGATGGGTCATCCAACGATTGTTCAGCAGTTCCAGGAACATGCATGCTGTCTTATTCTAATGATCAATTAGCATTAGTGAATCAGTGCGGTGTGCTCTCGTTTCATTCATGTGACAGTATAATCCAGTATGTGGCTATTTATGTGCCATTAGGACCAAGCTGTCAGGTCAGGTGGGTGGCAGGAGCTTGTGCCTCTTCGGAACTCTGATTATTGAAATGCTGATACATTACTTTCAAAGAGTTGTTTTGTTGTTCTGTTGTCAATTACATAAATACTAGCACTGGTGTGCATCTCTTGAAGGAAATATGCTCAAATAAAGTTTTCCACAGAGTGTAGGGCTCCTTGCTTACGCACGGTATAAGCAAGGTGCTATTGGAGATCCTGTAAACTCATTCTGTGAGTTATCGCACACACGCCATCAGTTATTTAGTTTGGCTCTATAACCTGAGCGGGTTCATTCAGAAAAATGAAGCTGTGCTGCACATGAATGAGTCTAATAGGACCCACAATCCCCAACCTGCTGGATGAATGATGCTCATATAAGACTACTGAATGTAGACGACATTGTACAGTGGCCACATTCCCTCATCGCACATAATGTAGAATTATGTGGGTGAGTCTAACAGCGTAATGTAGCATTTATGATCTATGCATGTATTCATAACTTGCAATATGTTTTCTTTTTCATGTGCTATGTAAGGACACTAGAATTTTGTGATATTTACACATTATATGACATGACACAATCAATCATTCTTTATTGTGCAAACTGAGGGATTTGCCATATACAGAATATTGGCTTACACCATCGATTTCCACAATCAGTCGCTAATTGTCCATGTTGGATGTTTAATATACATGAGGGGTGGTACTAAGGACCAATGAGATGTTAGTGTGGGCAGAGCTATGTGGTGCAACGCCGCATAAATAGTAAACAAACTGTAGGCTGAGTTCAGAAGAGTATACTAGTATGTTATTTAGCTAATTAGAAACTATAAGTGTAGCCTACACTGCAATTCTTGTGCCTAGTATGCACTACTCTACGCCATTTAGTAGTATAAATAGTGGAAGTAGTGTGTTCGCACTCAAGAAAAAGTGGACTTCAAATACCTGGATGATGCACTGAAAGCTACAATATGTAGATTTTTCGCCGCTAGAGGTCGCCTATTCAAAACAAAGGCGTAGGTTGATGATGCCGAGTTTGAGCACGAAATCTTGGGAGATGTCGTCTTCACCTCACAGCCGGTGGAAAAGAATCAGGATGGGACTCAGGCAGAAATCATGTTCATGGATGAGATTATTAACGTTACTGTAGTATGAAGCAGAGCAGGGCCGAGAGATGTTAGAGCTTAAACGAGGCCGCTGGAGCAATTGCTAATGAGAGGCGAGCGCGACACATGTATCAGGAGCAGTGGAACTTTTATTATGCCGCAGTCACCGCTTCTGCTTCCGGTCAAGCGTATGAGGTAACACAGTGCTGTTTATCATATTAGATACATTTGACTGTTGAAAATGATGTTATAACGTTACTCTGTGCGTTCGCTCGGCGGCTGCTATGAGACACTTGTTGCACTCTGCAGTAAGATAGATCGATTTTAGAATATCATATTAAATGCTGGGTGGCTTGTGTTGATAAATGGCATACCATTAATGTTAA
Source organism: Hypophthalmichthys nobilis (assembly GCA_037950665.1). Lineage (NCBI taxonomy): Eukaryota > Metazoa > Chordata > Actinopteri > Cypriniformes > Xenocyprididae > Hypophthalmichthys > Hypophthalmichthys nobilis. Next base: position 14,798,459 of record CM075471.1, read on the forward strand.
AACATAGGCCTATTGTATGATGGAGAAAATGCTGTATTACTTAGCTACTTGACAAAATAGTGTTTTTCTTTAAGGCATGGTAAAAGCATGGAACTCTATGAAAATCAAGAAAACTATATTTAAAAGTGTTAAACTAAAAGTGTTGAGCTATATAATAATAATTTGTTTTCTTTCTATAAATATAACCAAACAGTTATTCACTTGTGTAATAAAACATGTAATATATTAAAGCGTCTTTGGAGTTTCCATGCTTTCTACAAAATAAAACCGGAAACCACGGGTAAAGCGGATATGACGCCATTGACAGGCGACTCCCGTACACGTCCTTGGTTAAAATCGCGATTTTCTCATGATTTACAAATAGTTGTAAACATTTGTGATATTGTAAGTACTCAACTGAACAAAATATATAACAATGCTCTAGTGTTTTTTTTTGGGGGGGGGGGGATATTTTACTTCAAAAATCTTATATATTGTGCCTTTAATTAAATGAAAAAACATTGTATGGGATGTTGGACACTTCATGCATTCAGCTGTCACAGCTATCCTTAAGTAGCGGAAGCTCCATCTGAATATACACAACTCTGATTAACCGCTTGGAAGAAAAAATAATAAAATGTTTGCTCTATTTTGAAATTAACCTACCCCAATAGTTTGGAAACACTGCTTTTAAAAACCTACTTTTCATATATGGAATTAAAGGTAGAAGAGAATTAAAATACTGCAGCAAGTCATTAATTTTATTCAGCTCACTGGTTTGGATACAGTTAAACTGATGTTACACTGTATGCCTAATTTATAGCTCTGAGTGTTAAATTCAGTTAATTTATGCCAGAACAAGAGAAAAGTGCTGTTTTGACAGTTATAAGCTGTAGCCTCTAAGTAAATGATAAAGACAGATTGCCTAAACCTTGTTTTTGATGTATTCTTTAACCAAACTAGATGTCAGTATTAAGAAGGCTGGGCTTCTGTTTTCTGTTTTGAGAAAAGGCTCTGGTTAAACACATCTGGGAAAAAGTTTGTATGAAGGATGTGTTGTAATACATTACAGCTCAGTTTTCTGCCAGCAAGATGTCAGTTATGAAAACCACTTGTTTTTTGTATAATCAGGTCACCCTGATGACACCAGACTCTGCTGTTGCAACAGGAAACCATTAGTTCTTTGCATCATGTGACCCTGTGTGAAGGTCATTGTTTGTCTTTGCTTCTTAAAATGTGAACTGAACTTTGTTTCATACCACAAAAATAAAATAAAAACTGGAAAGGGAAAAATAGTTTTTGAAATTTGTTATGTGGGCAAAATGAGCACTGTCAGACATTGTTGAGATCTCTTCTGAAACATAGAGGGTATTTTTTTAATTGATTGAGAAACAATGGAGAAATCACGTGATTTGTCTTGACTCTTTTTAATTTTGGTTAAAAATTCTGGCAAATTATAAATGGAATGTAAAATGTTAAAATTGCATCTAGCCAATGATCCGTGTGAACGGGGATCGTTTTGACAACGTTTTTGTCTGTACACGAAAAAGGAAGAAAGTTTACATTCTTGGTACATCATTGTTGTGTAACCTAAACATACCTTAAGTCACACCCTATAGAATACCTATTTGTTAAAGTTACCTGTTTGTGTGCTGCAATTCGCTCACTGATAAAGGTTCGTTTTTGCCACTATTTTTGATTACTTTCTTACCATTGATTCCTGACGTCCTTTGGCTGTGGGAGAAAGAAGCTTTGGTAAATCAAACCTGTTTGTTCCTGAGTCCTTGTCCTCAGTCTTTATTACTTCAGTACATCTGAATGTCTCAGAGACAACACAATAAGGCAGACTGACGCAGTATGTGTGGTGTTATGAGTATAGATGGTAGCTGGGGGAACAAGGGAAATTTGGAAGGCCAGTGGGTTCATGCTAAGGTCAAAAGGGGACATCGCTCTTCCTGGAGAAGCAGCTGATTTGGCATGTTTACAGCTCACACACAAAGTTCTCACATGGCAAGATGTTCTGTTTTTTTATATTGTAATGTGCAATTTATTCATTTATATATTCTTCTATATGGAATTTTACATAATTATTTCACAGAAAAGTGACAACTTTTCTCTTTTTTCCTATACAGTAGCCTTTCTTGTTGCCAGTTCTTTAAGGTATGTGCCTATTGAGAAATGTAATTTAAAAAATAAATTACCCTGAGAAATATTTAATCAAGCCAAGTGTGCCAGCTAGCCTCAGGCTTATACAGAACCTGTTATATAACCATGAACACATCTACTAAACATGCTAACGGACTGTAAAAACTAGTAAATTAGCTATACCATGTGAGATGATTTCTTTTGTTTTTGTAAGAAAGAGGAAGGTAGTGAATGGAAATGTAATTTGCTGTGTGCCCTGTTATAAAAAACAGGTGTCAGAATCACCTCCTCAGCAGTTTTAAGTTTTAAGTTTCACTTTCTCTGAATTGTTTTCGTTTTCCTTACTTTTTGGCATATAAAACACTGTTTGCTCACTTCTAGGAAATGAACATCTTTGACTGAAGTTAGCCAGCTGGCGCACTCTGGTCAACCATGTGACATGACTTTATGAGTCGGACAATATAATTTCATGCAGACTACAGCTAACCCTGGTAGTGCTGTGCTGATTTTCTGCTCACACATATTAAATGCAAAACATATGAAAGCTTAATTGGAAGTCATTGAACTTGCAGATCAGTACAAAATCGTTACATAAACTTTAGAGAGAAAATCCAGAGCTCAAATGTTTTCATCAAACCCATGTGCAGAGTGGAACTCTAGACTGACAACTGCACTTTTTAACAAAGTGCACAGCCCTTAACCTATTATGACGTAAACCGTGTGATTAACCTTTAGGCTAGAGGTAATTTCCTTCTGTTGAGAAGACAGCATTATTTATTCTGTCTCCTGCAGCGCTTAAACCAAATCCAGTTATTGATCTGTTGACATGCATTTTGTTTTCCTATATCTGCAGGCAGGAAAAGTCTGGTTTGCATAATTTTACAGAACAGTCATGATGGAGGCTTAAACCAACACAGAAGAGTTGACAAAAGGAAATCGAGGCCGCAGATAGCATCATTTTTTCGATTCACTAAAGGGATTATGCAAATCACACAAGGTGTAAATGCACCCAAAATTGTTCTGAACTTTTATAGGAAAAGGTGCAATCTTTATAGAAAAGAGGTGTTTTTGCACTGAAAAGTCATGATGTCACAGTGCTATTCCAGTATATTTTGCTGATGATTAAACTGGACTGCGTAGTTGTTGTAGACACAGAGTTTTGCTCTGAAATATAAAGTGGCACAACTGTTTAATGAAATCTCCCCACAGTATTTTAGCACCTCAGTGTGACTAGTCAGAGTCCTCACACAGATATTCATTCATACTGAACCCTTCAAGCAACATGGCATGGGCTCAACAACAATAAGGTGGAAACATACAGACCTTTCACAGAGAGAAAAAGGGCCTCTATGATTTCAGGGGAAAGAAATGATTGTCCATGATTAGCACCTTTGCAGACATGAAGGGAAGGAATTATCACTTATCACGTAGTTACCCATCATTTGGCAGAAGCTGTTTTTCCAATGTGGCCTATGGTACACCAACTGCAATGGTAGACCCTCTACAGCAACCCAGTGTTAAGTGCCTTGCTCAAGGGCATAATAACATGGTAAAAGAGCTACAAACAGGCTTTGCATTAGCAGCCTGGATCATTAAAACGTATGCTAGCAGCACCACTTCTCTGTAATTTACATAATTGGAATGTAGCCTTATCTTGTGCCTATGCTGTGTTTATTCCGTAAGGAGTTTGCCTTTGGTATTGGACTATCAGTTCATGCCAGATATCCAATTCATCAGTCATTTTCCAAAAATGTCCCTTAGTATTTACACCCTTAAAGGTATGGTTCACCCAAAAATGAAAATTCTGTCATCATTTACTCCCCATTATGTTGTTCCAAGCCTGTATAAATTTCTTTGTTCTGCTGAACATAAAAAAAGATATTTGGAAGAATGTCAGTAACCAAACTGATCTTGCCCCCCATTGACTACCATAGTATTTATTTTTCCTACTATGGTAGTCAATGGGGGGCGAGATCTGTTTGGTTACTTACATTCTTCCAAAAATCTTCCTTTGTGTTCAGCAGAACAAAGAAATTTATATAAGTTTGGAACTACTTGAGGGTGAGTAAATGATGACAGAATTTTCTTTTTTGGGTGAACTATCCCTTTAAGCCACACTTAAAATGTACAGTTGTCACTGTATTTACGTAACAAAATATCAAACAAAGAGATTGATTTATTTTTGAAGAAAGGTAAGTAAAAGGGCATTTTAAATGATAAAACAACCAATAAACGATTCAAAATTAAGGCAAAAAGTAGGCCTATCTGAACACATTTTAGTTATCAAATAGCAACCCAGACATACTACACCCACCATGTTGGCATTGTCACATGAACTACATCGTCACTTGCGTCACTTCCTTGCCATTCACGTCTCTTCTCCCATGGCCTGATGGGATGATCATTTGATGCACACTTCAGAATCTCGGCAGAAGTATGTCATCTGTACTTTTCAGCTATACTGTTTTACAAATACTGCAAAATAGAATACTACTCATTTCACATACTACTACTTTTCACTTACCATATAATAGGGAAGTAGGCATAGAGTGCTGAGTTGGTTAAAAATAAACAAACAAAAAAATTATCTACTCAAGCCATCCTAGGTGTATATGGCTATCTTCTTTCAGACAAAAACAATCGGAGTTATATTTTATATTAATATCCTGGCTCTTCCAAGCTCTATAATGGGAATGAACGGGAGGCGTTTTGAAGCCCACAAAAAAGGCATCCATCCATCATAAATATAATTCATAAGGCTCCAGGGGATTAATAAAGGCCTTCTGAACTGAAGCGATGGGTTTTTGTATGAAAAATATCCATATTTAAAACTTTATTAACTATAATAACTTGCTTCCAGTAGACAGCCATACGCATCGATTTGCGGTGGAAGTGTAACCCCTGACCTAATGGATGACACAATGAAGTGGAAGTGCAGAGGATAGAGCAAAACAAAACACCTGTCACGAATTAGAAGTCTAAAATGAGAAATTTTAAAGAGAAATGTCAGAGGATTTGTATATAAGAGAAGAGAAGCTTCAGCCCTATTTGTTTAAACCGCGAGAGATCGTCTAAGCTTATGCTACTCCTAAATCCTGCGTCATACATCGCTTCAGAGGTTACTCTTGTGGGGCAAGTCGACTTTCGCAGTATGTGTACGGTCGTCTGGTGGAAGCTAGTTATTTTAGTTTATAAGGTTTTAAATATGTATATTTTTCTTACAAAAACCCATTGCTTCGCTTCAGAAGGCCTTTATTAACCCCCTGGAGCCTGGAGATATGGATCTCCGATTGTGTTTGTCTGAAAGAAGATAGTCATATACACCTAGGATGGCTTGAGGTTGAGTAAATCATGGGATAATTTTAATTTTTTCCAAATTCAGAAATCATTTAAAACTTACACAGAAACTTAAAACACTTCAGAATAATTTTGCTAGTTTGTGTGTGTGTTGATTTGTGGTGATCAAGCAGATGCTGCTATGAGTCAGCTCATTAGAAGGGGTTAATTGAAATGGTGACTTAGGGCTCAAATATGTGTCAGTTTGTCTGGGACCAACAGCTTCATACTCAGAATTAAACATCTAAATCTGTTACTGACCTTTTCAAGGCTTGCAGATCACGCACTGCACTGACAAGAAAGAGAGGTGAAGTTCAAAGGGTTTAAATTGGTTTTCAGATAACGTTTCCTGTTATTGAGAAGATTGATATCTAGCCAACACTGAAAATGTAACAATTATAGCATTTAAAAACAAGATGTAAAGTATATTTTTTTCAGATTGGCTTAATTATCATCATTATCTTCATCCTATTATCCTCCTGCTATCAAAATGTCTTCCTTGCTGTACAGTCTTGATATTGTAATCTACAATAATACTCAATAACATCACAAATTTTACTGTTTGCATCAGAAGACTGAGCCAATGTAATATTGCTGACATTTTGTTCACCACCACGGCATGTAGTTGATGTTTGCAACCTCATTACGGTAACTATGCTTCTTATTAGTTAGCCCATATATCTTACAGTCCTCCTGATAATAAATATCTCAACCCTGTGAAAAAAGGGCACTTGTGAATGGTGCCTGGTCATTGGGTGCCAAAGGAAAGATTTTCTGACTGTAAATCTCCTTTTGTCTTCAGCATGCCATAAAATTCGCCCTCACCCATTGCTTCATTTCTTCCCCAGAAGGAACAAATCTCTGTCAGAGCCTGTTATCTTTAAAATGGTTTGGCTTTAACGTCCAACCATATATCAGAGCTACACATGCACATGTAGGTGGTGTTTTGGAATAGGGGAGCATTTGACCGCCTTTATTTCTAAAGCTAGTGTGTGAGCAAACCTCTGAATATTTTATTAGTGCCGCACATGCAAGTTCTCTTGAGAACATGACATAGAGAGCACATGAGGTTGACGTGCATACTCAGAATTCTCTTGAGAACATGACATAGTGAACGCATGAGGTTAACCCTTCTAATGGAGAGAGATCCATATCTTATCTAAAGGAATTTGACGTCATCCACAACTTTTATCTAAATAACTTCTTCAGCCACACATTTAGTGCTTTGATAGGACAGATTTAATATATGTGAGCTATATAACATAATAGCATCTTATTTCCCCAGACACTTGGCTTTTCAAAGACTTAAAAGTTTTAGGAAAACGTCTTGTGTTATGACTGTAACCCTGGTTCCCTGAGAACAGGGAACGAGACACTGCGTCCTAAAACGCAAATGGGGAATGTCCTTGTGTGACTGGTGTCTGAAACAATCTGTCAAATCACAACAATCCTATTGGCCGGCAACAGCCTATGATGTAATACAGGTGTAACCAGGAAGTATAAAAGGGGCACCTGGAGAACATGTCATCCGCTTTTCGTCTGAAGGGACTGACAGCAGGCAGAATGGAGGCATGGCAACGGGACGCAGTGTCTCGTTCTCTGTTCTCAGGGAACCAGGGTTACAATTGTAACCCGAGACATTCTCTTTCAAAAGGGAACTCGCACTGCGTCCTAGAACGCAAATGGGGAACGAAATACCCACGCCGCCAAATGCATGCCGCCAAGTGCATGCCAAATGGCTGAGAAAAAAGGCTTTAGAAAAAGCCAAGCACTCAACTCCTTCTGGTCAAACAAGGCTGTCAGTGACAATACTCCCTACGGCCAAAGCCGAGCTGTAGCCTCAAAGGAGGGAGCCCTCTGAGAAAGAGGGCATGACTCACCAAGGCCGCTCAAGGCATGGAACCAACATCTAGCAGAAGAGGTTCCTTAAAGGGAGTCAGGCCAGAAAGCTCGAGTGGAGCTCTGGCCAGTCACTTTCAGGGGGACAAGCATCAACCCCTGGAGGCACCAGGGAGGCCGACCTAGCCCAAAGGAGGCCTAGTCTGTCAGCAACCTGTCTGTTCATGGAACAGAGTCCCTTACTTTAAAACCCAAGAAGGGCAGCCAAATGAGAGGGACTGCAGAAAGGCAGAAACCACTTCTCACCGGAAAGAGACGGGCATCCCAGGGAGCAGAACTCAGCAAAGTGCTTCCCAACCCTCAGGTTGAGGGGAGTAAACTGCTCGACCTTGGATCTACAGAATGCCAAAAAGAACATTCTGGAGGCTGGCTATTCTACATAGGGCCCAAAGGGGCTACTAGCTTCACCAGAAGCTGGTCTAAGGGGAGTAAACACCAGACTCCAAAATAACCCTAGACCGAACTCAGGGAGCAAGGTCCAAAATGGTAGAAACTACAGCCTAGACAAAAACTGATCTTCCCGGGAGGCTGAGAAGCCTTCTACCAGTGATCAAAGCTCGGGAGTGCAGAACTCTAAAAAGAACCCTACTAGAGGGGAGTAAACAGACTCAACCGAGACGAGTAAGACCAAGCTAAGCAGACGGCTGGGAGGCTCAAAAGGGAGCCTACAACCAAACACAGACCAGAGAACCAGCATCTAAAATTAGCCTGAATAAAGAGCTAAGAGCCTGGCTCATACAACACAACGGGAAGTCTGTATGAGGACCAACACAGAAAAAAGGGGTCCACCCTGGGGCAAAGAACCAACCAGAACCTACCACAGAGGCAGCCTCAAAAAAGGCCGGCGCTAAGTAGCAGATAGAAAATCTGGGGTCACCATCAAGGAGGTCCCAGGGGAGCCTAGCGACCTGATATTGGATACCAAGAGGATAGCCAAAAAGGAGGCCAACGACTAAAAGGCAGTCAACTCGAGAGAAAAAAACCACCAGGGCTAAGCAAGCTTGGAATAAGCAAGCTTTAAACCCTAAAAGCAAGGGGAGTAAACCATGCAGCTGGGCTAATGAGGAGGCCTGGTAGAGCCTGCAACCCTAGCAGAACACGGCCACAGGCCTGGGGCTAATGCAGTGGCTCCAAGGGAGCATACTCAACCAACACGAAGGAAGGGAGTACCAAATGTGCTCAACCTAAGCCGTAGTGGCATGAGGCATATCGGGGCAAAAGAGCTAAGAGTAAGCGAAAAACCCGAGTTAGGACTCAAGGGTGCAATTCAAGGGGCCTTCAATTCTGACCAGTGACTTGATAACATTAAGGAGCTCAAAACATGGCTGGAGGGAAGGTTACAACTAGCTCTAAAGAGCAGAGGCTTCAACATATCGTATTCAACTCTCAGAAAAGCGAGGAAGCCAACAACACTCAAGACATCCAAAGGGAGGTTCAGAAAGCAGAACCTAAACCACCTAGGTGTCTAATTTATGCCACAAACTAAAGGGAACTGAGGCTCAGCATATCGCATCTACTCTAATATTAAGAGGAGCAACATTCACCTAGGCTGAAAGGAGGAGGCCACAAACTTGCCTTGCAAAAGGAAAGTTGGGAGGGCCTGCTACTCGCATTTATTGCCCAATGCAGAGGGTGGGCCCCGGCCGGAGACAACTCTAAACATAGAGGAGGCATACAAGGATCACCAGCCGCAGTATCAGAGCCGGAGAGGCCTTCTCTAGCAAAAAAAGGCCTACTCTAGCCACTGTAGCCAGGAGGTGGAAAGCAACAGCAAAACCTGCCTCTGTCAGAAAGACGTATTCCTGAATACACCTAGGCCGGAAATAAGGGCGGCCCAATGATGAGACCGACACACCTAACATGACTTTGAAGAGGTAAAAAGAACAAAAACCCAACCTAGCGACTCTTATGGCAAGAGGAGGCAGGTATGTTCGAACAGGTAAAACACCTGTGGCCTAATGGGTGGCGCACACTACACCGAACCTTAGACAAGGCGGAGGCTAAAAAGAATGCCAACACCCATCACAGGGTGATGTAAGAGAACAGCAGTCATGGTACATCTGGAGCTCAGGGGAGCGGAAGGTTTCAGCATATCGCCCTAAACTCTCAAAACGAGAGGAAACCACTTCACTTCAACCTAAGGGAAGGTTAGCAAGGAGGCCAAAATTCTTTAAGAACAGCCAACTACTTGAATCGTGAGCTTTGCTGGAATTCAACCAAGAAGGTGACTCCAGAAAATGTGATAACCATAACGATGGCTTGCCACACACACACATACACAAAAAAAATTTGTTCTGAAAAACCCCAATAAAACCTACAAATCAAAATCGTAAGAGAGTAGGAATTATAAAAAGGGTGTCACGACCAACTTTCACTTAAAAGGGAGCTCCAGGGCCCTAGTAAAAAGCCCCAAAAAACATAAACCTAACTAGTATATATATATATATGTCCCCAAAAAAAACCTTAAGCAGGGAGCTTTGAGGTCAATGCAAAAGCAACGGCTCTAATAAAAATAGAGGCGACTTACAAAAAACTCAACCTGAGACATACAGAGAAAAAAGTGTAAATGTAAAAGTGGCCTTCCATACTCATACAGTCTAGAGGCTGCGGTTCTTTTCGAACCCGGACCGGACCGTCAGAAAAGTTCCAGCTCAGGGAACATACTCATCATCGGCCCAGCCTCAGGACCGATGTAGAAGCGCCTGTGGGGACGGAGGGTACAGAGGGACAGAAGAAGAGGAGAGGGTGGAGTGTGCAAACCTGGATTTAGTGTGCACTAGATTTCTGGCCCTGTCTATGGTCCTCAGACCAGGACAGGCCAGGTCCCCCCAGCTGTCTGGGCGTGGATTCAGACCGGCGCGGTATGCAAGATTTAAAAGCTGCTGAGCGCGCCCTCGTCTCTTTGAACTTTCCAACAACCGCCTCAACGGAAGTGGCAAAAAGTTCAGAGGGCGAGACTGGGGCATCGAGGAGAAAACCCTTCTCTTTCTCCCCGATATCCACCAAGTTCACTCACAGGTGTCTCTCCGTTGCCACCATTGCCGCCATCGATCTACCGATCGCAGCGGCGGTCTGCTTAGTGGCATGGAGAGCAAGATCTGTGGTGCGGCGCAACTCAGCTACCGCCTCAGGTAAAAGACCTTGACCCTGGTCTAAATCCTTCAGCAGATCAGCCTGGTATGCTTGAAGCACTGCCATGGTATGCAGTGAAGCACCAGCCTGACCCGCCGCCGCGAATGCTCTGCCATTCAGACGCGAGGTGGTTTTAAGTGGTCTGGTAGGCAGAGCTGGAGCTTTAAGGGTTGACGCCCCCCCGCCAACGAGATAGTTCGCAAACATCTCGTCAATGGGAGGCATCGCCACATATCCATGCTCACGCAACCCCTCAACATTGGCATAATTTGCATGCCCATGTTGATGGATGTAGGCTGAATAAGGGTTCTTCCATGCTTTCTCGATCTTAGAGTGGAGATCGGGAAGGAATGGAAGGCTCACGGGGGCTGCATGACAGTGGCCAGAAAGATAACGTTCGTCCAATCTGCCATGAACAGTCTCTTCTTTAACACGCTCCTACGACAGCTTTAATCTATCTGAAGCGCGCCCTATCACGTTGAGCAGCTTCTTATACGCGGGGCAGGATGGCCGAGATGGCTCCGATCTAACACTTTCACTGCCAGCCTTGGCCATCGACTGCTCTTCATCTTGGTTAGGAGCCAAAAGAGCACTATCTGCTGAACCAGAGGATGCAAGAGAAATAGCATCCTCATCGAGCAGATCACTCTCACGAGCCGCTGAATCGCGAGAGACAGTAACACTCTCCTAAAAGCGTTCGGCGAGCTCCACCTGTGAACCCCACGACTTAAGCCTCCTCTCTGCCTCAGCACGAGAGGGGCCTGAGCCACCAGGCACAGATGTCTGTCCTTCCTCTCTCAAGAAGATGAACAGACGAGAGCGGAGCGTCCTCATGGGAAGACGCTCGCAATGCACGCAAACTGATCCCTCAAGGACAGTGTGCATGCTCTTCGCCCAGACAATGAACGCACAAGTCGTGTGTATCTTCCGGTGTCAAATATCTAGGACATGGATCAGCACAATGCTGGAAACGTTTCTCAGCCATGATAAATTGTCTTACCTTGAACAGATCGCTACAGACAAACAGTCTCTTCAGACGAAAAGAGGATGACATGTTCTCCAGGTGCCCTTTTTATACTTCCTGGTTACACCTGTATTACGTCATAGGCTGTCGCTGGCCAATAGGATTGTCATGATTTGACAGATTGTTTCAGACACCGGTCACGCGAGGGCATTCCCCATTTGCGTTCTAGGATGCAGTGCGAGTTCCCTTTTGAAAGGGAAATATATTTTGCAGATTCTCAATTGAATGCACACTTCAGAAACACATCTATTGTAAAGTATGATAGTAGGTCATTCATTCATTTCGTCTATACTATTTTATAATTATTGCAAATTCAGATATGCTGCTCATTTAACCAGTGTTGGGGAAAGTTACTTTTAAAAGTAATGCATTGCAATCTTGTGTTACTCCCTAAAACAGTAATTAATTGCGTTAGTTAGTTACTTTTTATGGAAAGTAATGCGATAAGTTACTTTTTGCATTACTTTTTCTCATCTGGGCTGGGCTGTTTGTTTGTTTGTTCTTATAACAACAAAAAGTTCTATTTTTCACTATTTCATTTACACCAAAAGGTAAATGAATAAGCCTCAGGCTGAATGAAATGCAAATTCACGCCTGTACAGTAGAGGTCGCAGCTCAAACAAACAAGCCTTTCAGCTGTGCTGCCATTCTGGAATACAGTAGAATTAGATGCAGGAGAAGAAGTAAATGAGTAAATGTATGCTCACATTTAGTCTAGAATAAATATCATGTTTACACAGCGCACACATCGCCTCTGCACTTACTCCCGATTTGTCTCAACATGGGGACAAGGAGAGGTGTCAGTCAATAAATGGAATACAAAGTAACTCAGATATTTTGTTTTATATTTAAAAGTAATGCGTTACTTTACTAGTTACTTGACAAAAGTAGACGGTAACAATTTATTTTACAGTGTCATTGTTACATACTGTATGTTACATGTAATTACTATAGTAATAATTATAAATTATGCATAATTACATACAACTAACCCTAAACCAAACCAAACCCTAATCCTAACCCTACATGTAGTTACTTAATATTACTCAGTACACACATTTTGCAGATTGCCCATTGAATGCACACTTCAGAATCTCAGCAGAAGTACAATAGTAGGTAATTCATACTTTTGCCTATACTGTTTTATAAATATTGCTAATTTGGACGCTACTACTCATTTTATGTGCTACTTTTCACAGTGAGAAAGTATGCATATTCAGACACAAGACTTGAGATGGTTTAAAAATAATTATGAAAATGGTACAAAAAATGAGACAAAAGTATTATTTATTTATTTATTTCAGTTACCCTTTGATTGGTAAATGCTTTTGCCACATTTTCAGTGCTTTGATTTGACAGATGCAATATATATTTAAGCTACAATGAATGTAAACACACGAACGTAAACACGCCTAGACTCTTGGCAAAAATTGATCTTTTGTGGATATTGCAGTTCTTTAATTGTTTTTTTTTTTTTTTTTTTTTTTTGATGCTTTCACCTAATAACAATCATTGCATATCAGTGCAACAGTTGTTGTGCAGCCATAATGCAGTATAGGCCATGTTGTGACTCATTTGAAATATCTCCCTTGGGGATACTCCTCTGCCCTCGCCAATCAGACTCTGCAGGGCTTCCCAGGCGCTAGTGATTTAACTACAGCTCATGCTATGCATGACTAGTCTCATTCTTCAGGGTCAGACCTGTGCAGAAGGAGAGCGTCAGCCCCCCTGCTGTCAAAGAACACCTACACTATGCTGGGATTCATACAAACCATTGGCAGCCCACATGCAAATATATACCCACACAAATGCATCTGTTCTGCTGTCACTGTTTACTGCGGCAACACCTGTAACCTTGGATAGCTAGTGGGGAGAACAAAATGAATCCTTTGAATGTTTTAAACGGACAAGTATCTAATTGCGTCTAATCACTGTGCTCACTGAATGAACTGAGAACCATCTCTTTTTGACATGTCAGATTCATAATGAACTGAAGGGCTGAATGAGCTGAAGCTCATATTAGATGCGAATTATGCACATTATGTTTATATTTAGGCTAACATATAAATGTATGAATTTGTATTACATAAAAGGCATATTAATGTAACTTTCACTCAAGCCATATTACGCTCTAATGGACCCTTTCTCAATACCAAAATTACAACACATTATTTATATAAAATAATATTTATTGAACAACAATATTTAAATTAACAACAATAGCCATTATAAATGACAATAGGAAATAAACACAATTGTACAATTCAGTCAAACGTACAAAAGCAGTGCTTTACAGGATGTAACGTTAAGTTAAATATAACCTTAATATTAAATTATTAAATTTAACAAAGCCCAATTCGATTTGCTCAGGAACAAGTAATAGATTTATAAGACCAAAGATTGCCCTTTTATGTACCCAAAATGAATTCATGCCTCATGTTTAACCACTATAAGAGACAGTGGCCAAGATGAAGCTGTTTTCAGCGGGTACACGAGCACTGAACGGCCGCTGACGGCCTGGAGCTCGCATCTCCGAAAATGTCTAAACAAATTGTAAAATAGGCGCTATGATTAAATATGAGTCACATATGCAGGTCTAAACAACTACATTCTTGCCTAAAAAACTCTTAAAACTACATTCTGTTACAAAATAACAGTAGTATACAAAGATGGTGGGTTTGCTTGTCCTCCATGACACTCGCTGGTGAGAATGCAGAAAGTGGAGTGATTCAAACAGTGAAGCGGTTCCTATGGCGAATAACGCATGGCTGGAAAGACCTGTTGTATAAATATATATCTTTATTTTCCACAGCTTTAAATCCAATTCATATGTTTGTTATGGATATGTACTATGGTAATGGATTTTAAGGTTTTGATTTTTATAAAGTTTTGATAAACATGGTCGCCATCCAGATTGCCTCCTGCTGACCTTTGTCTCCAACCTGCTGTGAACTGCTAAAGAGATGTTCTTGGTACAGATCACAGCATGAGAGGGGCCACACAGTCCATGTCATGCATTTAAATGGTTATTGTGAGCACTGGGATTGCTATAGTAGCATTGTGTGTATATGGGCCTGGAAAAGCCTGATAAAAGTCGATAAACATTCAAGCCTCTGAGCATCATTGTTAACTTCTGAGCTGTTTTGGGTGTTGGTATCTGCATATGTGACGCAAATGTTTGTGTGTATTGCCTTACCGAAAATCGCTTGTGGGTTTAACATCATCCAAGGTCTAATAGATGTCACAGCAGAGATGAATAAATGCCTTAATATTGTAAATAGGTTTAATGATAAATATTGATGAAATATATTTTCTTATTGACGCAATGAGATCCAGGCAGACAAATGTCAGAGATCAAATTTGAATAAGGAATAACAAATTTATTAAGTTATAATTTAAAATTATAGAGACATTAATCAAGTAAATATTTTATATTAAAATCCAGAGTATCTATCCAACAGTATGAAGATTGTGAGATCAAAATCAGAAGGAAGTAAGACATTTGCAGAATGAAAGGAGAGGTAAGAGAAGCAGAAGGAGGAGCAGAAGCAGAAAAAGCCAAGAGTAAAATAAGAGAAACTTATGTTTTGATCTAAGAAAAGGTCAAACAAATGTATAAATAATGTCATATTTGGTGTAACGGCTAGGTCTGCGTGACTGGTGGTCAAATGTCAAAGATAGATGAAAATAGCCTATATGATGTGTTGATTTGACACCTTTAAGAGAATATCTCATCTGCAGAGATGGAAACAGACATATATATATATATATATATATATATATTTTATACGAAGGTACATCATGTAATGAACTCTGATGGAAAATACACCCACTCAATCTTACAGCACAGAAGAGACACCAAAGATCTTACATTTGGAAATAAACATATCTGAGTAGAAAATATATAAATGACTGAAGAAATCAATATCATATAAAATAATAAGAATGTATAAAGAAAACATTAATCAAAAGAATAAATTGAATACATTTGAATACGAATAATTTAGCATCTATATAGGCTACACCACTTATGAAAGGCTATAAGTGATCGGTCTAAAAATTAATAAATATATTTTAGTGAGATATGGATTAGCCTAAGTATTAAATGTGTTCTACAGTGAAAAACAAGTAGGCTAAAGTAATGTGAAGTAAATTCAATTTGACCACAGTTGAGAGAAGCACGTCACGCGAGAGGCTCCTCGCGCTCATTTTAGATGATGACAGCATGTTGAGATCATGCGGATGACGTAATGCCGCCAAACTGCAACAGTGCAAGTAATACGGTCGGTCATACAGTAAGACGTTCATTTTATTTAGTTAATTATTATTATTTATTGTTTAACTGTCTCTGTTGAAACAATAACGACAGTATATTATTAATAACAAAAATACCACATTATTAATCGATTGAAGTGTGATAAATTTCAACTTAAAAACTATATTTTTCTGTTCTAATGTAGGATGCGTTTACGATTGAAAATAAAGAAATTAACATTAAGCACGAGCAGTAGGTATTTATTCATCCTATTCTAGTTAAATTCACATTCGGCGAATATGAATTTCACTGGAACAGAATAGAACAAAGAAGTAGGCTATTCAGATATTTCCTCAAGGAAGGTGTGTACGCAAAATATAGCAGACTTATTTTTCCTTGCCAAAAATGAAACAATGAAGATGGTTATGGTGTGACGCAATACGCTCCGTAGATGTTGCCCCTCCCTCCGCCGGGAAACTCACAGCAGCAGCAGTAGTGCTTGAGTTCAGGTCATGATGCCGAGCACTGGAAACATTCAGAAAGTCACACGCCTCTCCTAGTCTGCATAACCGACTACAGACATTCCTCATTACAGGAGGAAGAGCTTAACTCTGGATCTGGAGGTTTGTCCTCATTTTTAAGTGGAGTAAGATACGTAAGACTTTGACAAGAGTTGGATCAAATCTGAGGACAGTCAGAAGTGCGATTACGTTACCTCAGGTGAGACATTCTGCACATATTTCACACTGAGTTCAAGCGGATGATCTCAGGCAGCAGTTATAATAGTAAAACTGATCGATGACTTTTAAGTCACTTCATTTCGCTTGTCATGTTTTAGTCATAAAACCACGATGACATTTTTATTAATTTTTGTTTAATCACCTTTTCTAGTTTAGTAACATGTTTTGTGCGCGCTTATCCAAACATTCTTAGACAATATTTCTCCAGTCTAATGTTTTTATCTACACTGACGCGATTAATGTTGTGGTTTTGATCAGAGGCAGTGTAATTTTCTTGGGGTTTCCAGCAATGACGGTGTTTCCTTGTCCATGATATCAATAGCGACGTCCAATTCGTGGACGAATAGTTATTTTGAGTTGGAAGTAATTATTAGTGAGTCGATTGAACCGGTTTACAAATCGGTCCGAGCAGTTCGTGAGTCAACACAACTCACTAAACGGATTAATCGAACTGAGAATCATCTTTGCGGACATGTCCGATTCATAATGAGCCGAAGGGCTGAATGATTAGAGCATGTGGACATAACTGAGGATTTGACTAATGGGGCGAAAGTTATATTTGTATGACAATTTAATGTAAATGCATTAGTACATGCGAATTATGCACGTTATATTTAGATTCTTAGTTTTTTGTATAATGGCTACTACAATTTGAAATGGTACAATAAATTACTGTAAACATCCTTAATAATAAAACATAGTTGACAATCCATAATAAGCACTAATATGTGCTTACATTTGGTTTTAGTGGAGTATTTATTGCCAAACCGGGATGTGAATTTCTGAATAGAGTTCAACAGAAGTAAAAATCCCTACTGTGAGCTACAAGGTTGTTAGTCATAAGCCTACTTTTGTTGGAGCCATCAAGTTTTTTCACCTTTTTTTTTTAAAAAGTCATGTTTAACAGTTGAATTCCTGGTGAAAAATAACATAACCCAAGAGTCTGTAATGAAATGTCCACCAAAACGGACATTGCAACTTCCAGTGTTGTGCATTGTATGGACAATTAAAGGGTTAGTTCACGCAAAAATGAAATTTCTGTCATTAGTTACTCACCCTCATGTCGTTCCAATCCTGCAAGACCTTCGTTCATCTTCGGAACACAAATTAAGATATTTTTGATGAAATCTGAGAGCTTTCTGATCTCCCTATACACAGCAATGTCATTCCAAATTTCAAGGCCCAGAAAGGTAGTTAAGACATCGTTAAAATAGTCCATGTGACTACAGTGCTTCAACCTTAATCTTATGAAGTGCTGAAAATACTTTTTGTGCACAAAAACTAAACAAAAATAGCGACTTCCCTGTCAGTCTCCTACGCTGTTGAAGTAGTCAACACAGTGCAGCGGTCCTGGGTTCTACATCAGAACGCCGGCTCATTATTGGCCGGCACCTGCGTCAGCATCACACGCATGCTTCATGCTGCTCACATGTACAGCGTCGGCCAATACTGAACCGACGTTCAGATGTAGAACCCGGAAGCGCTGCACTGTGTTTGCAACGTAAACAGTATAGTAAGAGATAATATATCTTTATAGTTATCATTCTTGGTGTTAATGGGGCTTTATTCATTTCACTTTTAGAGCCTTTCATTCATTCATTAATCATCTTACCATATGCAAGAGATTGTCCATAAATTTTCCTGATGATGATTTTTCCAAGGTAGGTTGCCAGGTCTTTCCCCAACCCTCCCCATTACATGGCTTGGGACTCACACATGTGACAATTTTGCCTCTCTAATATGTTTTTGGATTGTTGGGGAAACCTGTGCAGAAAGGCCTCCTGGCTCAGCCGGGACTTGAACCGTGGACTTTCTTACTGTGAAGCGATAGTGCTACCCACTGAGCCACTGTGCCTCCTGTAAGAGCCTTTACAGTTGCCAAAAATATAACTTTTTTTGTTATTAAAAAGCAAACAAGCAAGCCTAGCCCAGGTGAGAAAAAGTAATGCAAAAGTAATAAAACAAATTACTTTCCATAAAAAGTAACATAATTAGATAACACAATATTGTAAATCTTTACATTTAAAAGTAACTTTCATCGACACTGTTGATTTTCAAATACTTTTCTTCAAGTCAAAGTTTGTAACCCCTTTGAAGGTGGTTTGTATGGTTCATGTCTTAAAACTCTTCATGAAGATTTTATTTAAAAATCTCCATTGAAAAAATACTGCTAGAACCAAGGCCGCTTAAGAAGAAGAAGCCTATTGTACTTTTTTTTTTTTTAAACCAGTCCTTTGAAAGGAACCATTTAAAAAGAATCAATTAGCGGATATGTTTTGGACTTCGCGTTGCATAAATGGCAGTGTAGAAAATCAGAAGAGGAGTGTAGGATTCCAATTTCTTATTAACTTTGATGGGTGGATCAATTCATAATGCTCTAATGAAAAGTCATTGTAATTAAAAATGGTTAAAGATCTGTCTGAAAGGATGTAGGTTCAAACCCGTTAACAGCTTTATTTATCACTATTGTGTCACTTGAAATTGGTCATTTGGGGGTTAACATCTATTGGTTTGATCTTTTTCCCTAGTTCTGCTGCATTTAATTTGATAATCACATGTAGGTGCAACTTCCAGAACATGTGGGACTCTGTTTTGAGTGGCTTCACTATATCAGTGTTTTCCCTCATTGTAATAATCAAACCACGCAACTCACTGAGTGTATCAGCTTTGAGATGTTCCAGCATTTGATCCGAGGTAATATTCGTTTTAGTGAGCATTTGATTTATGTTGTTGACACAAAATTGAACATCATCAAAGTTGTTTTGATATTTGATAGGGGACTTTACATTAATATGCAAGATGTTATCACAAGAGCCTTCCTGGAAAAAGGCTTTACATGAATGGCCACTTGCTTTGTCTCCCTCCATATTCATGTCTGATCTTTTATGTCATATTATCTTATATCATGTTTGGTTCAAAAGCTCCAGGTGGCTCTAACAGATGGTGTTGAAAACATTGCATTATGGGGTCTGTAGTGTTATATTTACTGAATGCAAGGAAGGTAATGTACACTGGTATTGACATTTTTTTATCCATTTACTTTGCTCACTATGTCACTTGTATACTGGCTGGAACATCATTGAATCATTTTGGCAAAACAGGTTTTTGATTTCACAATATTGCTTAGAATAAAATGCCAGGAAATGTTTAAACATGGGCGTTGCTGTCGTTAACATGTTTGTGCAGGCACACAATCAAAGCAGTGCTACACTTTGTTAAATTTACCTTAGAATTTAAATGAATCCACTTACTGAGAAAACGGAATTTGGGAAGCAGTCATGCTCATCACTGATTTGAACAAAAAAGGTGACTTGCCTCATCAGAGAGTGTACGCCAGTAAATCAAAAGCAAATATGGTCAGAGCAGAGTAATTCAGTCTGAAACCGGTGTCATATTACTGCCTGACACGTGAAATGCGTTCCAAAAACGTTTTGCCTGCTTTAATTTCCATTAAGTGACTCAGGAATGAAGTCTGTGTCCCTTAAGAGAGTAAAACTATGCCTGCGTTTTTCTTCTTCAGTGTTTTCGTGTAAATCTAATTGGTCTGTCTAAGAGCTTTCCCACACAGGGGTTCTTGTCACCATTCTTCTCTTGTTCTCTCTCGTCGCAGACTCCATCACTCCACCAAGAAGAGAAATGATGCTCACGATCAAGTGAAAAGATGTAAGTATCTCTAATTAGATTCTATGAGGATTTGGATTATAGCAGTGCTGACTGTTACTTGTCATTGATTACTCATTTCCTAATGGTTAATGAATTGTTAATGAGAGGGAATTTGCAATTCTGTAATTTGGTTGAGTTGTTTTGTTGAGGAGTACGTAAAACTAGCCATGTGGTATAGCACACATTTCATGCAAATGTTTTTTTTATGAGATGGAGTTTGATGACACATTCTTCTTATTGTCTTTCTTAACATTTTCCAAATCATGTAGTTTGATGGGGAGAGTCATGCTAATTGGTTTTAAGCAATCTGACTCACAATTTTCTACTGAAAATAGAAACTCATTGCATTTAGAGCTGCACTGTACTGTATATCGATACCAAATTGCTTATGAGCTGATAATTATGATTTTTAAATTTATCGGTATCAGTCGATATTGGATATCTAATAGTGAGTGTTTAATTGTGTATGTTAATTTACCTTTGTCCTCAACCACAGTTAAACTAAAAAAAAAACAATAATTTAATTATACTGTTTAATGTAATCTTTAGCTAATCTTTCATATTGTACATTATAATGTTGTGATGGCTAAATTTACTTGAAGCATTTAAAATTAGTGTTTTATTTTAGACAAAAAAGTAAAAAAAAGTATCACATTTTAATATCGGCCATAACATGAAAATAATTATCGCCTTTGTCGGTATCAGCGAGAACTGTTATAATGGTCCATATCCCTTATAGACTTACATTGAAGGTGGGACCCGAGTCATATATCTTTTCAAATTCGCCAATAGTGACTACTCAAAACACTCCAGCAGTGTGGTTATAGTTAACTAATATTTTTAGTATTTTCACTGTTAAAAATCATATTCGTTAAGTGAAATAAAGATGGAATAAAATAAAAAAAATATTCTTTGAGAAACTTAAATTCGAAAAACAAGAAAATTAGATATGTTGCTTAGGCAGCTGATTGTAATAAATAAAGTTGAAGTAAAATTACTAAACCTAAATTAATATAAATGAAAGCTACAGAAATATTAAAAAAAAACAACACTAAGAAATGACAAAAGCAACTAACAAAATTACTAAAACTTAAACCAAAATGAAAACAGAAAATAAAAGCTAATTCAAAATATGAATAAAAAACTATAATATAATAATATAAATAAAACCAAAATAACACTACATAGCAATAACCTAGCAATGTGATTTCAATAGGCACGAGTCATGTGTTAATTAAAAAATGTACAAATCTAGGTAATTTTGTTTGAAGCTTTTTAACAAAACAACAACATATGTGTTTTGAATTAGGCAGCATTGGAAAGGGACTCTGATGTATAATGAGTAAACTGAACATCGTCACACTGTTTGAGCTTAAAGATTAGACCATTCCAGCGTAAAAGAAGCTAGTGAGTCATATCCATACTGAACCATTTTACAGATGTCCTCTCTTTCCTGCAGGTATTTGTTTATCATGCTTACGCTTCTTGTGAATTTCATTGCCGTTTCACAAGGTGAGTCGTTGATGCATTTACTGTTACTACTTTGCTAAAATTATGCTTCCTGTTTTCATTCAAAATCTCTGTGTTATCCTGACCTGCTATCTAGCGTCTTCTCATTGTTTTTCATTTCCCATTTGCTGTCGAGGCAAAGACCTACAAAGCATGCTGGACACCCACCAGCTGTCAACAGCCCCTCTGCCCACCTCAGAGATGCATTAGTGTGGGTTATGCTTCAGCGCACAGAGTGCAGGAGGCTGATGAATGGACAGAGAGATAGGAAAAGACAGAGAGATAGTGAGAGAGAGAGAGAGAGAGAGAGAGAGAGATTAAAAATAAGGGGTGGAAGAAGGTGGTGATTACACCCACATCCTGAATCAGACTATAATCTTTTAACAGCCGCCCAGGGGCCTCACGTATATACAGTAACAGTAGTGCAACTGGTAACTGAGGGTAAAGTGTTTTGCCATTTCATACATTATATTGTTTTGATGCCTAAATTTACTTTTAGCATTTATTAGCTTTTAGCAAATGATTGATTTTAGTTTTTAGTAGGGGTGTGAAGAGATTTCACGTCGAGGTGAAAAGCTGTCTCGTGATATTGCCATGATGGGAGTGTGAGGGTGAAATTAGGATTGAATACGCCACTGCTATGTTTACTACGTTTATTATGCCTCCACTGTCATTTTGGTTTTTATAGAAATAAAAACCATTTAGCAAATTGCAGAGTCATACATAGTGCAGAAGGAATTAGAGTTCACTGATCACGTGACGAGAGTAAGTGACGAGATGACTGAAAGACCATGGCGGAGGATTCGTTGCACAACAGAGTCTAGCGTATGACAAATGTCTGATCTTGTAGAATGCGCGCTCAGCACTGCCGCTCCCTATTCACAGAGTGTGCGTGATCGTGAAAGCGAAAGTAAAACGTGAGCATGCATTCAAACGCGATTTCAATACCCCGCATTTTGAAAGCGGCTCCCTGATGCATGCAAATAACTCCCAATATGAAAGTTATCTTAGGCTGGGCTGTATAGTTGTAACCATCTCTTAGCTCTGTATCATGCTTGAAGAAAAATTTGGTCTCTATTTGCACTTTGCATATTGAGAGAGTATTTTGATTATGGTTGCACTTATTGTTTGCACTTAATAAGAAAACTTTTATTCATTTTTATTTATACTGTTTTTATTTCTATGGTCAGTTGAATGAGTGGAAAGGAGTTCAGTTTGGAGGTCAAAAGTTGTACAAGCTCATAAATCATGTACAGTTCTAAGGTCTGGAGAGACTCATACGAAATCATACAGGAGAGAAGCCAGTCAGTTGAGTTTGTGGCAAAACCTACTCAATTAATTTAGAAAAAAATAGTAATATTGGCCATTTGACACAAAAATTATTATCTATTAACTCTTAAAATGTATAATTAAAGAATTAGTTCACTTTAAAATGAAAATTAACCCAAGCTTTTCTCAACCTCAAGCCATCCTAGGTGTATTTGACTTTCTACTTTCTAATGAACACAATCAGAGTTATATTAATAAATATCCTGACGCATCCAAGCTTTATAATGGCAGTGAACGGGACCAAGGAGTATGAAGCTGAAGAAAGTGCATCCATCCATTATAAACGTATAAACGCAACGTCAGTTACGCTTTCTTTGTAAGTTGAATACAGAAGGCGGTCTGGCGGAAGCTAGATATTTTACTTTATAACTTGTTAAATGTGGATATTTTTCTTAAACAAATGCATCACTTCACTTTAGAAGGCCTTTATTAACCACCTGGAGCCGTGTGGAGTATGTTTATGATAGATGGATGAACTAACTCTGATTGTGTTCATCAGAAAGAAGAAAGTCATATACAGTGTATTAAACACCTAGGATGGCTTGAGGCTGAGTAACGCTTGGGGTAATTTTCATTTTAAAGTGAACTAATCCTTTAACTCTTATTGGAGTCAACCAGAAATGTAATATTGGTGCATCCCTTAAGTTCCAGGCACTGTTTGATAGTCTGATTTGAAAAGTATTGTAAATCAATGTCACTCCTTGTGTTTCAGGTCTTGCTGCTCTGAGTCCTTCTGATGGCAGGGATGGTGTTTATGAAGACCTGAAGTGGAAGTCTCTGCTATGTTGTGAGCTGCCCTTTGCTCAGACAGTTGACAGTGGTCTTTCAGAACACCAACCCGCAGAACAATGTCAGCTGCTAAATGCTACAAAACTGGAATCCTCTAGTAAATCACTTGCCCTTTCTGGTAAATTCATCCTGTCTGATATTACAGTCATTGCTTTTTTATTCATGTATAGCTATAACTTTAAAGCTGACATTTTAGAAATGAAGAAAGATTACACAAAAGTACTGTTTTTCTTTTTGGTCCATGTTTGTAAAAATGGTGGAGTAGCAATATTTGTTGATAGTCAATGTATTGTCGATCTTCTGATTTAGCTGATATTAAGTGTACTTTTATCAGAGAAGGGCTATAAAATGCGATTGATGCAATCTGTGTTCTGTCAGCTTATGCAATATGCATTTGTTTGTTTACGTTTTGATGTCAAGACCAGAGAAATGATCAATACATTGAATTTCATTTAAATTTTTTCTTGCTCTATCAGGAAAGATAAAAACATTTTATAATGAGCTGATTTTTGATAGTTGTCAGCATTTTGCTCTACATACACTGCCATTCAAAAGATTAAAAAAAAGAAATTAATACTTTTATATTCAGCAAGGATGCATTAAATTGATCAAAAGTGACTGTAAAGACTTTTGCAGTACATTGTTACCAATTGTTTTTATTAAATTCACGGTATCACGGTTTCCACAAAAATATTAAGCAGCACAACTATTTTCATTGATAATAAGAAATGTTTCTTGGTCACCAAATCAGCATATTAGAATGATTTACTGTTTTTACTGTATTTTTTCATCAAATAAATGTAGTCTGGGTGAGCAAGTGACTTCTTTCAAAAACATAAAAAAAACTTGCAACCCCGAACTTTTGAACAGTAGTGTTCAAAATAAACGAAAGGCAATTTGTGAATTAGTCTTACTATTTTAAGTTCTCAAAAAAGCTGTTTAGTTTATTTTTTCATGAGATGACCTTGTCCATTAAGTGAAGATGTCTTAGCTACAGCTATAAACCAGAGAGACTGAGAGGATTGACCTCTCCAGACAAGTAGATGAGTGCCATTACACATGCTAATCAATTCTCATTACTTTCTCTTTCCTGCGGTAGGCCTCAGGACAAAGTCTACAAATAAATTTATAGCATTTAAATGTAAAATAAGTTAGGGTTTGCAATCCTATTAAAGTGTAAAGTGGCTTTTCAAAAACAGAAAAGGAATCAATGCAAATACTCAGAGGTAGATGCTTTTTTTCCCATAACATTTTTTTCCGTAACATTATAAAGCATTCATAAAACTCAAAGTTTAAAGAGAAAAAATATTCCCCAGATACTTTTATTGGACTCCTGCAATATTGCAAGCATAAAACTTAACAACGATCCTGCCAGAATCTGAACTAGACTATGAATAATTTATATTTATTCATTTGATGTTTATTTAGTGCACAGTGTTTGTATCTTTCATGTTATTTGCGCACCATTTAATGAGCCTGTGCTCTGACTCGAATAATTTGCAGATGTTATTTCTAGAGGCTTCTAATTGCGATAGGCTGTGATGAAAGAAGCTAACAAGAGAATACAATCTCTTTTTAGGAAACTGTTTGGACATCCTGTGCTGGCTTGAAGGTGAAAGGACAAATATGATTTGCAATGCAAAGAGCCACAGAGCAGCAGCCACTGCTAGTCCTCAACAAATAGTGTGAGTCCTCTGTTTTCATACTACTGATTGGCTGAATGGCTGCTGGTGTATTGCTGCTCCCATTTGTGCTTGAATAGGATTCAGGACAAATTAAGTGTGTATGTGTTGGGGGGATTATGCAGATAATGTATAAATACATCTAGACTATAGTATAAATGATTAACTTTTTAATGTTCGTTATCGTTTAATGCATATTATTTAATTTTCCTTCCCTGTATATAGATAATCTGATTTTGAGATTATTTCTCCTGATAATTGTTTATCTTTTTTGTTTTTCATTTTAGTCTACAGATGGATATACTTTCAGACAAAAACCATACTGCTCAGTGTGCCGGGGAAGATACTGCCACGTGCTCCGTTTCTCTTCATGGCAATGATGCAACTATCTTGTTGACCATCAGTATATCTGCGAATGGGACTACCACACTGTCATCGAAGATGCAAATCAGTTCATATCATCTAAGTAAGAATTGCAGTCTATCTGTCGATCTATCAATCTATCTATCGACCGATCTAAATCATTAAGTGAAAACTGGAATCCTGTTGCTTGGAGGTGATTTCCAGAACAGTCATTATTGTGTCATTATGTCATTATTCTTCTGTTATCAAAGCAAGACCAGCTATTTTATTTAATTCCTTCCTGTGCATGTTTACTTTGGTAGCTGTAAAGTTACTAGTACTGCTGAGTTTCCTTATGGCAAAGTATACTGCAGATTCAGGTATTTCATATTTCTACATGTAGATCTTAAACATGGTCTCATATCCCAAACCTTTATTGGGGAAAACTGCTAATTTATTTGTTCATTATTTAAACTACTTTATTTTATTTGATAACTCAAGTCAACTCAACTCAACATTTAAAATATGGTTTACGATTATTGTAAGTGATTATTATTTACTAACCAAAGTAAAATGGTAATCTTGCATAAGTGACAGAATGACTGATCATACAGCTAGTAGCATGTTATTTTAGTTATTTCACCGATGCCAGGGCAGCAGGTGTTTTAGGGTGTGTTTGTTCTTTGGGACTGGGGACTGCAGAATACACATCTCTCTTAAGTGGTTTTCCAGGCAGTGGATTGAAATGGAATTTCACTATGGCATGGTTAAATGACTTACTAGAGGTCCGAACCTTAAGTCAAGCTCTTTATTGTCATTGTACAGATACAATGAGATTGTTTGTTTAACAAAGCCACATTATGTTACATTTAAATTAGTTACATTTTAAATGGATATTCAGAAGGGCTGTGTATCGACAATAATCTGGTGATACGATATGCATCACGATACGGGGTTACGATTTACTGCAATACTTTAAAGGGTTAGTTCACCCAAAAATGAAAATTATGTCATTACTCACCCTCATGTCGTTCTACACCTGTAAGACCTTCGTTCATCTTTGGAACACAAATTGAGATATTTTTGATGAAATCTGATGGCTCAGATCCAGAAAGGTACTAAAGACATATTTAAAACAGTTCATGTGAGTACAGTGGTTCTACCTTAATATTATAAAGTGACGAGAATACTTTTTGTGCGCCAAAAAAGCAGACGAGGCGCAACAGTCAAGATGTCTGTTTAACGCATTATGTTTAGCTTGAAAATAACATTTTCTCTTTTTCATCACCACTAGGCTAGGGTGAACAAAGGGCAAGAAGTAATATTAAAATCTAGATTTATTTGATGTTTATAATGTGAGTGAAAGATCAGGGGCTTTCAACAGTAGTTGAAGTATAGCTACTCACCAATTGCAGATTACAAGAGGACAATATGTCTGTTGTCATCTTCTAAGCTAATCTGGTATGTGTCTGAAGTCCACAGTCTTTTGCTTCATGTTTAATAGTGCTCCATTATTATAGCTGTTCATGAGGAGCTACATGTTTGCTATTTGCTAATGCGCTCAGTACCTGTGTCATATTTAACACAGCTGCTTGCTTTAAAGCAATCTATTGTATGAAGTGCTATATAAATAAATATAACGTAACTTGAGTGGAGTGTCGAATTGCAGAGCTGTTGCAAACATATCAACATCGCTATGATCAGATGCTTTCTTAATGACTGTTTTCTCACCGCTGTGATTTTTGTTGTGTGTTTATTTTGTTATTGAGATGAAAGGGCGCAGCACATATTTACATATTCATCTAAACACAGCTTTCAGCAGTGCGGATGTTATTTGAGCTCTGATTCAGTACGTTTCCTGATTATTGGATTTTGGCATGACTTATTTAGCAAACAACATGACTTTTGTTAATCTCTTTAGTGCCTTCATTATAGTGGAAGCGAAAATGAGTCCACACTTCTGCTCTGTACACCACGGCGGGAGCTGGTATAATTCTTTCATCTTCCATTGGTGGTAACTAGTGAGCTGGGTTTGCTAAGGCTAACGTTAGACATTCTGTAAAATAAATCTTGTGTTCCATGGAGTAAAGAAAGTAATACAGGCTTGGAACTACATGAAGGCGAGAAAATGATGACAGAATCGTCTTTTTTTTTTTTTTGCTGAATATCCCTTTAAAAAGTACATAATTGAAATGTTACATAATGTGGCTTTTGTAAACAATCTTGTTGTACTTGTACAATAATAATAAATGATGTCCAAAGTTTAATTTTGTGGGTGAACGATTTCTTTAGGTTTCATTTCAAGAGAACAAGTTGTCCTGACATTTTCACTTCCTTTCTTTCTTTGAAGTACATTGAATGTTTGCTGGAAAGAAGTAAATGAGTGAATCATTAAATGAATAAAAAGTCCAATCAATGTAAGCCTATTTGTATTAATTGTAACAGCAGAAGCCATTTACTTTATAATATGTTAGTGTCAGTGAGGTAGTGGTTTTAAAAGATAATGCCTGTTAATAAAGACTGCCTCAGCTGATTGGCATTAATGGTAATGCTTTTATTGAAATAAAGCAAATTGCTTTACCTTTTTTTTTAACTAAGCAGTGGCTGCTGAGGCCATCTTGTTCTAGACCGACTTAACTACTGTCTGCAGAACAAAATAATTCTACTTTATACTTGAATGTAGACAACAGATAAATGTATATTTTTAACTAAACAATACTAGCAAAAGGAAAACCATAGATTTATCCTGTAAATGTAGTTCTCAGTTTTGCTGTCATACTCTTTTAAAGAAATAGTTCAGCCAAAAATGAAAAGGTCAAATTTTCATTTTTGGGTGAACTACTCCTTTAATATTGATCACATACCTTATTAATATCTCTTAATGGTTCACATTCGGCCAGGCCTTAGAATGAATGAATTTTGCTGAAGATGTTCCCCTACGAAACTGTGGGGTGTCAAAATGTTAAACTGCCGTTTTATTTCCTAATTCACACCCTCCACCACTTTTTCACATTGCACATTTTACATGCATTGTGCAGATTCCCCACCCTCAACTGTTGAAGACACTCTCAGGAGTGGTGAGGTGTCAAAAACAACATCTCATAAAGATGATTTAAAAGTATGAATTGTGATACATCATGAGACTGTGTTCTACCTTTAGGATGTCTAGACATAGAACGGTTGTAGGCCTTACAGGCTTTACTATTTTTTTTATTTTTTATTATTATTATTATTTTCAAGAACTTTTCTGCGCTCTGCGAAGTACATGAAGTAAATTATTCATCAGTATTACTTCATTACTGATGAATACTGTATAAATAAAAAGATAAATATATATTTATATATAAATTTAATGTATTTTCTATGCGTCATTACCAGTTTGCAAATAATAACAATTTAATATATTGTGAATTTCTGCCTTTCACAGGAAGACCAGACCCACCTGTCAATCTGCATTACAATGTGACGACAGAAGGCGAAGTAATTTTCAGATGGAGCAGCACACAACCTGACAGTAATGCCATGAACTATGAGATCCGATACTCTTCCAATTCCTCGCTTCAGCAGTGGGAGGTAATTGGACTCATTTGTTGCTCTGATGAATATATTGTAATGGCATTACAAAGTAATGTTTGTGAGAACTATGTTAAAGGCCTCGCAGATTTTCACAGAATCAGATTTCCTGCCATACACGCAATTCTATATGCTTAATGTCTTGCATGGTTGATGATTTGTTTGTTTAAGAGTTTTGAATATACCTTTCACCTGCCAGTAAGAGCTACTTTTAACCAATGATCGGATTACAATTTGTAGGTATTTGTATCTAAAGTGGCTCACATACATTTATGCACATTTGGATAGACTCTGAAAAGAACAATTTCAACATATCGACAGAATCTGAAATGTAAACCCTTTTACATATAAACAGCTTTTCAGTAGATTTTTATTGATTTGTGTATCTCTAAAGTTGTACTTAACTAAAAGGGTTTATTTTTTAGATGCAGTAAGATATTGTTGATACATTATACATTTCATCTTTCCAAAAGTGAACTGTAAATATGGATGAGATCACTCAGTTTTAACATATTTAAAGCGATTTAAAGCAATTTAACCTTCATAATGTGAATGAATCTCTGTTAACTGTGCCTCTTTTAGGTGGTGAAGGTCAGAGGTCGTTCATGGGTGCCTCTGAATGAGCTCAGTTCTGGGATCAGAAGCACAGTCCAAGT
Organism: Hypophthalmichthys nobilis; assembly: GCA_037950665.1. NCBI lineage: Eukaryota > Metazoa > Chordata > Actinopteri > Cypriniformes > Xenocyprididae > Hypophthalmichthys > Hypophthalmichthys nobilis. The sequence goes on from CM075471.1 coordinate 14,828,512, forward strand.
GCGCTGCCAAAACAACTTCAACTACTGGAGTGAATGGAGCCAACCTTTCTATTTCACACTAGATGGTAAGGATCTGTATTACAGAACAACTTTACAAACTACTTCCCTTCATGCTGTATGTGTATACACTTGAGTATTGAATTTATTTAGGTCCGTAATCAAAGACCCCCTCCCATTTAATGACTCATCAGGTATAGGCAAAGAGTAAATGTATGCAAATACTGACATTTGTGAAAGGGTACTTAATACATTGCTGCCTGATATGCTCATGCTCAAATGGCTTATGGTCTCCTGTTCTCAACAACAGAATGCTCAGGTTGAGACATTTACCTAACATCATTCAGAGTCTAAAAGGGGCTTTTAGTGTATGTCAGACTTCATGCAAATGAGTGCTTTTCTGTTTCAGTTATATGTATCTTTCAGAGAGATCCATTGTCTTCTCTAAGCCTCCACTTTAAGAGTTTGACGTTTGATAATTACATTCATATCTGCTCTCTGCTACTCTGAATCTGAATAGTACTTTGACTTGTTGCTATGCTCTCACAAAATATCTTTGATTTGTTCTCTAAAAGATTCATTCATTTCACTCTCCATTTTCTGAATTAATTACGATGGTAAACAATGTTCAGTGTTTTACAAACGCATTAATATGCCATTTTCTTAGCAAACTGAGGTCAGGCATTGCGTTTGCCAAGGTATAGGGTATTTGCATACTTATTCCTCTTAAAGCAAATGTACACTAGGGTTTGTGCAATATTGAAATGTACATATGACAACTCTAGATAGTTTTTGCGTGTTATTGAATATGGCATTGTTAATGTATTTAGTCTTGGCGGACTAGATCTGCTATGCTGCTGCTGCTGTTGTTGATTATGGTTGCTGCAGAGCAAGTATAGACTTGCTACTGTTAATAGATACAATGACACACTGCTGTGAGCATGTAAGATATGCTGCTTCTGCATAAATAGACTTACATAAATCACAGATCTAGACAGGTGGAGCTAGGGAGGTGGAGGGTTTCAGTGGAACTGCTGTTGGACTAGCCTACAGCAAACACTGAACCAGACTATTTAAATGTTAAGCAAACAATCTCATTGGCTGCAGGATCAGCAGAGGCCAGTTGGCTAAATGATGTGATTGCTTGTAGATTGCTTCAGCTTGCGCTCTCTAGTTTCATGACTGAACTAGATATATAAACCAAATTTAATGTCAAAATGGTGTTAACAATGTTGGATGAGTGTGTGTCCAAAATCCCCAGTTTAAAATAATGTTACAATAGTCTTAAATTATGCAAATAAAAATATTTTTTAAATGATACATTAAAGGGGTTATTTTAAATTGTTATATTCATTCTCAGATAAAGTCGTGTATTGTAAATGAGTGTATGTACTGTCCTTGAGTCTTTTAACTTTGTCATCATTAGGTTTATTATAGTAATTTTTAGATTCCTCCTTGTAAATAGTTTGTTGCTAAAAGCCTACATAATTCAAACGGAACACCAGTTTGCATTTTAAAAGTCTTATGCTTGGCATCATGTTCAATCTCAGGCCAATAAAAGATCCTTAAATTCATTGAAGTTGAATGTGAGCACTGTATGTATCTTTAGAGGCCATACAAGGGACAAATGGCTAAAAGGATACATACTGATTCATACTCAAGTTTTAGGGAACATAAAATTAAGTTTAGATGCATATCAGCTGCATTAAATGCACACCCACCTGTACATGCACGTACACCTCACCTTAGAGTGACTCAGTATTGTGAAATATACTTTTTTTTTTTTTACCTGAACAAAGCAACCTGAGGGAAACTTCTTGCTTGAGGTGAACTTTTAACATATTGACACTCCCCAATAGTAGAATAGAGTTTAATTTTTCTGCTTAGCCAAATTCTAACACTAATCAGTTGGATGTTTTTCTGTCTTATCTTGCTTTTGAATACCCGTCCCACACCACAGCGGTGCCCATGAATAATATTAGATTAGTTACAACAATTGAGTGCAGTATCCAGTCTGAGATACTGCTGCCAACTAATGCTGCACTTAGCTCCACTTTGAGCTGTCTGCATATTAGTTAATGTTTCAACTGTTTCAGCTTGATACAGCCATGAAAGACTTATTCTGTCTCTGTTTTCCTCCTTGGATACATTACCCACATGGCACCTGCTATTTTGCATGTGTTTGTAAGCTTTTCAAGGCAGTTCACACTTTGTTTTTCTGATATGCCAGTTGGGTTATACATTTTCAAAATCCATGCTGTGCAAGTCACCATGGCAACTAAGCTTCAGGTTGTTCACTATGATTACAATAAAACAGCTTTCTCATTGCTGCAAGGAACCAAGATGGGAAGGGGGGGAAATAAAAATCAATACAAGAGCGAATCTCTTAATACCTGTCAGGAACATGTCCAGGTTGTTGTCCATCCTAAAATAAATCAAAAGAAACATTTTTGCATCATGACATTATAAGGTTAGTTCACCTAAAAACTAAATTTCTGTCATTAATTACTCACCCTCATGTCGTTCCACACCCGTAAGACTTTTTCATCTTCGGAGCACAAATTAAGATATTTTTGATGAAATCTGAGAGGTATCTAACTTCTCAATAGACAGCAGTTTAACTACCACTTTCAAGGTCCAGAAAGGTACTAAAGACATTGTTAAAATAGTCAACATGTTCAACCTTAATTTTATGAAGCGACAAGAATACTTTTTGTGCTCAAAAACAAAACAAAAATAACGACTTTATTCAACAATATCTTATGTTCTGTGTCATTCTCTTACACTGTTTACGTCCAGCGCTTCCAGGTTCTACGTCAGAACATTGACTCATTATTGGCCGGCTCCTGCGTCAGCATCACACGCATGCATTGTGCTGCTCGTGTGAACAGCGTCGGCCAATACTGAGCCGGCATTCTGATGTAGAACCTGGAAGCGCACAAAAATTATTCTCGTCGCTGCATAAAATTAAGGTTTAACCACTGCAGTCACATGGACTATTTTAACAATGTCTTTAGTACTTGATCTTGAAAGTGGTGATTAAATTGCTGTCTACGGACCTCGTATACCTCTCGGATTTCATCAAAATGATCTTAATTTGTGTTCTGAACATGAAGGTCTTGCGGGTTTGGAACGACATGAGGGTGAGTAATTAATGACAGAATTTTCATTTTTGGGTGAACTAACCCTTTAATTTCTTGGAAATTAAGCACAAATATTGTTATTGTAATGCAAAATGTATATTTATATGATGATGATTATTGTTATTATATTTCAGTTGTCAAATTTTATATTTGTTGTGCCTGTAATTTATGCTGCAAAAATTTTACTACAGTAATTTTTGTATAATACAATAAACATTACTGTATTAGACTGTTGAGAATCCAAAGAAAATCATAATCAAGAATAATAATGACAAAAAATGTAAATTAAGTAAGATGTTCAGATGCATTAAGATATTAATAATTTTGAAAGAAATGCTTAATTGTTATCAAAATAATGTCACAATGGAATAAATATTAATGTTACAAAAATGGGTTGATTTTTCTTTTTTTTTTTTTGTTTTTGGTAAAAATTAAACCAGACTTTTTTTTTTTTTTTTTTTACTTATATCTCACATGTAGACTTTTCTAAAGTTTGGTTTATTTATTTGTATGTGTACTGCTCAAAATGCCTGCTTTAATTTTTTTTTCTCTATCTTTCTCTGCTCCTCAAAGTCAGTTACATCCCTGCTGAAGTCTTCACAACACCCGGGTCAGAAGTAACGGTTTATGCCGTCTTCCACAACCGCAGCTGGAGTGCGAGTAAAGCTGTGTGGTTTCTGAATGGGCAGGTGAACATTCCGGAAAGCCAGTACAGTGTAATCAACGATCAGGTTAGCGCCGTCACTGTGAAAGTAGATGAACCAGGGTTTGATACTCTGATGTGCTGCCTTGGGGGAGAGAAGTTCAAATGCAACATCGCCTATGCCAAAATATACACAGAAGGTGCGTTATGAATTATGGAGGACATCTTTAACCAGACAGTTAATAAATTATTGCTTTTTGGAAAAGCTAGAAAATTTAAAATGGGCTCTTTTCTTCAGGGATGTTTAATGCAGATATTACCTGCCAGAGCAAGAATTCAGAGGTGGACACCATGAGCTGTGTGTGGAATAAAAGTGCTTGGGCACAGGTCAGACTCCTTTACAGGTATGACCACAATCATAGCTCATACGTTTTCTATTCCAGTCAGATTGTTTGTTGCACAGATGCTGAAGATCTTACTTTTTGTTATAGACAATATACATCAATGTGTGAGACCATATCAAAGATGGAGGGCACTGAAGAAGCTGAAGAAAACATGTCTTTGGTGAAGGAGTGCCCATCTGGAGCAGGAGACCACAGAGAATGCACTTTAAGCAACCTTAGCCTGTTCTCTTGCTACAAAATCTGGTTGGAAGTGGAAGGAGGGCGTGGCAAAGTGAGATCGTTTCCTGTTTATGTTGCACCTATTGACTATGGTGAGTTCCAAAGTTTTCTGTTTTAATTATTTTTACAGTGCAGTTTATTCCTGTTATGGCAAAACTGAATTATCAGCAGTCTTCAATGTCACATGATTCTTCAGAAATCATTCTAATATGCTGATTTGGTGTTTCTGTAACATTTCTTATTACACAGTTGAAAATGGTTTTGCTGATTAGGGTTTTTGTGGAAACCATTATATTTTTTGATGAATAGAAACAACAGCATTTATTTAAAACATGTATTTTTTGTTTTGTAAAAAAGTAAATGTCCTTACTGTCACTCTTGCCACTCTATTCACGTTGTAAACTGAGTTGAATAACAATTTCCCTTTGTTTTTTTTCCAGTGAAACCATCTCCTCCCTCAGTCCTTGAAGCGATCACTTTGCCAAACAAAACCTTGAGTGTAAAGTGGAGGCGTCCCCATTTACCTGTATACGACATGCAGTACGAGCTGCGCTTTGTGGCTTTGCGTGGGATGGCAAATACGCAATGGAAGGTAGGAAGAGTTTCTGGAAGCTGGGGTCTCAGGTGGACAATGAAACCAGAAAGATGAATAAAATATATTTTTGAGCAAATGCTTCATGCATAGTGCTCAATCACAGAGGGCAGGCAATGAATTACTGTGGTCTGATCTGTTTATCTCTATAATTGATTAAAATGATAAGCTAAACTGATCCTAAATTAAAAAATCAAAGTTAAATGTTCCTCTTATTATGTCCACTAAACTTATTAGAAATTCATTTTCAATTTATCCTTTATAGATTTCAGAAGGAAGATGGTTACACTCTGTACTCAGGGATAATGTCTGCAATTTTCTGTGGCATTTACAGATGAGTGTTATTTCCCTACAGGTCATCGGTTCTCTACTGGAACCACTGGCAGAGATTCCGCTTGAAGATTCCTGTGTTCAGTTTAAAGTAGAAGTTTGCTGTAGAAGACTGAATGGCCCTGGATACTGGAGTGACTGGAGCAGGAGTCACACTTCGATTGTTTATAATAGGAAAGGTAAAGTTATCAAAATAGTTTTGCTACTATTATTATTTTATGTCATACAGAAGCCTTAATTTTCTCCTTATCTCAACATAACAATAGTTGTTTTCCATTAATATTAACTTAAATTTCCTTACAAAAACAGCTATCCATTGCTCACCATTTCTCTAGACATTCACAAATCATTTGTCTGTCAAACATCATTCTATAACCATGCAGACATCCCTCAAGCTGGCTGGCAGTGAAATTGACCATATGTTCAGAGCGACTATAGTGTCGACGATAGTATCGTACTCCATCTCAAATGTCTGAATTATTTCAGCTTGAGTCTCTGGTCAAAGAAATTACTTTTGTTACTTCCAGATCAAGAAAAACAAGAAAAAACAACTTTTAAATTGAGAGCGAGAAAACAATTTTGTTATGTAGAGATCACAAGGAAATTAAGTCGAGATTTCAAAAAAACAAATTTTGTTGTGTCAAGATCTTGAGAAAATAACTTTTATGTGGAGGTCACAAGAAAATTAAGTCAAGATCTCAAGAACACAACTTTTGTTATGTGGAGATCACAAGAAAATTAAGTCAACAGAAAACAACATTTGTTGTAGTCAATGTTTGTTTTTTTTCCTGTGACCGTTTTGTTTTTCTATGCATTTTTATTTTATTTTTTTTTTTGCATGGTGAAATAATACCTTTAGCAGTAGTTTGCCTTTTTGCCATATAATTTTGTCAGATAACCAAGTTTAGTGTTTTGTTCTTCCCTCATATTTAAAATATTTGAAAAATATAAATTATTTTCCTTATATTTTGATGGTTTAATTGAAGTTGTAGGGTCATTAAAAACAAATATCCCCTCGGACATCACTTTTGGCCACTATTGTATAACGTATAATATATGGAATGAAAGGCTTTGATTCATTTTTGTTGAAATCATCCTGTCCAGGAAAACATTTTGACAGATTTAATTTTAAATAGCTTTGGGGTGTTGCGACATCTTCCAGTGGGAAAATACATGGGAAATTCATCATATATCATTGACATTTAAAGACAAGGCATTTAGACAAAATGCTATTAAGTTAGATATTGCCATGAAGTATTTGTGATGAAACCCACAGTACTTTGTCAATATATATGACAACAGCATAAAACACACACTAAATCAGTGAAGAAAGACCAAACTGGAACTGTTGAAAAGAATGTGCAGCTGAAGCCTGCTAACTGTTAGGCAAGATTTAAAAAGATAAAAACAATTCAAAAGATAAAACAGAAGAAACCATTCTTTAATTTTGGCCTTGACAGCCCATGTGATTCTTCACTTATTCTGAACACACACCTGCTTCATAATAGCCATCTGTATGTGTCTGAGTCATGATGAGTACTTTTGTAATTTGTGAGAACTTCATAGGAAAGAAGTATACGTAATATTTACAAGGATGCATTTAGAGGGCTGGTGACAGTTTAGAATAATAACAAAATATTAAACTTATATTCTTTTAAAAGTCTTTTATTGTCATAAATTTCATTATATGAAACTTACAGAAACCCTGAATATGAGTTACTCAGTAGTTTAATTTGTCAGTGTTATGGCAATCATTTAAATGGCTCTGCATATATTAATTGGCTTTGTCTTCATATGGAAAATGTTTTGAACTGAAAAGAATTACGATAAAAAATCCATTAGGATTAATGGAAATTGCACCACACATCACCCACCATGAATTCCTAAACTGGAATGCAACTGCTGAGGTGAAGATCAATATGTGCTTGCAACACCATTTGTCAGCTCTTCACAGAACCTGTTTAAAATCTTTATATTGGTGCAGAGGTGTGTCCTGGTGCCAGAACTCATGCTGAGACATTTTTCAGAAGTAACTACTGCTAGCAGATTGCCATCAGCATTTCAGATATAATCACAGTCATTCTTGTCTATTACAGTAAGTATGGGATTGTAGTAACTTGACATACATTCTTTCTTAGTTAAGAGAAGACTTAACTGGAGGTTTGTCGTCAGAAGGTATGCTAGTGACAGATAATAGAGAAATATTTCATAATAAGATAAGCTTTCTAGCAAAAAGAAAAAAGAAAAGTGGCAGTCTTAGCCATAGACAGCATAGCATACAGTATATCTCCGACATACAGTATGGTGAAGGCGATTCGGCTGATCCAAGTTGTGGCTCATGATCCTTTCCCGATCCCATTCTCCTCTTTCCTCTCCAATTGTTTCCTGTCTTTCTGGGATTGTCCTATCCAAATAAAGGCAAAAAGTCCAAAAAAATAACTCGCTTACTAAATGAAAAATGCTTGTCATTAAAATAATTTAATGTCTAATTATGATATGAAATGATTTTTTTCCAGAAAAGTTGTTTCATCCTTTTTATGAAGTTTAATTTAAGTTTATTATGCTTCTATTATTTATTTTATAATGTATAACATATAACAACATATAAATTAGGGACTAGGAAGTTCTGTTTAGGTTTGGAATGTTTTGGGATTTTTGAAGGTGGTTAAATAATAGTTTTTGTTGTTGTTTGTTTGTAATTTAAATATTAATTTTCAAATTAATTTGAAATTTATTTTTTGAGTCAAGCCTATGTACACTACAGTTCAAAAGCCTGAGATCAGTAAATGTTTTTTTTTTTTAATGTTTTTAAATGTTTTTTTATAATGTTACAAAATATTTCTATTTCAAATAAATGCTTTTGGTTAAAATTTCTATTCATCAGAGAATCCTAAAAAAAAATGTGTCACCATTTCCACCTAAACATTAAGCAGCACAACTGTTTTCAACATTAATAATAATGTTTGTTGAGCACCAAATCAGCATATTAGAATGATTTCTGAAGGATCATGTGACACTGAAGACTGGAGTAATGATTTCTGATAATTCACCTTTGCCGCCACAGGAATACATTTTATTTTAAAATATATTAAAATAAAAATGTTATTTTAAATTTTTGTATATCACAATATTCCTGTTTTTACTGTATATTTGGTCAAATAAATGCAGCCTTGGTGAGCATAAGAGACTTCTTTTAAACAAAACCTTTTAAAGACCGATACCTAATGTGACGTAACTGACAGATTTTTCCGTGCACAGAGCAGCAGAAACAATGTCAGCCTCAGAGGTGTGGAAATACTTAAAAAGTAATGATGACAACCCACACATTGCGAACTGCATGCTTTTAATCACAATTAGTGATTAGTGAAGGCGGGATAGGCGAAATCGCACTGAATGACACAGACCAGAAGTGCTCTCTCTCGCACGCACTCTCTCTCTTTCTTGCGCGCGATCCCAGTTCTCTCAGACAGCGCGCGATCAGTTCTCCCTGCGCCTGAATGGTCAAATGCACACATAGTTGTCAAAATGTCCATCGTGTGGAGTATCTCACGTAAATACAGTCGGTGTGGCTTAAGTTGACATAAAAATTTGGGTGAAAACAGGATATGTGTCAGTATCCATGGATTCGGTCTTAAAGGGACCGTAGCCTATATTTGTCATTAATTTTAATAAAACAACAAAATATGTTAAATAAATGTATACATGGTAAATAAACCTACTGTATCTGAAAAACAAGTTTATTTAATTTTTATCTCTATAGTATTTGTTGTATTGTTTGTAATTTGTTTGTAAATGTCTTTTTATATAACAACAATTAGCCTATATATATTGATAATTATGAAGGTTATTGGACACTGTGAAATTTTTGTTCTTTAAGTTTGTGACAAGCACATAAAAATTATTACTTTTTTCATTATAGTAATATTAAAGAAGCTGTCCTACATTCATTAGTCTCACTGTGTTGTGCTTGGAAAACTGCAACATCACCAAAAAAAAAAAAGAGAGAGAGAGAGAAATTAATAAATGTATAGGCATCGGTATCCGCGAATACTAGAAAAAAAGTATCGGTGCTCTGTCCTTAAAAAATGGTATCGGTGCATCCCTAATTTCAGCTTTAATTTACATTTTTTGAACATGAGATATAATGTCCTGGACTGTATTGCCTTGTCATTTCAGCGCCAGAGATGGGACCAGACTTCTGGCGCATTATACAAGAGGATCCTGTTAGGAGTGTGACAAATGTCACACTGATCTTTAAGGTTGGTAAAGATTCACTTCATTGACTTGCTTTAGCAGCAAAATGATTGTGATATAAAAAGCCTGCTGTGTTTGAGCTTGAATGTTTTTTTTGTTTTTTTTCATGTCAATTTTAGCAGCCTGTCCTAGCAGGAGATCCATATAGTTGTGTGGAGGGTCTTGTGATTAAACACCAGGCCTCAGGGGGAGCCGTGTGGTCAAATGAAACAACCTTGGCTCAGTTTCACTCATTCCAGTGGAGGAAAGAAGCACACACAATCACCGTAATGTCTCGCAACACTTTGGGCATCTCTACACGGAATAGCAACATGACGCTGTTACATCAACCTAAACGTGAGCTGACATGCTTCATACCTTTCCTGTAACATCACAAAATTCTTTCACATTCAGTCTAATTCATTTACAATGTTTCTTTCATTTGATCACCAAGGAGTTTTATAAGCCTTCAAATTAAATATGTGTCTATTTATGTGCCTAAGGATGGTTAAGGACGGTTTTAAATTCATCCAGCCCTAAATTTTCCGGGTAATTGTTTTGATAAAAACTTGATGTTGTTTTGTTGGTGAAAGGGTTGTTGGGAGAGAAGATATGGATTAGTTATTACATATATACAATGAAAGATAATAGGATACTCTGATATTTTGTTCCTGCACATAAAAATAATAAAGATTCCCCTTTTTTTTGAATGATAAATGTCCTTCTTTCCTTTTTTAGGACGATGTGTACGTTCATTCAGCGGAGTTGCAAATGCCAGCTGTGTGCATCTCTCCTGGAGCCTGTTATCTGATCAACCGGTGCCTCAGTCATTTGTCATTGAATGGTTAGACCTGAACAAAGACCCTGAACAAGACGTGTCTCTAACTGAGAGGCTTCAGTGGGTCAGAGTTCAGTCCGCATCGAGGGATCTCTCTCTTTGCCGTATGTTATTTTTGTTGGTATTCTAACAAAACATTCTCATTATTTCTACTGATTTTCATATCAGAATATGAAAAAGAGTTTATCCTTAAGTATAAATAATCTTTGACAGTATCATTTGTTTTTGTACAGGTCGTTTTTATGGCTCAGAGGAGTTCACATTGTATCCAGTGTTTGCGGATGGTGAGGGGGAGCCGGTTCGATACACAGGTGGGTTTTACAGCAGTGACATTAACTAATGCATTGACGTCATCATGTGATTAATTAACCAACCGAAGCCATTTTTACACACATTGGTGTTTGGCAAGTGGACCCTGATTGACATACATTGCAGTATTATCTAAAATATTAATTTATTGACTGACAGTTGTGTTCACCATTATACAAATAGCTGTCTTAAAAAAAATGTTAATCTAAAGAAAATATTTGAAAATAATATTGATTTGAGCAAAAGATGTTTAAATCAAGTTTTTGTCTTTTGTTTTGTCATCCAGCTACTAGGAGCGACCCTGCTGCATACATACTGCTACTGATCATTGCGTTCCTGTCAGTGGTGCTGTTTGTCACACTTATGATGTCACAAAACCAGTAAGACCTACAACTATCTTCTCGTGGTCAAGATAAAGATATTTACTGTATCATAGGTTTTGTCTGCGACTAGAGTGCCCAGTGAGGAACTGCAGGGGTCTGCCAAACATCTTAAGCTGATTAAAATAATAACGATTAAAATAATCTAGGGCTGTCAATTTAACACTTTAATTTACTTAACTAGTTATAGAAAAATAATTCAAATAAAACGATTTAACGCACCCGCCCTGCCCCAGACCTAAGTAGGTCATCTTATATTTTATACAGTTGATATAGAATGCAGTTAGAATGCCCCTAAAAACTGTATCATTTTTTGTCTTCACCTGTATCATTTTTATATCACCTGATATAGTTAACCAATATCGCGAGTGCTGGTTTTGTCCCAAATAAGTGCAGATGTTATATTGATTTTATAACAACAATTCAATCAATTCAATCAAAAAGAAGTTATTGTGTCTTTGCTCAATTTTTCCAATGAAAATATTACTTGTAATGCCAGAGCAGAACTGTTGTGAGTTTCGTTTCTGAATGAATCAGCGTTTCATTCGAGTGAACCAATGATTGAATGGCACATTCATAAAGAGAGCAATTTACTTAATTCCTGAATGAATCAGCCATTTGAACGAATTAAATGAATGAATAACTCAATGACTTACTCATTTAGACATTTACCGCCACCTACTGGCAGTTTTAGTTTCTTATTTAGAGTATGTTTCATTTAAAAAATTCTTATTTCATATTTTGGGAGTAGTTTGCCCAAAAATGTTTAAATTCAGTTTAAATTTACATTTGAACAACTCATGTTGTTTCAAACCTGTATGACCTGTATGTAAAGAAGATACATATTGTTAACCAAACTGTTTTGGTCTGTAAATATATCTAAATACCAATTCAGATGCAGCTTTCTGAGAAAAAAAAAAAAGATCGTTATAGCCTAAAAGTGTATGTGTAATAAATTCTATGTTGAATCAAATAAAAGATTTATTTCTAAAGCTACTTTTTGTAATGTCTATTCGATGCTTTTCTCATTTAACACAATAATGATTTTAAATGATCTTTTGGGGGTAATTTCTCTGACAAATGTGATTTGTGATTAATTTGAAATTAATTTGATAAATTAATCGGCACATCACGTAATTAGATAAAAATTTTTAAATGATTGACAGCCCTAAAATAATCATTAAACCAAAATGTATTAGCTGAAGTTAAAAAGCTTAAAGATTAGATAAATGTTTTGTTCACATTAAAATGAATTAAAGGTTAAATTATAATATGCAAGTGTATGACTCAATAATAAGCATTTAATTGCTTTGCAGTGCAACTATCATGACAAAGTATGTACTGTAAATGCATGAATACACATACCATGGTATTATAGCCCCGACTTTAATGCAACACTCAGTTTTTTGCTCTGCTGCTCTATTCACCAATGGATAATGGTTAAATAAGGCTAAAAAAACTGTCCTGAAAGAAAAATCCTTGAAAAACAGTCAAATCAGATTACAAAATCACAGGCCATTTGTTTATATATACCTAGGTTACCTTTACTCTAGCAGAAGAACATATTAAAAGATTTAAGATGTTTGTTGGAAGCTACAGTGTATATTGATTTTGTAAGACAACTTTGAATTAAAGCAAGGCATTGTAAGCTGATTTGTATGGGATTTTGTTTGGTTGTACTGAATGTCAGACATAAAATACATAAATGGGTTTACAGTGTGAATAAGGAATGTAATGTACTTAAATTGCTGTAGTGATCATTCTTAGCACTCGTATAGTTTGCTTGAGGGTAAATATTTCACAAGTTCTGCCAGAGATAATTACCAAGGTAACTAAAACAATCATATTATTGCTCATCTGCTTAGACTTGATTCCATGATAATATTTTGACTACGTGTACCACAAAAAGGGACATGCCTATATAGCCTGTTTAAGGAGTGGCAGAAGGTTTTTCAGTCAGTAATTATTTTTTAAAAAAGAAGTCAAGAAGTTTTTTTTACCAAGGCTGCATTTGTTTGATCAAATACAGTAATATTGTTAATTTTTTTTTTTTCAATATAATTGTTTTATTTTAAAATGTAAACTGCCATTATTCCAGTCTTCAGTATCACATGATTCTTCAGAAATCATTCAAATATGCTGATTTGGTGCTCAAGAAACATTTCTTTTTATTACCAATATTGAACACAATAATTAAATTATAATTAAATTATTTAAAAAAAACAAAACAAAACTTTTTATCATTGGACTAAAAAAATCCAACTAAAAATACATTGTTGGTGATAAAATCTGGATCTACTCTATGCTCTGTTAACAACATGATAAAGTGGTCAATTTTTTGGTTTGGAGAGTTAAAGACAATGTTTGTTTTTTTTTCCTTTAAATAAAAAAAAAGACTATTTAGTACAATGACATCCTGCTCAAATTAACTATTCTATAATCCATCATCTTACAGGATGAGAAAACTCATGTGGAAGGATGTTCCAAATCCCAACAAATGCTCCTGGGCCAAAGGAATGGACTTCAGGCAGGTCAGTGTGACCAACTGTCACATAAAAAATTGCATTCATGTATTTGAATGGCTTAATCAATCAGAGTACAGTTTTTTTCATCAAATAGAGGACCATTGTTTTAATTAATTAATGAAAGCATAAGCAATTTTTTTAAATTGTTTTATCGACACATGAATGTTTACATACATATTTCAGGCATGTAATCAACCCCAGAAAATACAGATCTGTATAAATTTAAAAAACAAACAAACTTGTGTCTCTGAAATTTGTGTAAAAAAAATTATGTGCAGGTAAAGCTTCACAAATTCAAAATATATCAGTTGACACATTTCCACAACACTTCTGTTTCTTGCTCCTTGCAGATTGACACCATGGAGAACCTGTTCCCTCACTCAGAGGGTCTCACTGCCTGTCCTCTGCTGCTGGTCTCTGAGAGCATCTGTGAGGTGGAAATCATCGAGAAATGTCATCCTCTCATGCTTGAACATGAAAAAGACAATGAAGTTTATAACTCTGGAAACAAGGCAAACACCGACTCTGCCTGTCTGGGAGACTCCTCGGAACCTTTATCACTGCAGGCTTCCACTGCCGCTGCTACCCCAGAAACATCAGGCCAATCCTCAGTGACATACTCAGCCATTCTCCTCTCCGATCAGCCCACTCTCCTTCGAAAGCAGCAGGAGAGTCTGAGCAGCTCCAGTGACGAAGGCAACTTCTCTGCCAACAACTCAGATATTTCTGGCTCCTTCCCTGGAGGACTCTGGGACCTGGAGAACCATGTGTGCTCTGACAGTACCAATCCTCGCCATTCCAGCTCCTATAACTCCGTGGAAGAGTTCTCGGAAACATCAGAACAAGATTATGAAGCATCGGAAAGCACTGGTGTAGCCAAAGACCTCTATTACCTCGAGATGAATGAGGAGGAGAAGCAGGAAGAAGATGAGGATATTGAGGAAGCACAGGATAAGAATGAAATAGTTATGAGGGTGGACGCCAGGCCTCTTCTGGAAGGCAAAAATTCCACAGTCGTCAAATCCAATAATGTATCTCGCAGCATTCCGCTTTATCTGCCTCAGTTTCAAACTGAATGCATTAATCCACCCTGAAATAATGAGATTAGCACCACCTTGTGGTAATGTGCGATAATGTTATTCTTCACTGGATGAAAGTCCATAAAATGCCTCAGTGACTTGAGCTGCAGGATTTGGGGAAAAAATCTAATTGCAATTTTTTTTTTTTTCTGATAAAAATAAAAATCACATTTTTGACTGCTATTAAAAGGTCTGGTTTCACAAACAGGGCTTAGATTAAGCCTGGAAAAGGCCTTAGTTCAATTAGGACATTTAAGTAGCTTTTATAAACCTGACCGGTGTGCATCTTGAGACAGACATATTTTAAGATGTGTCAGTGCAAGTTGCTTTCAGTTAAAACAACTCAAACATGCATTTTAGTCTGGGACTAGACTTAAGCCTTGTCTGTGAAACCGGAAGAAAAAGTTTTTTTTTTCTTGTTTTTTTTTTAAGCTCCAGGCTGCACGATTTTGGGAAGAAAATCCATTTGCGATTTTTCTGATAAAATTAAAGCTTGAAGTTTTTTGGCTAAAAATTGTGATTATACAGTACGACTATAAATACAATATTACTATAAAATTATACTTCTTATTAACATTTTTATCAAGGTTATTATTAAAAATGAAAAATATTAAACTAAATTAAAAAATAATTATTGCTATTGTAATGTTTCACAGTAAAATAAAAAATATTTAAGAAAGAATAAATATAATAATAATAATAATAATTTTATTTTACAGAAAACGTGTGAAATTACATTTCTAATATTAATGGTTGTCTTAATTTTTCATTTTCAAAAATGAAACCAACAACTACTGGGAAAACTGCACGGAGCCCTTAAAGTTTCTCTTTTGTTGACAACAGTTGGCTTCTCATTATAAATTTGAGAAGATGGCTGGCATGCTGCGTTTTTACACAACACATGTTATAAGAAAACCAAACACAGAGCAAATGCAGAGATTGTATGGAGCAGCATTTACTGAAACAAAGTGAAACCATCAGATCATGAGCTGCTTGTGTGTAAAAGAACACAGTGTGGCGCTTCACTCTGATATTTATTTAATTAAATCGCAGCCTCTCAGATTTGATAATCGCACTAAGCCATATTGCGATTTTGGTTTTATTTCCATTAATCGTGTAGCCCTACTTTCCACCCTCAACCTATTTCTACCAATATGCCCTATTTTCATCTATCTTGAGTAAAACAACCAAAACATTATCAGTTTTCACCTCCTACCAGCTGAGTGTTTCAGATGATTCACCCCTAATATACATTTTAAGGTTTACAGCCAGATTTCCCAAGCTCAGTTGATAAGGGCATTCAAGCACAGTTTATTCTCTGAATGTCTCTGATGGGTTGATGATCGGCCTGTCATTGCAGGAACTCGCTGCTTTCCACCTTCATCACACCAAACATTTCGTAAGTGTTTGAAGGCTGAAGTAAAATCATATAAAGACCACAATAACTGGAATGAAGTGCTTTAGAAGGAAGAGACTGAAGAAGGGACTTAATTTACTCTCTCAGTGTGGTGGTCACAGTCGCAGTCACGCTTTAGTGGCTGTTTGTGCATTTCAGGTGCTTCATTAAGTCCAGCTTATAAGTGAAAAGACTTTTTAAGAGCCGTCCATCTAAATATCAGCTTTGTGAAGAAATAGCTTCTCATGTCTGCATTTACATTGGGCTTATTCATTCAATATGAATGTATATTTTGTTAGTGAGATCTGTGTTCTTTGGAAACTCAAATATTTTGAGTCTACAAAAAGTCATTAATTAAAGTTTATGGTCGTTTTTGATGAAATGAGGGTTGAATGTAACTCAATGAATAAAACTGGTTAAATATATGTCAATCAGTAGCCTAAGAATGTGTGTACAGTATACACGTATTTCTTGTCTATTTTTCCGGTCAGAATAAACTATTTATTGCAGCTATGGTCACATGTTATTTGTTTACTTCTGTTTCATTAGTTACAACATTTCTACATATTGTTTTAAGAAATAAAGCTTTTATCCATCTATCCGTTTACATAAACTATACCTGCTGCCTTTAATAGTGAATATGTGTTTGCCTTGAGAATACCATTAGATTAGATGACTGAGAAATAAATATTTAAGAAAATAAAATGAAAATTCCAAATAAAGAGGATTATTATATTTCTATGCAAGTTCGAGTTACGCTTATAAATGTCACGAGATTTTAACTAAATTAATTTACTTAAAGGAACCAAGAATCAAATTGACCATTCTTGTTGTTTTTCTTATGAAATACTGCAGTATTATAAATAATTAATCCGTGCACATCATTGTATTTTTTAAATGCGGCCTCCTAATCTTTAATCAAAATAGTTTAACGGCTAAAATCGCCCCCTATACCCTTAAATATGAAGGGACAGCCGTTTGTTTGTGTCTGAAAGTTGAAACCATAGTGGACATCCCATAGAATGGGGCCTGTCCAAATGGTCTTTGCACTTGACCACTTGTCTAAATACGTCACTACTACGCACTTACTTCCTCCTGTCGTGTGCACGTGCTCTCAAGTGACGCACGTCCTGATATTGCTGAGTTAGATGCGTTCCTGGGTCAACATATTTTGTTGATCCTGGAACAACATTCTAATCTGAAAATTTAGTCTTAACCCTATTCCTACCCCTAAACCTAACCCTACCCATAAGTTATCCCAAAAATCAGAGGGAAATGATAGATGAATAACACTGATGTAGAAGCACCAATTCATGATTTTAAGCCTAAACTTGACATAATCTGTAAACTTGTCCCTCAAATCTGATTGGTTGATTTGAATGTTGTTCCAGGATCAACAAAAATGTTGACCCAGGAACATGTTGAACTCAGCAATATCAGGTTATGCCTCAAGTGACCAAGACTGCAAGTGTGGGTGTTTGGACAGGCCCACTATCCACAAAGCACTGTGAGGGTCACGCCGAATGAATCCCCGCGTCTCGCCAGAAGATGGCGCCCGCACCTGAATCATCCATCCATCCATCTTCCAAACCGCTGGTCCAGTGTGGGGTACAGTATACAGTTAGGAACTCATTTGTAATTGATTATTAAATTGTTTAATTAAGGTTTATACCTTTCTGTGATAGAGTTCCTGATAAAACTTTTTCATTACTGCTGGAGCTGCTAGTTTTCTATTAAACAGCAAGCACGAACTATGCAAAAGCGGCAGCCTTTCCGGCACACTCGCTGACCGAATTCACTCTTGCTTTCATTCACTCCTCCAAGTTTACTATATTTGTGAAGTAATGTAGGGAATAGTGAATGAGGATATTAGAGGGCGATTTCGAACACAGCTAACATCTTTTGCTGCATTCATGTCGTTATTACCGTTGTTGTTCATCCTCGACTGGAAATTTTGCATTTTAGACTTCGTCCGAAATCGCGTACTGTTGAGTAGGTTCTACATTTGAATTTAAATTTACTTCACGACCGTTGAAAGTACGTTCTATATAGTACGAATGCGTGTAGTATAGGTGCGGCCCAATTCGCGTACTTATGCACTATTCTATGACGTTTTTAAGTATAAATAGTGCAAATAGTGTGTTCACACTGAAAATTCCAAAAAGAAAAAGTGCACTTTAAATACCCGGATGATGCACTAAATTAACGGAAAAAACGAAGTGTGGAATGTTGGACACTTAATGCACTCAACTGTCGCAGCTTTAATTACGTAGTGGAGGGGGAGAGGGTATCAGACAACGTTGTTAAATGACAAAATAACCTTATACAATTCACGCACTACATGGATGAGTACAAAGTGTATAAGTGTATAGTGTGTCGTTTGGGACGCAACTTATGAATTAATTCGGACATACTACATCTGCCATGTTGTTACTGTCACATGACCTACCAGCGTCAGTTATGCTGTGTTCAAGCCACCTCGTATTTACCGGAATTTTGAGATGACAACACGTGACGTTATATTTGGAGATTTTCACTCCTTGGACTAGGAATTATGCGTTTCCATGGCACCACTATCAATGCCTAAATGAATCTGCAGCGGTCAGGTGGTACAGCGGCCACGTGGTACATCTGGGAGCTTTCACAAAACTCCAGCTTACAAGCTGTAATTACGAGCTCTACGAGGACGTGAACGCTTTTTACAAGCTAGACTCTCATAACTACAGGAATTACGATGCCGCGTGAACGCACCTTTACATCCCTGCAACTCCATTCACAAATCCTCTCCTGTGGCCTCATTGGATAGTAGGCTACAGTGTCCGGCCCTGTCCCAAATGGCACCCTAAACCCTCACGATCTTCCTCTGAGTCCGCACTTTCACAACAAAATGCTGCTTTGACTGCTGGGTAAAGTCCTCTGCGTAGCTCAGTCTTGCGGGCTCAGTAGAAGTACGCATCGAGGGTGCATAGCAGCCACAAAGGGGGCGCCTACGAGCACCCTTCTTTAAGCTTAAATGACGAATGGGACACTCTACGGTCTTGTGGACTTAACGGACACGTGCACACAGCGGCCATTATAAGTTCACAAGACCGAAAGTGCACATGAAGTGTGCCATTTGGGACAGGGCCTCCATCGTATGTGCACTTCAGAATCTCACCGAAAGTAGTTATCCGGGTACTTTTTGCCTACTGTTTTTCGAATACTATGAATTTGGACATACTAATCTGTTCACTATATAGTACTATATAGTAGAGAAGTATTCGATTTCGGATGCAGCTATATGGTACCACTATCAACAGGTGTGTTTGACTTGAAGCAGACCGTACGGTATATGACATCAAAATACTGCAAGAGCGAATAGAGAGCAGAAGGCTTTCACGGTACTTTGATGTCATACATTGATCGGTCTGCACAGCTGCTTCAAGTCAAACACATCTAATGCCTAAATTAATCTGCAGAGGTCAGGTGGTACAGCAGTCACGCTTTTACTAGTTGAAATCACGTAATTGCAGTAATTACGAGATGCTGTGAGCACACCTTTTTCTCTTACCTGATGACGTGTTTACTGCCGCAAGGGTGGGACAACTTGTCACTCAAGGTGCTTTGCCATGTTAAAATTACCGTAATTATGAGATTTCAACTTGAAAAGCGTTCACGTCATTGGAGAGCTCGTAATTACAGCTTGTAAGATGGGAGTTTTCTGAGGGCTCCTACTTGTACCACGTGAACCCTGTACTACCTGACCACTGCAGATTCATTTAGGCTACGTTCAGATGGTCAGTCCAAATCCAATTTTTGTGCATATCCGAATGAAATCCGATCAGACTTAGCAAGTGTGAACAGCAAAAAAATCACATGAAATGCAATTTTTACAAATCCGTTTCAAGCTACATTCATATGTAGTTTGAAATCCTATTCAAATCGCATTTCTGGAAATCTGTCAGTCGCTCTGATCTTTTTTTGCATGGTTTATGTGAATTTCTCATGCCATGCAAAACAGAAACGTCAGCTGTTGTTATAGGAAACATGCTGAAAGTCGCTGCAGAAACAAGGTTGCGCTGTTGCAAAGTGCCTAACAAGCAGAAAATGACAATATAACGGAGACATGTTTTGAAACCGGCGGAGACAACAGCACGGAATAAAGCCACACATACCAGTTTCTGCCACTGCTTCAATTCACGCACGCTTAGCGATAAAGTAGTCTGACACCAAACGCGCCCATTCATTATGGGTAAAAATGAAGAGAAATGTCAAATTAGAATATATTTTTTTTTTGTAAATTTGTTCACTGATACAATAGTGTAAGGGAATTCTACATGTAAATGCACATGTTTTAATTGTAACTTTTAAGTGTTAATTTTCAATGTTTTGTCGTCGATGTGTAATTTATTTAAAGGTGCAATATGTAAGATTTATGTCCACTAGAGGCCTATTCAAAACAAAGGCGTAGCTTGATGACGGAAAGTTTGAGTGCGGAATCTTGGGACATGTGGTCTCCACCTCACAGCCGGTGCAAAAGAATAGGGATAGGACTCGGGAAGAAATCATGTTCATGGATTCGATTATTAACGTTATTGTAGTATGAAGCAGAGCAGGACCGAGTGTTGTGGGAGCTGAACGAGGCCTCTGGAGCGACTGCGCAACACACGCCTCACGAGAAGCGGAACTTTTATTACGCCACAGTCGCCGGCGCCGCTTCTGCTTTTCCGGTCATGAGTATGAGGTAACACAGCTCTGTTTAACATATTAGATACATTTGAGAGTGTTGAAAATCATGTTATAACGTTACTCTGTGCGTTCGCTCGGCGGCTGCTGTGAGACACTTGTTTGAGACACTGCAGTAAGATAGATCGATTTTAGAATATCATATTAAATGCTGGATGGCTTGTGTTGATAAATGGCATGCAATTAATTTTAAAATGTATTGTATGATGGAGAAAATTCTGTATTACTGTTACTAAAAATAAAGCTGCATCTGATTATGCTATGTTAGCTACTTCACAAAATAGTGTTTTTCTTTGAGGCATGGTAAAGCATGGTACTCGCAAAAAAAATCAAGAAAATTAGATTTAAACAATAAGACTAAACGTGTTGAGCTATATAACAATTAGTTTTCTGTCTATAAACGTAACCAAACAGTTGTTCCCTTGCCTATTAAAACATGTATTATATATATTAATATATTAAAGCGTCTTTGGTGTTTCCATGGTTTTTACAAAAAAACTGAAACAGAGGGTTCTCACACGTCCCGGAGCCTTGGTTAAAATTGCAATTTTCTCACGATTTACAAATAGTTGGAGACATTTGGGTTATTGCAAGTACTCAAGTGAACAAAATATATAACACTGGCCTAGTGGTTTTTGGATATTTTACTGCAAAAATCTTACATATTGCATTACTTAAAAATATTTTTTTCTAAGTTAAAAAATTCTCTTTTTAAAATCAATTTAAGATTGGTCATGGTGGAGAGAGTACTTCCCAAAAACTGAAGCAAAACTTTCATAGGCTTGTATCTGCAGGATGCAGGGCAAACCACATTGCACAGCTGTAAGCACATGATTTGGCTGTGTTAGTTCTCCTATGAATGGAGAGAAATTTCGCTGCTTCTAGGTGGCCAACAGATGGCACTGTAACACTGTTAAATGCCAACATACACCTGCCAGCGCAGTATACTCATGCAGATCAGTAATTCTTGTATTGTATTATATGTATTGCATTGTGTGTGTGTGTATACATATACATACATACATACATACACAATGCAGTATGTTTTAAGTATTTGAACTATAAGCAACAGTAATGAAAAACTGACAATACTTCTTTAGTTTATAACTACATTAGAGCAGCAACCTATTCTGACCAAGGGACCCCCACCTAAGACAGTACAATATTACAAGATGAAATAATATAAACAGTATACATTGTATTAACTATTTCAAATCATGTTGAATAGGTTTAATTATTTATTTATTTTTAAAGAAATTTCTGGACCATGAAGGTGCTTACATGCTTCACCTTGCTTTTATGCAACAATTCATATAATTAATTGCAGTGTCTTTAGCTTCCCAAAAATTAAAAGGGCCTATTTTCCAATCATATCTTTGAGACGGAAACCTGACGCAATCCAATTATGGTTTATTCAACAGGTCTGAGTGCACTCCTCATCTCTAATACTTCGACACCGCTCCGTAATCTACTTAAGACAGCTTTAATGATCTCATTAGAGACAGGTCAATTGGTCATGCGCTCACTCATTCTTATATCCTGATTTCTGCTTATCCTGCTCATCTAATAGACACATCTGTGCTTTAAAGAATCCCTCGGCAGTTCAGCATTAAATCCAATCCTTTGAAAGAAGTCTCTTATGCTTGCCAAGGCTGCATTTATTTGATCAAAAATACAGTAAAAAAATAGTATTGTGCAAGACTTTTACAATTTAAAATAACTGTTTTTTGTTTTAATATATATTTTAAAATGCTATTTATTCCTGTGATGGCAAAGCTGTCTTTATTGCCACAGTGAAGGGATCAGAGGCCAGAGACGGAGCCGCAGGATCCTCTTGCATAGGCACTGCTGGTGGTAGCAGGACCTTCAGCCCGACGTTGTAGCAGGGCTTCCTCTGAGAGAACGGGACATGCATCCAGTAGCGATGGGGCTGGAGAACTGGCTGAGCTCTGTGGTGATGGTGACACGAAGCTTGACAAGATCACAGTCAGAATGACACAGTCAGTGCAGGTCAATGAAAAGAATAAATCCAAGTCCATAAACAGCACTAATTCTGAACAAACTGACAGATCATAGTCCAAACAGTTCTCATTGTGCAATAAAGATTCAGATACCAGGTGGGATAGGGTGCAAGTCGACAAGTTCTCATTAAAGTCCTTCAGTCAGTCCTCAGTCTTCGTTTCCTCGGGCGCTGGCATCGCGGGTTCACTCCCTTGGTCAGATCCACACTGGGGCTTCACTTCTGGGGAGATGGCAAGCTCTGTCCTCTTGTCCACGGGCTGTGGCTCATTCGTCATGGTGGGTGGTGCCACTAAATCTGTAGGGGGCTCATGTGACTTCTCCGCAGTCGTACGGGATGAAACGGGCTCTGGGTCTGGCTGTGTTCCAAATTGTGATGTGACGCTCTCCAGATACCTAATGATGATTTCCATTCAGTCCAGTCCTGTGGTGTCTGGGAGGTGGTTGAAGGTAGCCCCGATCCGGAACAAGGTCTTCAGGGTCTCGTTGTCGAGGGGACTGGTGATGGTGATTGATGATGATTATTTTATTTTTTAATTTTTGTGGTAAAAAATAATTTGAACTGAGAAAAAGAACCAACATTAATTAATTGTCTGATTAATTAAATAACAGTTAATGTTGACATTAATCTGTGATTAAACTGTTAGTGTTCTAATCTGTAAAGTGTTTTACAAAACATTGACCAGTGTCTGTAACCAATACATAGCAAGTTTAATCTTAATATGTGAAGGAAATGCTGCAGTTGTATGGTCACATCATCTAAGAGGAAATATTACATTCAGTTTCTATATAGGCCTTTTGTTCAGAAGCTATTAGATAAAATATATTTTGTCTAAAGACGCTAGATGGATTTGTGGAATTGGCACCGTGACCAGGGATATTGCGATCCACCCTACTCTGCCAAAGCATTTTCACAGCTGCCACAGACTCCAGTCAGATTGATTGATTGGCGCTGGATGTATAAAGACGTTTCACAGCAGAAACAAAAAAAAAAAAATTAGGCGAAAAGTTTCTTCCATAGATAACCCTGTGATCACCTTTTCTCATTTCCGGTAGGCCTAAATGTTGTCTCTGTGACTTGGGAAAAATCCTCAGCTCAATCTATATGGGCATTTACTCTAAAGCTTTCACAAAGCTAGATCAAATATGAGACACTAAACAGCTCAGTGGAAAATCTTTGCCAAGTAGAGAGGACTAAATGGGTTGAAATGGAATCAGATTGTGCTGTGCTTGTACAGGTACCAGTAAGTGCCGCTAAGTGGCTCTTTCATCCAGTGAACAGTCCAAAAATTGGACTCCTGCAGGAATCAGCATTTCATACGAGATATTCCATTAGGTTACATCTGATGGACCTCACTTAGACTACACAGGAACTTTAATGCTTTCATATTGAGAGCCTCTGATGCAACGTGGTGATTCTAAGGTCATCATCAGTATTGTAGGCAGAAGAAATCATTATCTTCTGAAGTATAAACACTGTATCCAAATAGATACTGGAAAGTTTACAGTAAATGGAAAAGTGTGAAAAGAAAGAGAAAAAAGGGTAACGTTGATTTTTGTATGTGTGTGTCTATATGAGAGCTGCTTTCTGTACAGGGAAGTGTTCAAGGAACAGATGGGATCTGTGATTTGAAAGTAGTGAAACAGAAATAGAAGGAAGAAAAAGCATGGAACAAATCAGAAGGTTGACTGATCGGTCAAGGTTGTTTTCCTGGGGGCTGGGAAACATGTTACATAACTTGACATACAGAAATATGTTAGTCCTCAGCTTACAGTAATTGAAGGGCAGAAAGACAGTCACTCATAGCGCATTCACGTTTACATAGGACATGAAAAATAAATTGCATATAAAAACAAAAACTCACAAACGTTTCCCATGATACCGCAATCTGTTCTCTCTTCCAAGGTGTCAAAAACATGGTTAAGCACCTATAGCATCACTGTATTCATGAACTAGGAACTCCATTGCTTTTAATGAGAAACCTTTGTCATCAATACACAAACGCGAAGAGCATGGGAATTTTATCGTCATGAAATTATACAATGGGTATATACATTTTTTTAGAATGACATATGTTGGGGTATGTTTTTCAATTTAAACAGCAATAATTTTATATATACATTACAACATTTAGACTTTTTTTGAGCACCTAACTCTAACCATTTGTCAATATAAAACAATATAAAACACAGGATATAGCAAGCAGATGCAATGTCACAATTTATTCAAAAATAACACATTTTCCAAGACTTCCAAAGCTAAATGATTACTTTGTTTGAGGAACAGACCAAAAGCGATCACTGTCTCCATCCGCCATAATGAAAGCAATGGAAATTCAAGTTTGTTGATATAGTGAATGATGCCTATGGTTACCTTTAATAGCTATGCCCAAGGCATGTGACTTGACCATGCTAATGTTTTTGATGCAATGGCTTTTTGAGAGTTTTTGAGAATGGTTTGCATACCGTTGTGTTCCCATAGCCTCTTCAGTTATCCAGTCTCTGGTGCATATACCCCTATGTGTGTGATAGCTTGATATGGGTGGTTTCGTATTAATCTTGTCACTTTAATATTTTAAAAGAGCATGAAAACAGTGAATCATGTTCACTGAATAATACATGAAGCTGGTTTGTCCCCTTCAGCTAGGTAAGGATGAATTCTTCCTCTGAGATACTTCAAAGGTGTTGCACTGTACAGTCTAATTCACATGATCTACTATCATGTGGCAATGTCCTCCAAGAGCGTAGGAGATGCTGTTTCCACAGCAGAGGTACCATACCATATTTTGATATTTGTCATTCAGACATGCTTAACTATTAAATTTTTTTTTGTCTTTAAATTTATAGACTCTAAAGTTCTATTTTGTCTATCCCCAAACTTTCTGTCATCTACAATTTATTATTATTATTTTATTGTTAATAACATTTTATGAAAAATATCTTAATTTGTGTTCCGAAGATGAACGAAGGTCTTACGGGTGTGGAACGACATGAGGGTGAGTAATTAATGACATAATTTTCATTTTTGAGTGAATTAACCCTTTAAGATAAAATATAATAATAATAATAAAAGTATTTAAAATATGAATGAATGAATAAAAATATTAAATTAATAACAATAATAAATGTTTACATTTGTTCGAATTTGATAATATTACTGTTTCAATTTTCTTTATAAAGACTGGTTGGAAATAATATCATGAAATCAACAGCCATAGTTTTTTTTTTTTTTTTTACCTCTCTCTTCAAGTTTGTCCATTTTATATTTACTTTACTATAATATTTGGTAGCAAAAAAGATACACTATCAGCTGATGTAAATATTTCCCAGATTTTTATTTTAATCACTTCATTTGGGTTTAATATATTCACAGTATAAAAGCCAGTTATTTAATTTTGGAACAAACATGTTGTCCTTATAATATTATGCTTACTATTTTTATCATACAGTATAAATAGGTTCAATAAACTATATATAGCTGACTTCATATTTTAGAAATGAGGGTACCTTTGAAAGTGATCATTATATTCTGGGTCTTTGGCATCAAACAGTTCGAAACCCTTTGGTCTAAAATACCTGAGTGTAGATTTCTAGTATTAGACGGAGTCTATTTTCTGAATTTGCCACTGGCCACTGAAGCTTGAGTCCTTTGAAGAGTCTGTAACACTAGGACTTCCATTCATATTCATTAGATTCAGCCACTGAGGTGAATAATAGCGCGATATGATTGAATGACTGTGTTTGGGCAGCCAAATGACTCATTAACGATGACTGCACCACACAGTGGTTAGCTCAAGTGCAAGAATAAATGATAGACGAAATAAAAGGAGGGTGAGTTGAGAAGGTGGAAAGGAAATGAAGAGGATGGCAAGAACAGCAAAATGGCTTATTAACAAAATAAGAAGAATAGATGATTCCAGGGAGTAGAGGACAGGAACATGTAGAGGATATAAGGAGGATAAGAGGAGAATTTCCAACTAGGAGAAGGAGAGGGAGTGAACAAAGGGAGATAAGTGGTATGAGAGAAGCAGGAGATATGGTTGAGAGGTTTAAGTATCTGGGTGTGAGGTGGAGAGTGATAATGGAAAGACAAGAGTGGTAATTGACAGAGCTAGAGGAATGGAATGTGTTTCACAAAGGGATGTGATAGACGGATGTGAATGGAATCAGAATCTAATATAAGAGAGAGAGAGAGGTAAACAGAATGAGGAGGAATGGTTGGCATTGATGGTGACAAACTATCTGGCATGCTCAGAAGTACCCACAGCACACAGAGTGTGATAATCACCCATGTATGTGCATGTATATCAGCCCATATGTGTGTGAGGGGCTGCAGATTGATTTATTTTATCTGCTTAAATAGTAATGAGTGGAGGACAGATTAATTCACATTCTCTCTCTCTCTCTCCAGAAGAGTCAAGTCAAGATTTTTAATCCTATTATTGATCGAATAAAGAAAGAAGTACTACTTTGTATACGTATTGCCCTTAACGGAGTGTCTATAAGTGCAAATAGCGTCCCTTGTTGGCAAACGCTATTTACACTAGCTTCGCCCACCAATGTCTGGTTGGGCCACTCAAGTTTTAAAATAGACTAAATTCAACGTCTGCAGTGGCGCAACAGTAGCAAATAAGGCCAAAGTCCCTTTAAGACAAGTAATTTCACTCGGCGACCATCTTTGTGCAGCTCCTATCTCTTTGAATGGGGAAACATCAAATTCTCCAAAGCTGTTTGTCAAGCTTTTGATTAAATTTCATATTTGAAATCACCAATGAAATCTGACAACAATTGTCTCATGAATTTTGTTTCTAAACTCTCGAATTATGACAAAAAACTGTATTTTTCAGGCTGGATCAAGCTAATGCGCATTCGCAGTCCTAAGTGCGTGTCTCGTGTCTCATTTCGGAGGCGCGCGTCTGACTATTTCTATAGGAACCAGAGGTTCTAATGGCCGCTGCAGTGATGCAATGACTTTACCAATCGGCGATTGGCTCTTATTTAGAAGGCGGGATTTAGTCCGCCATATTGCGCGTTGCGCTTTCTCCCATTCAAAACAATACGAGTAACGGGTCTTGTGTTATTCTATAGTCTTTGATAAGGCTCGCAGACTTGGCTTTTAATGCGACTGACGCTGGCTCAAATCTGCCTTTTGCCGAGCTCGCATTTATTTTCAATAAAAATTATTGAAAATAATGTTCTAAAAGTGGAAATAAACTGCAAACGAGTGTTTAATAATATTAAAAGTGATACTTTTACTTTTACACACACACATATATATATATATATATATATATATATATGTGTGTGTGTGTGTGTGTGTGTGTGTGTGTGAATCTAGGTGACATCAAGTGAGCCA
The DNA here is from genome assembly GCA_037950665.1 of Hypophthalmichthys nobilis. NCBI lineage: Eukaryota > Metazoa > Chordata > Actinopteri > Cypriniformes > Xenocyprididae > Hypophthalmichthys > Hypophthalmichthys nobilis. The sequence goes on from CM075471.1 coordinate 14,856,700, forward strand.
GGACTGTCACTGACTGATTTTCCTTATAGAAAACAGATTCATGACCCCCCTGCTCCAATCAACTTATTTTCATGTTGTATTTATGAATTCTTCATTTGTGCATGCTTTTAAACACTTTACTTTAAGCAGGGATAGTAAACAATTGGATTTTCCTCCAATTTCCTAAATAATTCTGACATGTCAAAGACGCACATGGCTGGCAGCTGATAAGGACTGGGGGAGGAGGTGGGGGGTTTGCTGGGGAATCACTCTTTGCCGAGGTGCATCCCATGCTAATAGAACATTCTGTTTACCAAACGATGTTAATTACCCTTGTCCTGATGTGCGATCCGCTTCTCTCTCAGTTCTATTAATTAACTTAATCAGCAAGCTGAGATTTCACACCTCCAGCTACACTGTTTTTTGAAACAGGAGGTGGAAAATAGCACTTTTCTGTGTTATTTCCGTGTTATCATAATAAATATTATCCTCTCTCACTTTTTCCTTGTGTGTGCTCAGGATGATTATTCATTATTAATCACATTAGATTAGCGCTCTCTTCTGACAGCGAAGCACATGGTACTTTGAAGGCCTTTTTATATTTTGGCAGGCTGAGAGAGGCTGGAGATTTCCTAGCCTTAAATATCCTTATATATGACAGAATGTGATAAAATTTGTGTAACAGAGGGGAATCTGCCTTCATCTGAATCAGAATTTTAAATTTTAAAGAATTTTAAATCAGAATTTTTAAAGTAAATAAGTTTATCACTTGTTTATGCTGTTGAATATTTCAGGAAATGTAGAATTGTGCAGTTAAAGGCACAATATGTAATGTTTCGCCACTAGAGGTCGCCTATTCAAAACAAAGGCGTAGCTTGATGACGCCAAGATTGAGCGGAAAAAATGGAAATCAAGGGTAACTCAGGTATGACATCATTGACAGGCGGCACAATGATACGGACCGTTACACTGGTTAAAATTGCTGATTTCTCTGCATTTAAACATTCTTTGAAACAAGTCAACAAAATATATAACACTGTTCCAGTGGTTTTTGAATATTTTAATACAAAAATCTTACATATTATGCCTTTAAGGAGCTATTTTAACTTCATCTGACTCTTACAAATTACTTTTCATGGCATTTTGTTAGTTGATTCATATTAACCCTTAATTTTTTATTATTAATATTTTAACAGACATTTAAGAGGCTATAGGGAGGGACAGTGCAAGAAGGGCACTGCTTATTTTTGATGAATGTATTGAAAATGTGGTCAAGTAACTTGGTATTAAAACTCTGGCATCAGCTTAATCTAAGTGACCAGTTGTTTAGATGTTATGCACATTTTCAACACCTTTCTATTGAAATCAGTTACAAGTAAGTCAAAGTTTGCAAAGACTACATCTGGACTCCCCCGCTGCAGCAGCTGAATGTAAGAGATTCTTTGTTGCTTTTAGGTTGGCCTACTGTATTTTTGCATGTATGCGCTTTTCTTTCAAATCATGCATTTAGAATCAAAGAGACTCATTCAGGTGCATAAATAAACAAGTATAACATTTACTATTATACCCGGTTTGCCTGTTATACTGTAATTCAGCAGTTCAAAATGAATGCTCCTTAAGCACTGCCTGGTGCACATTTGAATATGTAAATGATAGTAGGACTAAACGGAGACTGTTGCACAGTGATGTAAGAGTGATGAGTCATGCCTCAGGGTCGAGTGAGCAGTTGTTGCGGTGATGGCCTCTGATTTGGGTGGGAGGCTGCACTGTGGCTGCTCACGCCTCTTCTATTAGATGAGTAACACACCCCACTGGGTGAATAGTACTGATGCTCAGTAGGACAGTAAGCTCTGCTGACGTAAACGTACAGTCATCAGTAATGTAGTCCAGTTAAAATCCAAAACAGAGAAAATGTAATAAAAAGACACTGAAGGTCACCTAACGGCATTACGTTGATATGTGTGGGTCAATTGTTGCTGATGTTGCGGGGACCAAATGCCAATGGATTCTAGTTTATAAAGTTATAAATATGGATATTTTTCTTACTAAAATACTTCACTTCGCTTCTCAAGGCATTTACTAACCCCCTGGAGCTGTATGGATTACTTTTATGATGGATGGATGTGCTTTTTTGGGCTTCAAAATCTCATGGTACTATTCATTTCCATTATAAAGCTTAGAAGAGCCAGAATATTTTTTAATATAACTCCGATTGTGTTTGACTGAAAGAAGAAAGTCATATACACCTAGGATGGCTTGAGGGTGAGTAAATTATGGGATAATTCTCATATGGGTGAACTAATCTGTTAAATCTGACAGCTAAACAAATGTAGGCTCATTAGAAAAATATGCCTTTACATTTAGGTGCTGGTACGATATTTTCAACGGGATAGAGCATTACCTTTAAAATTGGCATGAAACGGAAATTGTGATAGCTTTTTCTTCCATATTGCAACTAATGCTGCTTTCATGTGCTAACTGAATTATTGTAAATACGAGTTTCCTAGTCAAAAATTGGACATGAATGCTCTCTCAAGTCGTATATACCACTGGGAATCTCTGGGATAATTTTGATAGTTCCAAGTTGAGCGTGCCATAAACATGGCAGAGGGGAGAATGATTGCTGCAGTGACTGGTATTCTTTATTAGTTTTTTCCACAACAGCTACATCACCTTGTCGTTAAAGTAGTGCATATTTACATATATAAATAACCAATTGAAGTGTATTGTATGCATATATATTTATATATATATATATACATTCATACTGTATATATAACTCTGTTACACATGGATAAATCATTTATAATCACTGCAGTTATATAAAAAACAAGAATTGTCATTTTTGATTTCATGGTGACTTTAACTGCCACTCACTGGAACTTCTGAGATACTTATAACAACCAGTATAATAAAATGTTGTCATATTCTGGTTCATCTGTTTTGAATAAAACGGAATGCTCCTTTAGCTCCACTCACTGGACATTTCGCTTTATGAACATGAAAGAAGTAACATATTATTTTGTTATTTTAGTTATTTTTATTATGAGCCTGGGTTGGACTAAACTTTGTGTGGGGACATCCTCATTTGTAAAAATGGTTCTAAAATAAAGTTTTTTGGGTTAGGGTTATGCGAGTTAGGTTGTGGTATTGACAACTAGCTTTATATAAAAATGAGAAGTCAGTGGAATCTCTCAATTTAACCAATGTGCTAGTGTTTCAGTATAGTTTTCGTCACTTCTAGACAGAAATTTTGTTTCCTGAAAAAGTATTGTTCTTCTTTTTTACTTTTCATAAAAGTTTTGAGAAATACATCAGTATTTTCCTGTGACCTTTGTTCTACTGCTATTACAGTGAAATCTGTAAACACATGTAAAAACACATCTTGATTTCTAATCTAAACAAGGCCTCTGTAGGGGTCATTAATCGCTAGGCTAATTGCTGGGTGGTTACTAATGAGAAGACAGTGCTGGTGTTACAGTGTGTGTAATTGTGTCCTCAGGGACCTCGATATCCTCCTGCTCTGTCTAGAGTTAATGTGATGTGTCTGAGCAATCGAATGCTGTCTAATTTGTCAAGCTCTATCTGTCTACAATGTCAGTGTGCCACAGGGTGAGAAGATTTCTGAATATATGTTCTAATCCAAAAAATATTTAGAAGGCACTTTTTAAGTGGACTAGAGGTTTAGATGGACAATACACAAGCATAACATTAGTAGCATCCATAAAGCATTTTTCATTTGCCACTAGATTAGTAGTATCCATAAAGCATATTTCATTTGCCACTAGAATAGATGCTTCAGTAAAATGTGGGCCATAAATATTTAAGCGTGAAGGGCAGGCTTGACCATATTAAATATCTGTGTATGGGTTTTGTCATGAGTTTTGAATGAATATGTGCATGAGAGAGAGAGTGTGCATGTGAAAAAGCTCCTGTCATTCTGACACAGGACAGCAGATGGTCTTGTTTCTTAATCATGGTCATGGTGCTGCTTAAGCACTAAATCCTCACTGGAACAATACAACCAGGCTTTAGCTTTAGTCTTTGCCTGACCACCTCAAACACCCGCCTTTACTGGCACACACTGGCCTTGTCCCAATTCCCTGAGTGGGCATGCTAGCCTTGTCTTCTTCAGCCGTTATTAGGGATTTTCAGCCATTAGTTGTCTGAGAGTCTAATCAATGCTTTATTACCAAGTGGAGTAACTCCAAAGCTGATTATGAAAATTATCAGTGAAAAAATTTCATTAAGGTTCATAAAAATAATTAAACCACCTTGCAATGACTGTGTGCTTTTAGTGTTTGGAAGATTTTGTAGTGTTTTGTCTGCCAAATTAAACACTCATGAATGAAACTCTAATGCATAACCTTGCATAATTGTATAACTAGACACATAATCATGTGGATCATTCAGTTGTTCATTTCATCAGCTTTGAATACTGTCCAGATTTTTTAAATCTGTATTAAGCGGCATATTTTAGAAATTCAAATCCATCTAATAATTTGACATTGTATGGTGTATAGTTCAAGATGACTTCGAATAATTGGACATGCACAGGCTAAAGAATTCAAACTTAATAGTAATGTATTTGACCAACATTTCCCATATGTGTGAAAACAACAATGAATTGTTAATTCGTAGCATAAATGCTGATGTACAATATAATGACAATAATAAGATAGCTGAACGGAATTTAAACAAGTAACAGTGAAGATTAACCCTCTGGAATCTGAGGCTGATTTGGGGCCCTGGAGAAGTTTTGACATGCCCTGACATTTTTGCTTTTTTCAGTTGTTCATAAACATATTAATGGAAAAGGTGTCTACCATAATATGTGAGGAACATGTTTGTATTTTTGAAGGAATAACGTTTATGCATGGTTATTGAAAAAACAAAAAACTTAAGTCACTGAAATAAGGCCAAAAAATAAATATTAAATATGTGTTCACAAGACTTCTGGGTATTGGAGGTTGTAGACTAGAATTTTTGCTTCAAAATGATGTAAAGATTATCCTGCCTACTCGTTCATATAAAACAATATAAAAATTTAAATTTTGTAAGACATTTTTTGTCAAGAAACACAGTATGCATGGAGGCGTGAATCTTCATGAATAATGCTGTGATTCACACCTGAGAAGACAAAGACCCACATAATGACCTGCATAATGACCCGCATAATGAGCCCTTTCAGTCAGGTAGGCTATGTGAAAAACCCTCTGTGATCATGCTGATAACAGGAATACATTAATATAATGTCCACTCTTGACAAAAAAACATGATTTTTGTGATCTCATGCATGCACGCATTATTGCACATCATGTGAAGAAATATTTGTATAGGCCTATTATAGTTTAAATTACAGTACCAGTCAAAAGATTGGATGCAAAAAAAAGTCTCAAGCTCATCATGCTGTATATCAAACATACAGAAAAAACAGCAATACTGTGAAATATTATTACAATTTAAAATAATGGTTTTCTATTTTAATATACTTTAAAGACCCCCTGTGGTGAAAATCAAGTTTTAATGTTGTTTATATGTTTATGTAGTGTTTTTAATATGCTTTAAGACAAACCATGTGCAAATTCATAAGTCAGCACCATTCCTGAGTATTTTATGTTTGAAATTGCAGTAAACCAAAGACAGTCTAAAACCCGCGGTTTGAAATCAGTGGTGTTTGTGACGTCACAGACTACCTTGTAACCAATCACAACAACATGCCGGCAGGCTTTAGCATATCATTAACTATGACTGGTCTGAAGCAGGAAAGTCTCGAGAGAAGCCAGGTTATCCTGGTATATTTTCTGTTGATATGAAAAATTGTGTAGATTTAGCAATATAGCAAGTCTATTACGATGTTATGATGAACTATAAGCCTTTCTCCACTGACGTTCTGAGTTGTTCAAAGCGTTTGTAAGGATACTGATTGTTAGAAGGCAGCTGTCTGACTCAGTCTGAGATGAAGAACGGGAACGGTGTGTGTAACATTAGCAACACATTATTAGCTGTTTGATAACGTAGTCAAGCAAAAGGCTAATGATATTAATTCATATTAATTAATGACAAAATATTTTAATACTATAAAACATAGCTAAAACAATATTGCTCTGAGCGTGTGCGTGTGACCGTGATTCATGTGCATATGTCAGTCAGTGTAGAATCGCACGCCAAGTTCTGAGAGAGATATTCAGTCCATTATAAATTCTGATTTTGGCCGCCTCTGGAATGAATCAAACCATAGATATTAGCCTACCTGTTAAGTTCAAATAAATACGCTGGAAATCCACGCTCATTCAAGGATGTGCATTTATTTCATGTACGGAGAAGGCACGGGCGCCTGCAGGATTTCATCTGAATGTTTTTTTAAATCTGAAAACTCCAAAAAAGCAACGAAATTGTCAAACATCCATTTAGCGCATGTTCACAGAGGAAAACGGCTGCTTGTTCTCTCGATACTCTCTGTTTTACTGAGAAATTGCTTCAGGTGATTCAGTGAGAGAGCAGTCCAAACAAATGCAAGTGGATTCAGACCGTTTTGCAAAGGCGTTTTACCAATTCATAATTTAAAACACAATTTAAGCGTCAGATAATATGAGCAGTTCAGTTGCACAGCTGTTAAACTGAATATATGAAGCGAAGCAAGCTTTTTTCTTAAATATCCATGACACAAACAACAAATTGCTCATCACTACAGCAACAGTAGACTCTCCGAGCTGGCGTGAGCAAGTGGAGGCGGGGCTAGTTTGCATATTCATTGATCCGTGTATATTAAATGAGGCAAGGATGTAGAGTTACATTCAAGCTATTTTAAGGCACAAAGAAATTTTTTCTAAAATATGTCATTTTGGTGATCAATGATGAGTTTTAAGGGATAAAATAATTGACTACAGGGGGACTTTAAAATATAATGTATTTCTGTGATGCAAAGCGTCTGAACATTCATGTTACCTCTATGGCATTTCATATAGGCTTTTAGCTTAAAAGCATGCACATTTGGACAAATATTGATGGATTCTCATATGTTTATGTCAATTTTCTATACAAAGGAGTAATATTTATTCAATATTTATTGTCATCACTATGAGCGCTGGATACTGTGTTTTCAATTCATACTTGCAGCCGGAGGGCGCTCTGTGCACATTTAGTCCACAAATGACTCCTAATGAAGAACAGGCATACCATGTGACATTCCAGGAACTAACAGAGGCTTCCAGAGATCGCTATAATCATGGCTATAACATGCAGATAAACACTTTTGAAGATAATAAATACACGATTGCGACGATGTATACATGTATTGCCTCAGAATTTGCGTCTGAATAGCGCTCGCTCTGGGGGCGTGTTTTTACTCAGAGTGTACACAAATAAAAGAAGGCATTCTATAGTTTCAATTGATATATTACTTATGTCTCTATGACAAAAAATGACGGAGTATTTTAAGTCTGTTTTGCTGCAATGTGAAAAAAAACCCCTGCAAAACACGCCGGCGCGTTTCCCGACTCCAGAGTGTTAATATAATCAATTCTGCTTTTGTAAAAATGAAAAGATGTCACGATTACACCTTTCCTCCTTCCCTCGCACACTCTGGACTCCATTTCCCAGCATCTCTCCTAGTTCTATCCTGTGTAACCCCTCTTGTTCAAACTGCCCGCTCTAAGCGGGATTTGAACCCGGGTCCCGGGCATGGGACAAGGAGGCTAAAGACCACAGTCTCTACCATCAGTTGCTAGAGCGCCTCTTGAGATCAGGGGAGTGAGGTTTACACACACAGCTCTTACTGGCCTACGGCGATTACACCTGCACTCAGTCAGCCATCACCCACACCTGCCACTTATTATCACCTCATCAAGACAAACACATAAGCAGTCATCTCACCTAACCTCATTGTCTGTTCTTTTCTCTCTACCGTGTGTGTGTGGACTTACCTAACTTCTTACCTGCCTTGTGGTTTCTTATCCATTGCGATAATCATCACATTAACAATCTTCATTCCAACATACCTGCTATAAGGACAGAGAGACTTTGAATTCCCAGTTAAGTGGTGCCTCAGTGGCTTTCTCTGATACAATTGGCTTACCGGATTCATTCCTTGTGTTACATGTTTCAATAAAAAAAACCTGTATCTGTGAATCTGATGGTACTGGTTCCACCAGTGTGGCAATGAGGATCCCCAATTTGTGCCTTTCAAAATGATAAGTATCTTTCCTTTTTTTTTTTTTTTTCTTTTTTACAGTATTTTACGACTAGACGTAGTATTTTATGATGACCAGTGCAGCTGGAACTATCAGATCTTTCCTCACAGTGTGCTGTATGAAAACTGACACAGCCTCTTCATATCATGTGGTGCATTGTTCTCTTTTTGACCACTGTGTGTATGTGTGTGTGAGCATATTCCACACTGTCCATTTCTGCAAAGTTGATTTATACAAGCCCTTGGAAAAGCTGCGTCAAGACCAGCACTGCTCGTCACCTGATTTTATAGCATGTGAATCAGGGCTAGTTGTCAAATGGGGGAAATGTATCACAAGGTCTGTCTCAGCAACTATTGGTTTTAATTTTTTTTTTTTGTCACACCCAGGCATACATTCAATGGTTATATATATAAAGAAGGCAGATTTTTACCAAAAAGCTGAACCATACTCTCAAGACATGTATTTTAAGTTGTCACAGACTGTACAGTATATCACAGACGAGGCTTAAATGTATGCACATGTAATAAAACTGACTTTCAGAAACAGCCCACCCCTAAAAACATTAACTGTCGTAAAAAGTGACAGTATCCCCAGCCTCAACCATGGCTTTGGTCAGGCTAGTGACTCGTGCAGGACAAATATTCTATTTGAACCAATGCCTGGAGACGAACATAAAATAAATGCAGTAAATTGAGCATTCATCCCCCCATCCAGTGACTTAATCACACGCATCCCACGTCTCAGTGTATATAAGCGCTCTTGTATTGGAGATCCTCCTCTGCTTTTGACAGTCACAGTGAACGCTCAGCCTCTAGAACGAAAGCGCAAGCCTGGTGCGCGTGAAAACCGCCTGCTTCTTGCCAAAGCGACACAAAAAACCGAATACCAGCATCTTTTTAATTGTAGTTGGAGTGTTCGTTTCTTCTGTACGTACCCCGTGTATCAGTTCAGACTGTCTGCGACTAGCAGTGCTGAAGGACACAAGCGGAGCGGGTTTCGATACCGGGACAGAAGATGCTGGTTCTTCCTTATTGACGGTTCTGGTCCACCTCATGGGTTATACACACAAAAACACAACAGCGCAGCACTCGTGTAATTGATCACGAGTTTAAAACGGGATCATTTTGTGCCTCTTTTGTCTCCCACGTGCAAGAAAGTGGATCCGTATTTGAGGTGAGAATGTTATGCTCAGATGCTTGTTCCTGCTTTTGTTCTATTGTTTACACTGTTGCCTTTATTTTTGATATTCGAGCGTTCTTTTTTGAAAATGGAGTGTTTTTTCATCTCAGGATTCTCAGTTGGGATGCTGAGGGCTGTCCATTAGGATTATTCAGTGATGTCTGATTAAGTTGCCCTGCTAGATTTGATACCAACGCTCATAACAGCGTTTTTTTTTTTTTTTTTTTTTTTACAAGACGAAGTATTATAGATGATATGGGTACTTTTTGAGTGCTGTTCTTCTAAATGTATAATTCTGTCTCCGTTTGTACAGTAGCATTACAGTGTTGTCTTTTGTAACCAAGTGTTCGGAATCAAAAGAGTTAATTCCTACTATATAGAATGGAAAGGCAGCCAGCGATGACGCGGGAATTAAAAAACAACTCCACAGCTGACAAAAATATGTTACAAAAACGTTTTGTTAACGTTCCCATTAAGAAATGAAAACGTTATTTCTGAATGTTCAAAACGTTCCATGATTGATGTGTAAATAACATTTTTGTGCTAATGGTTTGATAACGTTATTAAAGACCAGATAACTTACATAAGCCATAAACAAACATTCTGTTATAACATAACTGGAACGCTTGCTCATAACTTTGAGAGAACCTTGACAGAATGTTAACCAAAGTTCTGAGAACGTTCCCTGTTAGCATGGGACAGCCATTATTAAAATAACGTTTTCAAACGAATGCAGCAGCCATTTCTGTGTTTTTTCTTTTGCCTTGAAAACGGAAGCAAAGTTGTTGATTTCATTTTTTTCTGTCGCAAGGAGCAGGTTTTAGTCGGAGCATCTGTGTTTGTTAATAGAGCGGTTTTCAGTCTGTGCGTGGTTTGTTAACACATGACATACACCATATATTTTAAAGCATTTCAACATCTTCACTGTGATTTACTATAGCCTACTTTATTATGAACTATAGGCTTTTTTGCGCAAGTAAAGGGCATGTTTGAGTTAAGTGGAAATTTGTTACAGTAAAACGCACATTACATACAAATGTATCTAATTCTAGTATAAAAATACATATAGTTTCCCAATTAATCTGATGCACCAGAAATGTTATATGTTAGATTTAGCTTAATCTTTTGCAAGCACTCAGTATTGTACTTGCTTTCAGTTTGACTTATCCATGCAAAATGATTGTTTGCAGGGTTTGTTAAACCCTGTTTTTTGTTTGAAGTAGTCACCATTCAGCCAACAACAGCAGACTGAAGTGCTGTCAGCTGGCAAGGCAGTGAGCCCTGGGAAATACCCCCCATCTCCACACAACCACATTATATTGCCATCTTTGTTTTTTCTGTAGAAAATTTGTGTGTGGTTTCCTACTATATTAGACTTTTTTGTTTGGAATAATTCTCCTTTCTCCCTTCAATCCTATCACATGTATGTCACACATTATCTGCACCATGCATTTTTGTCAGTATAAATACACATTTTTTTCCAACTCGGCGAGCAAGAAGATCTGTATTGCTGACATATAAAATATTTACATATCTGCTGCTCATATGTAATAAAAAGCCTTTCGGTTTAGCAGTATTAAGGCAATTTCTTAAACAGAATTGAAGCAGAATTGGCAAACAAGTCTGAAAAACTCTTTATTATGGCATCTCTTTATGGTGTTCCACATGGAGCTGTTACAGGTCCAATTTAGTTCTGGGTAGATTCTTTTTCCAGCTTAAGTTCCTTTTTTAGTTAATCCTAATGAAATAATAACATTACAATTAAATTATTATCACTGTTCACATGAGTCCAGAGGCTCCTTGTTAATTTGATGCATATTATTTTCTAGGTCCCTATCAGGCATAACTATAGCAGTTTTGTTCTAGAGTATCAGAAAAAAATGGAAGATAGATTTAGGTGATGCTTACAAAAAGATCAGTTAATCAAATTACTTGACAATTCTTTAATCATTTTTGAGGTCTCTTATTATTCATATTGCTCTAAGGATTTTATAAAAGTGATTATTTTATGGCAGAATATGCCACATACTAGAAACCATTGATGCAAAAGATTAAAAATCTCACAAAAGTCCAGAGATTGAGAGTGTATATGAGAAAGATCATATGTGATTTTGTTTGCCCTCCTAATGCTACTTGGCTTTTCTCCTATTCTGAGGCTTTCCTCATAATTACTTGCCCTGTTGAGCCAAGCATGTTTGCTGCCATCATCTCATGGACAATCAATCAGACCTTGGTTGAACAGATGGACCCTCAGTAACACAGGATAAAGGGTTTGCCTGATAAATTTCATACCAGAATAACACAATGTTTGGCTTGCAAGAAAAGTCTGTATTTTAAAGTGTGAGTGTGGGGAATTGCCCTCCCACTCAACTGAATGTGCGTTGTGAGTTTATGCATCTATGTTACAAGGTCTTTGTAACAGGCTGGGTTAGTTTGTTTGACAATGACATAGTTGCTTTACTGAGCAGATACCCAAAGTTTTTAATTGAAGTTTGTACTGTGTGCTATGATTTCTCATGTATAATTGTTTGTGCAGAACCTCAGCCACACAGTACCTCATCTGTTAGACCTTAGCATACGGCAGTTGTCATCAATCTCCCTGATTGTTCGTTCACTTTGGCTAATGAAAACCATACATTTCATTACTTCAGTCCATTGTTATAAAAATGATCTAGAATACTGAATAAAACTCTCTTTTATTCAAATATGGATTAGTTTCTTGTATATTGTTTGGCAGGGATTGAAGACGGACACAGTTTCATGCTTCAGAAAGTCTTTTATTTGGTCAGAAATACACATATAAAGGAAGAACATCTTCAGAGGGTGGCTATAAAGGCTTAAACAAAAGTCATGTATGGTGACTTCCAATGTTCAAGACAGAAGGGATAGGTTGTTGATCTAGAAGAGTAGGTGGTCATTTATTAAGTGGCCTCCCAGTTAGGTTTTGTGGTTTTGGACATCAAGGAGAAGCTCCTCATGCACAGTCAGAATTGGCATGATATACGCACCTCCTTGTGCCCGACAGGCTGATCAGCCTTACAGGCTCAAGTAGTTCAGGCTCAATTAGTTAAGGGTAGGTTTAGGGCCATGTCAGCTCAGGACACCTTGCACCAATGGGCCAGAACTGGTGCAGAGATTGAGGTGGAGGGGTTTTGGCAGTGGTGACAAGGTGCAATAAGCAGCAGGTGCGTCTCATTGTACTCTGCCAGCAGCACTCATGCACCTCCTCATTGCCATGCACTCCTATTGTGAGCCTGGCCATGGGCCAGTGAGAGGAGGGTCAGTGTGACATTAATTATAGGGCTTGATTCTGTGTCTGTTTGCAAATACATGAAGATGGAGATAAAGTATGTCCTCAAATTTCCCAGGACTTAGAGCCACCAGTATTTCCTATCTTTATATTTACATTTAACATAGGGAAGTGATATTAGGGCTGCATCTAACATACATTGTTGTAACATCTGTCAGTTTAAAACAACGAGAGTCTGATAACATGATTAATTAAATTGATTATTCTCCTTCCTTTTAAAACTTAAAACTGCTTTAGCTTCAGTTTTAGCAAGATATATATATGCATGACTGACATTTAGAGGACCTGTAAAATTAAAGGTTTGTGATTAATTGCAGATATTTATAATATTCAAACTGGCTGTAACCTTAAAGAGGTCATGACATGAGAAAATGAATTTTCCATTAAAATATTACCATTAATGCATCCTGCAAGTTTCATAGCTTAAATTTTCCTCCTCAGCACAAAAAGAGAATTTAAATAAACAAGCTCCAAAAATGGCACATTTAGATGTTGTGGGATTTGTGACTTTTGAGGTGACATTACATTTGCACATGACTGCCTCTAGAGCAAGACATTGATGAATACTTTTACATCATTGCACCATAGTCCCCTCCCACTGGCGTTCAGTCGCTAAACAGCTGACACCTGCTCGTGAATGCGAGTGTCTCGTCAAAAGCAAATAGAACCCATTATAATCACTGTCACTGTCTACACTGGATACAGACAGTAGACATATGGCCGTTCAATTTCTGAACTACTCCATCCATTCACTTGAGCTGCTCCTGAGAACAGAACAATTGAGAGAATAAAAGAACGTTTGCTTTGACGCAGGGGGTTGATACTTTTTCCCCTGCAATAACATTAGCCAGTCATAACAGTGACATTTACTGGCAAGCCTTAAGGGTTACGCCCCCTTAAAAGGACAGGTCATAACGAGGGATGAAAATAATAATTTGTGCGAATATATGATTTTTTAAATTTTTTTTTTTGTGCAAAAAATATATTAACATTGTAAGTGAACCTCAAGAGACATTTGTTGCTTTTTGTAGATGTTATTCTTATTTATTTATTTTTTCTTAATATTCCTTTTATTTTTTTTTACTTTGTGACCATGAGGTTAAAAGTTATGAAACTTTGCATGCCTGTTATTTCTGTAGCACAGGTTTTAATTGAGCTACTGAACTGTTTGCAGGAATAACTGAAAGGGTAAACAATAACAGAGATATTACAAAATGAATGTTTTAGTCAATGAGTTTTGATGCAAAGTTGAAATGGAGTCAAACAACAAGGCCTGACAAGCCTCTAGGAAGGAACTGAGGCCTGACAAGCCTCTAGGAAGGAACTGCTAATGTTGTGCAAACTTTTATGGTTGTGGTTGCACAGGTATTGTTTTAGCAAACTGAAATGGGTATTACAACATTTTTTGGTTCTGCTTATTATATTTGCATATTACCAATGACAAAATAGACATTTCCTCTCACAAGCCATTATCACTTATCTAAACACAGTTACAGTAACAAAGTTTTCTAGATGTGTTGAACCAAGTGTTGTGTCTTTTGCATGAAACCTTGGAAAAACAGCGTATTAGCCAAGAGATATTTGTCAGCATTGGCCCCAGTCCACTCAGTTTTATGTAACACAGTTCAATAAATCTATAATGGTAACACAGGCTGAGTTTTATTCACTTTTGATGAGATAAGTAGATGCATTTTGTCAACTGTGAATTTGCCCCTGTTTGAGTGGCATTTTCATTAGTCTACTCTAGACAAAATGATTGGATCATTCTTCACGTCAAGATCAATCTATTTTATTTGCCTACTGAAGCTCTTATACAATCCTATCTTTAGGGCAATATGCAACTCATTTAATATACAGTTTTGACTGGTAATATTATAAATGCAGGAGCTCAATAGTAAATGATGATTGTATATGATATTGATACTATGTTTTTTTTTAATGCATTTATTGAAGAGAATGTCTCAACTGACATTTATTTGTTATGTGAATTTCTATCTAAAATTAATTACACATTTTTAATTGATTTAATTAAAGATATTTTTATAGCTTTTAATGAACCACCTTAAATCATTCCTGTAGGCCCAAAAACCAAAATTACAAACTCAATAAAAAATAATGTGGTTCATTGCTATTGATTAAAATGTTTTTTAGAGAGTCACTGAACTTAGCATTTGTGTTGAATGTACATGACATTTATATTTGATCAATTGCAGATTTCTTTTGTATGAACACAGTGCACAGTGCCAGCTTGACCTGATTCAACATGGCATTAACAGTGGCAGTGATTTGAAAAGCTGCTGTTGAGATGATCTGTGGTTATCGCAGCTTCAGATCCCACGGAGAGTCAGATTATCTTTTTAGATTTTAATGCATGGAAGTATTTTAACAAGCAAAAATTCTGTATTCACTATATGGTTTCGCAGCCTCTGAATTAGGGCACCAATTATTCAGATTAAAAATTAAAATAAAATCCTAGGTTTGCATTTTGGCTTAAATCATCTTTGTTAGAAAATTATAAATGCAGAGGGAAGCAGAGACTGGAAGTCTGGAATTAAGCTAAAGCTTAAGAAAATATAATCCGTGGCCCTGAGAATATTATGAAACCAAAAGGACCAAGAAGGTGGATGTTAAAGAAAAAAATCATAGTCAAATGGCAGCAGTGATTGGATTCTAAAACACGCTTTGTTTTCAATGAAGGTCTATAGTTAAATCAATCGGGTCTTTAGCAGACAGCAGGATGTAAATAGTAAACAGTATTTTCCATTAAAGCTTCAGATCCTGTATGTGGATAATTAACTGAATCCAAAATCCATCCACTTAGCTTTTTAATCTTAGAGAAAATGGAGGAGGGCACATAATGTGGTGGATAGCGGCTGTGTCATGTTTTACTCTGTGGTGACATATAGCCTCGTTGTGTGTGTGTGTTTGTGTGTGTGTGTGTGGAGAGAGGAAACCTGTTTTTTCCACAGGGTGTCTGGAAGGAGCTAATACATCATGATGAGGCTGGCCAAGCTGCTCCATTTGATGCCGGCATGTGTGGCCTTTGAGAATTTATATGGTTTCAGCTCTGCTATTATAACCCTTAATAGATTATTGAATTAGAAATCTCCTAGATGCTTTATTTGGGAATTGTGATCGTACAGATTTTATAAAAGTACCATTTCCCTCAGTTATACATGGGCTCTGAATAGCCACAGGCACTAAGTATAAATAAACATAAACTAACATTCAAAAGATTGGAATTGATGATATATATATTTTTAAAGTCTCTTATGCCCAACAAGGCTGAATTTATTTGAAATAGAAATGTTTTGTAACATTATAAATCCTGTCATATTTTATCAATTTAATACAACCATGCTGAATAAATGAAATTAAATTTATAAGAGACTGATCATTGAGCTGATCATTGAATAAGAGTGCAAACACTATATATCCTTATATTCAATTTTGTCTAGGATAGTAAAAATGTGCCAACTACTGTATGCAGTACAACCCAAACCTAAACTGACAAACTAATTCTGCATTTAATGCCATCCAATAAAATTTGTAGGAAAAACAGTGAAAGCCTTTGTGACCCTCATGCTTATTCCTTTGTGACAGTATCTGAACTGTGTCTGAACTAGGATTTGTTACACAGCCTTCATTTTTTATGAATACACAGTGCTGTTGGCTGATGTGAGAATGGTTTTTCATTTTAATTTCTTAGTTTGAGTGTTTGAATGCATGTCTGAACCCAAAGCATATGTTACTGTGAGACTGTGCCCAAAACCAAGCCAATGCTGCTCAGGTTCTGCTGAGCCAGATGTTGAATGTTTTTCCGCCAGCCATTTCACTATATCACAATGACAGTTGCTGGGAAGAGCCTACAGCTTGGCATGCTGTTCCCAGGTGTACCTAGTGTGTCATTTGGAGCTGTCTATGGAAATCGTGCCCTAGTTTTGTTGAATATTTCATGTTGTTGTCAGGCCATTGTTTTGGGTTCATCATATAGTGGTTTGAAGGTGTGTGTGTTTTATAAAGCTTTTCAATCCAAAAACTTGGTCAATATAAAACAGAGCAGGGATACCTCTAATCTAATCTAATCTAATCTATTCTAATCTAATCTATTATAATATAATATAATATAATATAATATAATATAATATACGACAGCTTGTTCTGCTTTTCGAATCTGTTTGGCTGAAAGCCTTTTCCAGCCATGCAATATTTTATTAACATCACATGGAAATAGACATTTTTACTATTTGTCTTGTCTCTGCCGGATCTATACTGGCAGCATTTCTCACAGTGAACTTCAGAGGAGCAAACCCACTATAATTTTACAAATACTACTTTTATTGTGTCACGGAATGTAGTTTTAAGAGTTTATTTTTAGGTGAGAATGTAGTTGTTTAGACCTCAAATATGCGATTTATATATAAACATAGCCCCTGTATGAAAATTTATTTAGGCATTTTCAGAAATGTGAGCTCCAGGCCGTCAACGGCCGTTCGGCACTCATGTACCCGCTTAGAACAGCTTTATCTTGGCCAGTCCTTCGGGAATTTGCCGCTGTAGATAGTGTAGAATGTAGATAGTGGTTAAACATGAGATATAATTTGTTTTTGGGTATGTCAAACAGTCAAACTTTGGTGTTATTAATTTTATTAATCCGGAATGCGATTTCTACTGCGGGAGAAACCCACAAAACCAACCAACCCCCACCGCCACCCCCGGGACGCGCTTGCCCTGCCCTTGTGGAGGTCTGTGCACGCCACTGAATGGCAGGACAACAAAAATGTTGAACTTAAGCATGTGGTTGAAGTTAACTTTATATTATATTATATTACAACCCCATTTCCAGAAAAGTTGGGACATTTTGTAAAATGCAATAAAATCAAGAATATGTGATTTGTTATTTCTCTTTAACCTTTATTTAACTGACAAAAGTACAAAGAAAAGATTTCCAATACTTTCACTGACAAACAAATTGTTTTTTGTAAATATAAACAAATATCCAGAAAAACTGGATAACTTTTAAAACTAACTTTTCTGGAAATGGGGTTGTATTTTTTTAAACGCATATTATTATTATTATTGTGCAAAAAATGGTTTAATATCAAGGAATAATTGGCAGACCCCTTGCAGTACCACTCGCAGACCCCCTGTTGAAGACCCCTGGTATGATGGAACAAGAATTTCCAAGTGTTGTATTAAATTTGTTTGTTTTCATACTGTCAGATATGCCAACTTGCACCATCTGGTCTTCACCAGTACATGAGATGAAACGTCAGTAAGTTTAATAGAAAACAGAATTAGAAAAGCACATGTGATGAAAGGGACAGAAATACTTGGATTTGAAAGAGCAGGTGGGAGGCAGTAAAATGGATGGATGATAGACAATTCCACTTGGGAGGATTCTCAGAAAACACCTTGTAATTAGTTGGAAAGCGTAGTTTCAAAGCACCTTGTTCTCTTCCTAGCCACCGGTGACTTCAAATTGGTAGAGCAGCTGGCTCAAAGGTGATGATCTCAGAATATTTGTTGCAGAACAAGCGCTGCTCCAAGGACCTTCTGTTTGCAGTGTCTCTGCTTTTACGTTTCTCCATGCACTTTCTCAGTAAATAATGAGAGAAGGTGACGGATGGAAACGGGAGAGTGGGAGGATAAGAGAGGGAAATTGGGCTGGAAACAATGGAAGCAAGTGGGAGAGATTGCATGAAATGGCCGGACAAAAAGATAACTAGTTGTGTTTTTCACAAAAACATAAGAAGATAGAAGTGACAGAAGTTGGCAGAGAATGAAAAAGAGAATCAAATCACTGACAGAAAGGCTTCCACAGTGGTGTATAAACCCCAGAAATGGTCTCCTCTTGGATATTGTCTGGCTATTTTCTTTCCATTACACACAGAGGCAGCAGAATGCTTGTCTGTGGTCTCTGAAAACATTCATCAGTCTTCTTTCTTTGTGCTATATATGGTACATAGTGCTGAGCAAGATGTGAATATTCATAGTATACAGTACACAATAATTTTGCTAGCAAGTAGCTATATAAAATTAAACAATGTGCGAATATCACAATGATTTTAAATAGTTTTTTTATTTAGTTGACAATTAAAGGGATAGTTTACCCATAAATAAAAAAAAGTCATTATTTACTCACCGTTATGTACTTATGTAGTAAACCTGCATGGCTTTCTTTCTACTGGTGAACATTTTTTTGTCTATTCAGTGAAAGACAAAGGGCTTCAATATTCTTAAAATATCATATGGTGTGTTCAGTATATAGCTTATATATACATTAAGCTGATTGCTTACTAAAAACCCTCAGATCGTGTTTCCAAGTTTTAACTGTGAATTACGGTCTGCCTTATTCTTCCATTCATCTTCATCTTAATAATCCTCAGCGTTTTTTTCCTTGTGAGAAACCCATTTTAATGCTGTTGAATCCTCTAAAACTCATCCATGAATCTTCAGTTTGTGTTGATCTATTGCCACTGACCAGCTCAGCCTCATTATTGAATGGGAAAATTTTACGTAGACAACATTGGCGACTCAACATTATTTCCACTAATTGACAGCAGAGCACAGATGGCGTTGAGCTTGACTTGTGTTTAACACTTTATGTTCCTTTAAGATTTTTTCAGTCTAAATTGGGATTTATTTTCACTGTATTTATTTCAGTGGAAAACTGAGAGAAGCCATTCTGTCACACCATATGCTCACGATGATGCTCATTTTAAAATTCTGGACATTTAAATAACTGTGCCCTGTCAACCACCTACAAACACATGCCTACACAAACATGCACATAAATATATGCACACACAAAGAAAAGTATTTATAATAAATGCTTTTGACTTAATCTTTTTTTTGATAGTTGTGGATGAGGTGGCATTGGTCTTTTTGGAATGAGATTATGACAGCAGCCATAATTCTTCCATTCAGTTTAGCAGCTTGGTTACGTTTCAACTTATAAAAGCTAACTATGTTTTGTTGGGAACGCTTTGGATTAGAGAATACATATTAACTAACTTCTATTAACTAGGAGTTTTCCCTCAATAAACTCCTAATTACTGCTTACTGGTAGTTAGTAAGGTAGTTGTAGTGGTTATGTTTAGGAATGGGGAGGGATCAAAAATATATTCATGCAGAATAAGGCCTTAATATGTGCTTTATAAGTACTAATAAACAGCCAACATGCTAGTAATATGCATGCTAATAAGCAACTAGTGAATAGTGTTCCCTAATCTAAAGTGTTACCACTTTGTCCTTTGAAATCAGCCTTCCCTTCAGCTGCATCCGCTGAACATTCCAGAGTGATTTTACCAGTTCTTTTACTCACTCTGGATGAGTACAGTTCTTGGAGAGTGGGAAGGGGTGGACTGATGATTCTCCTAGCAGTCTGGACTATCCACTGTAGTCTTCTGAGGTCTGATTTGGTAGCCAAGTTGAACCAGACAGTTACAGAAGTGCAGAGGACAGACTCTATGACTGCGGAGTAGAACTGCAGAAGCAGGTTGAACTTCCTCAGCTGGTTAAGGAAATGCAACCTCTGCTGGGCCTTTTTCACAATGGAGCCTAATATGTGAGTGTCCCATTTTAGGTCCTGAGAGATGGTAGTGCCCAGGAACCTGAATGACTCCACTGTTGCCACAGTGCTGTTCATTATGGTGAGTTGGGGGAGTGCTGGGGGGGGTTTCTCCTAAAGTCCACAATCTTCTCCTTTGTTTTGAGCATGTTCAGCTCCAGGTTGTTGTGACTGCACCAGACAGACAGTTCTTTAACCTCCTGTCTGTAAGCATACTCGTCACTGTCCTAGATGAGGGCAATGAGTGTAGTGTCGTCCGCAAACTTCAGGAGCTTGACAGAGGGGTCTTTTGCTGTGCAGTCGTTGGTGTAGAGCAGTGTCACAATAACTACTTTTTGTTGTGCGATATATTGTTCCAGGAATAATTGCAATAAATGATATTATTGTCATTTTAAGACCATTTTATGCCACTGAATATATAATCATAATATAACAGCATAATAATGCAAGTAGGCCTACACACTTTCAAATGACAACAACCATTTAATTCTTTAGATCATGGAAATGAAGGATCAAAAAATGTAATATCCTAAATAAAAAAACTTGAATAAATGGTAAATATTTTCTAAAAAAGTGCAAAGTAACAAGTAAAAAAAAAAAAAAAAAAAAGAATTGCAAATGCACAAAAGGCACTGTGGAGATTTTCTATTCCCTGACCTTCTTTTCTCAGTAAAGTAAGGGTGCACTATTGCTGAAAACACAAATCCTACTTAGCAGTCAGATGTCCGCATGAACAAAGACATTTATATTTGCACCGGAACAGTGGATTGCTGCTTTGAAATCGAAAGCATTTGGATTTGTTCTTCCAAACTGTCTGTAGTTGTCAGGATATCACTATGTTGCCTCAAATAACGCCTTTTGTCACAGGTTGATGACTGCTCTGTGTAGGAACTTCAGATGACAGCATGATTGGCAAAATGTTGGTGACATTCATTATCATGTAAACATAATGGGCGATATATTGCATCACCAAAAATTATTGAGGTCATGTACATATATTGTGTGATAAGTTGATATATTGATTATTGCGACAGGCATAATTTCAATTACTGACAGGGATTTAAAAATCAGTTGTTAAGCTTTTAATAAATGCAACAACAGCAGAAACATTAAAATAATAGCATTAAGCCAGCCTTTAAACCAGTTTTAAGAAACAGGATGAGTCAAAATGATTATAGGTATTTTATCAGCTCAATAAATAATTCTAGATACCTTATTATCCAAATTGTTTAGATTTTTAGCATGCACATTAGCTTATTTTCTATTAACTGGTTAAAACTTACAACAATGCATAAAAATGTGGTCTGAGTTTCACAAACAAAAACCGCAGACAGGCTGAATGAAAATGTAAATCCACTTTTTGTCGGTAGGTGGCGCTTATGGAACTGCAGAAATAGAGCTGTTTCCCAGGTAACCTCTGTAAACAAAGCAGCGCTACGCTTATAAACACTACACGTTACACGGAGGAAGGAGATGAAAAGAAAATGCCATCAATTTTTTTTTAAGGCAGTCAGTTCCCTTTAGAGATACATTCATAGAATCCATTCATACTTCAGTTCATATAATTTCCTTCAGCACTCGGTTGTAAAATCACTTCTTTCTGACATTTTTCAAACTGGTAAACATTTCATCCCTAATCCCTCAAACTAGAGTGAGCTTGGTGACCCTTCGTAAATCTTTAGCGACCCCTAGTGGGGGTCGTGACCCCCAGGTTGGGAAACACTGGTGTAGAGAGAGAAGAGCAGTGGGGCGTGTTGATTGTACAGGTGTTGGACGTGAATTTTGAATTTTTCCAGTTAAACTAGCTGTTGCCTAGGTGCCAGAAAGTTGGTGATCCATTGACAGATGGAGCTAGGAACAGAGAGCTGGGTTAGTTTGGTCTGGAGGAGTGCTGGGATGATGGTGTTGAAAGCCGAGCTGAAGTCCACAAACAGGATCCCAACATAAGTCCCAAGTCTGTCGTGATGTTGCAGGATGTAGTGCAGTCCCATGTTGACTGGATTATCTATATCTGATGTCCTTCAGGTGGGCCAGCACCAGTCTTTCAAATAACTTCATGACCACAGATGTTAAAGTAACAGGTCTGTAGTTATTCAGTCTTGTGATTTTTGGGTTTCTTTGGGATGGGGATGATGGTGGAACATTTGAAGCAGGAAAGGACTTTGCATAGCTCCAGTGATCTGTTGAAGATCTTTGTGAAGATAGGGGCCAGCTGGTCAGTGAAGGGTTTCACATCCTCTTCACAGATCGTAAGCGCAGGAAGTGAGAAAGAGGGGGGTTGCTGGAGGTGTTGATGAACGCATGGAGAGAAGGTCAGAACTGGTGTGGGGTACATGAAAATACAACTATAGAATGGAAGCAAGATATGGAAAAGGCAAACTCTTTAAATAGATTTTTTTAATGTCCAAAGTGCTTTATATTTATTTTTTGTTCTGCACACATACTTCCAAGTTACAATTTTTAGTTACATTGGTCACCAAAAGAAACAAACCTTGTATAATTTGTTGATGGACAGTAGCACTCAATGACTTCTGTCAGACTATTGTAATGTCAACTCTGATTTTTTTTTTTTTTTTTTTTTAATGTAATAATTGTCACCATTATGTTCTGTTAGTTTCTTTATCATGGACTTTTAGTTTGTTTTCATTCCCATCATGTGTGCCTTTGTTCAGTTTTCCCGCTCTTTTGTGTCCCCCTCGTTTGTGTTCGCTACTTAAGTTGTTCCTTCTCCTGCACTTCTGGTCCGATCTCTGTTGTGTTTAGATGTGTTTGCATTACCTTTCTGCCTGCCTTTTGGATTTACTATTAAACTTTGTCGTTTGGGACTATCTTCATCTGCCTTTGTCTGTTTAACACCCGTGACAATAATGATAACTCAGATATTTTTATGTGTTCTTCAGGCTGCAAGCATTTTTATCATTCAGGTTGTTATGAGCAAGTTTTACACAATTATTTCAATGTTTGTTTGACCTTTCATCTGCTGCAACAAATACATGTAGCTGCTAATGACAAATGCAATATGCAGAGAAACTTTGATTTAGAAATGCAATTAAATACAGCCCTAAAGGCATTACTTGCATGACTAGATGTCAGTAAACAAGTTGGTGTCATTTGGGGGCAAAGACTACATCAGCTTTGCACATACTGTAGAACTTTAGCCTCTGGGTGTTTAATCTTAGGATCAGAGAGGGCTCTATAGACTGTGCTCAAAGTCATTCTTCTTAATGCCTGGTTTTCCACTAAGTAATCCGCACTTCAGATTCTTGACACTTCTCAGTGCACCATGGGAGGCATATTCAAGTTTATCATTAACCCTCAAAGACCAAATTGTGCAGTGAGTAATTATAAAATATATAAATATATAAATAATTAAAAAATATATATTAAAAAACAGCTCACACACACATTAAATGTATCATAACATCAGTTTTGGCAGGAGAATATTTACAATTTCTATCGCCTACACAATGTGGTCTCTGCCAAGTAGTGGTCAATGCCAGTGGACATCATTGCTAACTGTTATGCATCAAATTTGCAGTAAAATTCCAAGTAATAAATATTTAACCTTTTTAGAAAATGGTAACATCCTAAACAAATTAAATATTTAATTTAATTTAGTTTAATTTAATTAAATAAAAAAATTATTTCATTTCATTTCATTTGCCTAATAAAACTATAGAGATAGGTCTGCTCTGAACTGTCAACCTTCTAACTTATTGGAAAAGCTATTTATTAAACAACTGCATTGTACAATTCTAAATATGCTTTTTCAATTCAAGTCAGTGAGGTGTAGAAATGTCTAAGGATCAGGAAACCATAGAGTGTTGGAGGGCTGGGGTGAGATGAACTCACTGAACTTGTAGCCTTCTAGCTAACTTAGAGGACCATTACAAAGGTCAAAGCATCTGCTGTAGGCCTTTGTCTAAATATGCATTTTCAGTTTATTTTACAGTGGGGTCAGAAATCTGTAAGAATATTTGAGTGTCATGAAAATATCCAAATTTAAGCCTTCCAGCTAGCTGGAAAATCTTCTCAGGAATGAGAAAGCATTTGTATTTGTATATTTGTATATTTCAACTGGAAGATGAAAGTTTTCATGTCATTGTTTACTGGACATTGTAATGGTCTTCAAGGTACATCACAGAACCTGACCTGACCTCATTCATCATCCTGCATTCATGCTTAAATAACTCATTCTATCAACATGTCGTTGTGAATGCTGTAAGCTCAATTGGTTGAAATAAAGCATACTCCGAATGCTTTCCTTTTTAGAATTCATTATGAAGGCCATGCTTCACAGCTTCCAACTAATAGATACAATACATTTCAGAATTTCTTCATTTTAAAGCAAAAAAAAAAAAAAAATGAGTAAAGCAGAAACACAGATAATATGTAAGCAATAAGGTATGAGAGGCTGTGCTGTATTGTGAATAAGTCACGGCTGAAGGGCGTTTTTAGGCACGCCACGAAGCAGAGTGTCTGCAACCCCTTCAGCCATGACTTATTCACGATACAGCACTAGCCTTGAGTACCTTATTGCTTTTATAGAGCGGTTACCACACAATACAAATATTAAAGCCAAAAAATACAGTGCACAGCATAAATGAGTACACCCCCTCTGAAACTTCTGAAAGTCAGCAATTACTCAATTACTTAGAGACATGTTACTTGCCAAAGACATGTTAGGGTTTTTAAAGATATAATGTTCCAGCAAGTCTGCTTAATCAATTACCAAAGAAGCATGTCAAAATTATTCAGGAAAATAAGATTTTCTTATCAAGGTGATCAAATGTTGTGTAGAATCTAAAAGTTACTAAATAAAACAAAATAATTTTTTTTCTGGTGTAAGTTTAAGGCAATATTTGATCAACAGGTAAGTATGTTGAACCAAAACATTTAAAGAGAAGTAATTTCTTGACAATTAAAAGTGTTATATAGCCCACTGAATCATTCTCAGACTTAATGCTGACAACAATGGAACTACTTGGGAGAGAACTATTAGGAGACTTATTTCTTAGCACAAAAGAGCACAGTGGTACAAGAGGATTACCAAATCATTGTTTTAAGTGTGAAAATATAGCAAAAGTAACAGAAATTCAAGAACAATGGACTTGTGACAAGGCCCCTGAAATAATCAGGCCTTCATTTTAAGCTTTCATTTAGTGATGAGGGATCTTTTTGCTAGACAAAGAGCAGGAGAATTACCAAGCGAGTGTCTCAGAGCCAGTAAAAGCTATGAAAACAGTGACTTTTTATTTCACAGAGTAAGATGCAGCCTGCAGAAATGACATGCATGGTTGTTGTTCTCACTGGAACTACCTACTGTAGCCAAAGCACAATAAAGTCAGTTAGCCATTTCCAAAGCCCATATTTACAAAATATAGATTCTGAGAATCAGTACTCTGGTCTCATGAGACCAAATCAATCATTGTGGATCTAACAGCTTCCAAAATGTTATGGTGTTGCTGGAGGAGGAGTACAGTGAGAAGTGCCTGGTTCCCACAGTAAAGTTCAGTGGTAGTAAAGCTCTTATAAATGGATGTATGAGTGCTGAAGGTGTGAGGGAGTTGTGCTTTATCAATGCTGTCATTAATTCCCACACCACTGTTTAATTTAATACACAAACTTGAAACAGAAGATGTTACCCTTTCCTCATTCCCTGCATTGTTGGGCATTTTTTCAACATGACAATGAGGATATGCATTCTCCCAAGGTGAAAAACCTTCTGTGGACATGTATTGCACTCAATCTTAACACTCTTGAGTGCCTATGGGGGATTCTGTAGAGACGAGTTGAGTAACACTCCCCATTAAAGATCAGGGCATTTAAGGAGCTCATCATCCAGGAGTTAAACAGGACAGTGACAATTTGTCATGAACTTGTACACTCCGTGCCAAGAAGGGTCAGAGCAGTATATTCAAAATTATGGAGGGCATACTAAGTACTAAAATATTATACATTTGTTGAATTAAATCTAGGGTGTACTCATTTCTGCAATCCTTAATTTAAACAAAATTGACTAATTTTGGCAGTTTTTATGTATATGTTTAATACATTTTAGTTTTGCCATCTTTCCATGAATTGTATTAGTGATCATAAAGAAAATACATCTTTTGTATTTGTTCAGAGGGGGTGTTCTCATTTATGCTGTGCACTGTATGTATCAATGCAACTTTCATGAAGTAAAATCACTAAAAGCCTTCCTTCCGCCGGAAAAAATAGTCCCTGACAGTGAACAGCAACAGAAGTTACATTATTACGCCATTAGATGGTGGCAAAGACTGTCTTTATGACTGTGTCAGTCAGTAGCGAAAACTTTTATATTGAAAAGACTGAATTGTTGTGAACACGGAGCAAGACGCAACTGACAAATGCTTTGACTAGTGCTGTCAGTCACGGAAAAACCCCTTAACTGTTAAAAGGACAAGATGATACATCGGACATTTAAACAGATTATTTATTATGAACATAGGACTGACCTGAAGGAAAAATGCTATATCTCAGTGCAGGAAATAAACTCGATCTTTTTCTCACAATACTCTTCTACATAATACAGTAAGCTTCAATGAACAATATAAATTGAAGACAAACAGTTTACGTTGCGAAGAGTGGTTGTCGTGAATAAAACACAGCTATTGACCAATCAGAATCAAGGGCAGGAACTAACCGTTTTATAAAGGAACAGTAAAGTCAGGTTTTTTATCATTAACATTTATTATCAACATTTACAGAACATGATAAACCATTTAATAACTTTTAAATTAAACATTATTAAATGTGCTTCATTCTCTATCATGATCTCTGTCAAGCATGATTCTCTCTGCATAAATGAGCGCTGTCTGTCTGACTACTTGCGCTTTTCAGCATTTCTGCTTGTGTTCAGATGAATGAAAGGAAAATTATTTCCTATTTTCCATACCTAATGCTGTTTATTTTCACTTTGAAGTTTATAATACACAATTTTCAGGTTAAATAAATGTATAATAAAATTACTAATAACATTTTTGTGTCAAGATAATATCGATTGGTCTGCCTGTCTGTAGGAAGTAGAGACTTGGCTACATAGATGACAAAAGGAATTTGATTTAGTCTCATTGCACAGTTATCAGGCTTAGTTCTGTTGACCCTCTTTTTATGCAGGGTTATGTTACAGTGAAACTAAAGTGTCAAATATTCAGTCCTTCAACAGTATTGGTAATTAACCTAATTACACATTAGGTTAACTACCAGTCTTCACTCTGTTATATGAGCCAAAAAGGTTAGTATCTAGAATAATAATAAAGGGGTGAGTAACTTCCCAACCTGCGTAAATCACATTAGTCAGCTGGGCATGGAGAAAAGGCACAGCTGCACAGAAGAGGAAAATTGATACAGACACCAATTTAATTTAGAGATACTGTAATAGAATGAGAGGATTTGTTTAAAACAGTATGTATTCAGTAGTTCAGTCTTGAGCTGTGACAGAAAATTTTCAAATTCTAAAAACCCTCCAAACAAATGTGTAGTATCTATATTACTATATGAAATATTATGACTAGGGATGTCCATTTTCATTTTTCAGGAATGTTAATAATCAATTTTCATTCAAAATGAACAATCATTAAACGATCATAATTGTTTTTTTTATGTTAAAATAAATTCTCACACACTTATGCAGTTTATTGTTTATTGTCTACTATTAGTATGCCATTCATGGGTTTGTCTCCCCCAAATGTATAAACATTGAGCCTCCCTAGGTACCATCAAAACATTGAGAGCGGCCTGCTCAGATCCGTCAGTCTCTTTCCAGCTGGGCATGGCTACTGTAGCAGGATGAGCCAGAGGGCATTTAACCGGACCATGGTTGATGTGTTACATGGGAAAACACATTCAGCTTATAGAAGTGCCAGCCAAAATTTGCTGCATTTGGCCTTTTATTAAACAAGTCATGAACACGTCAAAGTGCACAGGGATTGTGATGCAACACGCTACAAAGGACACTTCAGTACCATACAGCATGATGCATCCATTCAGAAAGACAAATGTACTAGTTTATAATATTTACTTTGATTTGTCTAGTGTAGACCATCTCAAACAGTTGTGGCTTATTATAAGCAAGATGCTTGTGTTCGCTCCAGAGGTCGCGTTAACCAAAGTCCCTTTAAGACAAGTCATTTCACTTGGCGGCCATCTTTGAAACGCTTCTCGGGCATTCAAGTGCAACTCCTATCACTTTGAATGGGGAAACATCAAATTCTCCAAAGCTGTTTGCCAAGCTTTCGATTAAATTTCATATTTGAAATCACCAATGAAATCTAACAACAACTGTCTCGTAAATTTTGTTTCTAAATGCTTGAATCATGACAAAAAACGGTATTTTTCAGGATGGATCAAGCTAATGCGCATGCGCAATCCTAAAAGCCCGTCTCTTGTGTCTCATTTCGGAGGCGCGCGTCTGAATGATTCTATAGGAACCGGAGCTTCTAACGGCCGCTGCAGTGACGCGATGACTTTACCAATTGGCGGTTGGCTCTTATTTAGAAGGCGGGACTTATTCCGCCATATTGCGTGTTGCACTTTCTCCCAACAATACGAGTGACGCGTTTTGTGTTATTCTATAGTCTAAATTTTCCGTCATTGATTTTAGCAGTGATGGGAAAATCTGTCATTTTTGATAGATTACACTGAGAGTCTATTGTAACTTGTAACTGTAATTCTCACCCCTGTCCACTTGGTGGCGATTGCACTCTTGCTGACTATCAAGTTAATGGTCAACGAATGGCTTTTCTGAGTTACGTGACAGTGTTTGCAAGCTGTTTTATTGAGGTCTTTCCACGGTTGAAACACTGATTGAGCGACTACTAGTGATGGGAGAAACGAAGACTTTCGAAGCTTCAAATCAATTGAACCAATTGCTTTGCAAAATGATTCACTTTTTCGAAGAGTTTGAAACACCACACGCTGGTGACGCCTGCTGGTCAAAACAGTGTAAATGCAACAAACTCATGCCAAACATACATAAAAACAGCTTTTACAAAAACATTGCAAATGTTTTTTTTAAGGTATAATTTATCAGATGCAATTAACTAATCATCTAATACCATTAAATATTAATTGTCTGTATAATTTGTATTCAATTTTTGGGGCTTGTTTTATTTGTTCTATGCATGGGTCAGCTAAAAAGATACTAACTACTATTATTCCTTGTAATTATACAAATGCTTCATTAAAACATCTACAAATGTATAAAACTAATCAGAGATCAGGTAATAGACACTTATTAGACATTTTGTTCAATGATTCGCCGCTGGGGGCGATCTCAGTCAATCCGTATGATTCATGAGTTCACAGAGATCGCCCCCAGTAGTGAACCACTGACATTTCAAACAGTTTTGACGTAATGAAGCCTTGTTTACTGAAATCACGTGACTTTGGCAGTTTGAAACATGCTCCGAACCAATGATTCGAAACAAAAGATTTGTAAAGGTTTTGAAGCTTCATGAAGCAGTGTTTCAAAATCACCCATCACTAGCGATTACATGAGACATGATACGGATTTTGGTAAGTTGTACTGTGTCTTTCAACATATTTTCTGATGTTCATTCATGTTTATTTCATTTTGTAATGTAGTAAAGAGGAAGGTTGCATTCACTTTGGCTCTGCTCGCTTGAACTGAGGCACTACAGTGATCTCTCGCGCCACATAAGGAGCGCCAAAAGGGTATTTGTTTGAATTTTGTGCTAAAATGGACAGAATTTGAAAGATGAGAGTTTGTTTTATATCAAAAGTAACAAAGCACAAAGCTTATTGTGATGTATTGGACAAATTTCATGATGAAACCTGAAAAGTGACCCACAGTCTGTTCAACTTTCTCTTCATAAATATGCATAATCTAGCCTAAAGGCGTGTCCTGTACATTTGTGAATAAAAATGAAAATGTGAACAAAAACAGAGCATATAAAATAGCTTATTATCATTAAAATATTAAAATTATGGGTAATAATAGATTATGAGAGAATTTTTACCACCCTGTCTTCTGCTCTAGACAGAGTGTTAGGGTGTGTTCACACTTGTCATGTTGGTTCGATTAAAACGAACCCTGGTGCCGATTGCTCTGTTAGTGCGGTTCATGTGTGAACGCTGCCATCTGAACCCTGGTGCGCACAAAACAAACGAACCGAGACCGCTGAAAAGATGGGTCTCGGTCCGCTTCCAAACGAACTCAGGTGCGGTTCGAATGATATATGAACGCAACACGGACCAAAGACATGTAAACAAACCAAAAACAGGAAGATGAGACCCTAAAAAGGACAGAATCCTCACGCATATCGTTTTTTCTCGTCATAGTCATGTTTGCCCATCACAGGCATCAGACGCGCGTCTCCACGCAGCAGATCGTTTATGTGTATGACGGAGGGATTCCTTTATGTTTTGACTCCTTTACACATTTTATAAGGTCTTCACGGGTTCCCAGCTGGCCAAAATACCATCATATGCAGGCTATGCACACACAACAAGCGCATTTACCTCAGCACACAGCATTGTTTTGGATGTTCGATAAGTTCCGTCTCAAAATAGGCAATACGTCATAGAATCCAACCAGGTTTAATCAGGTTGTAAACGTATCCCTGTGCCTTTAGGTTCGGTATCTTTTGGTTCGGTGATAAAATTGCCAATTTGAACACTAATGGGACCAGGACTAAATGTTTTTTCTTTTCTTTTTGGTCCGGACCAAACGAACCGAACTACAAGTTTGAACGCACCCTTAGCTTACTCATGACACAGCTACACAGCTAAAAGTATTCCGAATATATTGGACCTTTTATTAAAAGTAGCTTACTTTTAACAATTGAGACAAGCCTTCATAAGCACCTGTAAAAGATATCTTTGTGCAGTTTAAGTTGGGGGAGGCATGACGTGTGAAAGGGCGTGTAAGGGGCATTTAAAAAAGGTTGTTTGATTAATGAAAATATGCTTTATTTTTGTAATTTTGCAAGGTGCCATTAGTGTTGTGGAAACTTCATACATCCCCTTTAACTTGGTTAAAGAAGTCACTGCTGCTCACCACTGGAACACATGATGTTGCACCAATTTTCTCCACTGTTCTCGTCTGTCATAAGTGCCGTGGTGTCTGTTAACAGACACTGGAGCCACACAAATAGTGCTCCTCACATGAAGTGCACCAGACTATCAAGTATGATGTCACACGTCAATGTTTCTGAGCCTATGCACTCTGTCAGACCCCAAAAGCAAACAGCAAACTGTGAAAATATACACTCACTGTGCTGTAGTACTGAAATAGGCCTATATCCTAACTTTTATCTCCATACCAAACTCTGTTGGCCAGATAGTGATTCATCTTTTCTCAGTCGTCAAAATATCAGGATGCCGTGATCCCAGAGACTGTAGTATACATAGTGAGTTTTTAAATTCTTAGCTTAAATGTATGCTATAAATAAATAGTGCCCATAAACGGCTGTTAAGAACATATTGTCAATTGAAACGAAGTGGAAAGCTTGGACCCGGAAACGGTATTAGTTATGTCACCACTTAACAAGCAGATTTCTCCTTCTGCTCATCTGAACACAAGAAAAGATGCGTAAAGACACACAGACAGCGCTGACCTCTGACATCTCACTCACAGAGCACATTCAAACAGAGAAGTGCTTATTAGAAATGACAGAGGCAGAATAACATTATCACTGTAAATAATGCTAAAGTGCTTGTTGTCATGTTGTACTTTAGACATATGATCACAGTGTTTGTTGTGCCCATAAATTTTGTTGCGGATTAATTTTTTTCAATCAAGGCAAGGGTGCGCGTTTGACATGAATACATTTAGCGCAGGGTCTAGTGTGCATACTATGTTGGATGATTTTATAGACAGTGTTTTCGCCATTTGCTTTTATGATTACTGAGCGCAGTTGTGCTGTAATTTATTAATGAACAATCTGTAAACTACTGTAGATTAAATCATTAATGCTGATTAATTGATCAACAGTTAATCATTAAAGGGTTAGTTCACCCAAAAATGAAAATTATGTCATTAATTACTCACCCTCATGTCGTTCCAAACCCCTAAGACATTTGTTCATCTTCGGAACACAAATTAAGATATTTTTGATAAAATCTAATGGCTCAGTGAGGCCTCCATTGCCAGCAAGATAGCAACATGATATGGCTGCTGGCCCTTTTTGTGCCCTTCAAGTGAAGTCAGAAATATCGCAATTATGAGTTCTGAGCATGACTGATCAAATGAAGTTGTATTTAAGTGGAAAACTAGATGTCAATTTTAAACATTGTGGAAACACTGATCTGTAATATAGATAATATCAAATAGAATGTATAATCTATATAGAGACATCAGTGAGTAGAAAGCAAGTCAGTAGTGAATTATAATTAATTATTTTTTGAAAGTTATTTTAATTTTATATGCTGCATTTCAATCATTTGAATTTCATCGTTTTGATAAAGGAAACATCTGTAAAGTTAGTCATTCGAAGTCAGTTTGATTTATGTACAAAAATTTAGTTTTGTTAATGTATGAATAAGTGATACAAATGTATCACTTATAAATTTATATCAACAATTTTCATCATTTTGAGTTCAGATGTAGTTATTTGTGTTCATTGTTGGTTTGACTACTTCCATGTTGAATGCATGACACTAATAATGAATGTCTGACTCTCACAGGAAAACAAATGTTACGAGGTGGCAATTTCATATTTGTTAGATGTGAATTGTACAAAAATGTACGATTATTAGAAAAAAGTAAGCATGAAGGTTCACACCTAAACATACCCGTCATTGGGACATACGCAGATCATATGAAAATGTACAAATGAGATCATACGAATACATACAATTACCCATCAATTCACCATAATGTAAAATAGTTATGTTATGGGATTTGTGAGAATAATGAGATTGTGTTGGGCTAACAGTGTCATGTTAATCAGCCAAACCTTGACCCCATGGCAAAAGCTCAGAATTAATAGTCAATAGTTTTAATTAGAAAGCTTGAATCTAACTAATCAAAAACTAAATTGCCTGATACTGTTAACTAAATTCTTGGTATTTGGTTCCCCAGATAGCTGTTCTGAACTGCTGTACTCAGAACTCCAGTTTGGAGAAGCAAAAGAGGTGTTTATTCACCCATGTCCCATCTGAGAGCAGAATGCCAGTGTGACTGGTATCTGGTGGTGACATTACATCAGCAGGGAATCTGTTGCACGCAACAGATCAGATACAGCAAACAGGAAAATTTCCATGGCACCTTCATATGCATTGATTCCTGTGTTCTTCTGACATCCAGGAACTTGTTTCTGCCCTCTAGGGAAGACTTTAAAACACAGAGTTCTACCGTCACCAGACCCACTGGGTGCAATAAGTCTCTCATTCATTTTTTTTTTACAGATCGGATGATGACACCTCAAAAATTAGATAAGCTGTATGATATGCTCAGGGACTGCTTTAACAAACTTATTTCCTCCTGAGTCCTGGAGCCCTTGTTTGTATGTTTAACAAGCTCCTGCGCTGTTTCATTGTTGTTGCTGGTGCTCAGTAATTGATGTCTGCGCCTCCTCCTGTCTTCAGGTATTGAGTTTGCAGAAATGATGACAGCAGCTACTGCTGAAAAAGTTCTGCCTTTCCAATCCTTATCACTTATTTTTAAAAAGTCTTTACTTTTCTAATGATACGTTTTGCCCATATAACAGTACAGCATCTGTTCCTCGCTGTTGCTTGTTTGTTCCTGTTCTTTGATTTGAAGTTTGCACACTGCTCACACTGTGTGATGTAAAAGCATTTGCCACAAGCATAACTTGCAGAGATTCTGATATCAGGCTTTCTTTGAGGGATGTTATCTGGGCTCGGTTAAATCAAACTGTGGTCCATGGCTGACCATCAACCACACTTTAAAAGTTAAATAACTGATTTCTAATCAAGAAGTTAAGGGCCTTCAATTACCTGATTAAACTGCTTGGTGGAATGTAATGGCATTGTAAACAGCTTGATAAAACTGTTATTTTCAATTTCAGCAAATAATATTCTCATTTTACTCTCTTTGAAAGAACTAAAAGTCTGCCAAAAGTAGAAAAGAAGTGCAGAACTGTGCAAATGATGAGGATATTTAAAAAAAAAAAAAAAATAATGCCATGAATAATATTTATCACTGAACTTATTCTATTAGCTAAATCCAAATCATATTTGGTACCTTCAAAGCAGTACACTTTCAAGGTAATAGGTTTTTGAGCTGAGCATTTTGGAAACTTTTCCACAGTTCATCTATGGATTTTGCTTGCCTTTTTTCTCTCTCACTTTCTTCAATTTCTTCATGTAATTCCAGGCTGACTCGATGAGGTTGAGATCAGGGCACTGTGTGGGTCATACCATCTGTTGCAGGACTTGTTCATACAAAAATCTCACTGGATTATGACAGTATTTGGAAAAGTAGGGTTTGAATTCGGTTCTGAAGCACTAAAGCCGGATGTTTTTTAATGAAGCATCTAATATTAATAAGCTGTGGTTCATAGTCATTCCCACTCATGTTCTTAGCACTCAGGTCTAATGAAACCTAATTATACTGTACTTCATCTGGAGATATTCTGCTCTCTTTGCCACCTGTGTTGCCTCTTTTTTGAGCAACTTGGGCTTATTTTCCTTAAACTCACTTTTAATTTTGGAAGTCATGGCTTTTGGGACTTCCATAAAAGTCACATTTTGGGCTTTCATAGCACAATTAAATGTGTCCTACTATTCATGCTACATTCTATATTATGGCATTAATAATCACTGTAGTTTGTTTTGCCTTTTTTTGTAGTTTGTAGTTTGTTTCTCCCATTTTTCTGCCTTTCCAACTTCTTCCCTCACCTCAATGATGAGTAAATACTCATTTATTCTTTCTTATATTTTTGGATTTAATTAAGGGATGCACATAATTCATTGGTATACTGTTAACCGACAGAATTTTGACTGAGTAATACTCTTAGGCCATGTGCACACATTGCAAATAAATTTGGTTGTCACTTCACATTTTTGTGCTTAATCCCGTTCTGCACACACACAGATCAGTAATTTACGGGAATGACAATTGCATTCTACAACCAAATTAACTCTCAAATTAATTTACTCAAAATCTATGCAGTGTGTTTGTAACCAAATTGTCTGTCCGTCCGTTTGTCCAACTCCCTTTACCCTGTCTGCGTTCCCTCTTAGTTATAAAGCTCAACAGAAATGCTGATAATCCCTGATACATGTAAACCATTTCCCCTCTTGCACTCTGGATTATTGCTTTACTGAAGAAATCCCCCGCTACAGACACAGGTTATTAAGGAAACCTAAATTGCCTCACTGGAGGGGAGAGCAGCTCAGTGGCTAGGAAGTCATTTTCATTGAGTCTGGATCATTAGGAGAGATTAAACACTAAAGACACTTTATCCAACCGTAATCATTATCTGTTTGGTTTGATGTTCAAATGGTTGAGTGTGACTCGCACTAAACATTGTCATGGGAATTATCCCTATGATACAAAATACACAAATCAACAAGGAAGTATAACATAGCAACAAAATATTTCTATAAGCATGTTACTTTAGATTAATCGGAGGATTTTTTGCTTCAGTAGTTTTTCATTATTTGTCCAAAGCTGTATATTGTCAATTCCATTACTTAACTCCAAATTTTTATCCCTTATCTGGTCTGGGAAGTATATTTTGGATTCCTCAATGAACTTTGACACAAAGATTAGCCAGCAGTTAATGACTCACAAAAATGCCATTTAGAAACAGCTCCAGCTTGGCAGTGTCCCCAAAAATAATGTTTTGTATAAAGAACATCCTGCTAGCATTTTATGGTTTTAATTTTATGAGTAGTAAGTACCTCCACAAAACAACAAATCGAGCACAGTATAAATGCCAAACTCAACTAGGATGTACCGCAGTGTTTATTTAATTACTATGCTCTATGATGCAAAACATTCTTCTTAAGATTGTTTTATATTGTTTATATGTGTTTTATAGTGTAATAATGGTAACAATAAATACTTGAAAATAGTTTCCTAGAAACAAGTTTTCTTTCAGTGTTGTCACTAGTTCTTCATACAAATTGACTGTAACTAATTGTGTTTAACCACTGAAACACTCTGTCTTAGAATATGTATGTTTGCTTGAAGGCACATTATACATGCTGTCTGTCAGATGTCAAAACATCTGGCAAAAGAAGAGCTTTAGTCACAGTAATTATTATCAGGATGTCAGAGCCTTTCACAGAAGAACAATAAAACGACAGCAGTGGGACCAAATTATGCTGTTGCCCAGAGGACGCCTCAAATATTATAACCCTTTTATGTTATTGTCTAATGAGAATAGACTCATCAGTGCATGTAATGCTGTTTTTAAACTCAACATTGTAGGAAAGTGAGCAAGGCAAGCAAAGAGCAAAACAACAAACTTGACCTTTATGTCGAAGAAAAACGAAATCTTATTTAGAATTCCATTCAATTTATTTGTGAAGTGCTTCTCAATATACTTATGATTCTAAAGCAGCTTTACAAAAAATAGTGGCAAAGAAAAACTCCCTCAGATGTTTGAGAAGATGAGGGAAAAATAAATAAATGTAAATTATGTAATACAGCTAGCCACATAGTAAATGATAATATTGAATAGTTTGTTGCTTAATTAATAGGAATCCATGCAAAATGCAATTTTCTTCTGTAATAAACTAGAGAACAAACAAATTAAGTTCAAGGTCTATAGGAGAACATAAAATGTGAAGGAAAACAGGATTTGAGATCCATAGATACTGACATATTCATGCTGCATCTGTACAAGACTTTGTAATTAGTAGGGGGGCGTATATTGATTTAATGGTGATGGTAATTTAGCTGGCAGTGAATCACCCCCTTTTCTTTTGTGAGCTGATGATTGTGCAGATTACAGCAGCTACAGTATTATATTAGAACACATTTATCATTCATTTACTCTTTGAATGGGGAGAGGTGAATAGGTAAACAGGTAATTAGGCCCTCAGACTGTGGAGTATCTGTGGAGCAGATGTTTTTCTTGATGCTGCAGTGCATGTGCATCCATTCTTTAAATGGGTATGAGAGGATTGGCTTTTATTTCAAGAGTTTCTGATAACAGTTGAAATGTAGACTGTAGACCACTTTGGACCCTCAAGATCAAAGGTTGAGGTTATTTATTATATATGGCTTTAATGCTTATCTGCTCTCTCAGGCTTTCTGCCAGGCAATTCTAAACAACAAGTATAATACTGTATACAACATAATATCATGAAATATGTTTCCCTTAAATGTGATTTCATTTCTTGTAATTGCATTTTTATATCTCACATTTTATTTTATTTCTCGTAAAAGCGGTTTTATATCTCATAATTGCACCTTCATTTCTCATTTTAAATCTCACATTGTGACTTTATATTTCCCAATGTGATTTTTTTAAATTATCATAATTACCCGTTTTATTTTTTACTCTGAGGCTGAAATGTGTTTCCATAGTTTTGTGAAATAACTTTTTTTCACATGCACTGATATTGAACAAATTGTAAATTGGAAAACATTCACACATTTCAGCAACACAATGAAATGTTGATTCATGTAGATTTGGTGGGTGATTTTTAGGCTTTGAAAATGAACATATCTGCCTTTCCTGAAATGTTCTTGGAAAATCCTTTTTGGAGCTGACTGGACAGAAAAATGGAATTTCCCTTTTTATGTGTCTAACGATGAGCGACTGTCATATAAAAGACACATACTGCCAGAGACTTCTTTACATGCCACATATTCATCAAATTCAATGAAGTCAGTGACAGTGGCAACATTTAAAGTGAGCTCTTACTTACCGTTAGACCTGACAGGTCATCTAAATCCCTCTCTGGTTAATGTCAGTATGGCCAGGCTGCTGAAAGCACATAGAACAGACGGTAAGAAAGCAGAGGTCAAATCAATAGAAAGTGGTTATGGAGTCACGCTTTTCAGGCTTTCAGCTGTTGAGAGACAGCTGCCCAATTCCTAATTCCCTACGGGCTGGACTGTCCGTCGTATTCAGTGGCTGAGGATTGAGCTGGGCACAGAAGGGGCTGATGTTTTGACAAGAGAACACAGCTTTAAAGAGATACTTAAGAGAGAACCTTGGCAATGGCTGCAAGACGACTACACACACAAAATACAAACACACAAAACTTTCCTGGAGAAAGTTCCTGCGGTGGAAATGGGGCTTAAGTAAACATCTTACAGCTTAAGTAAAACAGCTTAAGTAAACCCTGGTTCCTGCAGTCAAAACACACCAAGTTCCAACCCAAAGTCCCTGGTTCCTGGAGAAAGTTCCTGCGGTGGAAATGGGGCTTAAGTAAACATAAGTAAACAGGAACTTTCTCCAGGAACCAGGGACTTTGGGGTGGAACTTGGTGTGATTTGACTGCAGGAACCAGGGTCTAAATAGAGTTCCAGGTAAAAATTCTCCCCTCAAAAAGTACCTGCTCGCGAGGTAGTACTTTTTCAAAGTTCAGGAACTTTCAGGGGTGGGACTTGGACGCTGAACATGCTGATTGGTTGAGTTCACTCAGCATTTTGATTGGTTGACTCCATGCAGCATTTTATTTCAACCACCATTTTTAAAAGTCTGTTACATTGCGTGCAGTAAGAGTTGTTTGCGATTCGAATCAACATTAAAGTTTAAAAATATGACCAACGACGAGGTTCAGGCTTTATTAAGCTTATATGCGGAGGATGAAATCTAGCAGGTTCATTCATTCATTCATTCATACATACATACATACATAACTCTAGTTTGAGTGTTTGGCATGGTAATGGATAAGACAATGCTAATATGTTTGGTCTTGGCGGAATAGATCTGCTACGCTGCTGCTACAGAGCAAGTACAGGACTTGCTACTGCCAATACATACACAACATGCTGCTGTGAGCAAGTAAGACATGCTGCTGCTGTACAATATTGCGTGCATGAATTACCTGTAGCAGATCTATACAGGTGGAGCTGGGGGAGGTGGAGGGTTTTTGAATGCATGCTGCAAACTGCTACAGGAAACACTGACCAAGTATTTGAAAGTTGAGCAGCGAGCTCATTGGCTGCTGATATAGCAGGAACCAATCAGCTGTGCCTTATAGAGAACAATGTGCAAGAAAATTGAGTTAAGGACCTATTAGTCTGCGCCATCTAGAGTTTCAAGACAGAATTTTGTATTTATTTATTTATTTATTATGTATGTATTATGTATATGTATGTATGTATTTATTTATTTAGAGGAAAAGAGAGGAATGGGATTGGCACATGATGACATAGGCCAGACTTGATCTTACTGTAAACTACTGTAGAGATTATGCAGAACAAAAATATATAAATCTGATGTATCTGATGTAACAGGGTTATTTCTATGTCTTACATATAGTTTTTTCTTTTTCTTCAATAGACTGTTCCTTGAATTTAATTTTTAAAAGCACGTTGGAGCAGCTCCAATTTACAGCAACAGCAGATTGTTAATTAATTATTTTCTTGCTTGTTAATGTTGCTTGTTTTAATATCATATTCAAACTGGTTTGCAATATTTAATTCATTCAGAGTCACATATTTGCTCAGCTATAAAAATCAGCCCATCTGTATGATAATCCTCAATCAGTACACATCCATAGAAGAGTAAGATCCCAAATGACCCTTCGCTAAGCTCTGCCTTCCTTGGCAACTGTTGCTAACTTAAATAAACATTAAGTCAGGATTATATTTAGTTTAGTTGTCTTTTTGTTCCCATGTTTGTTTCTGGTGGTTCAGTTTAATCCTGATTAGTCCTTAGTTTGTTCCCTTGGTTACGTTCACCTGTCAATCATTATGTCTCTGTGTATTTAAGCCCTTAGTTTTCTCAGTTTATTGTCTGGTATCGTCTTTATTTCATGTGATTGTGTGTTAGTTTTCTCCTGCGATCTCCTGTGTGTATCTTTGTATATTCTCCTGCGTTGTGCGATTACACTTTACAGAACATTCCATAAAAATCAGCTGGACATTTATGTAAACAGCGACTCATCATCAGTGAATCATCAGTTAGATACTCATAAAGTGGTAAAAATTGACTGGAAATTATGAATTAATGTGGGATGGAATTATTAATTAATATGTATGGGATAGAATGAATTATAATATTGCAAAGCATTTATATCTATCTTTTTTTTTTTTGAAAGAAACAGCATAACAAATCAAACTTAAGGCAATCAAAATTAAGGTAACATCTTTTTACTGTCAAATTAAAAGAGAATTTGAAAGAAACAACACTAATGTAACTACAACACACTTTTATTTTCATTTTCGCTATTGTAAGTGACCAGCAGAATCATGCACATGGGATGTAAAAAAAAAAAAAAAAAAATCTGTACAGGGATCTTTTTTTGAGATCGTTTTTGCAAGTCAGTTTAGACAGGCTGAAAAAAAATATTGAGTGCAAAAGCTGATAAAGAGGTTACTGCAAGGGTTTAAGAGATGCTTGTCACTGTCAGACTGAAGACAAACTCTGCCTTTCTCTCTATCACTCTCACAGAAGAATAGAGAAAGACTCTCCATCTTAACTTTAGCCTGAGGCTCCTTTCTCACGAGCATGCAAGGTCAAATGTCTTTTCTTTCCTCTGTTCTTTTTGTCTTTGCTGCGGGAGTTGATTGTGTGGGTTTGTGTTGATGTTTTGTGCAGGAGAGTCAGCGGAGCAGGCCTGTGCAAGACAGGGAGAGGAAAACTTCACAGAAGATGAGGAAGAGCCGGAGCGTTCTAACTGTGTCACCTAATGAGGTGAGTTCTGGGAATACAGAATCATATAAATGACAAGTTGGCTGACTAATTTATGATATTAAACAGCTCTTTGGCATGTTTGATTCTTATTAGTTATGTGCAGCATTGAACAGTCAAGTGTTTTGGAATTATTCAATTGGTTTTTTATAATGAATATTTTTGTATATTTTTTCCACACTTAGTTCCAGTCCTTAAATTTGTACGAATCCTTATTATGAATATTAAAATCATGGCATTAATATTTTTATTCTATTGTATTCAATTGTCATGTTAATGATATTATGTTTTCCGTCACATTTATCAAACGCAGTTTACTCATCTACTTAATATAAAATGATAACATTTCGCTCTGTTCTGTGAGTTTTGCTTAAAACTAGTTTCCAAGGATTACTATATAAGAATATTTATTTTGTTTGCCTTGGGACACAAAAGGCGTTTTCTCAGTATAGTCCTATATGCTGTAATTGACAATAGATCCATAAAATACACATAAAACACAACATAATATAAGGGGTACAGGTCAATTTAGCTCAAAGGGAATTATTAATGTCTAGCAATACTTTGTAAAACCTGACCTGAACGAACCATCAATCATTACTTTAACCCTTCTATCATTTCTTAGGCAGGGTTATTAAATTTTCAATCAATGCACCAGTTAAATTCGTTACTTGCTTTTGTTGTTGGTGTCTTTGAATGGGGATTCCCTTCATGGTCCTTGCTGGAGAGGGATTTCCCAGGTTCTTTGATTGGCTGGTGTTCTAGTCGTGTCTTTGAGTGACTTTTTCTTGGAAAGCCAATCACTTTGGTGTATTGGTGGATGAATGGATGCAGAGTCTCCCTGCAAAGACTGTAGAGTCGTTGATTAAACTTTGCGGCAAAACTTAACTTAGAACACAAGACTCTCAATGGAAAAGAAAGGAAACTAAGTAAAAGGAAGAAAATTAAATGAGACAAGAGCAGTTAGATGGCTTGAATGAAGCTATTCATTCTTAACCCATCTTCATCTGATCAACAAGAAACACTTTCAGTCAACCATTCAATAGTTATAACACTTACATGAATTATGTGTGATCTAAGCATAATAGTCACATATATAGGTTGTAGACATGATATAGAATTATGCAGTTGAACAATTACAAGTCTGTCTAGCATCGTTTTGTGATGATTTGATGAATTTTTAATATGTAAAAGCAGTCTCTGTGGTTTTTAAGAGATTTCAATCCTGTGTATGAGCTCAGGTCAAACAGAGGTCTTTGAAAAGGAGAAGGCCTGTTTTCTCTCTCTGTCTTGGGGATCAAACAGCCTCTGGCGTTAACCCATGGTTTTTCTCATTCGAGTCACAATGTGTTGTCTCTTCGAATATTAGCCTTGGGTTAACTGCCAAAAGTTGACAACGTTCTTCCGATTATCTCTTACAAGGCAAGCGTGCATGGACATAAAGTACTTAGCTGGGGGTTCCTAGACTGAATGGCATCCCAAATGGCAGATCCTCTGATTTAGTTTGATTCGGAATTCTATGGAATTCTGTTTGAATGAATCATCTTTGTCCAATCTTCTCAGTTCCTACAATAAATTCAGAAAAGTAATCAATTCTATTTGTGCACTTACTGTAATCCAAATCTTCAGAATCCATACGATTGTGAGTAACAAATTTTTACGGCAGTGATATCAAATGCTCATTGGCTCTCATCATTTTTAAGAAATGGTTATGGTTGGGTTTAGATGTAGGAGTGGTATTAGCCACTCAAAATATCTATATTGTTACTAAAAAGGTAATTTTCCTACACATTATTGTAAATAACGTTTTAGATTTTCTTGTTTATTCTATATAAAATTATAAAAGAACTATTATAGAAATATCTTTGTGATAGACATTTTTTAAAAAAAAGATTTTACGTTTCTTTAGCTCTAAATACGTAATGTTTACATCT
Organism: Hypophthalmichthys nobilis; assembly: GCA_037950665.1. NCBI lineage: Eukaryota > Metazoa > Chordata > Actinopteri > Cypriniformes > Xenocyprididae > Hypophthalmichthys > Hypophthalmichthys nobilis. Next base: position 14,899,644 of record CM075471.1, read on the forward strand.
GACTGTTGTCAATACATCCATATTGTACGTTTCAGCATCTATCCAAATGCACAGAAATGTAGGTTTTGTACTTGTAAATGTTTCGTATGAAAACCTTCATATTAACAATGAGATCCGGCTGGAATTTTCATTGTGATCACACTACTTACACTATTTATACTACAAAAAAGGCATAGAATAGTGCATAAGTATGCAAATTGGGATGAATCTGAGTCAACCACTGAACCAATTTGTTCAAAAACTCTGGAACCTTAATTCAGGAATGAAGCCAGTGACTGTCAAGCCTCTGTCTTCTTTAAGTCATTGAATCATTCAGTCAACTGATTTGTTCAAAAATACTGATTCATTCAGGAACTCCACCATCTCTTAAAATATAATGGTTATTACCTAAAATGGCTGGAGGTGCATAATAATGGTTATTAAGAGCAAATGTGAAGACAAGGATGTCAAAAAGAGGATCTACATTCCTGAGATAGGGAAGAAAATGTCATGATAAGGAAAGGGGGAAGTTAAAAGGAATGTAGAGGAGATGGAGAAGTGCAGGGAAACTGTCCCTAGATAAGAGCTGAGCCAGTGATCAAACCGTACAAAGTGTTCCTTGACAATCAGACTGTAGGAAGATGTGTGTCTGTAAAGATAAATGTTGAAGATATACTGCTTTTCTATCTTTCTTACTCGTCCTCTTACTTGTTCAAAACTTTTTTTTTTTTCACTGTGCAGATCTGTTTCTTTATCATCTATGGTTTCTTCTTGTTTTGTACACTGCCTAACTTCATGTATGTGTATGTTTTCAGCAGCTTTGTGGTCTTTTTTTTAAGTGTTATGCTGGTTGACCTTGAAAAACACTATCCTTATTACAGAGGATGTAACAAATTATCCAAGATCAATCAACTTTAAATGTTTTAGAATATTAGAACTACAATACCCTGATTATTACTAACCCTGACCTAGGGCTGCACGATTAATTGAAAAAAGATCATGATCTCAATACATAAATGCAATCTTCTTTTTTTAAAATGATGGTGATTCCCTTGCATGTATTTCCCTGTATTCAGATCACGCTTGCATTCACGTGTTCACTTATTTACTTTACAACAATCCAAGATGCTTTATCAGTCAAATTTATTGGTCACACTCACACAGTGTAAAACAAAACACTATTAATTCACCTATCAGGCCAGAGATTAGCGAATGATTCAGACATAAATCCCGATCACTTCTCTCCTCTGTCTTCCTCTCTTCTGATGTTCCGCTGTCACTCACGTGACGTGAGATTAGTCAGTTTACTTGGTGGATTTCGAGCAGCAATTTTAATCAAATTCATGAATAGTACACCATTTTAACATTATAAAAAGCGCATACTGAGTTACTGAAACATTTTTTTGTCATATAATTCACTTGTCAGCTTGTCAGCTAATTCACTTGTCACAGAACTGTCTAAAATAGAATCATAGCGTGTCGCCGTCATGGCTAGTTAGGACAAAAACACTGATTAACATGGAAAAGATACCTTTTTGTTAGGACACGGTGTAAGGTAACACCACAAATCTCTACAACCACCTCAAATGTCACCACAAAATACAATACAAGTTAGCCATGAAGGACAAGGGAGCCACATGTATGTAGTAGCAGGTGACTATCAGTGCCTGACGACATTTGGAAACAGTGTTTGAGAATTATCTACAAGGTAAACCAAAGGTCTATGTTTTTGACACATGAAGATTAAAGTTTTTATTAGGACATTTGTGTTTGCAGGAGCCTTTTCAAGGAAATTTTGACCTTCTTCTCTTCATTTTATTCTCACATGTACACAATGTGTACTGTTAAAAATTGTTCAAAATAAAAGTTCAGGAGTTCTTGTTCATGTTTTTTTTTAAAAATTAATTAATTAATTACTACTACTACTACTACTACTACTACTAATAACCTAGCTACAATAAAAGCATGCAAATAGGAATATGTAACAATGTGATATAAGCACTGAATCCACCAGAAACCATATTGGCAGATTTTGAAATGTTTGACATCACACCTTCACATCACAATTATTAGTTTTTCGCCTCTCATTTGCATAAAGTTGAATTTTTTCAACTTTTTGACACACTTCTTGCGTTCTCTGCTCTGTTGTCAATCTAACAATTCCTGTTCAAGTCTGCTGCTCCCTGCTTAGCTCTGCACACTCCATCCTAGTTGACATAACACATACTTTTTTATATATGGGAAGTATAAAGCTGATTCTTTATCAGCACTCTCATTTAATTCTCCATCTGAACGTTCATCAGTCTATTTTCTTTAATGCAGTTGGTCTTTGAATGTACTACAGTATGGTCTGTGGCCTTGGACCTATTACATTGAACTCACAGAGCTGTTTAAAAATTGATAGAGGCTGTTGCCAATGGCTGACATGATGAAGACATGAAACGCAATAGATTGATTGTGTAACCACAAGGCCCATACAGACTGACATTTAACATAAAATATTGAATAGAAACCACAGAGCGCTACAAGACTCAGTATTTTTCAAATTATATTGCAGAGAATTCTGGTTGTGAAGTATTTGAGTTTGTTAACATATGCTCTGTTCCAAGAACTAGTGAGCTGAATAGAATACAATAGAAAGTCATGTTTTTTTTTTGTTTTTTTTTGCTATTATTATGCAGTTTTGTCTCGTCATATATAATTCAGACTGCAAACTCATTTGTAACTCAGGTAAATATGATTTCTTTTTTGTGGTCCTTGCTGGTTGCCCTTTTGTCATGTCATGGGATTACATGTTGTGTAGCTTGCAGCCAGTTTTTTAGCTTACCTTGCAGGCAGGAGAGTTTGTCCTTGTATGCTTTCAGATGGAAGTCTTTGTGGTGGGATGTGAAATTGGTAAAGAAGTATCCCTGGTCAGTGTGTAGTTCAAACATGAGGTCAAGAAGTGCACTTCTGTTTCCACTTAATTTGTGTGCAGTGGAGACTGGAGACACAGGCTGTAATCTTTCTCTGTCTACTTCTTTCCTCTTGTCTGTCCCTTTCTGCATGTGGGTACTTTTCATAGTCACTGTACTCAAATATTCTGCCAATTTTCACTCTTTGTTTAAGGATAGATATTAGCTCTTCAATGTACTTTTTTTGTGATGTTGCTTCTGTCCAGTGTTTGAGGGTTTTCTCTGTTTGTGTTTTAATAATTTGGCTTGGTCAACTTGAAATGCTAAGCCAAGTCTTGGATTAGCTAGCTGAGAGGGCTTCTGTGTTGTTTTAGCCCTTGAAAGCTCAGGACTTTGCAGGTTTTATGTCACTTTTTTTTAGGTGCATATGGAAATGAATTAACATAGAAGTGAATTAGTTGATGCAATCCTAATTCTGTTAAATGCATTATTTACAATTCTGTCTGCAGAGTCTGATTTCCTGTCAATGCATAAAGTGTTTTTTGAAGAAAAACTGAAAAAGTACTGATAATTATCTGCCATCACATTATCCATTAAGTTTACGGACATTTCCTTTAACCCTAATAAACACGTGTATTTGTAACCTAATACAAGGTGAAATTCAATACAGGTAAAACATCTGTGAAAAATCAATACAGAAAATTCATTCATATTAACACAGACACTGTAGATAAAAGTGTCTGCCAAATGCATTAATGTAAATTAGTCTCTAATAGATGTGTGTCCAATTTATTGAACTGTTGGTTTATGAGTAGCCCCTGAACTCACATCGATATTGTGGTGGGTCTCTTCTGTCTCTCTAGGCATCTTTAATGATTCTCTTTATCTCATTTGGGATTATTGGACTAGTAGTCATTCACAAGGGTACTTAACATAGTTAAGCTACTTATCTCCTTATATTTGTTAGGATTACGTATAATTATTTGTGAAAGTATGTCTTTATACTTGGGATTTGTATAAAGAATCATGTTTATTGTAGACATATGCTCAAAAGTCGATTAAAAAAGGCAACAACACAGTAACTTCATGCAGTACAGTACCGAGTTCTGACCTGAGGGCCTTTTGACATATGGGGGCTTTCAAATCCCCAAATACTGAGCACTGTGAGTGAACAGTCAAATGCACTTCTTGTTCAAAATGCCCATCTTGGTGAGGTATTAATGTATATACTATCATTGGTATTAAACAACAATATTAATAATAATTATCATTATCCAATATTAATATTAAACAATATTAAATAAGCCTTAAGCAATAATGTTTATTCAGTAGAAAATACTTAACTGCATTAATATATTTTATACTGCATAACTGCATTAATATATTTTAAACTTAATAGTTATTATTATTATTATTATATAACTTTATATAAAAATCATTTGTATTAAACAACAGTATTAAAATAGTATTAAACAACAATATTAAGAATAGTTGTCATTATTCAATATTAATATTAAACAAAATGAAATACAAAATAATAACACTATAATAATAATAATAATAACAGTAATAATAATCATTTTCACTTAATGGAAAATATTTAAATTACACTGAATTATTTTACATTTAATATTTATTAATAATTGTATTATTATTATTATTATTATAATTATTAAATAAAACATGTTTTCATTAGTATTATTCAATAAGTTGCTATTCAATATGAAACAAAATGAAGCAAGCAATATTCTTATTAGTCTATTATTATTATTATATACTAAATATTATTAATATTACTTAATATTTTTTATTTAACATTGCTTCATTAATTACAGTTTTTTTTCAATTGCTAACATACTTTTGTCCAATCTGTAGTCACATTTTCAAAACTCTAAACACATTTAGCACATAGGACTCTATGAATCGGATTTGTTCAGTGTGGAAGAAGAACAACACAGAGGAGAGAGAAAATAATGTCTGGGTAAGGGAGAGGAATAGATGAAGGAGGAGAGGAGAAGTTGGATCAGGACAAGGGAGAAGAAGAAGTGTGGGAGAGGAGGAAGAATGTGTGCTGGATTGTGCATCTCTGTTTTTTTTTTCACTTACACATGTGGAGCCTATGAACGCTTATTTCTGCCATGAATAGAAAATAAAAAAGGTAATTATGTCTTTTTATTTCACAATTCTGACTTTTTTCTCTCAATTCCTATAGTTTATATATCACAATTCTGAGAAAAAAAGTCAGAATTGTGAGAATTGTGAGAGATAAACCTACAATTGCAAAAAAAAAAAAAAAAAAAAAAAAAAATATATATATATATATATATGAAATAAAAAGTCACAATTACCTTTTATACTTTTTTATTCTGTGTTGAAAAAAAGCTTCAACAGTGTCCTATGTTGGATTTGTTGTTGATCAATGGCAGGAATGTCATGTTTTCATTTCAGTAAAAGCTTCATGTAAAGCTTTTACTACAACGATTCCACTACCACTGTTCCATATATGCAGAATATGTGGTCTGCGTAGGACACTAACTACCAAGGGGACGCCATCCCACCCTCTATGGAGGCACCATCATTCTATAAAGTAATGACTCATTCATTTCTGTTACCAAGAATGCACACATTCAACACTCAACCAAAAATGTAGAATGGCTTACATGTGAGCATTCTACTATTACTGCAGTAAAAGGAAACTGAATTATAAAAACAATAGATTTCATATTTTCTGCAGGTAGAACTGAAACATGACAAATAATGCAGTTTTCGTAATGCCATCAGCTGTTAGTATTTTGACAGTCATTGCGCTTTGATTGACTATATGTTCATGTTGGATAGAAAACTAGTGCTATGTTTTGATGGGACAACTCGATTTTGAATAAGGTCTGTTGTGTTTTGATAGAGCTAGTATATTTTGAAAAAGGTTTTTAGCATTTTGAAATATAGAGTTTGTATTTATTTAACAAAATATGGTTTTGGGCAGAAAATTAACTATTTGGCTAATTGTGTGATGTATGTGTGTTGCTGTGTTAAGAGTTTAGAAAAAGTACTTTATGTATTGGTAAACGCTTGTTAGCAATTGAAAAAAACTGTAATATTAAAAGTACTTAAACTGCTTTTAATTATTGTAACCTTTGAAATAGTTTTACACTGTTATTGGTATGGACTACTGCAGTGGTTAATTTTTGGTCTTCTTAATCTAACACACCTGATTCAAATCATTAGCTCATTAGCCCATGAACCGAGTGTTTCAGATAAGAGAGACCTATACAAAGTATGCAGAGCGGTGGGTCACCATGACTGAAATTGAGAACCATCTGGACTACTGAAATTTTGATATTTTGGCAATCCTACCGTGTTGTTTGGTCCATAAATGTGCTGTGTATGATGAAACACTTTTTTCCTGAAGTGTTTTTTTTTTTCCCAAACAAAGTCAAAGAGAGTCAAGCACCATATGGTCGAAGGTATTTTGTTTGAGTGCCTGTGTTTTGGATAATTTTAGTTTGAAGGAGAAAAGGTTGTCTGTAGAACACAGGGATGTTTTATAGAGTGATGCTGCATTAGTCTAATGAATTAAAAAAGAATGTGGTCTCGGGTGACTGCAGGCGCTGACTGTGAGCTGACCGCAGAGTGTTCCAAACACAGGGAAACTCAGGAGGTCACCTTGGTCATCCCTGGTCTGGCTGATTGCTCCATTGTGCTCCTGTGCTCTCCCACAGAGTTCATTCGGGGACAAAACGCTGTAATTCTGAGTCACAGACAGGGCTAGTCCAATCGGCCAGATAACATCAACTTAGGAGGACACTGTCCAATCAAAAATGATTTGTTTATCATGAGCTAATGTTTGGATTGGTCAAATGCAGATTATGTTGTCCTTTGCCTGACATCATGAGCTCATAGAGGACATATTAATTCTGCAATATATCTTCATATCTGACCTTTATAGGAGGGGAATCTGAACACGGTGTCTAAAGGACACAGTAATAGTTCACCCAAAAATGAAAATTTGTCGCTGTTTTGACAAGGGTACTAGTAAAGAATGGGAACATTTTGACACACACACACACACACACACACACACACACACACACACACAGTTTTGTTTTTGTGAATTGTGGGGACATTCCATAGGCGTAATGGTTTTTATACTGTACAAACTGTATTTTCTATCGCCCTACACTACCCCTACACCTATCATAGAAAACTGTGCACATTTTTACTTTCTCAAAAAAACTAATTCTGTATGATTTATAAGCCTTTTGAAAAATGGGGACATGGGGTAATGTCCTCATAAGTCACCCTCTCCTTGTAATACCTGTCATACCCATGTCATTATACAACTTTGTGTCCTGATATGTCACAAAAACGCGCACACACACACATATATTATACAGTATAATCCATGTCTTCTGAAGCCGTACAATATCTTTGTGAGAAACATACCAAAATGGAAATCTTTGTTAACTGAAAATCTTCTTTTCCAGAGAGCTGATTACAATGCTACAACTGGATCAACTCGAATCATTCAGATTTATGAATAAATTAGAATGAATGAGACTGATGTTGTGATCTGGGTCAAATGATTCACTGAACAGATCTGACTCAAAAGAATGATTTATTCACAGAACAACCAGCGCTACTTTGCTCATGAATGCTCTCAAGGAGAGATAGACTGGATGTCAAGTTTTTCAGTGAATAATGGGTTAAAGTCAGCATGAAATGGAAGTTTATCTGAGTTTATCCGTATATCTGAATGAAATGGTTTCTCGAATGAGAATTTTTTTTTGGATGGGAACAATTAAAATTTTTATTATTATTAACTAAAACTATACAGACAAAAACGAATGAAGCTCGACTTGTACCACGTGATCGTTGTACCACCTGACCGCTGCAGATTAATTTTGGCATTGATAGTGTTGCCATAGAAACATAATTCTGAGTCCGAGGACGTGAACAGCTCCATGTAGAACATCACGGGTTGTCATCTTGTAATTACGGTGATTTTGGCATGGCGGTAAAGAAGAAATGCTGCACCGCATCATAAAGTAACACTGGTGACAGTTGCTAGAGGGGAGATGATGGTGAATGTGAATGAGGGTACATGAATTTAAAAAATATATGATTGGAATGGATAAATCATTTATAATAAACACTGCAATATTTCATAAAAAATTAAGAATAGTCATGGTAACTATAAGTTTTGTTCTGTCTTTCTCACAGACCTTTTGTATGGCTTCAAAAGACCTGGAATACAGTACATGGGTCATACAAATCACTTTTATTTATTGCTTGAAAGTCTCTGTAACATCTGTCTTTCTAGTAGTCACCTCTAGCCAGGAGACGTTTTGTCAGAAACAACATGTTCAAGGATCGGAGAACAAACCAAATCTTGAATAAATATCGCTATATGTCTGTGTGGAAAGTTGAACTTTTCTGCAGTGTCCCTGTCAGAGTGTTTTGAAATATTGAAATGAACTCTAAGACTCTCAGCATGATTCATTCACCCAGGATGTGATGAGTTGCAAATTGTACCCAGCATTCAAAGAGAATATGGCATTTAAGGACAAAAGCAGCAGAGCAAAGCACATGAAATTCCCTGCTGAAGGAACTACATTAGGAGTTGTTTTTTACAGTCTTGAAAAAAAAAAAGCTATGTAGGGTTGTAAAACTTATACAGATATTTCTACAATTTGACCATGTATGGAAATCTTATCTGTGGTAATGCCTTTTCTATTAGGTTAGGGCATCATTTCGCCTCCACCTGCTCTGTTTTCAAATAAAACCTTCCCCTTGAATTGGTTCTAGTAAAGAGGGAGTGTGTAGGAGTGTTTACTTGTCGTAGCATCTAGAGCTCTGCAGCTCTGACTGTTTAGATGAGCTTTTTAGCAGATGCTGTCCACAATGTTCCTCTTCATAATATGGAGCTCTGTTCACTTCTGAGAGTTTTTCTCATGGTCCCTGGCAGATGATGCAGAAATACTCTTCTTCTTTTCTCAGCTGTGCTGATGATATCAATTGCTGGCAAGTTTCCTTTGCTTTCCAGCCAGTGTTGGTCTGCTATCAAACACCTTCAGCTGCCCACATATCTTCCCATCACACTCACTTCTACCACTCTGTTGGACAGCACAGCACACAACATTGTAATGTAAATTGTCTTACATGCACAAAGCTGTATTAAACTTTTAGGTAACACTTTACAATAAGGTTCATTTGTTACCATTAGTTAATCTGTTTACTAACATGAACTAACCATGAGCAATACATTTGTTACTGTATTTGTTAGTCTTTGTTAATGTTAGTTAATAAAAATACAGCTGTTCATTGATTGTTCATGTTAGTTCACAGTGCATTAACTAATGTTAACAAATACAACTTTTGATTTTAATAATGTATTAGTAAATGTTGAAATTAACATTACAATGATTAATAAATGCTATAGAAGTGCAGTTCATTATTAGTTCATGTTAACTAATGTAGTAATGAACCTTATTGTAAAGTGTTACCAACTTGTATATTGGATATATGGAAGCTTGTTTCTGCCACAGGAATCGTGCAGTATCTCACAATTCTGAGAAAAAAGTCAGAATTGAGAGATGTAAATGCACAATTCTGAGAAAAAATTTGAAATATAATCTTTTGTAACATTATAAATGTCTTTACTGTCACTTTTGATCGATTTAATGCATCCTTGCTGAATAAAAGTATTAATTTCTTTAATTTCTTTTCTAAAAAAATAAAAATAAAAATTCTTACTGACCCCAAACTTTTGAACGGTAGTGTATAATGTTACAAAAGCTTTGTATTTCAGATAAATGCTGTTCTTTTGAACTTTCTATTCATCAAGGAATCCTGAAAAAAATGTACACAACTGTTTTCAACATTGATAATAATCATAAATGTTTCTTGAGCAGCAGATCAGCATATTAGAATGATTTCTGAAGGATCATGTGACACTGAAGACTGGAGTAATGATGCTGAAAATTCAGCTTTGCCATCACAGGAATAAATTACTTTATAAACTATATTCAAACAGAAAACAGTTATTTTAAATTGTAATAATATTTCACAATATTACTGTTTTTACTGTATTTTTAATTAAATAAATGCAGCCTTGGTGAGCAGACGAAACTTCTTTTAAAAACATAAAAAATCTTACTGATTCCAAACTTTTGGTAGTGTGTGTATATATATATATATATATGAAGACTTCAGATGCAAAAGCCTCTAAGTGCCGTCTGAAATTTTCTTCTAAAATGAGCATTTTTATCAAGCTTGTATGTTTAGTTTCAGTAATTTCACTTTAATGGCAATTAATAGGTCCTTTTCATTGCCATTAAAGTGAAATAACTGAACATAAACATACAAGCTTGATAAAAATGCTCATTTTAGAAGAAAATTTCAAATGGCACTTAGAGGCTTTTGCATCTGAAGTCTTCATATATATATATATATACTGCTCAAAAAAATTAAAGGAAAACTTTTTAATTAGAGAATAGCATCAAGCCAGTTAAACTCCAGGGATACTGATCTGGTCAGTTAAGTAGCAGAGAGGGTTGTTAATCAGTTTCAGCTGCTTTGGTGTCAATGAAATTATCAAATTAACAACAGGTGCGCTAGATGGGCAACAATGAGACGACCCCCAAAACAGGAATGGTTTTACTGTTGGAGGCCATTGACATTTTTTTTCCCTACTCATCTTTTCTGACTGTTTTTCACTAGTTTCACTAGCCGTAGAAGGTCCTTAACCCATCAGCAGGACCGGTATCTGCTTCTTTGTGCAAGGAGGAACAGGATGAGCACTGCCAGAGCCCTACAAAATGACCTCCAGCAGGCCACTGGTGTGAATGTCTCTGACCAAACAATCAGAAACACTTCATGAGGGTGGCCTGAGGGCCTGACGTCCTCTAGTGGGCCCTGTGCTCACTGCCCAGCATCGTGGAGCTTGATTGGCATTTGCCATTGAACACCAGAATTGGCAGGTCTGACACTTGTGCCCTGTGCTTTTCACAGATGAGAGCAGGTTCACCCTGAGCACATGTGACAGACATGAAAGGGTCTGGAGAAGCCGTGGAGAACGTTATGCTGCATGACCGGTTTGGTGGTGGGTCAGTGATGGTCTGCGGAGGCATATCCATGGAGGGACGCACAGACCTCTACAGGCTAGACAATGGCACACTGACTGCCATTAGGTATTGGGATGAAATTCTTGAATACCCCAGGACACCATCTGTCGTCTCATTAGGAGCATGCCCCGACGTTGTCAGGCATGCATACAAGCACGTGGGCGCCATACAAACTACTGAGTACCATTTTGAGTTGCTGCACTGAGATATATATATTAGAGATGCACCGATACTAAATTTCTCTGCTGATACCGATAGCCGATTATTTAGAATGATATCGGCCGATACCGATAGTTTGGTTTTTCTTAAGGAAAAAAAAAATCTCTCCCAAATAATGTTGCAAACTATACAGGGAACCCTCTCATTTGGTACACTACAATATTAGAGGTTACAATTAACAGCAGAGATATTATATTCAGCTGCTGTTTATTTTCAGATATAATAATTACACTCAAATAAAAACTGAAATGTACAAAACTTAATATCACATAAGGTAGTTTTCATAAGCACTTGTCTTTGTGGCAAATTTGCACAAACATATAATTAACAGTAAATAAGTTCCTCTCTAGTGTTTTTTTATATATAGATAGCTAAGGAACTGTGAACATTGGAAAACATTCCTAAGGTAAATGTGACATGATGTGACATATTGTTCACAAGCTGTTTATTGACGTCTTTCCATGATTGAAACACAAATAAAGTGATTACATGATACTGTCACAGACACGCCAGGTTCCACTATCACCCAATCACAGCGCACTCCTTCACCAGAATACTGATCACGCACACCTGCACCTCGTCAGCACGACAATCACCAGCAGCATAAAAGACACACTCACTCACACAGTCATCGTCTGGTCTTGTTAGCATCTAGACTTACCTTCATGCTCACCTCAAGGACTCCTTCAAGCTACTTACCTGTCTCCAGCGTATTCCCAAGTCTCCTTCGTTGTCCCTCATCTCGTGTGAGTTCTCCTGTGTCTTCTCTGCGCCAGTCATTCGTCAGCTCGCCATCACTGCAACAAGAAAGGACAGTATTATCCAGTTATCTATATCATTCATCTGCATCTTCTCCGTTCACTCACCTGCACTTCTGTATTCTCATCTGGTTGTTCAATAAACTCCTGTTACCTGCATTCCTGTGTCTCCGACCCTTCTGTATTGTAACAGATACATGATACATGATACATTCTGCTAAGTACAATATATTTCAACATACCTTTTGATGTTCATTCATGTTTTTCGAGATATAACCATTGAAGAGGAAGAAAAGACTCACGCTCCAAGCTGCCTCCTGAACTGAGGCATTACAGTGATCTGACACGTCACATTTAAGAGCGTCAAAACGCCATTAATTTGTCCATTTTATCATGAAATTCAAACAATAAAGATATTTTTTATGAAACCGAGAGCTCTCGGACTCCTCCATAGACAGCCATTTAATTACCACTTTCAAGGCCCAGAAAGGTAATAAAGACATTGTTAAAATAGTCCACGACTGCAGTGGTTCAAACTTAATTTTATGAAGCGACAAGAATACTTATTGAATACAATTTCTTCTCTTCTGTGTCATTCTCCTGTACGGTTTATGTTCAGCACTTCGACTCATTATTGGCCGGCTCCTGCGTCAGCATCACACGCATGCGTTGTACTGCTCATGTGTACAGCGTCGGCCAATACTGTACTAAAATATATATATATATATATATAATATATATATATATATATATATATATATATATATATATATATTAGTAGCTGGAGGAGCAAACGACATACACAGTGGGTGTGGCATTTATTAACATAAAAGTAAATATAGAATGCCCAAAAGGGGAAATAAAGTGGGAATCTGGTGTCCTTACTGTGCTGGGGTACGTGAAGGAAAGGGAGTGTTCAGATGAGTTGGTCTCAGTCAGGGATCTCCAACCCTGCTCCTGGAGAGCTACCGTCCTGCAGACTTCAGTTCCAACACGCCTGTCTGTAATTATCAAGCAACGCTGAATTATATATATATATATATATAATTAAATTTAATTGAACTTTTCAAGGTCTAAAAATCACACTTTTAAAATTTCCTCATATAACCACTGGTCTCTTTGTGTCTCTTTGCTGGTGAAATGCTGTTACAGACTTATAGCTTTTTATTCATAAACTACCATACAAGTCTTAGGGGTGTGCTGTTTGTGTGTGTGTGAGGAAGAAAAAAAGAATATGCTTTAACACAGAGCTGTTATGTTTTCTTTGCTATTTTGAAGTCTTCTTTAATTTTTTTTTAATAAAGTTGTAAGTGTTTCATTTAGATCTCCTTTCTTCATCTGCCTGCCATGACAGATTCAAATTGATTCATTATAATTTAATCAGCTCATTAGATTCGCCATATGAGAGTCATTTGTTTGTGAATCTGACTACAGGTCGTGTGTATGTTTGCTTTTTCTGTGCACCTTGTGAGGACAATTAAATTGAAAGAAGCATTTGCTTGCTGTGATTTTGCAGTACACACAAATGTAGAGTCTGCATACCAGAAGGTAATGGGAAATTTATTACAGCGACTACAGCGTATATCAATCAATGCAAAGTATTTTTCATATCTCAGTCCTGTGGGGGAGTTTCTTTTTCTTTTCTTTTTTCCCTTTTCCTTACAAAACATACAATAGAAGTATCATGGTAAGAGATTTGGTGTTTGTTAGTGTTTGAATACTCTTTTTTGAATATTTTAGACTGAAGATTTATCTGACATGCCTAAACCAAATATGTTGCAATGAAATATTAATTGCAGCTATTTTGTTTTATTTAGATTTTTCCACATTTAGAACTTATGTTTGTAGAGCAGACTTCTATTAAATGTAATTTTATGTACAGTATTTTCAAGAAAGATAGAAATTGATTGTCAAGTGAAAGGTGTTGATGCCCTCTAGTGGTATGAATTTGTATTGCCATACCATTCATTCAATTCTTTAGTCCAGTGGTTCTCAAACCTGTTCTGGAGTACCATCAGCCCTGCACATTTTGTGTCTCCCTTATCTATCACACCTGATTCAACTCATGAGCTCATTAGTAGAGACTGCAAGACCTGAAATGGGTGTGTCAGATATAGGGAGACATACAAAATGTGCAGGGCTGGTGGTGGACACGTTTGAGAACCACTGCTTTAGCTTACTGAAAGGCATTCCCATGTTTAGCCTCTTTTTCTCTCTTTTTCTCCAGGACAGTAAAGAGCCTCCGGATACCAGACTAAGTGAATCTTTCACCTCTTCTGGTTGCACGCTGGGGGTAGACCTGCGCAGGAGGAGGCGCCGTTTCTCTGGTAACCTACAGTTGCCTCCGTTATCATGGCGGCAGATGGAGAGGTCACGCAGTCCAGATGATGAGATCATGGCAAGACCAACAACCCTGCCCTTCATCACACCCCCTCGCATTGACATCACACCTGTGGACTCTGAATGGTGAGTCCATTTATGCAGTTGCTGTGGAGTTGATTCAACTCATGGACTAGCATGTGCCGTCTTTTGTGCAAATCCAGCATTGAATTGACCTCGTTTGTGAAGCAGTCTGGCGTAAAATGACGGCATGGCAACAACACTCTACTACAACAACTCTAACTCTTCTCTAAAGCAGCCCAACATGGCCTCGCCCCCTTTGTTGCGTGTTCCCGGTGGCAGGGTTTATGTCAGTTTTAGGGTTAGTGATGTCACTAACCCAGGAAGAAGCTTGTTGTAGTCCCTACCAGCCGTTTGTTGTAGTCCTTAAACAGAGAATTCTTTAAAAGAAAATATCTCCTTTTGCATTGAACTTTGAGCATCATAACTTTGCAGATGTTGTTTATTCTCTAACAGTAACATTATACACTAACTAAAGTTAAAAAAAGTGAAATCATAATCAATCAAAAATTATTTGTGTAAAATGTCTCCAATCCCAGGTTAAAAATGCAGAGAACTATTATTTGTAGGTTGTTGTAAGACAACAGAATTTAAACACTGGTTCTGTAGCACTTTCAAAATATGTTTGTTTGAGCTTAACAATCGAAATGTTTGGAAAAACTTGTTTGTAAACAATCGTTAATTTTGCAATTTCGTTTTGCATACTGTAGATTATATAAGCTTTTATATTATATAAGCCTATATAATATACGTATACACTACCGTTCAAAAGTTTGGGATTGATACATTTTTTTTTTTTTTTTTTTTTTTGACTTTTATGCTCACCAAAACTGTCGTTATTTGACCAAAGATATAATAAAAAGAGAAATTTTGTGAAATTTTACAATTTAAGAAAACAGTTTTCCATGTTAATATATTTTAAAATGTCATTTATTCTTTTGATGGCATAGCTGAATTTTTAACAGCCATTACTCCAGTCTTTAGTGTCACGTGATCCTTCAGAGATCATTGATATATGCTGATTTAATGCTTAAGAAACATTTCTTCTTCTTCTTCTTCTTATTGTGCTGTTTAATATTTTTGTGGTACATTTTTTTCTAGGAACCCTTCATGAATAGAAAGTTCAAAAGAATAGCATTTGTTTGAAATAGAAATCTTTTTTTAACATTATAAATATCTTTACTGTAACTTTCGAGCAATTTATTACATCCTTGATGAATCAAAGTATTCATTGAAAAAAAATGTACTGACCTCAAACTTTTAAACAGTAATGTTTACAACTTATATAAGCATTTATTTATTTATTTTTAAATTTGGTCATGTCAAGTACCCTATAACCTTAATATTAATAATAAAAAATAAATTGAGAGGAGTTGTGCTTGTTTTTGTGACAGCTCTCAATATCAAAAGTATATTCATTTAAATATTTTTTTTGCCTGCCAATCACTGCATTGCCGATCAACATTTTACAACATTAACACTGTATTGTTAATGTGAAGCTGCTTTGAAACAATCTATTGTACAAAGCACTGTGTAAATAAATGTGACTTGACTTAAGTTGGCCTGACTTGCTGATCATGGAATGGCCAGATAAGAATTAGCATAAGAATGGTGCAGAAATTACACATTTACAAGAATGGAATTTAACTGCACTGGCATTTAATTTGTACAAAGATTTTTTGTCAGTAAAACATAAATTAAATGTTTATTTATTTGCATATGTGAGGTCTTTGGCTGTTTTGGTTACTGTCTGTTGCTTTGGTGTGTTTCAGAAGTCAAAATCACTTCCAATTAATAGCTGTTTCTGATGTTGATTCTCATTACTCATGTTTTTTTTCAGTGTGTTACAATATTCTTTGACAACATTTAGATTTGGTTGTTATGAATAGTATTGAACTGGAAGTTGCTGTAGATGTGTAGAAGTGTCTGCAAAGAGTACACATATTGTACAGAGCATTGAATAATTAGAAATCTCCTTAAAGGGTTAGTTCACCCAAAAATGAAAATAATGTAATTTATTACTCACCCTCATGCAGTTCCACACCCATAAGACCTTCGTTAATCTTCGGAACACAAATTAAGATATTTTTGTTGAAATCCGATGACTCATTTCCTCTCTCAAGATCCATTAATGTACTAAAAACATATTTAAATCAGTTCATGTGAGTACAGTGGTTCAATATTAATATTATAAAGCGACAAGAATATTTTTGGTGCGCCAAAAAAACAAAATAACGACATATTTAGTGATGGCCAATTTCAAAACACTGCTTCAGGAAGCTTCGGAGCATAATGAATCAGTGTATTGAATCATGATTTGGACCGCGTGTCAAACCGCCAAACTGCTGAAATCACTTGACTTTGGCACTCTGAACTGCTGATTCGACACGCTGATTCATTATGCTCTGAAGCTTCCTGAAGCAGTGTTTTGAAATTTTTGGGTGAACTAACCCTTTAAATGTCTTGTTAGGTCTTTCTAATGTATATGTCTTATAGCATCTGAAATATGCTTTACTTATAGATTAAAATTATATAAATCTTAAACTGTTGCACGATGGGAGATTAAATTATATAAATTTAGCTTGCAGCACACTGGTGATTTTAAGCTGCAGCTGCTCAGTGTTGTTGCCATGAGGAGAGGGAAATCTGTCTGGTTGCAGTTGGCAACACAGCAACAGCTGGTTTATAATCATCAATCAGTACATTTGTCTGGTAAAAATACATGATTTGACATCAAAGTTGCAATTGTCTGATAGCCCCAAAGCAAATGCATCAATGAGACCCAAAAACATTTGTGCTTGGGACCATATAAATATATATAAATAAAAACTTGACTAAACTTATTATAATGTATTATAATACATTATAATAAGTTTAGTCAGGTTTATATATATATATATATATATACATATATATTTCAACTTTAAAACATAAATTTGATAAATTTAATAAATGTTTGCCATTAGATGACATTTATTAAGATCGTAGTTGTTATTGTTTGCCAGTGGAGGGCAGCATTGAGAATAAAATACATCATGATACCTATTCTCAGATGTTTGTGTGTGACACCTCTGGTTTAGTAAACCTCATGAGCATTCATCAATCTGCCCCCCTCAAAACACTCCAGACCCACATGTGTCATATCAAAGTAGGCCATTTGGTTGCACGCCTCTTTAAAATGGATAGCAAAACGAGGTTATACTGGATGTTTGTCTCCGAATGTTTATTTAAAGGAATAGTTCACTCAGACACACAAGAGGGGAATGATCTAGGTCAGGGGTATTCAAGTAAAGTTCCAAGAGGTTCTGTCTCTATATCTGGGCAACTGTAGTACTTTGTAAAAGAAAAAAATCCTAAACACTCAAAATAGTCATCAAAGATGAGAATTTTGGGCCTCTGAGAGCCAAAGCAGTGATGTCTAATAATTTTTACCAATATTTACCAAAATAAATATTTCTCCCAACTGGATATGAATATAAAAAGGTAGGATCAGATGTTTTATCAGGCTATTATTATTAATATTATTATTATTATTTTAGACAACTATGTGTATGGCACATATAAGGCCTTGGGACTGAGAAAGTTTTGTCTTTCCTTGCCATCTCTAAAAGATTTTCCAAATTATAACATTTTTTATTATGAAATGCTGTTAATATGCTGATTAATAATGGTAAATGTACGGAAGAAAACAAAACGTCTAAAGGCACCACGCGTTAACTTGTCACAAACTTATTTTACTTAAATGGTCAGAGTCATCTGTATTAGTTGTATTAGCTGCATTCTTGTTTTCTGCAGCGTTTTGGCAAAAGTATCTATTTTGCCCACCAAATTTCTGCTACTGTTGTTAAAATAACCGCGTCACCTGGAGCTCTTAATGCAGTGCTTTACGTCTTTAGCGAGAGAGAGAAGCAGCGCACAGAACGGAAAGGCCTTGAATGAAGCGCATGTGGCTCTAGATAAAAATATTAGAGGATGTAGCACCGAAAGAACATTAAACTACCCTGAGCACTAGTGGTGTGTACCGCTCTGTTGTTTTGTTGTGCTGCTCAATTTAAACTGTAGAAAAGGTAAAATGGCGCAATTAGATCCAACTGTCTGGATTGAACCAAGCCAGGCTCCATTTGAATACCACTGATCTAGGTGAATATTCCTTTGAGGATATTATCAGTGAATTGTTTGATCAGGATGACAGAACAACTCACTGGAAAGACAGATTATCAGTAAAAAATGTCTTAAATTTCAGTCTGTTTGTCACACAAAGACATTGTATGATAAGTTATATGGATTATATGGACCATGTTTGTGATACTTTAATGTTTCCTGAAGGTGAGTAATTAATTACAGAATTTTCATTTTTGGGTGAACTAACCCTTTAAAGTGAGATTTTCACAGTCTAAATGGTTTAGACGTCATTTATTGATGGCACTGTAGCATGTGAGCCACAAAAATATACTAGTTCCTTTTTAACTTCTACACAGGATCATATTTAAGCATGAACCTGTGTAGATTTAGAAGCAGTGTAGCACGCATATATACACACATACAAACACAAATGAATACACACACTCACCCTGGAAAGCATTCGTTATTTGCCTGCTATCTCACACTTATGCATTTCTGCTCTTGTTAGAGCTGTCTGTTTGATGTGTGTGTCAGGAGAATCGGGAGACAAGGTTTAGGGAATGTGCTATATTTAGAGCACAATTATTTTTCTGCTGACGTGACTCCGTTGCAGATTGATTTGGGTGCTCCCAGGTGGCTTGTGGGATAGCTTTATGGGCCAGGCATAAGCAATGATGCTGGAGGACGGACACTGCAGGGCACTGAGCTGTCTGCCAAGCGAATTCATCAGTGACTTTACCCACTTTCACAGGATCAAGCTATTGTGTGCGTGTGTTCATGAGAGAAGAGAAAAAAATTCTGACATCACGTCACACAGATTCATTCAGAAGTGCAATTACAGAAGACTCCAGGGCAGATCTCCTCACGCTCTTGAGTCTGGGTCAGGTCGAGGTCTGTTTAGTCTTAATCTGTCATCCTGTACCATGAATGGCTCTATGATGTAAGAACACGTCTGTCTTTGTAACGTTTAGTCATTATTTTCTCTATTTAATATACTGACCCTTATGTTGTGTGAAACCTGCATGACTTTGTTATCAGAGGAATACAAAAAGGAGAAGTTTAGCAGAATGTTGAAGATGCTTTTTTAATAACAATGTGTACATTCATGTAAACGCCTTAAAAGGTTAGTTCACCCAAAAATGTCATTAATTACTCACACTCATGTCGTTCCACACCCGTAACACCTTCGTTCATCTTCGGAACACAAATTAAGATATTTTTGATGAAATCCGAGAGGTATCTGGCTCCTCCATAGACCGCAATTTAACCACCACTTTCAAGGTCCAGAAAGGTACTAAAGACATTGTTAAAATAGTTCATGTGACTACAGTGGTTCAACCTTAATTTTATGAAGCGACGAATACTTTTTGTGCGCAAAAACAAAACAATGGCTCAGTATTGAAATAACCCTTTAACAAAAGGACTTTTCACCCTGAAAAATTTCCCGATACAATGAAATCAATGGCATATAGATGTTTTATTTTGGCCAATCAGTGTACCCAGTAAATCTGACAAAATCTTCTTTTGGGGACGTCCTCCTTGGTTAAAATTGTATAAAAATACAGTACTTTTTATTGTAAAAATTCTGAAGTTTTCTATTACGGTTAGGATGTGGTTTATAATATTTATAACTAGCTGTACATTAAAACAATGGAAGTCTATAAAATGTACCCATTTAGATAGCGAAGTAAAATGTGTGAACATGTATGTTTGTTTTTTCCCAGTCTGTTATTTTCTCATTACTTAGTGGCCTTTCTTGTGAAAGAGTAGAATCGTCTTTCTCAAAGGCTTTTGATTTTTATTTTCAATTGATGGTGTCCTTCAAAGCTCTTAGTGGAGAATTTTTGAGACATCTCCTTTCATATACACTTCACCTGAAAATGGCTGTCTGGGTGAAGGATGGCTGACACACACACACACACACACACAGACAGTACCATCAGAACTTGATCACACAACTGTGGTCATAATCAGAAAAGCCATTTTATTGGATTATTTTGGCATCAAGCTTTTGACTTTCAAGGCTCGATTTGTGCTTGGAGACTAAGTAATGGAGGCAGGCTGGGGACTGAGTAGGCCTGCAGTAATCAACTTCCCTCCAAATCAAACGGACCTGCATTTCCCACATTGTCAACTGCAATGTCACCTGCCGCGAGTGGAGTACTCATTCTAATCATTTAAATGAATTTACTAACAGCCCAGAGAGTCTGTCCCACATATCCATAAACTACAAGAACTGCATTTCAGTGCAACTCCAGGAGTTGCTGACTGGCTACAGTGCAGTTACAACAGTAGTGTTTGAACTAGATTTACATTTCTTTTTTGCCTTGGCTCCGTGTAAATGAAATGCAGCATCAGAGCTGCTTTGCCATTGTTAGTACAATTAGTATGTGTCGTGTCAGCTCATAACAGCTTCTGTGCTGTTTTTGCAGTGAACAAGTAAATGAGCGGATATGGTTAAATAGATAGATAAAGAAAAACCAATCACAATTCAGCATGCAAATGAGTGCAAGAATGAAGCCAAATTGCAGTTCAGTATATAAATATAAAACAATCAAATGGGTTAGATTTTGAATAGTGAACATTCTAACAATGTCTAACAATTGGAGGAGTATAAATTTAGCAGAGTATAAAGTTTACATGGCTTTACAGTAGCTGTAAAAATAGATCAATTTAATCTCTTTATAGCTTGATGCATTATTTAATTTTAAAAGCAGAAACCACAACTGATGCACTCAGTATTTGGGGTAGAGTAAATCTTACTTGTTCTTACAGATTCACAAAATACTTGGCAGCACTGTGTAGGGTGAGAAATGTAGCGGGGAGACGTTGGAGTCTACAAGACGGCTTCTCACAAATTGTAATCCTGTAAAATGGTTTTAAATTCACTCTGCAGGGGTTGTGTTTGCCCTCATTATCATTCTGTCACTACCACACTTCTCTCTCGTCTTAGCTTTCCATTTTTCCTCATAATGTCCCCAATGGTGCCCAGCGTCTCTCATCCTTTTTACTATATGAACTAGCATTGTGAGCCATATGACTTCCCTCATCGCAGCAGTCAGCAGTAAGGAAATGTGTTTATGTAAGACTTTCAGTTACGTAAGACCTCTCCACTAAGGCCCATCAGTGAATAGGCTCACAACTCATAAAGGTCAGAGTGACTTGATCACATTCCTCTTCATTGAACTTGGTGCTAGACTTGCATTACTACACAAGGTTTGTAATTCACAGTAGCACAAACCACTACAAAGGATAGTAGTAATAGTAGTTTAATAGTAGATGTGGGAGGGCAACCCAAAGGTTACAGGTTCAAATCCTGGCAGCAGTGACTCATGAACTATCACCATTTAGCAAGCCACTTACGTTAGGTTGATTCCGGAGGACTGTCTGTTGTGTAAGTGTCTTCTAAATGGAAATCCTACTATCTGGAAGGTCCTCAAAATGGTGTTTACAGATTTGCACTGCAGTTTTGCACTGGCGTTATCTCCCTACATGGTACTTTATATGTCTATAACTGTAAATAGAATAATAGCCCCCAGTTTCCCCTCATTGGGAGCCATTTTACCACAATGATGAAGATCTTGAGGGAAATACAGAGCAGGTTAAACACTGACAGTTACCTTTACACATCAAAGACTGCACTGAAGCCATGTTATAGCGGTGTTTACAAAACCAGTGCATAAAACAGTAAGTTTACCTCACAGGCATATCCTTTAAAACTGAAAGTATACTCCCCTTGTCCACGTTTTGCTCCGGTTTGCGGACAGTCTGTGTGACATATTTTTTGTCATCAGCCCAGTTCGTTGATGTCTGTGCACACTGTCTGTGCAGCCTGATTTTTGTGTTCTCACAGACGTGAACAAACAACAGCAGATTTGCAAGTAATTTGAGTGCTCCAAAAACAAAGGCCCACTAGGGAGTGCATTTGTTTTGTACGATCATCCGCTCTCGATAGAGTATACTTTGAATTTTTGCACTGCAAAAATAATGTATTCTAATTTCCTGGAGAGAAGGCGTGTCCAAGATTCATCAGCTAGTCAGTGGCGTGCCTCAAGATTCAGTTATGGGTCCCTTCCTTTTTTCGATATACACAACCTCACTGGTCACAATCATAGATTCTCAGGTGACCAGTGAATTTTTATGATGCCCTTGTTCCAGTTTGAATGCAGTAATGAATGCAGTCCAACTAAAGGTTCAGTAGCCCTTAAACAACTTTATACTGATACTGTCCGTACACTGTAAAAAAGACCTGTTGGTTTAACTTAAAAAAAGTAAGTTACCTGGCTGCCTTAATTTTGAGTTCATTAAAAATTAAAAATTTGAGTTAATACAATGAAGGCGATTGGTTTAATCAACAGAAACTCAACATATTATGTTATCTGAACCACATTAAATATCTAAGTTGATCTGACAAAATAAAAAAATGTTGTGATAACAAATCATGAAAATAATTTTTTACTGTGTACAGATACTTATAGCCAAGCATTTCAGTTGCTTTCCAGTATCTGGCTCTCTCCTCCTTCACAGCAATCTGCAGAATTTTACCTCTGAGTTTTAACCCAGATCAGTACTTGCTTAACTGGGGATTTTAAGTTATCTTTCTGTGTTGAAAGGTCTGTCAAATCATCATATAAAATATAAGATTTTACCATCTGTTCCAACTTTTTTGTTTATCCTCTCATTCATCATCTTTTCCTGTTCTCATTACTTCCTCCTCTCCTTCGTCTCCATGGTGAAGTCCTGGCTGCCGGCGGGTGTTGACTGGCAGGTTGATTGCTGGCTAACATGCTTCCATTCTTCAGCATGTCTTTATGAGAGCCGGAGATAATCCTGCTATACTGTGTCACACAGGGCGAGCGATATGCTGTTTCACGTTCAAATGTGCTTTGAAGGGCAATTAACAATTCACCTCTAGAAATTGCATCACGGTTTTGCGATTTGTTTCATTAGGTGTTTTTTTGATGTGTAGGTGATTAGGTATCTAGGTGTTTATTGGCTTCTGACTGAACATCTGATCACTTGTAACATGAAATGTTATTTAAAGAAGGTTGTGCATTGATTTCCCTGGGTGGTTGATGAAATTAAGCATGTTCGGTTAAATATGCATTGAGGACATTCACACATTATGTTTTTTGTCTTTTTGTGTCTGTTTTATATTCCCTGCTTTGTTTTCTTTCCATATGTATGTTCCATTTAAATAATTTTCTCTTTCCAATTCACTCACATTATTTTCTCTTCAAACCAGCCACTTTAGTATCTAAACCCTCATTTAACTCGGAGCTATATTTATTTCCCCAGACACTGCTAATCCTGGGCGTAAATTGCTTTTGAATTTTTTTTCTTTTATCAGTGTCTTGAACGAGCTGTGAAAGGGCAGAAGCCCTCATCAGAATTCAGCCAGAGACACCCATCAAACTAACCACAGCTCAGCCAATCAGGTGCAAGGAGGGGCGGAGCTTGTACCGTCACTATGCACATTTTCTTAGGTTTTGTTTTTTAAAAATCCAAGGATCTCACAGCTATTTCGATTATTTTCAAAGCAGATAGCACCTCGGGTAGCAGAGTTAGGTGCGTTCAGTCGGTTCCTTCTTCTGGGTCTCCTCTCCACATCATGAGAAGCTCTGCCTGGTAGTTCCTAAAGAGATGAGCCACTGATGGGAGAGAAGACCTGCTCTTGCCCACTGTTGAATAATTTAAGACGGAGTTTCCTGGAGCTGAGTGAAGTAAGTGCGAGTCTGAGGAGCTGCGAAAACGGAGCAGGAGGAGTGAGTGGGAGAAAGACATCTAAATAAATGAGAGAAGAAGATCCTAAGAGTCCGTTATGCCTGTGTAGGAGAGACAGAGAGAGCTCTTTTTTCTCTCTTTGCCTAAAAGGAGAAAGACAGAGAGAGGTGTGGTTAAAGAAAGAGAGAGAGAGAGAGAGTGAGTGTTTTTTTCTTCTCACAGGAAGGAGGTGTGACTGCACTGACGGGGACTGCTCTCAGTGTGTCAGTGGAACTGAACGAGAGAGGATTATTCTACTGCATTGCCGAAAGCCTAAGCTGACAGAGGAAGCTAGAGAATAGAGCAGCTCAAGCGCACACATTTATTCCTGTCTGACACACAAAACATCAGCCTGCATGGCATAACCTCTAGTTGACTGAGAGAAACGGAGGGAACAGTTGGTAGTGTGACTCAGAAAGGGCAAAATAGGGCTGTTTCCACCCTCAGCATCACCATGTCCTCCAATGAGCTGAGTGCTCCGGAATTGGACCCCTGCATTCGTACCTTTAAGGAGCACATGCATTTGGAGCTGGAGCCTCCGAGACTGGGTACCGGCAACAAGCGCATCACCTCCCCCAAAATATCTCCCCGCAGCTCCCCGCGCCTCTTCCGCAAGCTCATGGTCAACAAGGGCGGCCGCCACAGGCGCCGATTTACCGTCGCACACACCTGGTAAGGATGTCTGGGGTTTGAAGTTTAAAGAGTGACAGGTCGTGAGAGGAAGTGCAAATGGGAGGGTTTAAGTATTACGTTGTTTTGAGGGTTTTTTTATGAATGACAGTGAATTAGTTTGGGTAAATGTTATTATGGGTCAGCAGGGTGTGATGTCACTGCAGGTGTGATATTGTAGTGCTATGATCAAAAATAGATCTTAATGACAAAAGAAACTAGTGAATGACGTCTGATGTGTCGACCGCAAACCACGGAAGCTGTCAATGTGACATGGCATATTGTGATGCTCTCTTTGGTCTCTCTAAGTGGAACCGTCGCAGTCTCCTTTCAGGAATGAGTTAAGACTGTTAACCCTTTCTCTGCAAACTACCATATAGATTTTGAGGCAATGTATGCTGAAATTTTTTTTTGGCTTATTTCACTGTTGGCAATGACAACATCATAGCTTAAACATAGTCAAACCCAAAGTATTTAAAATAATGTGCGTTTGTTAGTCGAATAATTATATAATGTAGATATATTTATATTTAAATAATATTTACTATATATTTTCCATAATTTTGTTTTTCTGTCTAAACAGATATGTGACACTGGACCACAAACCAGTCATAAGTCGCAGGGGTATATTTGTAGCAATAGCCAACAATACATTGTATGGGTCAAAATTATCGATTTTTCCTTTATGCCAAAAATCATTAGGATATTAAGTAAAGATCATCATGTTCCATGAAGATATTTTGTAAATTTCCTACTGTAGATATTTCAAAAAATTATTTTTGTTAGTGGATATGCATAGCTAAGGACTTCATTTGGACAACTTTAAAGGCGATTTTCTCAATATTTTAATTTTTTTGTACCCTTAGATTCCAGATATTCAAATATTTGTATCTCGGCCAAATATTGTCCTATCCTAACAAACCATACATCAATGGAAAGCTTATTTATTCAATCTTAATTTTATGGTTTTGTGGTCCAGGGTCACATATACTTATAATACATAAATATGTACAGACAATGTATAATGTTTATATATGTGTAATGTTAAATAATTTTTTCATATTTAGCGTTAAACTAGATGTTTTGAAATTGATGTATGTGTTTATGCATGTATATTTGTATATTACACATCTAGTTCAACACAAAAAAAACTATAAAAAAAGTTTAATAACAATTTAATAACTGGAATGTTTTTTTTTTTTTTGCTACAGTAGACTAAGCAATTGATGGTGATGCAAAATAAACTATCCTCAATGTTAATTATTTGATACATTAATTTAGAAAATGCGTTGCTATTATCGTCATTTCCCATAAAAGTGTTGCCGCTCAAAGCATTAGTTTTAAAAGAAGGTTTTGCGTCACTCAAAATAGTAGCATAGCAAGAGTCATATCCACTCTTATCGCTTACTGTAACAAAATGAAAGCTTTGTGCCGTGAGATGCTTCCTGTCTATTGAAGAGATTGGATCAGTGCTAGGAGGATGTGGGCAGGATATGATGTGACACGGAAGGTTTTTATCCTTTAGTAAATAGAACATTTATCATCCTGTCTAGACTCTTGCCACGGCTATGTTATACAACAATGGAATAGTGAGGGACTTTTTATGAGAGATCTTATTGGACTCAAAGAAAAATAGAGACCGTATGAAAGAATATTTGAGTTTTATGTTCTAGAATGCAAGGTAATCGATTTTGTTTGCGAGTTATGCATTAAACTCGAGATGTATGTGGATTGGGCCACTTGTTTTATTGTCTAGAATTTAAAGCCGTAGATGTGTTGTTCTTGGAATAGAGCCTTGGATATTTGCTACACATGTGCCTCTGTGGTAACTGTTTCACATCCATTCTGTGTCTAAAAGGTGTCCCTTCTTCTGCTTAGTTAGCTAGGCAGTGTGTATTTAATGTTTAATGTGTCAGGGACAATACACACTGTGACTGGATTACACCATGAAACATGCCACACAGCCACCAGCACCTATGCATTACTCATCCAGACAGCCATTAGACACAGACAGAAGAGTGTTTAATAGGGGGAGTTTAATGGTGCAGACTGCAATAACTGCAGTTATTTGTACGATTATAGTGGCTGAGACTTTTAGCACCAATCTGCTGCCACGTTGTCAATGGAAGCGCATGCTTTTGACTTCAACCATTCATAAATTGATCCACAAATGGAACCAGAGCAATCAGAAATGTCATATCTTGTCTCTAAAGGAATGCTACAGCTTTGAGTTATGGTTGTCATCCTTTCTACGTGTCCTAATCTGAGAGATTCAAACCTGTGTATAGAGTAGTGGTTAACATGACCGTTTAAATGCAACCTAAACGCCCTCAGATGATCAGATCTAAACTTTTCCAACTCATCGAACGTCTTATCACAGTTGTGCATTGTGTAACTGGTGGTTTCATATTTTGTGCAACGGAGCGTCCATGTTCTCGTGAGCGGAGGCTTGTGTCTTAGTTCTGTTTTTGGTTTGGTCCTTGCCGTGTTAGGTAACGCACATCGGGAATGGAGGGAGGGGGCAGGATTGTCTTGAGGAAGTGAGGTGGTGCATGAACATGGAATCGAGGTGGAGAAAAGACAAGTGCAGTGGTGCGGAAAATGCTGAAGAGAGCCTCATCCCTTCATGATAAATGAAGTTCAAGGAAAAACAGAAGGATAATCTCAGATTAACCTTAGGTATGCTTTAAAAGAGGTTTTTCGTTCATATTAGCCTCTCTATGTATTTGAAAAATGACAGGAATTATTGGGAGGAGACAGGGGCAATGGGGTCAGGACATATTACAGGTCAGACTCAAACCCACTCAATGTCTGTAGTGTGTGTCACAACTGCTGTGCAATGTCTCTGAAACAAAATGGCTTTTTTAAATGTTTTGACCTTGAATTAAGAAATATAATGCCATATCCTTGGTGTGAACGCTTTTAATCTTTTCTGTCTTAATCAGCTGCAACAAGTGACATGACAGTTTGATGATCAATTTATTTTTGTTTTTGATCTGCTGGGTTGCTCCACCCACAGTTAAATCTCATTGGTCCAAAAATCTGCTCCACATTCCTGTATATTAAACATCATGTTTTGATTGGTTATTGTCAGGGTTGTGAGGCATCAAGATTTGAATTTATTCAATTACTGCATCTGTAAATTAAAATTCATTGAAATTCAAAGAAAATCTTATACACTACTGCTAAAAAGTTTAGGTTTGGTAAGATAATGTTTATTGGTTTTGAAGGAAGTCTGTAATGCTCACCAAAGCATTTTTTTTTTTTTAAATAAATCAATACAGAAAAAAAAATACAGTAAAAACTGAACTGTAATATTGTGAAATATTATTACAATTTTAAAAAATACTGTTTTCTATTTTAATATATTTGAAAATGTAATTTATTCCTGTGATGGCAAAGCTAAAATTTCAGCAGTGCTCCAGACTTCAGTGTCACATGATCCTTCAGAAATCATTCTAATATACTGATTTGGTGCTCAAGAAACATTTCTTATTATTATCACAATATATTTGAGGAAATCAAAGATATTTTTTTCTTTACTGTCACTTTTGGTCAGTTTAATGAGTCCTTGCTGAATAAAAGTACACTGTAAAAATTATTCTCACGATTTTTTTATATATTTTTTTTTCAATATTTTTTCTTTTGTCAAATCAACTTAATCAATGTGGTTCAGATAACATAATATTTTGAGTTTCTGTTGATTAAACCAATCGCCTTCATTGTATTAACTCAAATTTTTAATTTCAGTGAACTGGCAACCAGGTAACTTACTTTTTTTAAGTTAAACCAACAATTCTTTTTTACAGTGTATTAATTTAAGTTAAATTAATTCAAGTTGTTGCACGATAAGGCCACAGTGAACGAACATTCTTAATTCAGAGAGGGTTAGACAATTTTCTTCAGGTTTTAAATTTGAATCTGAAGGTTATCAAATGCACATTTCAGAATGGAAAACCATGCAAGGCAGATGTTACTAAATATATAACGATAACATTCCCTCATCTGTATCTAAAAAGAGAAAAATCAACATCCTCCACTTTTTCACACTAATCTGCTTTCTTCTTCATCTAATGAGATATTCTTTCATTCTGCCTCCCCAGGGCTTAATATTTGGATCTGTTCCCTCTCTCTGTGGGAGACTTTATACTGCATTAGCATACATAAACATCCGAAGCATCCTAAAAAAGTTTGGTACGCTCTATTAAAAGTTAAGCAAACAACTCCTTTCCGTTTCTCAGTTCTGTTACTGTGAGTGTGAAGGACCCTTATTCAAATAGAATGTTTGGCAAAGGCAAATGTCTCTGCATCACTTCAAATTTGGGTCAGCGTTTGCGCAAGGAAATCTGATTATAAACCTACGGTTGTACTTAAAGATACTTTATTGCTTACTCTGTGTTGTGTAGTGTGTATATGCTCCTCTGCTTTGGATTCATCAGACCACTGGACTGGAATGGTTGATATTCAGAAGAGTGAGAGAAGAAGAGAGATTCGTGCATGCACAAAAGTACACTCACACACGTGCGGATCCTCATACATATTTGCTTTCTTTAATGTGACAGGCCTGAATCAGATGCCATGGGGTCATATCTCAGCTCTTGTCACATATCAAGAGTTTGAGCCCTTTTTGTAAATTCAGATTTTGTGTTAAGCCAAGCACAATGTGAGCAATATTCAGATTTTAGCTCATTTTGGTGGACCTTGTACAGTCTTTTTGTAGTAGTCTTTTTGTCTCATTATTTTTAACTGTTAAATGAATTCTATT
Source organism: Hypophthalmichthys nobilis (assembly GCA_037950665.1). Classification (NCBI taxonomy): domain Eukaryota; kingdom Metazoa; phylum Chordata; class Actinopteri; order Cypriniformes; family Xenocyprididae; genus Hypophthalmichthys; species Hypophthalmichthys nobilis. The sequence goes on from CM075471.1 coordinate 14,929,336, forward strand.
AGCAATTTGTACTGTTATGCAGTGCCATTTGAATTCCATAACTTGTATGAAATTAATATGCTTATGTTGTAATTTTAAGGATGTTCAGAATTATGCAAACTGCAAAGAAAATACTGCTGTTTTCACTTTCACTAATGCTAATTGATTTTCCAGTGATGTCACCTCCTGGAGTATGATGTCATTAAGCAATAGAGGGTGACCAATATATCATTTTTACCAATTAACTGACATCATTGGTTGCTTTAAAGAACTAGAGTTATTGGTAAAAATCAACAACAAAAATTTCCAGTTGCAAGTCTTTGGTTCTACTGTCTTAAAAAATACACTTTATGAAGTTGTTATGCACAAATGAAACACGGTATAATGTTCATATGAAGTTATAGAAAGCCATTTGAAATTTAAAATGACATTGAATTCATTTTATGTGTCTGTTTTTCTCTCTCTCCATTTCTGATGTATTATTTATATATTTTTTATGATAATAAATATAATAAAAGCATCAGTGTGTCAGTAGTGATGAAGCTTGGCCATTTTTGTGTATTTTAATTTATTATAATAATTACTGTACAAAATATTTGCATGGTTAAGTCATTGTTGTTAATTTTCTAATAAAGATCAGCACTATTTTATATGATATTAAGTTTTATATTAAGTGTTCACATTATGGACTTTAAAAACTATTGGCGATTAGTTGGTATTTGGCCATATTTTCCAATTTTAGTTATTGGTATCGGCAAAATCCACTTACGGTCGACCTCTATTAAGCAACTGGTATTTGTCAGTTTAGGGAATATTTCAAAAGTCATAAGCCAGATTGGACTCATTTCACTTCCAGCATGCAAATCACATTTAATATTGATTCATTATTTGTCATCTGTGATTTATTGTTTATTAAAAACAGAAGGGCTAGAGTGTAATATCATATCCTGTTGTCCAATAGTGTCTTAATTAACTACGAGCTTTACAAGTGCATAGCACTTTATTTTAAATTATTTTAAATTCACCCATATTGTGATATTCTGATTAAGAAATGCCATCTAATAAGATTCCATCTTTTCAAAATTCTTTCTATTTTGCAAGTTTAATACTTTATACAATATATTAGGCATAGGTTACATGAACATGTAGAGATACGATACAAAGCATGCCGACTGATTGCTATAAGCACAAAAGGGAGGAGGGTTTATCAAGGTGCTGAGTAACAGGATAAACAGAAGTAACATACAGTCACACTCTCATTAGACACAAACAAGGTCAAATGCCAAATGCTTTTTTAACCAAACCGACAGTTTACCAGTTGCATGAGGTCTCTTCAGGTTAGGTGCAATTACGAGCGCAAGTGACAGACATGTGGTTTCAGCATCTCTTCCTCAGAAATGATAGAACTTGCAAGATTTGGGTTAAGAGATCAAGATAATTTGCTGGTAAACAAATTTACTAGCAGCTTTACCAGAGCTGATCCATTGATGCACACGCATTTAGACTGAACTAGTAATTTCTGTCTCCACACACTTTACTGCTATCAATAATGCTGATCCAGACACACACACAGTTCTTTTGTTAGTCTGTCAGTACATTTAAAGGAGCCAATTAATAGAGCCAATTATTATCTACAATAGTGTCCCAAAGTTTGATAACACTAGTGAAAATGCTTCTGTTTTGCATTGTTTTTCATTACAAATCATTATATAAGTATAATCATTTAAGTGAAATTCTTTTAGCTCTTTTTACATTGTAATTGCGACTTTTGAACCCCACTTCTGGGGTATGCCTTTTCTGAGACTACAGTGTTGTGCCAGCATTGTAAGAATAACTAGGTGACCTTTTGACTTGCCGGTTGTTGTTAATGCACCTCGTTCTCCAGCTCTCAGACATTTTCAGGCTGGTAGAGTCACTTTTTGTCTGCGAGTTAATCAGTCTCCAGGGCTGAAGTATCTGGAACACAGTGGGTCTTCTGGAAGCAGATTCACTCAGCTGGATTTATGGCTGCAGTCTTATCTACTTTATAATTATTACACTATATTTTTCACAAGAAAGCTGGTCAATGCCCACATACACAATACAGCAAACACTCAGAGGACTACAGTTGTAGTTTAGGGTTTGAGAAGCTAAGTTTCACAGTTGATGCCATTAAGCAGACCACATCCTTAAAAAACAGATGTGAATTGACCTGCAAAAATACTCTCTTTCACTTCCCTCTTTACAACGTGCAGTCAAATAGGGTTGCAAATGTGTGGAGAGTTGAAGCATTTAAGGGTTGTTACGATTCCAAAATTAAGTAGTTTGATAGTACCCAATACCAATTCCAGTATGAATTATCACATGCAGTAAAAGTCCAATGGTTTGAAGGTCCAAATTGCATTTTCAGTGCAGCTTCAAAGGGCTCTACGCAATCCCAGCCGAGGAATAAGAGTCTTATCTAGCGGAAAAATCTGTAATTTTCTAAAAAAAAATTCAAAATGTATATACTTTTTAACCACAAATGCTCGTCTTGCACTAGCTCTGCGATGCGCCACGCATTACACAAAACTTACACCAGTTTCACACAGCAAGCATCAGCCTAGTGTTAGCAGCGAGTGAGCGTGAACTGCAGCTGCAGAGACGTGAGCGTATTCACACTGGAAGCGTTTGTACAGCATCACAGCACCTGCTCCAAGCTACATATAAAGTGAGCATTTCTTAACTATAAATTTGTTTTTATAAGTTGGCCATTTTTAAACTTGATAGTCTTGAAAGTTTCTTAACATGGGGAGGTGTACAACACTTGCATATAAACGTAAAATAAATAAATAGAAATGAATAAATAAAAGCCTTGTGTTATCCATTGCTGCACACGAATGAGGTAAGCTTTGTGTGTTACATCATCTGCCGCGTGCACGTTTACAAGACAGCAAACTCGGTGAAGAATGCCAGCAAACTCGGATTTGATTTGGGTAGTGCAAGAGATAGCTGTCTGTGTAATAACTAAAAGAATGTTTAAATTAAACTAGCCAGAAAATATTATATAAAGTTTTTTTTTTTAATACACCATACTTTAACCCAAACTGAATAATTAAAAACAAGTTTAAATGAGTAAATCTTCTATAAATATTTTTTAATCTTAATTTTCTTTTTTGACATACTCCAGTTCTTGTTAAAACACACTAGATATGCTTATTCTATGCATTTTTACAATTTATTGTGTGAAATCATATTTATTTTGTCCATCATAGGTGTACTTTCATTTTAATTGTGCGTTAGCAGCGCAGCAAAAATAGACCCAGCGCCGAAATGATCGCGGCACTGCTGCTTCTGCTCTGCTCCTGCGACGCGCTGCCGCGCAGCCTCTGCATGCGGTGTGAATGCTCTAATCTGTTAACATGGGCACTGAAAAAAATACTCGCTGCTTACGCTCTGCTGAAACCGGCCTTAGTCTTTGCACGTTCGCTTTGTAAACACTTGCTCGGTACTTCCGCCTACGTCATGCGTGACCCAACGTGATTACTTAATGCGTGGCGCATCGCAGAGCTAGTGCAAGATGAGCATTTGTGGTTAAAAAGTATATAAATTTTAATTTTTTTTTTTAGAAAATTACCGATTTTTTTTTGCTAGATAAGACCCTTTTTCTTTGCCTGGTATCACGTAGAAGCTGCATTGAAACTGCAATTTGGACCTTCAACCCATTGGTAGCCGTTGAAGTCCACTATATGGAGAAAAATCCTTTGATGTTTTCCTCAAACCTTAATTTCTTTTCGACTGAAGAAAGAAAGACATAAACATCTTGGATGACATGGGCTTGAGTAAATTATCAGGAAATTTGAATTCTGAAGTGAACTAATCCTTTAATATCGTGAGATCTTCTTGGCACAACAGACCTTCTTTTGACATTCTTAGTGCAAGAAACATTTTTGATTTTTGTAGTAATTATTTAAAATGTAAAACTGAAGAATTTAATGTACAATAACAGAATTTTACAATTATGTGTCATTGTTACTTTTTCCAATGCATGCAGGCTTTAAAACTGCATTGAAAGTTCATGATTATCAGACTGCTCAAATGATCTGCTCAAATGAGTGATTACTGTTTACTGACACCCATTGCCAGCCTCCATCCCTCCACCCTTTTATTTTGCTGTCTACTAGATCTTTAATCAATCAACATTTCTCAGACTGAAAGTAAACACTTGTGACATTCGTTTTTTGTCCCAAAGCTATGATTAGGATATCAAAGTGGGCTCAGTGAGCTGGACAAGAAGAGGCTGTGAAATATAGAGCATTGCAGGAAGAGCTAATTTAAAGGCTGACGTTAATAATGCTGATGTCATGCATGCCCTGGAATGATAATCTTTCAGTGGCCACATGGATTGTATGAGATTAAAGCAGATATAATATTTTGATGCTAGGATTATGGTGTCCATTATGTTGCAAACTCATTTTTTTCTTTATTATTATCATCATTTCTTTTTTTCTTGTACAGTAACTGCCATAGTTTTTCCTGTTTAAAAAAATATTTTTAAAAGTTTGGAATAATTAAGGTTTTTTGAAAGAATAATCTTACGCTCACCAAAGCTGCATGTATTTGATCAATTTTTATTTTATTTGAACATTGGTTTTATTTCTGAAAGATCTGGAGACTGGAGTAATGGCTGCTGAAAATCCAGCTTTGCCATCAAAGAAATAAATGACATTTTTTACTGTATTTTTGATCAAATAAATATAGCCTTGGTGAGCATAACAGACTTGAGAATTGTAATTATTCCAAACTTTTGATCCTTAGTGTATATATTAATTTCACCCCAAGCTCATTGGGAAAACATACCTGTGGCAACATTTCTGCAAATTGATATGTTGCATTATGCACGTTTCCAACACTTTCAAATTAAATTGTCAAATGATTGATGCTAAAAGTGTGCCTCTAGTGTTCATTTCAGCTGGAAACTGCAGTGATTTGTATACATTAATAGGTATTTTTACGTTTTGCAAAAATGTAGGTCGAGGCACGTTTTTTCAATGAGACTGTGTTGAATAATTTGGTCCTAAAACATGATGAGCATGCACAAGAAAGACTGATCTCAAGGCTCAAGTATGAATGTGGTTGTCTCTGAAAAAGACAGCTTATTATTGACTCTCCTGACTTCCTTTACCATGACAGCAACCCCATGGAGAGTTGCCCTCACACTATATTGTGGGACCATTGCAGCTTCTGCCATTGCAGTGGTTTTGTCATGAATAAACCAAAAGCCAAATGCACTCTCTGCTCTTAGCGTTTCTGTTGTTTGAGTGTGTTTTCTGTTGAAATGCTTTAACGGACTTGCGCTACATGTGTGTTTGTGTACCGGTGGGACACATTAACTAATGGTCTGCCCTAATTTAAAGCATACTTGAGACGCTGGCTCTGTTTACTCTTTCTATTTTGAAGTTTAAGCAAGCACTTCTCTCTCTTACTCCATCCATCAAGGTCTCCCAAGCTAGCCATTAATGTGTGACATTTATTGTTATTACACACTTTTATTTTTATCTTCTCCATGTAGAGCTGTGTGCATTTAGGATGAATAGGAATTTTAATGACTAGCTTTCTTCAGGTACTGTACACTAATGTTCTTTTGGGGTCAGTAAGGTTTATTTTTATTTTTGTTCAGCAAGGATGCATTACATTGATCAAAGGTGACAGTAAAGACTTTTCCGCTGTGCCATAACAGGAATAAAATTACATTTAAAAAAAAAAACCTTAACTTTTAAAGTTTATCATAGACCTCCTTGGTTTTCTAATTAAAAAAGGACTTGCAAAGAGACTGTGTGTTGCATTTTATCTGTTCTTGCATTTCCAGAATGGCAGGTGGACTTTGAGTCATTGCATGTCATCTGTAACACCAGACCAGTTTGTCATCCTCTCCAGATTGCCCAACTGAATTCCAAGAGATTTATTAGGGGCTTTATCTGGTGTTTGATTCAAAAGCGGTCTCTAAATATGAGCATGTATCCTTTTATTGAATATATGTTTAGTTCTCTTTTAATCACTACAGAGTGATAGTACACGGTCCGGTGCAGTTTTCCAGTGCCTCATTAGTGCCTGTGAGATCCAATTTTGCTTCTTAAGAAAGTCCACCCACTCCCTCAAGAAACTCTTAGTGCTTATTAACGGCCTATTCATTATGGAGTATCTACTGAACATATACACACCACAGGTGACCACTCTCCTACACACTGTACTCCCAAATCACAACTATAATTAGAGCAAGGAGCTGAATTTGGTTTTGTATTTTAACTCGCTTTCATTCTCTGTGCCCAGCACAGCGTAGACGTGGAACGTCTTGTGGGAATACATTTTTTTCTTTGTGAAACTGAAAGTTTAGATTTGTGCAGTAAACTCCATCAGATACTTGTTTAGAGCAAAAGAGAACACTAGAAGAACTGTTGCGGCTGAAACGTTTTCTTAAGTGTTGCTGGAGTTACGAGGTTTAGTCGCAAACTTTTAGTACAAAGTTCTATTCAAGCTCTTGTATAAAGTATAGGGGAAAAAAAAAAGTAAAAAAAAAAAGAGTTATTAACTGGTATTTTTTCTAATCAAACTGTTTTCGTAACTGTAATTTTACAGAAGGAACACATGAACAGTTTCTGCTTGGAGTGAACCAACTGATTTTTCTTCTTCTCGTTTTTAAGCCCTGTTTAAGAGGATGTGACAACTATAGTTAGGATTCTCTAGTGTTCTGTTATTTTCTCATAAAGAGCAAATTTACACTTTTTCTACAGGTTTCTCAGCTTGAAAAATGTATTATATTCATCAGGCAGAGAGGCTTGGATTTATTTTTTTGGGGATTTTTTTTTTTTTTTAATATTTATCTTTTCTGAATATGGCACTATAATAACCCTAATTTACATAGAAAGAAGGCATATTTACTCTGTAAAGTACAATGACCTAATTAAATAGCACTGAGCTAGACTGGCACAGATAGAACCTGGTTAAACCAGTTTGTCGGTAGCTGGTCTGCCCAGGTTTTTGTGCTAAAAGCACTATTTGGTGAATCTTTTTTTCCCCCCAGTGGTAATCACAATAAAGCCTTTCCATACCGCAATAACAAGTACAAGAAAGCTATCACATACATATAAATGTGTGTGTTCCATGTTTGTGTTAGCATCTACTCAGCGAAATCTATTTATTGCTCTCAAACCTTTGTTCTTGATCCATGAATGTGTATTTACATTTCAATATCTGTGAACAATGTGCAGAGTTGAGGCATTTCATGCACCTACATCTATAAGTAGAGGCAGCTATACAGTTGACATTTATCTCTGAGTGTGGATTAGTCTTATTATAAGTTGTATCCAAGTGATTTTTTTTTTTGTAGATCAGCTGGATAATTTCTTCAGAGTATATAAGACCTAATTCCTAGAAATTGGAAGGAAACTAATGTAAGTCCCAGATTCAGTTGCTGTAGCTGAAGCATTGGAATGCACAGTGTGTAGTATGGCAACCTTTTCCTATCTGGCAACACGCACATCATTTGAAGGTCATCGTTTCACATTTCTCTAGTGGAATGCTGTGATACCAAAAAGGTAGTCCGTTCTCACTTGTGTACAGTGCAAGTTGGGGTAATGGTATTTTCATTTCTGAGAAAAATGTTAAATAGAATGAGATTTGCATTCTTTGATGGAAATTCCAGTGCTTGTAAGAATACAAATTATTATTATTATTATTATTATTAAGCTTGAAATGCTGAATGACACTCATGACAATCAGCACGCACCTTGGTTTTTATCAGCGGTGTAGGAAAATCAACAAATTATATGTAAAGTAAATGCAGCTATAAATGGTTAAATCTATGCTAGAAAGGGAAGACCAATCAATGTTTATATTTATAGACCTTTAAATTACTGGAAATGAATAATGCAAAGCCTTAGGTGTCTGTGTGTGTTAATTTTCAATAAGGCCGCGTGTCCACCAAAGCATTGTTAGCAAGCTGAAAACGCTACTCTGCGAAATTTTTCTTTTCTTCCAGTTGAGACGCTTTGCTTGCTATGATATGGAATATCCGCGGAAGTGTTACTCGTATCTCAACAAACAGATAGTTTGTTTCTGTACTATTTCTATATAAAAAATGTTGCTCTGGGTCTTGTTTTAAATGTTTTTGTTCTGTTATTATGTTTGTTGTTGTACAAGCAGAATGTGGCGGTTGGTCGGTGTTGTATTTGTCCTGCCCATCCTCCACTGTGATTGGACGGCTGGCTAAAAAGTGACAGTGATGAACACAGCATTTTACTCAAAGTTGAACATTCTTACGCTCCTGGCGTTTAATAGACGTGGTGCTTCCATTGAAAACAATTGAAAAATTACGCTAGCTGCTGGAAAAAAACGCTTTGGTGGACACACGGCCTAATTCAACATTCTGGAGTAATTTTTTTTTTTATATATATCAGTTAACACGTCTCAGTACATTCCTTCCTTACAAATTTGAAAGCATTTGTCATATTTATACTGCTTGGCAAATGTGTTTGTTTATTTCCGTTTCTTTTGCTGTAAGGCTTTGAAATATTTTGGAATTGTTATGTGTAACTGTAAAGAACTGAAACTACTCTACAGCATGCATTTGATGAGCACATTCTATTCTGTTCTATTTTTGTCCTCCATTTAATGTAATATTGATAACGTATTGTTTACAATATTAATATTAACAGTATCTACAATATTAAGTAATAGTAGAAAGAAGAGAACATTGTGTTTTCATCTCTAATTAGATGACACAGTGGACTAGCTTTTCATGTTGAATATATGCCATATATCAGAATAAACAAACACACACGCATATTAGAGTATGAGTCATAGAGTTGAAGGAAAGAAGCACATTTCAGGAATGTGTTTACATGCTTCCTCAAGCGGCTGATCAGCTGTGTCCAGCATCTAATTTAATGAGCGAATATGAGAATCCCTCAAAGAGGTTAATGTAAGGACAAGAGCAGCGTGAAACTCTCTTTATGATAAGCATTTATTACTGCTCTACTATAAGCCCTGCTCCACAGCAAGAGAGAGACAGAGTTATATAGACAGAGATTTCTACCTTATAACTACAATATATAATATATTTAAAACAAATAATAAAAATGTATAGTTATAATATGGTTATTATAATTATAATATAACTAAAATATGACTATTATACTTTGCTTTAATTGTACATTTTAAGAGTTGTTTTAGAAATTTAGTTTTACTGTTCTAACCATTAAAATGAGGAGTCATCCAGATGGTAATACCATAGTACTTCAATATGTTATGTCACTACAATACTGCAATATGATTATGTATACAAAATCATGATGGTTCCATAGGAGTTTTTGGTGCTTTGTTGTAAACTTGTGTACTGTATATGTGTGTGTATGTGTGTTCTTGTATATATGGTAGTATTACAACATAAATATGGTTTATGAGGACACTTCCTGTGTCCTTGTAAACCAAATGGCTTAAAAAACGTACTTAACTGTGTTTTTTTTTATTCAAAAAATGCCAAAAGTTTTCTGTTTTCTGTGACAATACTTCATAATTTTGTTTTAATATGAGGAATATTCCACATTTGTACTGCCACATTGAGTTCTGAGGGAAAAAATAACTTCCTAGATAAATATCTGACAATTAAGGTAAAATAGTATCTCTGAGTTGAAATGTGTTTTTGTTTACTGGCCTGTACTTTCCAGGGGCCGTATTCATAAAACATTTTATCTTACCACTAAATCTCCTAAATGGCAGTAAAAGTTTTTAGTTAAGAGTTTTCTCTTAAAACCTATTCACAAAGCTGCTGAGACCAACTTTTACTAAGGAATAGAGAGAAATCTTAAGTTAAGAGTAAGGGCGGGGTTGACCTCGTTGCTATGGATGATGTCAACACGCTTACTAACTATGACCACAGTGATTGGCTGATGGGGAAGGAGTCTCTGTCAGCGATTTAATCATAGAAATATTGTAGAATGAGGTATCATGTTTCCATATTCAAATAAAGATTTTAAAATAAAAATGTTGCTATATTCAAATAAAGGTTGTAAAATGTAGGATGTCACTAATTAAACTAGTATATGTTCAGTTAATTGTTAGCTTCTTACATGCCTGCGTCTTGAGAGAATGAAGAATTCAGGCGACAAATGATGTTTTATAAACAAAGTTTGGGGAGGAGCACATTCAAACGGTCTATCTAATCAGCTCGAGAGGAGGTATATATACACAGACGAGAGCCGAATCACCTATAGTTACCTCGACAGTTTTCTGTATCCTTCCGCCACCCCGTTTCTCTCACTCTTGGCTGGGGATATGGGGAGAACTCTGGGTTTGGGCTAAATTCCAAGCTTGGAGCCCTTGATCCCCTTGGACAGCATGCCAAATACGCTTATTATTATTATTATTTACTCTATTCGATCATTTGTAAGTGTGAACTCTTGAAAACACCTGCCACAGGTATTTAAGATTTATTTTTGGTGTTTTATGGTAGATTAAAATCTATAAATCAAATTATATATTGCATTTTTTAAGTAAAGGTTTATTACCCAAGGCTCTATCACTATCACCTCAATGATGTTCAGTGTCTTTGGGCAGATTGCTGAGGTGGATTGGCAGCAACATCCATTAGGATTGTTTGTGATTTGGTCTTAGTGACATAGGAGTCCTCTTGACTACTCCTAACGTTTCACAGATTTCTGAGCTAGTTTTAGCGCTAAAATGCTTTGTGAAATACTCTTAGAGCAAAACTTTAGGAGTCCTAAAATTAGGACTGACACGCCCGTTATTTTTAAGAGTTTCTCCTAAATCGGCAAGTTAGGAGCTACTTTTAGCCTTAAGATGTTTTGTGAATACGGCCCCTGGGCTGTACAACTCACACACAAATAAATATAGACGCTCAGTATGGTTTTGGACAGGTCATCCTGACACTAGGGGAGGTTGATGGATTCATGCCCCACAAATTGAAGAGCCTGCCATCCTGGTAATTCTTGTAGAGTTATATACTCATTATGCTGTGTGCATGTAGGTGGATCATCAAGATAAATGAGGTGCTTCACTTATTTTTTGACAACAATAAGCAGTTATAGGTGTGCAGCAGAAACACAGACACACTAATTGTAAGGTGTAATGGGTGTGTGTTGCTGTGTTAGCAAGGTACAGTATCTGTATTGGGAGACTTCGTTTAGCTGGGATGATTTATTGGGCCTGTTACGTTTCAAATGAATGCAATTGAGAATCAGTCGATAGCAGCGGCTGCTGTGCCATGCAGTCACACTTTAACCTGTTACCCAGCATTCAGCTTAAATATGATTCAGCTCCTCTGGGAGAGCAGAAAGTGAGAACAATGAGGAGAGAAAGGCAGATACAGAAAATCGGAGAGAGAAAAAGAGCGGATAAAATAGATTTCAGATATACACTAAAAGGACCCTTGTTGGTTTCTGTTTAGTGTCTGTAAATCAAAAACAAGTTTCCTGTTTATTGCATCACATGGAATACAATAGATACAAAGGAACCAATAGCAATAGATGCTTTGTCCTCTTTTTGTAGCTCACAATACTGGCTAAATCAAACATTCAGGTGGAGCACCGCTGGATGCATGTTTTGTTGATGAGATGTGTTTGATCATGACTGCTGTTTTGGTGAAATCTCGGTTCCAATTGCCAGCACGTCTGGTAGATTAGGTCACATTAAAAGGTTTGTTATTGATTTGGGAAAAATGTAAAACTAAAACATGGACTTTATGGGAAACATTTAAATTAACTGGTTTTATGTCAAAGAGTTAGTTAAATAATAAATACTCAATTTGAGTAATTTTATACCTATTAAATTCAGGGTCATATCAGGTAGAAATAGCTTATTGTTTCAACCCATGAAAATGAAAAGTCTGTAGTCATTCACTTACTATCATGTTATTTCAAACATGTATGACCATTTACCTTCATTATATGGACAATCTTTCTTTAGAATATCTTTTGTGTGTGTGTTTCACAGAAGAAAGAATGTTGGACAAGTTTGGAATGACATAAGGGTAATTAAATCATGACAGAATTTTCATTTTTAGTTTAACTATTCTTTTAAGGTAACAATTGCACGTGTTTTTTTTTTCACCATGTACAGCAGATGCCTGTAACGTTAAGAACGGGTCTAATATAAAGTCTAATAAAAATATTTATTGCTTGTTTAATCCCTTTGCTTGCTTGCCAGAGAATGTTTCATGATGAAGTCATAAAAAGGCCTGTTTAAAACCTTACTTTTATAGTGAAAAAAACATGAAAGTTGACAAAACATGAAAGTTGACAGTTGAAAAACATGACACTAATGAACGTGGTCTTTTATAAAGAAGAATACATCTACCATTGGCTATGTAGGATTTTTATTTAGCAGCGTCTATTTGCACAAAGTGCAAATAGCAATAGATACTATTTACACTAAGTGCAAATAGCTATAGATGTATTTTCCTCATTTTTATTGAAAATAAATGCCTTTCCGATCTGATATGTGATGGGAAAAGGGAGAAGTGCGAGTTTGAATCCACCTTTTGGGTTGATCACATCGAAAGCTACTTCCACGCTCCATACTTCCTATGGCCTACACCACTGCAGACATTGAGTTATGCACGTCTTTTTAATCTTGTGTGGCCCAACCAGACATTGGTGCGTGGAGTTAGTGTAAATAGCCTTTGCCAACAAGTAGGGCTGAAACAAATGAAACAATAAAAAATTGTCGACAAATATTTTTGTTGTCGAATAGTCTTTTGATCTCATATGACCTATTTGAAGGGCAATAACGCAGTTTGACCAGTGGGGCGCTGTAGCGCAATACTGTAATGCAGCCCTCCCAGATCGAATTCGATAGAAGAAGACACGGTGCTTCGGAGTGCATAGTGCAAACAAAGTTGAACCCGTAAAATGTGGGAGTTTAACATAGCATAAAACATAACATTTAGCATAACTACAAAAAATGCTGTCATGCAGGGCCACCAACTCTCATTCAAACTCACTGTTCGCCACACGTCCATTTTCTCACGCAGTGAAAGATACATAGCAGAGCATAGAGGACACAGACAACGCGTCGACAGATAAGACAGATCAGGTTACTTTTGGTATAAAACAAAGTCTTAACTTTTAAATTCTGTCAATTTTACTACGGGATTCAAACAATACATGTGGTTTTGGCGCTCTTTAATGTGGAGTGACAGATCGCTGTAGCGCCTCAGGTCAAGCGGCACATGAACCTATTATCTCTACCTCTTTTCTGCTGTTACAGCACAAAATAAACATGAATGAACATTAAAAAGTATGTTGAAAGATACAGTACATTTTACGGAAATTAATCCAGCTCTAATGTAATCACTTAATCAGAGTTTCAACTGCAGAAAGACCACAATAAAACAGCTTGCAAACAAATATGTCACAAAATGTTACATTTACCTCAGGAAAGCCATTCAGTGACCATAAACTCGATAGTTAGTAAAAAGAAAAAAAAGAAGAAATCTAGAGAGGAGCATTTGCACAATATTACATATTCATATTTTTACTCTTATTAAAAAGTGATTACATTTCCCAGACTTAATAAAAACACAGTACGTCATTTTAGCAGTATTTTTAACAAATTAATTAAAAATACACTTTCAAAACCTGAAGTGATTTCCTTGTTTTAATTATTAGTTAAAGTATAACTCAGTATTTTAACTATCAAAATAATCATTTGTTGCAGCCCTACCAACAAGACAGGCTATTTACACTTAGTGTTTTTTTTATAGGGATTGAACACTCATTGATGAAAATGGTGAAAGCCTGTTTGGCTTTGCCCTAGAAGTTGTTGCTGGATAGTGGCAGTTTTTAGATTCAAGTTACGTCTTACGGTTGGACAGTCTGTCACATTGTCAGTTCATTCTCTGCATACAATTTGGTGGCGTTTCAGAAATAAAAGTTCTTTACCCACAAGATTTTTTTTTTGTATTTCAAACTTTTTTTACTCTAAGCATGTCAAAGAAATCAATATCCCTTGCAGTAAGACTTTATTGCAAGGGATATTGATGTATTGATTTGTTTTATAACAAACCATAACTAAGCAAACCATAATTTGTTGACAATTCCCAACCTCATTAAGATTTTCTTTGTTTTTACTAGATTTACGAAACAATGAAATGAATTGACAAATGCAGATTTCACTCATGTGTTTGAAAGGTTAGGTCAGGGTAATTTTTTTTGGTCACCAATATTTCTGGTCCATTTTCCCAGAAAGTGAGACTGTAAAGGTTATTCTGTTAACATTGAAGGAGTAAATTACAGATGGTCTAAAAGCTAATAGGCATAAACTAAAAGCTACAGTTTGATTAAATAGGTTAAACCTACTTTGCTTGACCTTCTAATGACCTTCAGAGTAGGGCTGGATGATTAATCGAAAAGTAATCGAAACCAAACTTATTGTCGAAATCGAAACGTACTGTCTCCACTCCAGCGTGTCTCCCTTGTCCTCCTGTGTTCTTGTCTGTGTGTGAGTTTACCGATCTACTTCAACCAGTCATCCAGCACCTCCACCTGCTTCCATTCACCATCCACGTATCTACAAAACAAAGGACAGTATCATCATTTCTATCAACACTCAGTAAAGACTCTATCTGCTATATACTCACCTGCTACACTCTGTATCTGCTGTTTGTCAAATAAATACCACCTACCTGCAAACCTGTTGTCTCCTACCCTTCTGTCCCTAACAACTATGAGGGCAAAAAAAAACAAACAAAATAATCGTTCATTAATTGTAATCGAGGTAAAATGTTCAATTAATCAAGGTTTTGGTTTTAGGCCATAATCATCCAGCCCTACTTCAGAGATTTTATCGGTTTTCCTGTTTGAGTAAAAACTGCTTCACCACAAAGCGTCCAAAAACATTGCAAAATACTGTGACTAATGTTTGAGCACAGACTAAAATTCCCCTACGCTCTATTAATACACCATTTGATTAAACAAATCAAATATTTAAAGAACCTTTGCTACTTTATTTCTGTTTGAGACCCATGACACAAAAATGCTTGTCATATCAAATATTCATTTTGAGAGACAAATCACTTTAAGATGAGCCTGTGTTTTTTTTTCTCTCTGTCACACAAACACACACACATTTATTCCCCTCACATATGCAGCATGTTGCCATGGGGACAGGCCCACCAGCTTGCCAAGGGTAGAAATTATAGCAGGTTGTGTATCTGGTTGACCACTGGCACCTCTCGTCTTTACCTTCATTTCTCCTCTCAGCACAGTAACTATACCCCATAAACCTGTTGTCATCGCAGCACCTCTGTAACAAAGGTTTTCCTGACTCAGGAATGTGAGCCAATTGGTCGATATCTCATTAGTGTAGGTTGTTCAGACTGAGACCCTTTTGTCATTGATTTTCATTCTGAATCTTTTGCACATGCTGTAACAAGTGCTCTTTTTTTGGTTTGATGATTTAAAATTTACTGTTTTTCTTTTCCCAGAAAATGGACTAAGGATATTGGTGACTCATACTGCACTATACAAATTTTTGTCCAATCTGATGCTCTCTAGAATGAGAATTCCCCTCCTCTTGCAACTGACCAGCAAGAAGTGGTTCATGGCTGAGACATAATTGAAGCCTATTATGAATTTAAAATAAATTAAATATACTTCATTGTCCCCAGAAAATTTATCTTGGTCTCATGTGCGGTGCTCATACATAAAACATTGTCATTCACCTTTAGTTTATAATATACATTAGCATGCAATATTTTAATATTTTTAATATTTTCAAAGTTTGTGTTTATTTGGTTAAAAAAGTAAAAACATTAACGTAGAACCATGAACAGCGAAAACTGAGGACTTAAATCCACTGAGGATGACAATCAGTGAAACAGGGAACAAGTGTTCAACTAATCAGAAACAAACGAATCCAGGGTGGAGATGGGAGGTCCAAGCAGATGACTGAGAGCAGAGCCAGGATGAAGGACCACAGCGAAACCAATGGAGGGAGGAGCCAGGATGGAACCAGGAGTCTGACCGACTGAGGTGATGACATGATCGGTGGAGACCCAGGCAGAGCTGAGATGTAGACTCAGGGTAACACAGAAGGCCTGGAGGGCCAAAGTACTGGGAAGCCCAAGGCGGATCCGAGCAGCTGGGTGAAACCACTGAAGGAGTTGAGGGGCTAAAAGGAGCCAGTGGAGGTGGGGCCGAGGAACTAGATGGCTTTGGCAGAGGAGGAGGGAGAGGGAGACTGAGATGGACCTTCCGCAACAAAGGAGACTTGGAGCTGGGCAAAACCAATGGTAACGAAGGAGTCTTGGAGCTGGGCAGAGCCAATGGTGACAAAGGAGTCTTGGAGCTGGGAAGAACCAATGGTGACAAAGGAGACTTGGAGCTGGGCAGAGCCAATGTTGACGAAGGAGTCTTGGAGGACTTGGAGCTGGGCCGATTATTCACTGGAGATGAAGATGTAGACTGGGCTGAAACGACAGAGACTAATGTGACTTGGGACTGCGCTGAACCAGCAGAGATGAAGACAACTTGGGACTGAACAGGACCAATGGAGACTGTAGACCTTGAGACATTATACAGTCCAGCTCATCAAATAATATTGAAGACCAAGCTCAATAAATCCACCTTAGCGATGGGAGTGTGGGCGGGGCTCCAATCCATTACATCGAACTCCACTAGTATGCCCTCGATGATAGATGCTAGTGCCTGCACTCGTCTGTGGTGGAATTGGGGCTGGCAATGTCTTCCTCTTCATGCCTTGGACCACTCGTGTAGTCTGGTGTGAAAAAAGACGCAGAGCGAGTGGTCTGGGTAACGAGTCAGGCACTCCAGATCTAAAATATCCTTTGTGTGGTCCCTGAGTGAGTGATCCCCCTGCTCCAGTAGGAGCAGGCACACAGCGGAATATCTAAAATTTCTTTTCCTTTTAATCTGCTTGTGTAAATCCCTTTTTACTTGCATTTAGGGTTCTGCATTCTATCACGGGAGCATGTAGTTAAAGCCAATAAAGAGAGATGTGTGACACAACTACCATTAACGTCAATGCAGAACCATGAACAGAGAAAATGTCTCAGGTTACAGATGTAACCATGGTTCCCTGAGAAGGGGAAGGAGACGCTGCATCCCCTAGAGGGCGCTATGGGGAAAGCTATCTAGGGGACGCAGCGTGAGTTCCCATTCGAAAGGGAATTGAGGAGTTAAATACACTAAGAATAGCAATCAATGAAACGGGGAACAGCTGTGCAACTAATCGTAAAACATAGTAACAAACAAACAAGAACTCAGGCATAGACGGTGTCAATGAAAACCATGACCTAGAAACTAAACTGAAACCTACTGAAACTGTTTTCTATTTTAATATATTTTACTCAAAAAGTCTTTACTGTCACTTTTCATCAATTTAATACAGCTTTGCTGAATAAAATCATTTTTCTATGCAGAAATGGCTGTTTCCTCGTTTATTTGAGTATCCAGACTCAAATAAGAATATTTCCATTACATCAGTGCCTATGACCTTCCAGCTTTGTCCTTGCTAAGATAATAAATATATAGTGTGTGACGACAGTGTTCATTACATTAAGTGCTCAGCTTAAATAATATGAACTAATAATATTATGTAAACAGTCACTGGTTTTAATACAATTTAATGTTATCAGAGCATATCTGACCCAATGCTCACAGGGGGATCAATTATGAGCCAAACTATTTTTAAACTGGTGTGCAAGCTGAAATTTTGCTGATCACAGCGTCAGTTTCTGAAGACAGCATTTTAGTTTAGTATAGAGTCGTGACTGACTGTGTGTCCATAAATAATTCAACATGCATGTCACACTGTATTTTGACTCGGGCAAAGAGGAGCAAAGTCTAGGCCCCAGAGAAACAGGTGGAGCAGGTTGAACTGCAATGTATTTATGCCTCTATTAATATCTGGGGCAGGCCATTCACTGCCCCTCTTGGCCCTAATGTTCATCGCTGCTGGTAATGTTGCTGAACCCCGTTCACAGACGGCACCAGCTCGGCCAACTGCTGCCATCTGTGCCACCACATTTGCAGTGTTCCTGAACAGAGAGGGAGAGAGAGACAGGCGGGAATGGGGGCGTTTGGCGGTGAGAGGAACAGTCGCATAACAGACCCATTGACGGCACATGTGGTGATGGATGTAGTGATGAAAATTACTGCAGGGAATCTTCTGGATGATGATGATGATGATGAAGATCATGATTGTATACTCCTAAGATTTTTCATGGACACTATATTATGTTGTATCTTTTAATGTAATTAATACATCAATGTTTTTCTTTTCTATTTCATGCTTCTAAATGGGGTTTAGGTAAGTTCCCACATCCTCTAACTCTCTACATCCCGTTAACTTGTTCTCAGTGTCTTTCTCTCTCTCTCTCTCTCTCCATATCTCTTTGAGCTATTAGTGAGTGAGATCCAACTCTTACATAAGAGGAGGTGAAGTTAATGAGATGGGAGTAATACACTCTTACCTCCGGTATCGTATATCACTCTGCAATAATACTACTGAGGAAATGGTGGTTGTGCGGCTGCTATTACTTATGCAGAATCTATTTCCCGGCTGCCCTCAAAGTGAGTCAATAAGCTTTTTAATTACAGGCCGCTTATACCACCTTCTAGAAATAACTGTCTCCTTTTGTTGCACGAGGATCTTCTTCCTGGGGCCACTCAGCTTTGTTTCTCTTCTCCTCGTTCAGTAACATAACATTTCAGTTTTAATCTGTCTCATAAAAATGCTTTAAGAGTAAAGAACAAGCAGTGAAAGAGTCTCTTTATGCTCTGCAAAAAAAAAAAAAAAAAGAAAGAAACTTGGAAAGACATCTTGGAGTTTTGAGGCCTAATGGCTACATAGAAGTAGATTATTAGCGCAATTCCATCAATGGCTGTAATTCTGTGTCACAATCCAGAGATCCAATTTCCTGTTCACTTTTTTTCCCATTGCAAATATATGTCTCAGTGATGTGTTATTTTTAGATATAGGGTTTTTGTTGAGTTACATTTAATTGCATTCTTCTCCGTGTGTTCCGATTCCGTGGCCTTTATTTAATGTTTTCCATTTCGTTTGCCACAACTAATCAAATCGAACAACTCTGTTTTCCACTAACAGTATCAAGGTCTTTTGTAGCGAAATAGCCATTGGGGAAGAGAGAGGAAACATTGTGGCTGCAGAGGTGCAAACAAATCAAATCTCACTTTGCAGGTTCAAGATCACAAAGCCCATTTCTAGCCACTGATCAATACTGTATGGCGGGTTGTAGGTAGCGGAAAGTGGTACTAGGGATGGCCGAAAGGGTTACCCTGGAAACAAGCTCTGTGGCATTTGCGTCCTTTAACCAGCCAGATTGTTCACCCAGAGGTTAATTGTCTCTTGTTAAAACTGGAAATGGCAATATGGTATAGTATTTGATTTCTGTGGCATTTACAGTGTGTAAAGACTCTTATTCTTAATTTGATGTTACATTCTATCATGATAATAAATGTTAAACATGGCTAATGTATTGAAACCTGATATATATTCTAGTGATTCAGGGAGTTCATTCAGTGAAGACGACTTCACTGGCCATCTCATTAGCCTTATCTTCTTCGTGTTTGTTTCTAAAATATTACTCAGGCTTATTCATACATTAAAAAATTATCCATGCTAAATAGCATGTGTCATGTGTTTCAGGTACTGGAATTTACTACCATGAACTAGGTGTGATTGACAGCCGCATACTATGATTGTTTTTCCTTCCCTCCACCCTATGTTCTGCTCTTCACCTTTGATCCTGTCCGTATCCATTTGGCGGGCATTTTCTAAGATTTATGAAGCAATTTTTAATATCCATTCTCTGACTTACTCTACTTAGTAATCTAAGTACTTATCAATAGCTACCATTTATAGTCACGTTAACACTGCCTACACACAGACTTCAGATGTTCTTCCACTTCCATTTTCCCAAACAGCTACATTTGGCTCAGGGGCTTACTATTTAATCAGAACCTCTGGTTTGCATTAGTTTGTTTTCTTCATGTACTCTTAAAAAGGTTTGGTGATTGGCTCTTGTTGTTTTCTTAAAGGGATAGTTCAGCTAAAAATTAAAATTGTGTCATCATTTACTCACGCTTGGAGCTTGACAGCCTCTTTTCATCTTTCACTTATATTGTACGGAAAAGAGCAGCCTCAACATGGTTATAAACTTCTCCTTTTGTATTCTATGTAAGAAAGTAAGGATTATGAGTTTGGTAAATAAATGATGAGAGAATTTTCATTTTTGTGAGCACTGTTCCCTTAAAAGTAAATGACGTGAACACTTTTAGAATACAGTAAAGTGCCCTTTCTTTTGAATCTTTTGAACATGGACATTTTTGTAATTTGGTGAAATTCTCAATGCATTTTGAAGTACCTGAAGAAGAAGAAAGGAAGAAAAGCCTTAACTTTGTTATAACCCATTTTATTTCTCTTCTCATTCAAAGGTCTGCGCTCCTGCTCATACAAAGATAAGTTTTTTTGGGTGCGGTATTAATCATTGGTTCTTGCACTGACAAATCATTGAAGTTGGCTTTACTTTGGCATTGTGTAATAGGTTATAGTTTCTATGGTGCTGTGATTTGATCCATGGGTTCCAATTTCGAGCCAGACGTATGTGGAGGGGGTGTAATGCTGGTCCACCTGGGGGTATCAGACGGTGCTGTGTGACAATGATATGAGGAAAAAGGAGCCTTTACACACACGCTCTTCACAAAAGAACCAACGTCACTGATGATGTCATTCCATCACTGAAAGCTTTCCTGGGTAGATTAGGATGGGATATTTTGTCACAGCACTTCCAGCCAGAATACTTTATAGTTAACTGGTTCTGTTTTATTTCAACAAACAACAGTTTCCTATTCCAACAGATATTTTGAGATTAAATCATGTGCACAATTGTTGTGAATTCAAGTTTGTCAGAACTGAAAATTCACATTTGCCATTATAGGATTAAATATATTTTAAAATAAACATCTTTTAAAATATATTAAAATAGAAAACAGATATTTTAATAGTGTTTCACAATATTACTGTTTTACTGTATTTTTGATCAAATAAATGTAGCCTTGGTTGAGCATAAGAGACTTTTTTTCAAAAACAGTAAAAATCTTACTGACCCCAAAATTTTGATTTCATTTGAATTTTGGTGTAATTTAAGTATAAAAAAAACACTATTTACACTAGCTCCGCCCACCATTGTCTGGTTGGGCCACTCAAGTTCAGTGGCGCCACAGTAGCGAGTAAGGCTTGCAGACCTGGCTTTTAACGTGATTGACACGGGTTTGAATCCGCCTTTTGTCGAGGTTGCTCTTCTCCATTTTCCCATCACATCAGAAATGCATTTATTTTCAATAAAAATTAAAATAATGTTCTAAAAGTGGAAATAAACTGCCTAACGAGGGTTTAACAATATTAATCCTGTTAATGTACAAAAATACTGAGGTGCAAATAGTATCTGCCAGTATAAACAGCATCTAATTATTATTTACTCTTATTGCAAAGAACTGATACTTTTACATGGTGTAAATAGAATCTATCGCAATTTTCACCTAGTGTAAATAGAATATCGCTAAGAAAATGCTGCTATTGTCACTTAGTGTAAATAGAATATATTGCTATTTTCACTTAGTGTAAATAGCATCAATTGCTATTTGTTTGCACTTAGTGCAAATAGCTGCTGCCAAATAATTATCTGTCTCTCTTTGCTACCGGCAAACTCAAAAGTATCAAAAAGTTAATTTAAAAAGCATTCTGAATTAACAAACCTTGCTATAAATACCATTGCACATCTGGCTTTAAAACTAAAGCATTCATGTAGCCAGATAGCGTGTCATTAAACACTATCATCTTTAACATCAGAGACCTCTAAAGGGAATTAGTTTGCACTCATCTTAATATTTGTAGTGGTTTCATTCTGAGAATGAGAAGCGTTTGGTGCAGTGGCAGTTCTCATGTACTTTGAAGTGATTGTTCCTCTCAAGATACATCATGCTGAGATGAGTGTTCCTAAGTGCATGCTTCACTCTTCTTGGAACGACCCACATTTTCCACTTATATGCAGCACTGAGTGCTCATAAGAGCATATGATCCATGAGAAAATGAATTTACTGCGTTTCCAATGCCTTGTGAAATGTATTTTGTATTGATTAGGAGAATGTCAAGAGTGATCTAGCATAGCTGAGGATATAAAGGGGCTTAACGCTTTTGCAAATGCATCACAAAGTGGGATTCCCATCCGTTTGATGCTGATCATGTGACACCCCCCCCCCCTTCCCCAGAAGCCATTTTTGTGCTGATTTATAACGTCTACTAAATGGCAGTAAATGTAATAGAATCTAAAATATTATTGCGAAGAATGTAATTGTATTTAATGAAGTTTTATTCCTCATTTAATTTAATGAAGGATTTTAAAAGAATCTATTAAATGCTGTGCATATGTATGTGCCGGGCAGCTTCAGATTGTGATACATGGCTCATGACACAGTTTTCTCAAGTATAACGGGAAGTACAGGAACATTTTTGGAGGGGCTCCAGTCCAGATGAGAGCAAGGAAGGAGAAAGAGCAAAAATATCAGTCATCCGATGCCTTAGAGTCATGGCAACGGAAAGATCTTTTGTTTAGCTTGCGTCATGCCCAGTGCTCTGCACTGGGCCCAATTCAGCACAGACTTGCAAATTAACAAGCTCATATGCACGTCTGTTTCGGTTTGTTCAGTTTGAAGTTAAATCTACAGTCTTTCATCTACAGGTCTTTTCCCAAGTTTTTAACACACATAGAAAACTTACCAGGTGCACAGCAAACATCAGATGCAGGTCGTATTTTGCATTCAGCCAGTAAGAATCATCTCAAAAATGTCATTGTAAGAAATATATGGTTTATTGTGAAAGTAGGTGCTTTTTCTTCAACATCTATCCATCATTTGTAATACAACATGAGTCATATGCATATTAAATAAACTCACTGTACTCCAAAAAGGGATTTTTTTTCATGATTCTTTAATAGAAAAAGAGCAGCAATTATTTGAAATTTGTAACATTATAAATGTCTTACTGTCATTTTTTTTATCACTTTAATGCATCCTTGCTTAATAAAAGTATTCATTTAATAAAAAAATAAGATTGACATGTAAATAAATTAACATGTTATTTTGAATAAATTAATTGCTTCATGAGAAATCATTTCATATCACATTAAGGCATGTGAGAAAACCATGAGCATTGGATAAATCTAGAGTATGTACTGTAAATTCTTCATTCTCAAAGTTTGTCCACATAGACACCAGTATGGTGCATGATAACTCTGCCTTTTAGTTGCATTTATTTGCTCATATACATGCCCAAAATGCATCTAATAGAGACAGTCCTCTAAATATGCTATGTTAGCATAGTAAATCAAGCTTACACATGTTGTTATGCATGCAAACTCTTAGCCAATTGTGTAATACATTTCATGATGATGAACAAATGTTTCTTCTTCTGGGAAAAACATTGCCTCTATTTGGTTGTATCACACTAGTTTTGGGTTTAGAGGATATTTCTGAATCACCATCAGATGTTTCCCGTGGGTTTGACACCATGTGCACATTCACCTGTTTTATATGGGCTAGTTTATTGAGCGGCTGTGCTATCTTGGCTTTGTTTCACAGTAATCTGTTAACCCAGCCAATTAGTGTGGCAACAGCACACCATCCACATTTGTCTCTGTCAAGCTGCCCGACTGCTTCACATTTACACACATGCACACACAGACCCTTTACCTGGGTCAGATTCTTACAACATTGCCAATATCTGTAGTGGTAAAAAGCAGGACCCAATTATCACCTCTACCCACAGAGGATTTACATGCTAAATACACAGTAATTAAATGATACCATGTTTGGCATATTGCAAACAATTCTCATGGTAATGACAATTATGTAGTAATACTTAAAAAAATGCATTTATATAGTTTCTTAGCGTTTAGGTTTGTGTAGCTATTAACTCTACTGGAAGTCACAGAGGGTGGGGTGTTGTAAATGTGTGTCATCCACATGTTACAGATGTTAACACCCACCCACACATGCAAGACACACTAGGTGTAGATTTGCCTTGGGAGGCAAAGTCACAAATCTGGTTGCCATGGAAACAAAGGCAGGACATTAAAGGGATTAAGTGACGCGGTTGCCTTGACCACTGCGCGTGCGTTCACTTGCGTGATCGTGACTAGCATGAGCATTAATACCACGTCATTGGAGTGTGATGACGCTGTTTGCACATCATCATGAATGCTGTGGATCCGCTGCATCCAGAGGAGCCAAGTTTTACTAGTGATTTATAATGCATCATGTGTGAATCATGTGTTATTTGCTGAATAAAGCCACAGATGACGCTTGAAATGACATGGGACTTTTGCTGGATGGATGGTTGTGGCTAATTGTGCATGAGTTTGACATGAATGTAAGAACTTCAGCCTTCAGCAGATAAATATGTCTAAATCTCTACTGTGATTAATGTTAAGGTTTTTAGCTGCAGCTTTAGGCTACTTTGACTCAACAAAATTATTTTGATAAAAGTGTTTGATGTTAAAAAGGTTTTCTTCTTTATTTTGTCAGCATTAACAAAGATGAGACAAAACAAGACACACAGTGTCTAATGTGATTAATCATTGATTAGGAATTAATACTAACAATTTTAGTATTATTCAAAAAAACTTAAAATTTGTATATTTTTGAACTACCATTTAATGTGTTTTTTAAAGTCTTTGAAAGAATCCTGTTTCCTTACCAAGGCTGCATTTATTTGATCTGAAATACAGGAAAAACTGTAATATTGTGAAATTTTAGTAGACTTTAATATAACTGCTTTCTTTTTAGATATATTTTAAATTAGCCATTACTCCAGTCTTCAGTGTCCATCTGACATTTTTCTTTAAAATTAGCATTTTTATCACACTCTTATGTATAGGTTATAAGTACCGGTACTTCTGATTGGGCTGACACTGGGATTTAGTGGGTTTGAAGTGAAAGTATTTGATAAACATATACTATGTGCGGAGAGCATTCACTCAAAATCGTTATCGCATTTTTGAGGTGGCTTTTAGAGGCTTTTGCATTGGAAGTCTTCATATATATATTCCTGCTGATATGTAGGTCAGGTCCTTCATGATGCTCAGATGGAGTGTCAGAGTGACCTTGGAGTGAGAGAAAACACAGACACTCTGACTTTCTACAAAAGACACTGCTTACACACTCTGGATGTACAGACACACAGTAGAAAAAAATCCTTTTTTTGAGCACTTCTGTTAAAATGGGCTGATTGGGCATTTGTTACACTGCCATTTTATATGCTGATTGTTCAGTTCCTCCTCCAAAATTGGTTCTCTGACCTAATCAAATGTCATTACCTTGGTAGCGGCACATCATCCTCTAACGAAATGCTTGTCTGACTGGCAAATTTCTATGCTAGTATGGTTTTAGTTTTTTTACTAAAAATGTCTAATGATGCTTCAGAGGCAAATGGACATGCTTGAAGCACAGTCACCGTGACAACTTCAGAGCCAAATTCAGTAAATGCAGTGAGTTTACAGTTATACAAATCTGATTGGAATCAGGGGAACCATTATGTCTTATGTCGAGCTGTCTTTGTCCTTGCATTAAAGCCTGGTTGAAGACTAAGTGCAGCAGAGTAAAAAGGGACTGGTCCAAGCAGCATATGGTATAAACGTTGCCAACTGGATAGGCCATTGGCAGGTTCGAGTGTACTCAGCTTCCATCCCTAGAGTAAATATGTGCAACAGCTGTGTTTCATGTTCCAGCCTTTTGAGAGCCAAGTCTATCTCTAAGATGAATTTCCAGCATGGGTTTCTGTGTCCGAAACAGGTATCATCTCAGGCAGTTTCTCATGATCTAGGCCGTAGTAAAGAGCACCTGCAGAAGCCTGACCCAGCGAACCCGTTTATATCCCGTTTATATCCAACACCTGCATTTTGCTATTAAAGGGTTAGTTCCCCCAAAAATGAAAATAATGTCATTTATTACTCACCCTTTGTTCCACACCTGTAAGACCTTCGTTCATCTTTGGAACACAAATTAAGATATTTTTGTTGAAATCCGATGGCTCAGTGAGGCCTGCATAGCCAGCAATGACATTTCCTCTCTAAAGATCCATTAATGTACTAAAAACATATTTAAATCAGTTGAATTAATATTGAACCACTGTACTCACATGAACTGATTTAAATATGTTTTTAGTACATTAATGGATCTTTAGAGAGGAAATGTCATTGCTGGCTATGCAGGCCTCACTGAGCCATCGGATTTCAACAAAAATATCTTAATTTGTGTTCCGAAGATGAACGAAGGTCTTACGGGTGTGGAACGGCATGAGGGTGAGTAATAAATGACATTATTTTCATTTTTGGGTGAACTAACCCTTTAAAATGCAATGATTTCCTGTAAGATAGACTAAAATAACTCAAGAAATAGAACACTTTGTTACAACTAGGCCTGTCAACTGATTATCATTTTATTATTATTATTATTATTATTATTAAAGTGAAAAATTGAATAAATCTCTGGTTACATCCCAAGGCTGATATCAAGCATTAGTCAAGGGCTAAATTTTTATTTTGTTTGTTCAGGTAGCTAACAAGTAGAAAAGAAAATACAAAAATAATCTGTGTGTGTGTATGTATTGTCACAGTCACCGTCTTGTCCCGTTTGTTTTGGTTGTCATGTGCTTCTTTGTTCTAAGTTCCCATCACTCATCAATCACCATGGACACTAATCACCATCACAGCTGTTTGTCATTTTCATTGTGTATTTAAGTTCCTGCCTGTGTTCTGTTCAGGGTCTGGTATTGTTAATGTTACATGTGTTTGCTGTTGCCCGTTCTGCCAGTCTTTGAGGTTAAACTTTGTTGTGTTACTTATCTTCTGCCTTCGTCTTCCTTGGTGCACATGTGTTACATGTATGTATATATATACACTACCAGTCAAAAGTTTGGACACCGTAAGATTTTTAATGTTTTAAAAAGAAGTTTCGTCTGCTCACCAAGGCTGCATTTATTTAATTAAAAATACAGTAAAAACAGTGATATTATTATAGAAATATTATTACAATTTAAAATAACTGTGTTCTATTTGAAAATATTTTAAAATCTAATTTATTCTTGTGTTGGCAAAGCTGAATTTTCAGCATCATTACTCCAGTCTTCAGTGTCACATGATCCTTCAGAAATCATTCTAATATGATGATCTGCTGCTCAAGAAACATTTATTGTGTACAATTGTACAAAATATTTGTGTACAATATTTCTTTTTCAGGATTCTTTGATGAATAGAAAGTTCAAAAGAACAGCGTTTATTTGAAATATAATCTTTTGTAACATTATAAATGTCTTTACTGTCACTTTTGATCGATTTAATGCATCCTTGCTGAAAAAAAAAAATTAATTAATTATTTTCAAAAAATAAAAAATAAAAATTCTTACTGACCCCAAACTTTTGAACGGTAGTGTATAATGTTACAAAAGCTTTGTATTTCAGATAAATGCTGTTCTTTTGAACTTTTTATTCATCAAAGAATCCTGAAAAAGAAATATTGTACACAAATTTTGTACAACTGTACAAAGTAAATGTTTCTTGAGCATCAAATCATCATATTAGAATGATTTCTGAAGGATCATGTGACACTGAAGACTGGAGTAATGATGCTGAAAATTCAGCTTTGCTATCAGGAATAAATTACTTTATAAAATATTTTTAAATAGAACACAGTTATTTTAAATTGGAATAATATTTCACAATATTACTGTTTTTATTGTATTATTTAAATAAATGCAGCCTTGGTGAGCAAACAAAACTTCTTTTTAAAACATTAAAAATCTTACAGTGTGTGTGTGCGTGTGTGCACACAAAAGCTATTCATTATTTACAATATATATACATACACACACAAGAGAAAGCTATTCACTATATGCACACACGCACGCACGCACACACACACACGCGAGAAAGATTATATATATATATATAATATAGTTTGTAACCATAACAGTACAAAAATAATTTACTGTTGACTGAGACTCCCTGCAGACTTCCGTTTTATGAATGATGGCAACCAGCGTTAAGGTGCAATACCGCCATCTATGTTGTAGTGTTATGAAGTGTAATGACTGGATTATTTACAATATTATCTTATGTGTTTTTAACATGATATTTTATTTTTTATATATCTCAGTTGTCAATACCACATCCCTAATGTAAATATTTTTTGATGCACTACACATCTAAATGTAATATGAAGTGCGTCAACACTTGCTATGGATCATTTATGTCAATGTGTTGTGTGTAGATATAACCTAATTTTGTTGTGTGACAAGTCTCAGTTAGCTGTGTTCTGGTCTCATATCTCCCAGTACACCATGTAAAATATCTAGCTAATGCTGCTGGTGTGTGTGTGCTTTAAAATGATTTATGGCAGCTAACATTGTCTAGCTGTTCATTTGTATGATCAGAACAAGGAGAGAAATCTAGCTGGAACCATGACATATAGCCTAGCTTTAGATATGATTGACAGATGTAGCTTCACAGCTGTTCTTCAGTTTGACAACTTGTAAAATTGTGGCAGTTATTATAATAATTCACAGATCAATTCATAGGCTAATTGGAAGGCAAACATATCTTTGTAATGGGCAATTGTTTTCCACCTGGGTAAATCACATGGAGTAAATACATATCATGAAAAAAACAATGTTTGTTTTGTTCGTTTGTCTTGTTCATGACAAGGAAAGAGGAAAATTAATAATGTGTAAAAATGACTAATGACATTTATGATATAAAAATAATAGTCAGCAATTGACAGATTATTGGAAGAAATTATAGATTTAAACTTAAACACAAACACTTCTGAAATTGCTTTTTAGCAGATTTGTTGACATGCAAACTTTAATAACGAATAACAAAAATTGTAAATAACTGGTTTGTAACAGATTGGTTGAGATTGAAATTCGCTCAAAACACAAACATAACTGACTTTTGTGAAATATTATTACAATTAAAATAACTTTTTTTAAGTTTTCTATTTTAATATATTTTATAATTAAATTTACTCATGTAATGGCAAAGCTGAATTTTTAGCAGCCATTATTCCAGTCTTTAGTGTCACATGATCCTTCAGAAATCATTCTAATATGCTGATTTTCATAGCTTAAAACACCATTTTTTAAGTTCCAACAACTGCTTGTTTTGATATTGCGGGATCTGTGGCGTCACACAATCAAATACATTTGCATATGACTGCCTCCAGAGCAAGACATCAACAAATAGTTTTACATCATCACATAGGCCCCGCCTACTGGCGTTCAGTCTCTTAACGGCTTACATTCACCTACACTGGATGTGAGCATAATGTCGCATCGAAAGCAAATAGAACCCATTATAATCACTGATGCTGTCTACACTGAATCAGTGTAGAATCTGAATCTACTCTCATAGAAGCTGATCTACACTTATAGAAGCTGATCTTGCACGTAACAAGATCAGCTTCTTGTACGTCTTTTTGCCACAACTAGGCAGTGGAGCGGCACGTTTACAATAGCAGCTTGTGATGCCGTCCACTGAAGAGGTGCTTTTCTATGGCAATGAACTTCTATGTCGGGCTTGTTCAGACGATGACATGTCATTGGTTGTTTTGCGCGTTTGAATTGGCGTTCGGTGCGGCTTCATAAAGGGCGGTCTGCGCCAACCACTATTCACGCACTTGAGCGCTGTTGTGACGGCTGTTTTCTTTGCGCCCCCCCTGCAGTACCTGTGCGCCTCTGTGTTTGGGTCTCTGTAAAGATTTCAGAAGGATCCCAGCATCGGAAACAATGGATGGTTTATTTTAATGACATCCCGGATCGCTTGGGAGGATAATATGTTTGTTCGGAGCATTTTGTTTTGTAAATGAGACATGGTGTTATGGATAGTTCACAAAGAAACTTTTGTTAAAAGATGAAGCAGCCAACTGTATTGATTTTGACAGCAGCTGCATACATATATATGGGTTTTTTTAGCAAAAAACTTTATTAACATTATAAGTGAACCTATTCAAAAAAAAAAAAAAAAAAAGCATGTCATGACCCCTTTGAAGCGTCCTTGCTGAATAAAAGTAATAATGAATTTTATAAAAATCTTTCTGACCTCAAACTTTTAATCTGTAGTGTAGTTTACTTAACTGTGGCTTTGTGTTAGTTTGAATAAAAACAAAATAGATATTCAGAATCTAAATAAAGCTACAATAAAGCAGCTGCAAAAATAGTCCTAAATATAGAACCAAAATAGCCAGGGCCAGAGAGATACCAAATAAAGGGATCATCTGCTAATCTCTCTCCTTTAGGACAGAAAGATACAACTATAATGGATTTTGGATAAAGCATAAATCCTCTGAGACTGTCATCACCACAGAGATGAGCTGGGCGTCTGGTTTCCATTTTCTAGACTGTTAACATGTGTACAGTCTACTTGTTGATGAAATCCATCATAGTAACATTTAAACTGTGCAAGAAATATAGATACATGTCTTCTGTCTCTCTGTGCAATTAGAAACAGCCTTACTGACTGTGTGATTGCCCCCGCGCTCCGGATCTTCTTGTTTACGGCTGAGCAGCGGCCACCGTCTTCCTGTTTCTGAAAGTACAAAGCTGCGGTACACACAAGAGACACAGTTTCTGCTAGATGTGAGCAGACCTATGATACTCGACCCCCCGAGGAGGTAGAAGCGTGACTGACTGACAATGCAACCAGAGACTCCCACTAACAGATACAGTAACCCTCTCTCCGCTGCCCTGAGTCCCTCCAGCGTTTTTTACTGGTGAAAGGATGAGTTTAGAGTTCGAAGAGCTTCTACTGGACAACTCCTAAATCTGTTGGGAATTTAAATATGACAGATTTTAACCTGCCAGAGAACAAGAGCTTTCTAAAGTCCTGTCTGAGTCTGGGCAGCTTCGCGTACCGTCGCCACTCTTGGGTCTGGTAAGCACGAATGTGGGTGGAAGGTTGTTGTAACCACACAACAGATCTGTTAGTTTGCATTAACTGATTTAGCTTGCGTAACTTCTTGTAATGGGAAATTGAACTAATTTATGTTCTAGCAGATTGTTGCTCATACACACACAGTTGCACAGTGTTTTGAGGGGGTAATGTTAAAAAATTGTGCTGTTACGGTTTTAATGTTATCTACTGATTCACAGCTTTTATGTTTAAATTGTATTGGAGACTAAGGATTTTGAAAGGCTGCATTTCACCCTATAACTTGAAAGTGCCTTCAAACTGAAATCCAGGTGGATGGGTTTAATTTTATTTATCCATAGAGTTCTTGGCCTGGCGGGAGAGTGCTGTTGTGAAAAGATTTTTCTCCACTATGACTTAAAATGTCTTAGAAAAGAGAGTAAATTTCTTAGAAAATCAACTGTTTTGCTCTTGAAAACGTATGACCTTTTGCCACTCTCTCTCATTCACTGTCTCTCAGCTTGACATACTCTCATCACTCTCTCTCTCTCTCTCGTTGATAGCCAGGCCCAATGGAAGAGCCGTGGTGGTTGATTTGTTGCTTATTCAAGCTATTCAAATATATTCAGTATAATAAAGCAGTATATATATTTTTTTCTTCTCTATGGCCTACACAGAACTAAATAGGTGGTGTTTCCACAATCATTCCTTGAGAGAAATGCTTGAAGGTGCACTCGGAAATTTCCTTTTTGTTTTGCTGGCTGATACAGGAGTCATCCTTGGATGTTATACTGACACCTAGTGGTGTGATGTTGCACTTTGCAAAAACAAAAGGTGTTCGATGCCATTGCAGAAATGTGCTATTCACAGTCTGTCATTATTCAGTTGTGTAAGTGTCCAACAATATAGGTGTTACCCAGGTAATGTGTGTAGTTTTTAGCTTGTCCTGTGATCTCAAAATGGCCACCCCCATGAGGCGACCATGTAAAATAAAATGGTTTATAGTGAGCTACTGATATAACTGGAGTCATAAGTGAGTGCACATGATTTTAATTCATTAGAGTGTAATCTTTTAAACACATCTTTAGTGTTTAATTAGTGGATGTTAATTATGTCAATTCAGCTCAGGTTAACAATTTATTTGTGGAGCACTTGTCTTAACACATGACTGCAGAGCAGTTTTACAAAAAAAAAAAAAAAAAAATTATTCCTTACAAGAGAGTGAGCCAAAAGAGAAAACTTCTTAAAGTGTCTGAATAAGATGAGAAAGAAACTACATATAACTGTATAAATAAAGGCAGAGTTTTTGTTATAGGAGTCCAATAGACTGCCACTTATATATGCTTGCATTTTAATTGACAGGATTAGATGAACACGCTCCCCTCAAACTTTTTGTTTCAGAACTCATTTGTGAAGGCTACACACAGGCACACAAAAGGCAGCTGTCATGCCTGTACAGCAGATCAGCTTACAGCGTGCTTTGCGACAGGGTCATGGAATACTCTGCGCTGCGCATATCATGTCCAATAACAGCTCTGACCCCTCTAACGGTGTAATTCAAGTGTCTGTTACAGAAAAATCTCTCTGTTATTGTTATATCAACATACATCCAGAAATCATGATGATCTTGTGGATTGAACTAACCTACATGATTTTTGAGTTTAGAAATCCAAAAATGCCAAAGTTTTTACAGTACGCCATAGTAAAAGTAAGAAGTAAAGTAGAAAAAAACTTAGAAGTAAAATACATCTAAAAGTACCTTTTTTTAATTAATGGTGAGCAGCTTAGGGCCATGATTTTAGCATGTCAAGGTTTAGCATGTCAATGTCAAGGCATGTCATGATTTTAGCATGTTTTATATTTGAATAAAATATATTTTAAATATAATTTAAACAAAATTTTAGCATCTTGCTAATAATGTTTTGATGGATGAAGATTGCAGTCAAGGCAAAGACGATTGTGGTGACGTACAGGAGTCATACAGTAAGAGCGAATGAGTCCGTTATTGATGCGCAAACAAACCGGGTGTGTGCGCTCTTGACACACTGATTGCACATTGCATTTATGCACAGATGCATTTCAGTACATTCATGTTTCCTCACACATACAGGATAATGTTTGGATTTGTCAAGTGTATGTTGCTGTGTTTAGAAATTCTGAATGAATCCGTGTACTGTAGTAGGCATACAGTATGCAGTTAGGTCAAGGCGGTTGGTTTAGTTTTTTTTTTTTTTTGGCATTTCCATGTAGTTCTGTTTGGTATCGCAACTTGACATGTCTAAACTGTAAACAAGCTCTTTGCTGTTTCACTATACACATACTGTACACTGTGAATTCTGAAAGTTTTTTTTTTTCATGGGTGCTTTGGTGTGCATACATTTATGAATTATTACAATTATAATTTATGTATATGGACCTTCGGAGTCTCCAAGTGTCCTTTTTTGGAAAGACACCTAAATTTAACTTGAAAAAAATACAGTTTTTTGTGAGTCAGCCTTCAATTTGATGGTTTACTCACCCTGCTGGATATAGTAAATGATGACAAAATGAATGTGTTAAACAAGATAAATGGTGTATGCTTATTTTCTTGATAAGGGTGCAATTAATGCGATTAAAATTTTTAATCTTTTAACAGCCCATATATATATATATATACAAGAAGTGGAATTTATCGCACAAACCAATCATATACAATTACAATGGAGGCATTGCCTCCTCTCACTTGACTTTCCCCCATTCATTCTCAGTTACCCCCCATTAAACCCACCGCACACTTTAGGGGATCTGGTCAAACCCAGGCAAGAGAGATGCGGCGTCCTGCTGTAACTTTACCTGCTATTGTCACTGTTGTACAGTGTTGCTTTAGAAAAACGAGTGATTTATACACTTTTTAATGTCAGATTTTGTAATATTTGTGCTTTTTTTGTAATATGAATCATTTTCTCATCTAATTTTTTAAGGAGGCACTGCCTCCCTTGCCTCCTCGGCCCATAGGAAAAACATATTTGACTCGTACTGAGAATTTGAACTCATTGCCAGTACATTGACGTTTCAAACATTCTCATTCCCAGTTCAGCCATTTTGAAATCGACCTGAATTCACAGCTCCACATCCCTGTATCTCCATTTCCACATCTCACCTCTAACCTAAGTGAGATTTGAACTGCATTACAGATGGAACTGATCCCAGTGCTTTAATACAGTCTATTTGCTCTATTATGGAATACATTATGCATTAAGATGTAGACACCTGATGAGAAGCAGTTATGTATTATTTTTATGATCAGCAGGCTGTTATACTAGTAGCTGAAACATAAGTGCTATCCTGTGTTTTTGCCAGTCAGATAAGCTTGTATAGAGTGAGCAGTGAAAGAGTGTAGATTGGGTCCTCTGGGCTGTCAGATAGCCGGCTTCACAGTTGGAGTCAGACCCTTTTGCCTTCTGACATGAACCTCGACATCTTCTTTAGCTGTCCCCATCTGGTGAGATCATCCCTTACTCTGTCCTTTAATTTTCTACTTGCCCTCTCATACTAATTTCCACCAGTTATTTTCTTTTTTTCTCACCTTTTCCCCTTTCTAATATCATTTTGGACTTTCTTTTTCTTCTAATGTGCTTTTCTTTTGCTCACCGTAAAGCAATAGTTCACCCAAAAATGAAAAATTCTGTCATTTTTTATTTATTGGCCATCATTTTGCTGTGCTCTATATTCTAATCTTCTGAAGTAAAATTTAAGTAATTTCAGTGTGTTTTTCATGAAATTATCAAATGGCTTTAACAAGGTGTTTTCGTTTATGGATATAAAAATTCTGTCATCAATTATTCACCCTCGTGTTGTTCCAAACCTGTAAAAAAAATAATATTTTGAAGAATGTTGGTAACCAAACAGTTTCGGTTCCCAATGACTTCCATTGTAATTTTGGTTTATACCCAATGGGAACCAAAACTGTTACCAACACGCTACATAATATTATTTTTTGTGTTCCACAGAAAAAAAGTTATACAGGTTTGGAACGGCATGAGGGTGAGTGAATTTTCATTTATGGGTGAACTATCCCTTTTTTCTCTCTCTCTCTCTTTCTCTCTTCTCTCTCTTCTCTCTCTCTCTCTCTCTCCTTGGCTGTCCTCTGTCTCACACCTGTCAGACAACATCAAGGAATCAAAGAGATGCATGAAGCTCCTGTTGGACGTGTTAGATTGAATTAGACAGAGCAGGTAAACAGAGGTCTGTGCTCTTTGATTAGAAGCAAGAGAGTGAGTGTGTCACATGAATCAGTGAAGTATATACTAGTGACAGGTGTGTGATGTTATGCAATGATTCAGTGATTTTGAACACATTAAGACAGTATGAGACAATGATGTGCTGGTGTTTCCAGAGTGGATGGTAAAATATTTCTGTAACGCTCCTCTGTGAGCTCTTATTAATACTAGTTATATTTAGAGAGAACAATTGACGCTAAAGAAAAATATTTAGTTCTCTGTCTTCTTATGTATTTTACTGATAAGTGCTCCCACAGATTTTGTTTATAATTTTTATTTTAGTGTAATCCTGGCATTTTTATATAACTTTCATATTCATTTTTTTTTTCTTCTCGGATATTCATGGTATTCACATTTTAGATGTCAGAAATATTCCTGAGCTGTTTGTAAATTTAATATGAAAACTTTAATGAATTCATTTTTAAATCAGTATTTAATTCATTCTTCTTAACTATAGACCTTATGTAGCCCCGCCCCTTTTCAGCGATGCGCTCGTTGCGATCTGTCTTCCGTTTTGTATTTCCACAGCATGAAGGTAAGATCTTACGGATTTATGAATGAACCACTCATTTTCAAAATCTTCCCGGTTTACTGACATTTGGTATGACATCCGCTTAAAACACTGCAATGCTCATGATAACTTTCATTAACTCTATAATAAGTAAATTAACTTCATCAACTAATTCCTCTTCGACAGCGATGCCATAGAAATATACAGAGCTACGCTAAAACGGAAGTTCAAACACAAAATTCTAAAGATGGCTGTGTGCTTGCTTCTCTGGTGCATAAGATCTCTAGTCTAAAGGCACATTCAGACAAAAAACGATACGTGAATTTAGCTGACAAAGTCAATATAGTGGAATAAAAACAACACATACTGTAGTCTTTTTCACTGCAACTTCAAAGGAAACAAGGAAATGTTGTCGAAAACTAGCGCTGGATACCTGAGGTAATTTTATTTTACACTGTTTGCTAGCCTGGCATAATGATCTCATCGTTAATACCAATTTTTTTCCATATATCCATTTTCTTTAAAGTATCCTTGAAAAGGGGGTTTGACTTGTGGATTTTTCTGGACCTCTGCGATTAACTTTTCCGCAATGTTGTCTGCCATTTTAAATGCGTGAGCCCTAGTCCTCCACCTAGAACCATGTCCTCCAAATACTGTTTTATATTGGTCAGAATGATTCCCAATCAGTTTTGCTTTCTCACTGTTTTGTAAGTGGAGAGATTAGAATATTAATTTAGGTCATACATTTATTCAGTCTTTTATCAATCAGTAATGAATTATTTGATACCTCATGCAGACATCAGACTGAGACTCACAAACTCAGTTTATCAGAATTCAGACAACGTACCTATTTTGATATGATGTGCCGTGGGTTTTTAAGGCCACTAAATTAATTCATCAAAAAAACATTTTCCATAAAAAAATAAATAAATCCCAATATTTTTGACACCCTAAATCATGTTTTCTGAATTTTCTCTTCAGTAGTTCTTATAGAGTACTTGAGGTGAAAATTATAATCAAGGATCATTTGTAATCATGTTCTTTCAGTGCCTCAAAGTCAATCTCCAATCAAGCCCAGACACCCTCAGAGAAAAAACCATGACATTAGAACTGAGAGCTGCTGAGCTGCGGTTAGTCTCTTGCGCGTCAGTGCTACTCGGGTATCAAGGTGTCAAGTATAAAGGTTAGATGTAAGTAACGACTCAAAGTAACCAAGTAGGTGAAGTCTACTTAGTGATTCTGAACTGTTTCGATTCTCCTCAACCTGTTTGTAGCATTAGAAGGTTAGTCAGTGACCTACTGCTGTTTGCACTGCCAGAGATGTGTGTCCTAAGATCAGCACTTTTTTTCTACATTCTGCTGCATTTCTAATGGAATAAATAGAGGATGTTGTTTTTTAGAAACAATCATTTGATATTAATTTAATTAATTAGCTTAATTCTCAGTACAATAAAACAAGTGCAAAAAGCTTATGGTTAATGCGTGAGAAATACTGTATGTAAAGTGGGATTTGCTTTATTTGTAAAATGCTGCCATCTAGTGCCTAGTAAGGTGTACTGTCGTCTTAAATGTTTTTTGGCATTCTTAATACCACCACATTTTATAGGTTTTTTGCACACTACTAACCCATTAGCCTTTAACAGCCATGTCCCTTTGTATGATTTAAATTAAACCTTTTTCATTCTTATTTAATCACAAGTATAGGCCTAATCATCATGACTTCTGAGGCTAGTTTAGTGAATGAAGTGTATGAAGTCAAAAACATCTCATTTTGAACCTATTAGGTTCTTGTATGTTTAAATTTTACAAATTTTGATGAATATTGTTTAACTGTTTCATTTTGACAGGCAGCGTTGTGACATTATTTCACACTGAGTCATCCTCTGCGTTCACACCAGCCTGTTCGACTCATTTTTTCCTTTCCTATCATCAGCTGTACGGCAGACAGATCTTCTACTGCACTGCTATTGTCTGCTCTTTTGTCAACTCTGCCTTCACACTTATGAATTGTTAACTCTGTTTAACTTCATGTGGCTTTTCACAGCTTCATTTCCTATAATGGGCAAGTAAGCATCTATGACAACAGACCTGTGTTCACTAAAGGATATTTTATATAACGACTAAAGATCACAAGTGCTTTTCAGTGAACTCTCTTTTTTTCCACCTGCCACGTCATCACACATCAAACAACAATGACTTGTAAAGTGGAAGACTCGTAAGGAGGAATGTTTGGAATGTTTTGTAATCCTATAACACACAACGCATTTTCTTCTCATTGATGGTACTATTTTACTATGTGTTATGGAACTTAATGTGCTCTTGGTGCTCTATTCACTTGCCTCGTTCACACGTATGCATGTGAACAAAATGCAAGACCAGAAATGCAAGCTCACGTAGTTTTGTCTTTTACAAACACGTAGCTGACGTAGTTACTTTTAATGGAAAGTAATGTCACATTACTTTTGTGTTACTTTTTTCTCCTAGGCTGGGCTTGTTTATTTGTTTTTTAATAAAAAAAAATCTATTTTTTGTCAAATGTAAAGGCCCTTTCACATAAGAAGTGAAATGAATAAGCCTCAGGCTGTAGGAAATGCAAATTCACGCCTGTACGGTTAATAAAGTGATATTAAATAAATAAAGTATATGCGTTATTTATCATATTTTATTTTTGCAGGTTTGCGTAATATTCTGAATTTGCATTTCACTGTTTTTATTCATTTTGAGAGGTGTCAGTCAATAAATGGGAAAACAAAGTAACTTGTGTTAGTTACTTTAAAAAGTAACTCCGATATTTTGCTGCAAATTTAAAAGTAATGCATTACTTCACTAGTTACTTGAAAAAAAGTAATCTGATTACGTAACTTGCATTACTTGCACTGCAAAAAATGATGTTCTTAGAGTTTTTGTCTTGTTTCTAGTCAAAATATCTTAAAGTTCTTAAATCAAGAAGCATTTTCTTGACAAGTAAAAAATATTTTCTTGTTTTCAGAAAAAATAAGTCAAAATTAAGTGAGTTTTTCCTTAAAACAAGCAAAATAATCTGCCAGTGGGGTAAGCAAAATAATCTTATATCAAACCAAAAATAAGATATATAATCTTGTTTTCAGTTTGGATTAAGATTATTTTGCTTACTACTGGCAGATTATTTTGCTTGTTTTAAGGAAAAACTCACTTAATTTTGACTTATTTTTCCTAAAAACAAGAAAATAAATTTTACTTGTCAAGAAAATGCTTCTTGATCTAAGAATTTTTAGATATTTGGACTGGAAACAAGACAAAAAAAAGTAAGAACAGCATTTTTTGCAGTGTGTAATGCGTTACCACCAACACTGTCTGTAATATAACTGCTGTGGTTGATATACCTATATATATTTATATTGTCATTGTATGTTATTTAAAGTAGTTTATGCATTAGAACCTTGCAATAATCATAAGCAGTTTAATTATGGATTGACATACCATTTGCGTGTAGTCAGTGCGCATGCATTAT
This sequence comes from Hypophthalmichthys nobilis, assembly GCA_037950665.1. Taxonomy (NCBI): domain Eukaryota; kingdom Metazoa; phylum Chordata; class Actinopteri; order Cypriniformes; family Xenocyprididae; genus Hypophthalmichthys; species Hypophthalmichthys nobilis. The sequence continues at coordinate 14,968,551 of CM075471.1, forward strand.
TTTGAATGTAATTTGCTTTGAACAATCATTACAGTTCATAAGTCTTACAGCAGTTCATTACTGAACTGGAAAGTGTTTCAATTCAGAAGTTGCAAAGAGATCCAAACCACTTCTTCAAATGTATTCTGATCATGGTTTGAAGCATTCAGAAAGAGATAAAACATGTAAATGACCCTTCTTGAATATAGAATGTTCCTCATTAAATCAGGCTGCATGTATTTTGTTAGTGTCTACAGCTGACATTTAAGAATGAAACTTCTCATTTGTTCAGACATTCCAACTCCTTGTCTAGAGCTCCGCCCCAGGTTTCATGTGCAACTGTGCTCTCTTGCCGAGAGCTAAGTTGAGTGGTAGCGCAGCTGGACTTCAAAAGGAAGTGGCTGTGCGGTGAAGTTAAGCTCTGTGGGAGGGCACTAAGTGTTAGGGGAATCATGCAGGGGAGACGCTACTAGAGCCACGCTCAACAGCACAGCGGTGTGTCTCAGGGCCATGCTCCGCAGGTCGCCCTGCCACAGAGGCAGGGTTCATTTTGACTTCAGTGAGGAGGTAGTGAAGAGGCTGCACACCTCCACCTTAAGGTTGGAACTAACGCCCTTTTTTCTGTCTCTGTTACGTCTCAGAATCTGTCTGGTTCTCATGCTTTCACACACTGTCTCTTACTCTCTCTCTCTCTCTTTTTTTTTTTTGCTGGCTTATTATCACTGCAGTTACGTACTTATGTGCGAAGTACTACTTTAAATATGGGTCACTATGCCCATCTCTCCACCTGTCTACATCATGAATTTCTGTCCCTTTCTTCAGGACCCTTGTCACACAGCGATCAAGTGTCATCTCTTGTTGCTTATCTTTTCTTTTGAAACAGATCTTCATCTGTAGTATCACTTTCTGTACTTTTTTTCTTTCTCCCCACTTTTTTCTGGGCTTCTTCTTGAGTTTGTTGTGGTGAATTGTTGTTGCTCAAGGAGTTTGTGAGTGTGTTTGTAAGTAAACTGAGCTCTGTGTTTATATAAGAGTCAAACTGTTCACAGCTGTTGTACATTTTCCATCAGTCTATTGTGTGCATACATTGGATCAAGCGTTATACACACTCTGTGTGCTTGTGATATCAAATGATACATTCAGCTTTACTGTAATTTCACACCCGAGACCTGTTCTTGCTTTACATTGTCTGGGTAAACATCACCACACAGCTTTAGCTCAATTCCAAACCAAAATAAGCTTCCCAGATGACATTTTGCCCTAATTGGAAAGAAAAATTGGTTTTAAGCACCTGCTCGTGAGAAGTTTAGAAACAGTATTGTTTAGAAATCTTTTATTTTATTTTATTTTCAATAATTCCCTGGCTCTTTCTTTCTTTCTTTGTGACTTTTGAATGACTATTAGTGTCACTCTTATCTGAATGACCAAAAATGATGGAGTATTTTAAATTGTTTCCGCTGTCATCAGAAAAAAAGAAGTGATCACGCCGGCAACTCCATGTCTTGCAGTAAGCATACTAAACACTTCGATATGCGCCTAATAATAGCGCACATATACAGTATCTAGGTTAACGTTAGAGCGAGCAGCCATGTAAAGTTACTAGTACTTAGGCCTACTTTCTTTCTTTCTTTCTTTCTTAAAATCAGTTCTGCTATTTGTTGCATGTATCTGTTTTAAAACTGTCCTGTTTGTCCGTGTGCACTGTTCCTTCAGTTATGAATATGTCGTTGTGTCAGTCTGTAATGCATGTTTATATACACTCTAATTGTCAAACACATGACTGTATGAGTGTATGAACATCTGTGTTTACACACAGCGTGCTCTGACGTCCGGACAGGGTGTGTAAATGTCTCCCATGACTCCAAATGCCAACAAAGATAATCTCCACGTTGGGTGGATTTGTGCTGAAAGGCAGAAATGTATGGCTTGAAACTGAGCTCTTTGAGATACCTTTTACCTTCGCATGGTATGTTGTCTAGACAGCATATGTGGATTGTGTTGAATTGGTGACTCTGAATTGCAAATTTTGAATTCAGAGATATTTCTTTGGATCATATTTATGAAATCAAATCACTTTTGTCACTCACTCCACCATACAGTGCATAAGTAATGCACGATCATGTGTAATGTAAATTGCACACACAATTTGTACATTGTGTATACAGTAATGTTCTCCTGCACTCGAATACACTACAGTTAGGAGAATGTTATATACTGTATCTCTGATGATAGTCTCTGATGCATGTTCATGCATGCGTCGTGGCGCTCTCGTGAATGCGGTGGTAAATTATGTTGTTGTTGGGTTTTTTAATTTTTTTGCGCAAACAAAGCACTCGCATCGCTTCATAAAACTGAGGTTAAACCATTGGAGTCACATGGATTACTTTAATGATGTCTTTACTACCTTTCTGCGGCTTGAAAGTGGTAGTTGCATAGGCTGTCAATGGATCTTAAAAAGATCTTCATTTTGTTCTGAGGATGAACGAAAGTCTTACAGGTTTGGAATGACATGAGGGTGAGTATTCAATGACAGAATTTTCATTTTTTCATTGTAGTCATATTTCACAGTATTACTGTTTTTACTGTATTATTGATCAAAAGCATGCAACCTCTGTGAGCATAAGAGACTTTCAAAAATCATGTATAGATTTTCAGATGTGCTAGGCTGTTAAGACAGTTTACAAATGTGCAAAGTGCTTAGAAAGGTTCAATTATAGTGTGAATCGAGGCAAATGAACTGAACGCTTAAAATATACACATGTATAATACACAAATGTTACCTTAAAGGTGCAATATGTAAGATTTTTGCAGTAAAATGTCCAAAAACCACTAGGCCAGTGTTATATATTTTGTTCACTTGAGTACTTACAATATCCCAGATGTTTCCAACTATTTGTAAATCGTGAGAAAATTGCAATTTTAACCAAGGCTCCGGGACGTGTGAGGAGTCGCCTGTCAATTGCGTCATACCCGCGTTAACCCTCGGTCTGCCACGGTTTCCGGTTTTATTTTGTAGAAACCATGGAAACACCAAAGACGCTTTAATATATTACACATTTTAATAGACAAGGGAACAACTGTTTTTTTGCGAGTACCATGCTTTACCATGCCTCAGAGAAAAACGCTATTTTGTGAAGTGGCTAACGTAATAATCGGATGCAGTTTTATTTTTAGTAACAGTAATACAGAATTTTCTCCACCATACAATACGTTTTTAAAATGAATTGCATGCCATTTATCAACACAAGCCATCCAGCATTTATTAATATGATATTCTAAAATCGATCTCGCTCACTGCAGTGTGTCTCAAACAAGTGTCTCACAGCAGCCGCTGAGCGAACGCACAGAGTAACGTTATAATATCATTTTCAACACTCAAATGTATCTAATATGATAAACAGAGCTGTGTTACCTCATACTCATGACCGGAAAAGCGGAAACGGCGCCAGCGACTGTGGCATAATAAAAGTTCCGCTGCTCGTGGCGTGTTGCGCAATCGCTCCAGTGGCCTCGTTCAGCTCCAACAACACTCGGCACACAAAGGAGAATCCAACAAAAACACTTTATTATTAACCAAAACTAACTCATAGGAGATCGCAGGAGTAATAATAGTTAAAAACACAACCACATTAACATAAACTAGACCGAACACTGAACAGAGAAAACTAAGAGCTTAAATACACACAGAGTAATTAACAGAACTAAGAACAGGTGTGGAAACTAATGAGTAACTATGGAAACTAGCCATGAACGGGAACACAGGCAAAACGAGAACAGGGAAAACAAGACCAAAACACAATGAAACTAGAACTAAACATAGCCCTGACACTAATAAAGTTGGCACAAACAAACATTCACTTGCATTCCAAGTGATTTACTCAAAACAACCACATCATCTTAAAAGGTCCCCAGAGTAGGGCATCTATTTTTTTCGAAATATGTCATGGAAAAACAGCAAGCATTCTGCATTTTTCAGTCGTGTTGAATGCCATTTAAAGAGTAGGTCCGCAGTCTTGAACATTCTCACGGACTGGCTCATATGAACTTCCCTCTTCTGTTGGTGGAACAGTAGATTCCAGTGCAACTTGCCTTTAGAAGTCCCCTTCTTGCCCACAAACATATGATCAAATCCGACATTACAAAATATCTATGATGCCTGATAATGTAATTTAATTGCTTATGTGTTACAGTGAAATCCATTTTGTAATTTTGTCAATCAGTTCCACTGCAAGACTGAGGAACTGAAAATATAGGCTATGTGAAGCATAGAGACCTTTATTTGAAAACCATTATAATGTCTCCTTGTGTAAAGATGGACCATTGTTAGAGTGGTGGAACTCAGACTTTAAGCGAAGTGCGAGAATATCTTTGTGATCTGCCCTACATAAACTATTGTTGTGTTGTGTTGCGTATGTGCTAGACAGTGACTCAACACCAGTCACAAGATAATTAGATACTTACTGGAAACAAAATCCTCCTCTTTTTGTTTCATGGTGAGGAAAATAAACATCAGACAATATTTATTATTTTTAATTGCTGAAAAACATTTTCATTAGCTGCCCTCACAACCATATGATATCCTGTCTTTGCACAAATACCAAAAATTAAAACAAATGAGGCAATCACATACAAATGTCTTATCTTAGATCTTATCTTTAAGACAACAAGGGGTTATTTGTTGCACTGTGGTCAGCTCTGATTTCAAGTATTATTGAGCTTGAAATTGTTGATGTTAACCATTCACGTCACATTAAATATATTGCCTGGTCATTGAACAGTGTTGTTATTGTTAACTAAAACAAACGAAAACCGTTAAAAAATGTTTTTATTAATTAGAAATAAAGATTAAATAAAATAAATATTTATGGGAAAAATTTGTTAGCATTTTTAACACAGTCGGAATAAAAAAATCACATGTAACCACATCAATCAGAATGAATTGGTCAAAATCGAGAGGACATGTAAACACTTGATTCAACTGAAAACCGAAACTGGAAAGAACTGTGCAAGTGCAATGACGTAGAGATGGCATAATGACGTATGACGCGTGGAACGAGATGTTGTTGTTGGATAAAGTGTCATAAATGACTGTCATGTCATTCTAAAATTCACCTTCCACTCATCTTCTGTGAAGTGCAGCAAGTCCATGTCCCACCAGTCCTTGTTTAGAATTCTCATCCACAGACATCTTGTTTTGGGCATGGGAACAGGCTTTTTACTGCTTGATAAATATAAGCAACACAACGGTTCATGTGCTCGTCGTCTCCTAACTAGGACCTGAAACAGATAAATATTAAGTCTGCTCTTAAAAACAAAGAAAAGAAGCAATGCAGGAGAATAGTATGTGCAAACAACAGGTACTCTCTATATTCATGCAGTGTGCGTATGTCAAGAAATCAATTCCGATTTTACGCTTGTTACATATACTGTAAACATGCACATCGACCTGATCGCTTTATTTAGCGTTCGTTTAAACACTATAGTTGCGTCCCAAACGACGCTCTATACACTATGCACTTATACACTATGTACTTATGCACTTTGTACTCATCCATGTAGTGCGTGAATTGTATGAGGTTATTTTGTCATTTAACAATGGAGTCTGATGCCCTCTCCCCCTCCACGTAATTAAAGCTGTGACAGTTGAGTGCATGAAGTGTCCAACATTCCACACTTTGTGTTTTCCATTAATTTAGTGCATCATCCGGGTTTTTAAAGTGTACTTTTTCTTTTTGGAATTTTCAGTGTGAACACACTACTTGCACTATTTATACTTAGAAACGTCATAGAATAGTGCATAAGTATGTGAATTGACCCTTTGCTGGGAGTTTGATTGACAAGTGATCTAACAATCATAACGCCGAATCCAACCATTTTGTTTCATAGCCTTTAGTCTGTGTTTTCGAGACAATCTATATGCTTGTGTACTCCTAAACACTTATATAATTAACATTTAGTATATATTTAGTTCTGGTTTAAAATACAGTCTTTCTCTTCTGAAAACAAAATCAAAAATATTGATTACTCATGCACTACAGATTTTTGTCCAGTCAGATGCCCTCTAAAATGAGAAAGTCCCTCCCCCTGGACCCTCTCATCTGTGATGTAAAAGCTTGTTGGGCTATTAAAAATGGTCAAAAATGCCAAACTTCCTAGTTCAATAGCAAATACATCATCACAACACAGAAAACTGCACTCATCAATGGTTTTAATGGGGTCTTTAAGTGCTCAGCCAAGTAAAGTTATTGTAAGATGTCAACTTGGCCACTTGACACTTGTTCTACTTAACTTTATGATTGTTTATTTCCTCCCAATGTAAAGCCACTATCACCTTTTACATGAACTCTGGAATAGTAATGTCATGGGAATCAGAGATACTGGTTACAGCTGAGGTCAGAGGTGTCATTTCCTGGTAGCTTTTTTCAGTCTTAACCTCTCCAGGGAGCTCAAATGACCCAGAGTATATATTCTGCTTTAGATGTCAGTCAGACTAACACTGAAATTTTCTTACAAAGAATTTCCATTGAAAGGTTATTGTAAAAAGTGTGCAATGAGAAATGCTGCTCTGTGGATCATGTTCACAGTGAAAAAAAAAAAAAAAAAAAAAAACACAGCTTCCACTCAGTCGGTTTCAGTGGAAGTGTTTGTCTGGCTTTGTCATCTGATTTATTTCTTTTGTTCAGCAATTGATGTTGCGTCAAGGGCAGTTTTTGCTTTATATCATAAAGTCTTGTGTATAGTAGAATGGTCAATGAATGGCTGAATGTATACCATAAGGAGATACATTACCTAAAGTTAGGTCTGTTTGAGACAGTATGTATAAGCAGTTTCATTTACTGGCTTGTCGCACCCTTCCTGGACGTCATTCACACTTGCGGCGTAGCAGAAGCATTAGTTTTCCTTATTAATAGTGCAGTGTCTCACTCCACATATCTGACTTATTATCTCTTTTATCAAAGGCATTTGATTTATTTTTAATTGTATCGTACCTTTGTGACTTGTGTGTTAATAACATCAAAAATTATAATTTAAATAGTGCCTTAAGAAACCCAAGCCTGCGTCAAAAAATGCATGACAGGAAACAACTGCAACTGAAACAAGAAGAACAAATACCAAAAAATGGACAAACTACATTTCAAACAGAAACACATGAGACAAAAGAAAACATAAGATAGAAACATTTGTGACAAAATGAGAGATGTATTGATTGTAATCACAAGACAGAGTCAGAATGCATAAACACTTCAATATGATCAAGTAAACAGATGTGTTTATAATTGAGTTTTGAAGATGGTGAGAGATGAAATTTCACAGAGATGCCAGAGGGAGGGAATTCCAGTATCTAGGGGCCATGGTCAATTTATTGTCCAAGGACAGTCTGAACTTCTGAACATTTCTTTTTTTCTTATTAAATGACCTGTAAAGCAGTTGTACAGACTTTGCATGTTATTTCTTAATGATTATCCATAAATTAATATCTTATTTGTATCAAAAACTGGGTTAACATTCTTATTTGCATATTTGCGGTTTCTATAGCCAGGCCAGGTTTCCATCCAAGGATTTTTTTTGCAAAAAAAGGTTTATTGCTTCAAAATGTTTAGCGATATAGCTGATGGAAATGCTATTTGTTGATAAGATTTCTCAAATGTCAACACAATCTTTTTCCATTTATCTTTAGTGCATAAACTCTATGTTGATACTTGAAATGTCACAAAAGTTGTTTTGGAAACACTTTAAGTCGAGAAAAAGGGCTTTAATGCAAATAAATTTGGTGTCACATGACAGAATTAGCCTGTATATGCAGCGTCCGCGTTCGTGGTGTTGCTCCCATTAAAGCACTGTGGTTCAAAGGTGCATCACAAGGATGAGTAGTGTCTAAGGAAGACTGTTGGAGTTTTCAATGCTGACAAAAAGAAAGGTAAAATAAAATAGGCAGAATTGTTACTTCTGTATCTGAATAAATAAAAGAAGCCTACTGCCATAAAATCGTGATTCTGTTCCGATTTCATGATCAGAAGTGGTTCTAGGCTACATGACAAATGAAAATCACAAACATGACACTTGTAAATAAAATAAAATTTTATAAGTGCAATTTATTAATATAGAATTTTATCTTAAATAAATTGGTAAAATAAAGTGGTTGACTCCTAAAGCTCTAATAGAATTTTAGAAATGTTATGTGACAATAAGCCTCAGTTTAGTTAATGCAGACGATTTAAGTTAAAATGTTTTAGGTCACAGCTGCATCTGTCTCTGAAAAACAACAACAGCGATTTGATGTTTTTGATCGGTTTGATGTTACTGAACTCTGAAACATTAAGGAGTACTCTTTTGCTTTGAATGATCTTTTGCTTTGAATGCGTTCTCGGCCGTGTCAAACCACAACTGGCTCGACTGCATGTTCAAGGTGTTAAAGATATGCAATATGCAAAGACCGAATATTTCACTGTATCAGTCTTTTTATGGACCCTAAAATTTTTTGCATAATGGACAAATAAGCTGCTCTGTGTCCAAACCTGCGCTTCTTCAAATAAAGGCAGTAAAGTCCTGTCAGACGAGCTGCTCCACTTTACCGTCGTCGTCTTATATCTCTTATTTGATAACAAATATTTAGAATGCAAACGATAAGAATTTGCAATATACACAAAATGATGTATAGAAACAGCTCAAGGGCAGATTTGTTTAGCGATATAGCAAAACTTATGCGACAATGCATTTTTTTTTAAGGGATGATGTCATCACACACCATTTTATCGGTAAAAGGCCAACTGGATGGAAGCAGTCTTGAGATAACAAATTTCGCAATTTTTTTTGCACATATTTGCTTTGTCAATAACAAAACAGGTCAAAAACTGGATGGAAACTTGGCTATTGATTGATTGAACACAGCACTCAATCCAGTTTGCCTTGAATACATTTTTCTCAGACCATGACTGCAAGAAAAGTGCTTTCCCCCTTTTAAAAATACAAGTGTTTGTGGGGTTTAGAAAGATGATAACCCGGGGTTAAGCACAGTGTGAAAAGCCCAAATGCTGTTGACGGTTGTTGTGAATGGCAGGCTAACAGGAAAAAGGGGCACAATAGAAGGATGTTGATTCAGTGTTCGCTGCTGTTATCAGACGCCGGACCTCCGCGTGGACCAGACCACTCAGCGACATCTCAATACCTCTTATTATCACTTGAGTGATAATAAGATAACAAATATGACAAATGATAACAAATATTCTAATAGAATTATCAGATTCATACATGTATGTGTGGTGAGTGTGTGATGTAGTAAATTTCCAATGGACTGCAGCAAACTGCGGCAAAACAAGGAACTGGTTGTGAATGGTTCTCCTATTCCCTAGTTTTACTTTAGAGCATTTTTTTACATTGAGATTCTTCAGTGCATGAGGAGCAACAGTGAAAGGTCACCAAACCTCTGGCGCTCTGAGCGTAAAGACCATCGCTGCTTCCTCCTGGTTAGATCTGAAATCACAAGTGTCTTTTGAAGCTGTTTATTTGAGTTGAGCGTTATGTGTTTCCCTTGCTTCACTTCTCTTTGATGTGGGCTGAGACCATCTCCACTATGTTTCCTTTGGTTTGGAAAGATGAGACGTGCTTCCGCCCCAAGTGCTGGGAATCTTTGAGACTTTCCAGAGCTCTCTGGTCCCAGAGGACAGCTTGTATATTTCTCCTGAAAGTTTCATTAAGCTATATATAACTTATCATGTGGATGGCCAAGGTGAATCAGTACTGACTTGTCTTATTCTACAGTAAGACAAAAGTGCATTTATTTTATATTATAAATGTTAAAATGACACCAATCTAAGACCATTAAATTACCTTTACCTTAATTTTAATGTATTGTTTTTTGTGCCATTGCAGTTTCGACGTGGAAAATGGCCCGTCTGCAAGCTGTAGTCCTTTGGATCCCCAGGCCTCACCAGGTTCTGGCCTGGTTCTTCACACAAACTTTCCCGGCCACAATCAGCGGCGAGAGTCCTTCCTCTACCGCTCAGACAGCGACTATGACCTATCACCGAAGTCAATGTCTCGAAATTCTTCTATCGCCTCAGAACTGTGAGTATAGTCATATTTTTCATTGTTTTATATGTATTAATAGGCAGTGTTGGGGGTAACGCATTACAAGTAACTTGAGTTTCGTAATCAGATTACTTTTTCAAGTTGCTAGTAAAGTAACGCAAGTTACTTTTTTACATTTATTGACTGACAGCTCTCCTGTCCTCATGGTGAGAGAAATAAAGTGCGCCGTGTGGACATGACTGTTACTGTAGTTCTAGACTAAACGTGAACATGCATTTACTCATCTCACTTGCACGAAAACATTCAGTATTACTCAAAATGAATAAAAACAGTGAAACACAATCTCAGAATTGTATGCTAACCTGTAATAATTAACTATATTAAATTACACAAATATACTTCATGTATTTAATCTCAATTTATTAACCAGTGTTTTTGCTGCTGACATTCAATGACCTAATTCAACCATACTAATAAGAAAACTTACTTTAGATTAGATTTAGAAATAAGAGTGTTAAACTTCCTTCTCCTGTATCCTGTTCCCTTTCATGGGAACTTTGAGCTGTGTCGATATTAAAGATAGAGACAAGAATATCCTCCTGGATGTGCCGCTGTCTCCTCAGGTCCTCTTCGGCGAGAGGTTCCAGGAGACTAAGAAACAGTCTGCGGCGTTCCAGAGATTTCTTCCCCGCCGCTCTCAACCCCCCCAGCAGCCTCGGCCGTCAGTCAGCTCTTCACACCGGGCGCAACAAAAACAGAGTGTTGCCACCCGTGCTCCCCCGCAGAAAGCTAGCTGAGGACTGTCATTATTGCCAAGAAGGCTTCTAAGAGGTCCTGATGCCAGAAGCGCTGGACCTCTGAGGGTAGCCCCCTCCGAAGAGGGTCCTATATCACACTCTATGGTATCCGCCCCTCTTTGGTGCCCTCAGGGGGCCGTTCTGCCAACCCTGCCACCTCGTGTGCTTCGGGGCGCAGCAGTCTCCACCGATCCTCTGAGGAGGGTCGGTCAACATTTGATTCGGTTGTTCCCTGCCGGTTCTCCGCTTCAGGGCGCCGAGTCGAATGCTCAAAAAACACCAGAGGCCAGTCTCGAGAGACTGGTTCTCTTAGTAGAATTTCTGGCAGAGTGGAAACTTCTTCCAAATATTTCTCAATGTGTGCTGCACTCAATAGAAAAGGGTTACAGAGTTCAGTTTGGGTCTCGCCCGCCCCAGTTCAACAGGGTCCTCCCTACGTTGGTGGACCCCGAGCAGTCTCTGGTATTGGAACAGGAAGTTCTGACGCTTTTGCGAAAAGGAGCTATAGAAAGGGTTCCTCCTCCCAGCAAGCTGTCAGGGTTTTACAGCCATTACTTCATTGTTCCAAAGAAGTATGGAGGGTTGCGTCCCATTCTAGATTTACGCGTATTAAATCACACTGTTCAGAAGCTCAAGTTCAAGATGCTTACACTCAAACAGATCATCCCACAGATCAGATCCAAGGACTGGTTTGTGACAATAGATCTGAAAGACTTTCATGTATCCATCCATCCTCAACACAGGAAGTTCCTCAGATTTGCTTTCGGGGGCGAAGCATATCAATACCAGGTATTTCCGTTCGGCCTAGCTCTTTCACCCCGCACCTTTACAAAATGCGTGGATGCAGCTCTGGCTCCTTTGAGCTCCTCAGGGCATTCGCGTATTAAATTACGTTGATGATTGGTTGATTTTGGCTCAATCCGAGCTTATGGCAGTTCAACATCGAGATGTCATTCTGTCTCACATGCAAAGGTTAGGGCTGAGACTCAATGCCAAGAAGAGTGTGCTTCTTCCAGCTCAAACAACCACCTATCTAGGGGTGGTCTGGGACTCAACTACGATGCAGGCACATCTATCTCCTGCTCATTTAAATTAAATTCTCTCAGCCATGAATGGGGTGAAACTAGGCCAGTCACTCACTGTAAAACATTTTCAGAGACTGTTGGGTCTGATGGCAGCTGCGTCCAACGTAATACCTTTTGGCCTGCTGTACATGAGACCCTTACAGTGGTGGGCTCAGGACCAATGGGTTTTCTCCGAGGGGAAATCCATTTCGCGTGATCAAGGTCACGCGGCGATGCCTTTGTGCATTATTCATGTGGAAGAAGCCTTGGTTCCTGTCCCAAGGGCCTGTGTTGGGAGCTCCTTGTCGTCGCGTAATGCTAACGACGGATGCATCTCTCACAGGTTGGGGGGCGATCATGAGTGGTCGCTCGACTCAGGGTCTCTGGGAGGACCATCTGCTTTCCTGGCACATAAATCGGCTGGAAATTATGCCGGTATTTTGAGCTCTCAAGTACTTCCTCCCAGACCTGAGGGCCATCATGTGTTGGTCCGCACGGACAACATGTCGCTGGTCTCTTACATCAACCATCAGGGGGGTCTGAGGTCACGCCACCTGTGCAATCTGGCCCATCGGATCCTCCTGTGGGCCAGGGGAAGCTTCTCTCCCTGAGAGTGGCTTATATCCCAGGGCATCAGAATGTGGGGACAGACATCCTGTCGAGGCAGGGGCCGAGGCCCGGGGAATGGAGACTCCACCCCGAGGTGGTGGAGCTCCTATGGAAAAACTTTGGCCGAGCAGAAGTCGACCTATTTGCTTCAAAAGAAACGACTCGCTGTCCGATGTGGTTCTCTCTCACACATCCAGCCCCTCTGGGTCTGGACGCTATGGTGCAGATTGCTCTGCTCCCGGGAGTTCTGGAGAGGGTTCGCCGGGACAGGGTCAGTCTCATATTGGTAGCCCCGTTCTGGCCAGCCCGAATTTGGTTTTCAGACCTTGTGTCTCTCCTCGATGGCTCTCCCCTGGAGATTCCTGTCAGACGGGACCTCCTGTCTCAAGCGGGCGGCTCGATACTTCATCCCCGCCCAGAGTTGTGGAAACTGTGGGCCTGGCCTCTGAGGGGCTAGGCTCATAGAATCTGGTCTCTCAACTGAGGTTGTGGAGACCATACTCCAGTCCAGAGCTCCCTCTGTGAGGAAATTGTATGCCTATAAATGGAAGTTGTTTTCTACTTGGTGTAGACAACATCAGTCAGATCCTGTTCATTATCCTGTCAGCTCTTTGCTGCAATTCCTTCAGGAGAAGTTCTCGGATGGATTGTCTCCTTCCACCTTAAAAGTTAATGTGGCAGCTATCAGCTATATCTGCCTACCATGCTCCCATAGGTGACTCTTCTGTGGGGAGAGATCCTTTAGTCATACGTTTTCTTCGTGGTACTCTGAGGCTGAGGCCTTCACTACATACAAGGACTACGACCTGGGACCTGGCGATCATTTTGGAAGGGTTAGCATCTGCTCCCTTTGAACCTCTAGAAGAAGTTTCGGAAAGATTTCTTACTCTAAAAACTATCTTCTTGCTGGCTATATTATCTCTCAAGAGAATTGGAGATCTTCAAGCACTTTCAGTTGCTCCTTCATGTCTGGAATTTGCGCCTGGTATGGTTAAGGCTTTTCTTCATCCTAGACCTGGTTATATACCTAAGGTCCCCACCAACGTCCCAGGGGTGATTGTACTACAGACCTTTTGTCCTTTTCTAATCCAGATGTAGGAAAAACTCAATCTGCTTTGCCCGGTCAGGGCGTTAGACACTTATGTCCACAGAGCTGCCCTGTGGCGTAAAACCGAACAACTTTTTGTCTGTTACGGTTCTCCTAAGAAGGGAGGCCCTGTGTCCAAGCAGAGAATGAGCAACTGGGTGGTTGAGGCTATCTCACTTGCTTATGAATCTACCGGACAGCCTTCTCCTTTGGCTGTCCTGGCACACTCTGCCAGGAGTATGGCTGCCTCAGAAGCTCTTATCTCGGGGGTCCCCCTCCGTGATATATGTGATGCAGCTGGGTGGTCCTCTCAGCATACGCCCATCAGGTTTTATAACCTTGACTTAGGCTCCACTCCGGGGTCTGCTGTGCTCTCGTCATAAGTTAACAGACAGGCACTTGGCATTATGGCGTAGTTGGGATAGGATTCCTAATGCGTCTCGACGCAGCTCAAAGTTCCCATGAAAGGGAACGTCTCGGGTTATGTATGTAACCCTGGTTCCCTGAATAGGGAACGAGACGCTGCGTCGCCTTGCCATACTCCCTGCGTGCCTGTGAACGCATTGCTTCAGCCTATCAGAAGCTAGCGTTCTTTGTTCTGGGTATGCTTTATAGTTTCCTGGTCTGTGACGTCACCCACCTCTGACGTTCCGTCATGCCATTGGATTGAAGTGCTTCATGACGCAATCACGCAGGAGCATTCCCAATGCGTCTCGACGCAGCGTCTCGTTCCCTATTCAGGGAACCAGGGTTACATACGTAACCCGAGACTTTCTTCTTTAATTCAGAATGGCAGCACAGCTAAAAGGTTAGTTTGAGCTTAGCCCTTTACTGTACAGGTGTAAATATGCATTTCCTTTAGCCTGAGGCTTATTCATTTCACTTTTGGTGTGAAAGGGCCTTAACATTTGCCAAAAATAGAACTTTTTTTGTTTTTATTGGAAAAAAAAAAAAAAAAAGCAAGCCCAGCCCAGGTGAGTAAAATGATGCAAAAGTAATGCAATTAGTTACTTTTTTAGGGAGTAACACACTATTGTAATGCATTACTTTTAAAAGTAACTTTCCCCAACTCTGTTAATAGCTACCTTTTATTTATTGAACCAGTTGAAAACAACAACTTAAATCAGCCTAAATTGGTTTGCTGGTTTTGGGGTTTTGGCTTGTCTTCCAAACTGGACTGGTTTCAGGGCACTTGTCTGCTGGTTAGGCTGAAAGACCAGCTAAACCATCTTAGATCAGCTAAAACCAGCAAACCATCCTAGGCATCCTAAGCTATTTTTTATTTAGATATTTTTATGAGAGAAATATATGTTGTAACTCTGAACACATTTTCCTGCACAACACATCTTTTAAGTAATCATTAAATCATCTTCATTAATGAGTCAAGTTACTAGGAAACCACTTTAATTTGCCACCACATCTAAATCATTCAGCATCTGGTAATCTGAGGACCTTGAAGTTGTTTAATATGCCTTTTTTCTTCAATGCTAGGATTTCTGTTTCCAAACATGTCTGCAGGGTAAAGATGGAGGCAGGGCTTATTAGTGGAGTTGATTTATGCGCTGCTGCTTATGGCAGTGAGATTTGCATGCCAGGACGTATCTCAATCAAGGCCTTATTTCCTAAGCCTTCTGGCAGTAACTGCCTGCAATTATATAAGAATGCATTTTCCAGAGTCTTAGATGCCAAATATCTGTTGAACCCTGAGGAATGTGCTGGATTGTTCTTGGTAACCTATTTTTTTTAATGCCATTTAGGGTCCCGATACTGAAAAGAACCTATTTTGATAATGAGTCTGATTTCTAATTCCATGGAATATGAAATGACATCTGACATATAAACTTGAAGTCAATGTGAATGCTGTTCGCAACCCACTTTACTTCCATAATGTGATGTATTTCTGAGTGAAACTAAATATTTAACACAAAAAAATGTAGCCAGACCAAATGGGAGTTTGCTAAAACAATTAATAGCTATTTGGTTATTGGTTAATATAGTAATAGTCTGTACTAGTAATCTAGTAGTCTGCCTGGCCTAAGTGATGTCAGCGGAAAAGAAAAAATAATTTCAGAAAAAGAGCCATTTTTCTTTTTTTGGGGATAACATTCACCAGTGAATCATTCACAATAAGACCAGGGACATCCATTAAGGAAGTAAATAGGGTCAGTTTTGATTTCTTGTTGACTTGAAATAATAGGTTTTGCTTCGTTTAAGTGTCGATTGCTCAAGATGTTATTCCCTCTTGATTGCAGGCATGGGGATGACCTGATAGTCACACCTTTTGCTCAGGTAAACACATCAGTGTCACATTTCTCTAAGGATTACATTTCAAGTGGATGTGTGCTTTTAAGTTATTTCTGACTTTTTCTAGGTTCTAGCAAGCCTTCGAAGTGTCAGAAACAACTTTACTGTCTTGACGAACGTTCAGTGCACATCTAACAAGTGAGTATTATTGTAAACAGAAGCTATGACATTAACCAAACTTAAATAGACAATTCAAATAGACAAAATCCAATCCAAATACATAAATAAATAAACCGTTTTACATTTTAAATTTTACAGCTGAGTTTTTAAAGGATTGTTTTATGTTCAATTCAGAAATGTCGCTAAGTTAAAAAATGCACATGCAGTAATGCAACGGCTGTCTATGGGGAAAGACAATGGATTAAAAATTAAAAATTGAAATACACACTGTTTCATCACAAATCTAGAATAGAACAGAATCTCTTACTAGCCTGAAGAATAAAATCACTTAACCTGTGGAAAGATATATCCCTTCTTTCATCTCATCTGACAATGTAAAGAAACTAAACCATGTAACTTTCACATGATACACGAAGAAGCCCAGAGAGGAATATGATGTAACTATCCACTAAATACTGTTTACATGGGGCAAACTCCACCAGCAGGAATTACATCAGAAGCGCAGACCATAAGTGTTAGGAACAATATTTTTAAAGCTGCTAAAATGCCAATTTAGTCTTTAAAGCTCAAATAGCACATGTTAGTTTATGAAATAATTAATATAAGTGCTGTAACAGCAATATGTTCTTCGCATCTCTGTTTTTAAATGTTCCAGAATCCATACACAGACTGGGGATCGGTGAACTTATATAAGCATGTAGTTATTTTTAACTAACTAACTAACTAACTATTATTTTAATACTGAAATAATTGTGTTAATAAAAATATTATAAATGAATAAATATAAATAATGTAAAATACAAAATAATGTTTTAATAATAAATATGACCACAAGAGGACAGTCTTTCCAACCATTTGTTTTATGGACTCGGCCACCCATGCACACTGACATTTAACTAGAGCCATTTTCCACTTAACATGTCACCGGTTTTCAAGATTTCAATCCCAGACAAAAATCACTTGCCTACGGAGAAGATTTTCCAGATGCCCCTAAATTCTATTTTTCCACCTGAGCGATGAGGGTAAACAAGGGAAAAGGTGTTTTATTCGCTGTTATTCATGGAAGAATTAATTCCACCTTCCAAGTAACCATGGATCTGCGTCAGGGCATTTATACGGCACTGTTAGAGGCTTTTGTTAGACTCTTTGCTAGTCTATCCAAAGACCAACCCAGTGCAGATGAACTTCTAGGAAATTCTACAGAAGTATATGTGGAAAAGAGGGCACACCCTGTGATATCATAATAATACTTCTGTATTAAAGAGTGTCACATCAAATCCATGATTCACTTAAGAAAGATTTATAGCAGAATGCACAGGCTTGAAAAGAGTTTCTTTCCTTCTTCTTTAATGTGGAAATATGCTCTTTGCTATGACATTATGCATCCTGTTACAATTATAGATTACGCAATAGAATGACAAATGGGTGTTTTTTCCAAAAATACACATAGAATTGTTTGAATTGCAGGGGTTTTCTGCTTGTGTCATACAGTAATTGTTTGTTTGTTTCATTTGGCTACAATTTCAGTAATATTTTACTTGCAGGAGGTCGCCCGTATCCAACCAGCCCCCCATTACCAGAGTGTGCCTACCTGGTAAGTCCGCATATAATTTCACATATGCATAAATGTATACTAAATGCATATTTTTTTTTTTATTACGTTTTTTTTATTACAAATGATATTAACAGCAAACTGATTTAAGTGTAAAGTGAGTGCAGACTGTTAAATATTGACTATTCATTATAGTTTCTAACATGTCTTTGTTTTAAATGGTTCAAAATACTAAAAAAAAAAAAAACATGGTGAATCCCAGATTTTCAGTATGCACTCTTTTAATATAGAGGCATTTCCTTTTCTTTTGAAGTAACTCCATTTTAAAGATCATGTGTTTGTGTGTGTGCCTGTAAACACGTGCTTTGTTGTGGTGTGTGTCCATATATTTTTAATGATAGAGAGACCTCTTGCCATGCTACGTGACTGCCCACGCCGTTGCCCCCTTGTATTCCTCATCATCACTCATCTCCACCGCAGCTTCTACTGATTGGCCCGGCAGTGTTGAAATGTTTAGTAGACTCACGTACACACACATTCAAGCACGGTGCCCATATTAGTGGCTGTTTTGTCTAGCTGTACAGAACGTGTTAGACCATAGGAAAAGGCCATGGCTGATACGTGTTGGTCTCTCACATGCATGCGCACCTGCCAAACACAATAATGTAACAGACAACAGCCTGCCACAGCCGAAGGTTTTGTAACGGGTGGGAAAATTCCTCATAGTTCACTCTCTGTCCTTGAGGATGGCTCCCAGTGTGATATCAGAGAACATGCCAGACAGAGATTTCAGAAAAACTGTAATCTATGCTAGCTAAACAGAGCAAGGCCATTCACTGGAGCCTCTATTATACAGCCCAGACTGTTTCCTTAGAAATGTCAAGAAAACCTTGGCGGACTGAGGTCATTTCTGAAGGATAATAAGAGAGAGATTGTTCACATTTCGTCAAGGACTAGAAGAAAGAGGCTTCATAAAAACGCAATCTTTAGCAAGTTTTGTTTAATGAAATGGAAGAAAATGATGTAATTGACTGTATTCTTGTAACACAACATTATGTATCAAAAAAAGCTAAGAAACAAAATGGCAATACTTTATTTCGATAACGTTGTAAGTACATATCAACTTATTCTACTAACCCAAACCCTAACCCTACACTCTAAAAAAAAAAATGCTGGGTTATAAACAACCAAAGTTGGGTTGAAAATGGACAAACCCAGCGATTGGGTTGTTTTAACCCGGCAGTTGGGTTAAATGTTTGCCCAACCTGCTTGGTAGTTTTAAATAACTCAACTATTGTTTAAAAATTACTGTATTGCTTGCTTAAAATGAACCCAAAATAGGTTGGAAATTAAAAATCAGACACATAATTACTAGAGTCAACAATAATAATCAAAAGGTGAACATTTATTAATAAGCAATTTATTATTCATTAAACTTATTAAGAAATGTTCATTTATTAAACATATTAATAAATGTTAATTTCCAACATATTTTGGGTTCATTTTAAGCAAGCAATACAGTAACTTTTAAACAATAGTTGAGTTATTTAAATCTAACAAGCAGGTTGGGCAAACATTTAACCCATTCGCTGGGTTAAAACAACCCATGTAACCTAACAGTCTACTATTAATAGTTGTCATGTAGTTGCAAAGTTACTTATAGTTAGCAAAATGTCTAAAATAGACCATTAAAATAAAGTGTAACCCAAAATTACTGTACCTTGGACAAAAGTTTGTGTAAGAGTACTGTACAAAAAGTAGCGGTCAGTACAAAGACTATAGATTGCTGTTTGACTGGTACTGTCTGGTTTGGTGGCTGTAATTAGGGTGTTGCATTCACAGTTGAATCAATATATTTCTTGGAATGATGGAAAAATCAAACAGAGTGGAAGAGAAGGGACACAGAATATTGTGCATGTGTGTATTATTTAGCTATGTAAGGAGGACAGGAGTACAACACTTGAGTGTAACAGTGAGTAAATACAGTAAAATGCTCAAAATGCTCTGGTTAACGTCAGTGATCAGGCCATACAGCAAGTCTGGCCTACAAAAAACAAACAAAACAAAAAACTTCAATTTATCAAAAAGTCTTCAATGCAAAACCTGAAAGAGAAGTGTCAAGTGGAATTATACTAAAGCAGAGAGCATGAGAAATGCAGTCAGTTGGAGTTCCTGTCAGGTGCAGTGGGTTGTGATTGACGTCAGTCAGCTTGCATGCGGCTTTGTTGACTTCCTCTTAAACCAGGTGGACTGAGATTCACTTCCTGATGCTCTTCAGGCTTGATCGGTCTTTGTGATAAGTGCCTACTACTATGCTGTCAGTTGAGTGTAACGTCACACTTTCTCACCTCTTAGTAAGCAGTTAGTTTCGTTACGTTGAAAATATGCAGTAGTCATGCAGAATTAATACGTTTGTTTTAATCATAAATGCCACATCATTTTGGAGAAGTTTTGCATGTTTCCTTGAAGCTAGTATTTATCAGATATTATATAGTATGCTACTGTGTATAAGATATATTCCAACAGTACTCAGAAGGAAAGGTAAGCGTGGGTTAATGTACTGTAAATTATTCTGGGTCTTATCTGCTTTAAATCATGCATGATAAGGAAGAAAAACTGCAATCATTCAGATTAGTCTCTCTATCTCTATTTTAACAAATAGCCTCATTGCAGAAGCTGAGATACTTTCTCTGTTTTAAAACCTTGTGCATATCCTAGAGAGGCAGCATTTTAATGGATCAAAAGCATTTACAATGTGAAGGTTGTACCAAAAGGCAGGCAACTTAATTATGCTTTTTCCTAAAACACCTTTTTTTTTTTTTTTTTTTTTTTTTTGCCAAAATCAAAGCTAGCATCACATGTAACCAGAGAAATGTTGACTATACTTTTATTTCATTCAGTACCAGAAAGTTTTGAACAAAAAACAATTTAAGGCCAATTTACACTTAAAGGCACAATATGTAAGATTTTTGGATTAAAATATCCAAAAACCATTAGAACAGTGTTATATATTTTGTTGACTTGTGTACTTACATTATCCCAGATGTCTCCAAGAATGTTTAAATTCAGATAAGCAATTTTAACCAGGATACGGACCATGTCCGTGCGTCGCCTACCTGCGTTACCTTTGATTTCCGGTTATATTTTGTAGAAATCATGGAAACACCAAAGACGCTGTATTATATTACATGTGTTTATTAGACAAGGGAACAACTGTTTGGTTACATTTATAGACAGAAAAATAATTATTGTTATGTAGCTCAACACATTAGTCTTATTGTTTGAATCTTGTTTTCTTCATTTTCCATGACTGCATGTTTTCACCATGCCTCAGAGAAAAACACTATTTTGTCAAGTAGCTAACATAGCATAATCAGATGCAGCTTTATTTTTAGTAACAGTAATACAGCATTTTCTCCATCATACAATATGTTTTAAAATTAATTGCATGCCATTTATCAACACAAGCCATCCAGCATTTATTAATATGATATTCTAATATCGATCTAGCTTACTGCTTTGTGCAACAAGTGTCTCACAGCAGCCACCGAGCGAATGCTCAGAGTAACATTATAACATCATTTTCAACACACAAATGTATCTAACATGATAAACAGCATTGCGTTACCCTACATACACTTGACTGGAAGAAGCGGAAGCAGCTGTGGCATAATAAAAGTTCCGCTGCTCTCGAGGCGTGTGTCAAGCTCGTCTCTCATTAGCAGTGGCCTCGTTCAGCTCCAACATCTCTCATACTGCAGTAACGTTAAAATAATCTCATCCATGAACATGATTTCTGCCCGAGTCCCGTCTCGATTCTTTTCTACCGGCTGTGAGTTGAAGACGACATCTCCCAAGATTCCATGCTCAATCTCGGAATCATCAAGCTACGCCTTTGTTTTGAATAGGTGACCTCTAGGCGAAAATTTACATATTGTGGCTTTAAGTTAAGTCACACGTAACTAAAGATGTACGATAACTAAAGATAACTATATTAGTGTCACATCAACAAACGATTTCTGTTTATCATAATCATGCTTAAAATGCTCAAGCTCTTGGATTCTGATTGGCTATCATTGATGTTTTTATCATTCATCAGCTATACAATATCGTTTCTCTGTGTCATTATTGTTATAGCTGTGTGGTGTGTGGACTTCTATTCTCATAGATTATTAAAACTTTATAATTATAAACTGTCACGTCTCAAAACTTTTATAGCAATTCGCACATGGCACGCCTTTCGAAAAAATTCAGCTTTCAAAAAAAAGCATCTCTACACCTTGTTTTTTTTTTATTTCACTTCTCTGTGACTTGCATTTTTAAATGCAAAAACACAGTCTGTGTGAATCACCCCTTATAATGCTGCCTTAAAAGAACAGTTCACTACATTTTGGAACAGAGAAAGTATCTATGTTTTTGCTATGACAAGGCTGATTATTATTATTATTATTATTATTATTTTTTAAAAGCAGATAGAGGGAGTAATCTGAAAAGAAAACATGACAGTAGACTCCCACTCACAATGTAACCCTCCAATGCATGCAGAACTGTAGTGATGTAACCACAACTGAGACAATGAGACGGAGCCGCTGACTTACTGCCTGCACCTAAACTGCCTCCTGTGTGTCATACAAACAGGGTCATTGGGCAGGAAGGAGAGCGCAGATTTTTCCTGTTTTTCCCATACCGCTGGAATCCTCCGGAACCCAGGAGGTGTTTTTCAGTGTGCGAGTGTTAATTCCTCGCACACACAGGTCGTGAGATGAACTTGTCTGTGGCTTAATGACCAAATGGGGAAAATAGGATGTAGACTGACAAATACCATTG
Source organism: Hypophthalmichthys nobilis (assembly GCA_037950665.1). Taxonomy (NCBI): domain Eukaryota; kingdom Metazoa; phylum Chordata; class Actinopteri; order Cypriniformes; family Xenocyprididae; genus Hypophthalmichthys; species Hypophthalmichthys nobilis. The sequence continues at coordinate 14,990,919 of CM075471.1, forward strand.
TCTTCTCTTTCAACACGCACTGATACGGACACACGCGTGCTCATAATGTCTGCAGAATTAGGTGCCTGTGGTTTTTTTTACACTGAGCTGAGTGTGTATAATCAGCTTATAGTTGAAAATTGATTGTGAGAATATTGGATCCATAGAATATAAACTAATAAGCTTTTCCACTTTCATTTGTACACTGTGTGTGGGGGGTCCATTTGTCCATGATTTGTGGTGTATGAAGAATTTGTTGTGATGGCCAGAATTTCCGGAACTCTAAGTCTCTGGCAATGGGAATGTTTTCATGTTTTTGTGAGAGCAGGAAAGTCACAGGTAAGACCCTGCCATTCTTCATACAGAGGAGGGCAGACATGTTAACGACTCCAGCAGCTAATCTGAGGTTAGGACAAGATAAGGAGGAGATTTGGATCTTGGTAACTGATCATAGATCAACATCTAGAGTATTTACAAAGATGGCAGATATGGCTCTGGAGTTTATCTTATGGCCTTTGAGAGATACACTTCAGAGAAACATACAATAGCAGTGTTTGTTTAACTGTAGCTTATGCTATGAGATCAAATCACAGCTGAAATCTCTGCACGTACGTATTTCTTTACAGAAAACATCAACAAATATGATGGCTGCATCACCTCAGGCAGAACCAGTCAAAAGGTTCATGACACTTTGTTAGTATCATTGTTCTGCAAACTATGAATCTATGTATTCAGTTCCTTGTTCTCGTATTACTTGATCTTAGACTTGGCACAGAATTGAGTTTTTATGCTCAAAGCCGATAAAACTTGTACTTTATAGAGCTTACTTCTGGGCGTGGATGCACACAGTGAACTTGTATAATATGCACACCATAGAGGTGCCAATAAATGTACTTGTAATAAATTTGCGTTTACTAATACACCACATAATGTAAAACTAAATGTTTTTAATGAATGTGGTGTATTAATATTATAAAAATGTGGTAAAAATGCACTTGTACTACATATAAATAACATAAATATATCATGTTATATATATATATATATATATATATATATATATATATATATAATATTTAACTGTTCAAAAGTTAGAACATTTTTAAAACTTGAAAATTTAATTTGACTAGAAAATTTAATTTGACAGATCATGACAACATCTAATCACTTATCATGTCACTCAAAACATTTATGTTTTTTCCCTTGAGGAACACGAATTAAGCTCCTCATTTCTCTGTTTCTTTGAATAATGTTAAATTAAAAATTAAATTAAATACAGTATGTGAATACAGAACTCTGTAACCTGTATATTTGTGCAACTGGTTTGCAAACTGAATATATATGGTATATATGAAGAGTTTGGTTCCAAAATGTGATAAACATTTTTCTTTTAAAAAATTGAGTTTCCACAAAAATCAGTATTGTATCTGGTCGGTATTGAAAGTCATTTAAATAATTCTGCGCAAAATGCGATTTCCGTCGTGTTATTCTGTCATGTTTTCTCCCTTTCTTTCCAAAACGTGACAAACGCCAGTCTCCCTTCTCTGCAGAATGCGATATATCCTCTCAACCAATCACAGCGCACCATTCCACGCATTGTAAACAGTAATGGCGGCGCTCTGAATACACCCGGCATCCTAGTTTTCCTTATCTGCTTTGTACTTTGTGATCAACAAAAACAGAAAAATTAATAATTTTGATGGCATTGATGGCACCTGTGGTGGTTTCTGCGGTGGGAAGAAACGTAAGTCATCGAAATCTAATCATTTACGTGAGGAGATTAAGAAGATGAGGCATTCGAGTCGGGAGGAGGAAAAATGTCGGCTGTTGCTTGTTCCACAACAGCATCAAACTTCTGTCACGGTCCCCAAAATTGAATCATGAACAGTTTTTAAAAGCTGTTTTTAATACCAATGTACTCGGCAAATGTGTTTATTTTAACCGTGCGGTGGCGCCAGATACAGATACTGATACTGATATTTAATCGGTAATGACAAACAGAGACATAATTAATTTATAACATTAACAAGATGACTCATTGAATTCATTTTGGGAGCGACGACTGAATGTATTTTTAGTCAAATGCCTGTATATAAGATTAGTATTGACAAAGTTCAGAGGCTGTCATATATGTGAATCAACTTACTTTGTTGTGTATTTTCAATATGAAAAATAACATTTATATGGATGGATTAACTGCATTTTGAAAAAAAAAACGTGTCATGGATTTATTGCATTTTGGGAAAAAATAATCCGTTTTTATAATAAACCTTTGAAAATCAAAATCTAGATTTGAATTTTTAATGTTTTTATAACCAAAAGATGCTATGTGAAAGTTTGAAACAGAAAATAGTGGTTTTCATCTTGCCACTTTCTTGGTAAAGAAAACACATTTTTACTCAAATTAATCAAAATGGATTTATAGCGTTTTGGAACCAAACTCTTCATATTTACCTATGTACAGTGTGTAATAGCCTATATTTTTTTAATGCATGTACCTGAAAACAAATTTCATATTTGGTACTTTTGAAGATCCGGGACTCTTAATGAATACCTTCAGTTAAACAAAGAACACGTGGATCACTTTTATGGGAACTTTTATGAAGCTTACTGAGGACTGAGTATAACAGCGTTTTGCTGGACCAAAGAAACGATAAACAGGAGGTGATGCGCAAGTGAACTTCATGGCTTTTTCCTTATCACATCCTAGCTGGCCTGTGCGTTCACACGCATACAGTTATAAGGTCAGCTTACTGTTACCTCAATAAAACATAAATATGTCTGTAAAATTAGAGAGATTAACACACATGAGGAACCATCACAAAAGAAAAGGACTGTCCGCGCACGTAGAAGAAGCCACATGACTGACAGCTATAATGTGTTGACAGAGTGCCTAGAGAAGGTCATTGTAATGCACCCTGGCCAGCATGCAAACGTTCTTATCAGCTGACTGGCCTAGTGTGGGATAGAGCTGGCTGACGTTCACCACTTGAGTCAAAAACAAGCTCTTTAAAAAATCGGAATGCTATGAAATGGCATGTTATTAAACGTCTCTTTGATTTCCAAATGGGCAAACAGTCCACCCACAAATGTCAATAGAAAATACTTTAATTAGTCTTAACTTCACTTCAAAGTTTTCTTATCTGTCATAACCTGACAAAAGTGTTTCTCTTATTTGCTTAGACATTTCGGAATCCACAGGTTTCCCAGCAGCCAGATACACCCAAACACGGTGCCAGGAAGCTCCGGTCAAGGGCACCTTGACCAGTGAGCAGTTAATTTTAATCTGAAATGATACCAGTGTGCGATTCACCCTGAAAGAACTACCAAACAAGGTTACCATGGCGATAATTTCCTGCCATTTCTCTATTACAGTATCTACTTCATGAGCTAGATATAGTGGCACTTCCAGTCACAGGACTAGTCAGGGTGCGCACTTTTAGGCTCTCTGTGTTTGTTTGAGTGAGACTTGCTGGGCAGTCACTCTTAAATCCAGTAACTATCCATTTCCTTTTCCCCAGGGGAAATTCTTTCTTTTCTGTAACTTTCAGTAATGTTTGTCTAGGTCTATATTTAGGTTGAATTCTTCACTGATGAATGTCACCATTTCAGAACCAATTACTCGTGGTTGCCCCCAAATTTTGAACTGCATTGTTGCTTTGAGTAAAATTTTTTCTTTCAAAAAAAAAAAAAAAAAAAAAAAGTTTCATTTTTATTATTCATATAGTTTGTTTTAGATCATTTTAGGTCTCTCAGTTGCTGTATAATTCTGGGAGGAAAGTGTACATTGTAGTATTGTATAATGCAACATATAAACAAGTTGAAAGGTTATCTTGAATCACTAGGTTAGAATTCAGACAATTTCAGACCCTGTTTTTTGTTTTTTGTTGTTTGCAAAAATTTGAACGATTAGCATTTTTGGACATGTTAAAGTCCCCCTGTGGTGAAAATCAAGTGTTTTTAATATGCTTTTAGACAAACCATGCACAAATTCATGTCAACACCACTGCTGAGTATTTTCTCTTTAAAACTGCAGTGATTTAAAGACAGTTTCAAAAACACGGTTTGAAATCACATCACAAACTACCTTGTAACCAATCACGTCAATGTGCTAGCGGGCTTTAGCATATCATTAACTGACTGCCCAAGGGAGTCTCAAAAGAAGCCAGTTTATCCTGGTATTTTTTTGTTGATATGAAAAATTGGGTAGATTTAGCAATATAGCGGGTGAATTACAATGCTATGATGAACTATATGCCTTTATCCACTGACGTCCTGAGTTGTTTCTAAGGATATTGATTTTTAGAAGGCAGCTGTCTGACGCTGAGATGAAGAACGGAACATGGTTTGATAATGTAGTCAAGCAAAAGGCTAATCATATTAATTTCAGTTATGTGTCCGACATTGTAAAAAGCGATACCATCGTGTAGCGTTTACCTCCTTAAGTTGACCGAGTGGATCTCTGAGCTTGTGCGAGTGAGTGGAGGCGTGGCTAATTATAATATTCATAGATCTGAGTATAATAAATGAGGCAAGGGTGTAGAGTTACATTCAAGCTATTTTAGGGCATTTAGAATTTTTTTCACAGGAAAAACAGTTTAAATATGTAATTTTGGTGATCAAAGATGAGTTTTAAGGTATACAATTATTAACTACAGGTGGACTTTTAAAAAAAAAATGACAAATTCTTTTTTACAATAATTTTTTACCATACTCATCCTTATGTCACTCGAAACAGGATATTTTTTCCTCTGAGTTACACAAAAAAGGTTCCTTATTTGTAGGTTTCTTTGCATAGAAACATCTCTTAAATGAATACAAAGATGAATGATTATCAATTCACAAATCAAATTCATTCAGAATGCTTAAAACACTAAAGTATTTCTCACAGTAATAAACTTCTCCATCTTGCTGACACTTGATCACATCACAGCTCATTTGTATAGTTAAACTTTCCATGTTTTACCAAAAATTAGCAACTCTCATTGAAAACAAATTACTTTTCCCCTACAAGGTCACTATCAGTCTGAACAGGCTTCAGATGTGCTGAGGGAAAAATGCACTGGGAATGTTTTCTGGGAAAACCCTTCAAGTTCTTTTGCACGCTCAAGTTATTGAATGTGTGTGCAGGTTGTTCACGTGCCACACGTTCAAGCTTAACCCATAACTTAAGCTTTGATCCGTGATGCTTACGTCAATACCAGCCTATTCATGCTGAACCTGAATCAGTTTCATTTTATGCGTTTTTATAATAAAGTGGAAAAGATCAGAGTGAGGCTCATTTAAATATGATTTTGCATCAGAGCTTGAGGAATGGCTTGCTTGTTTGGGCTTAATGGTTTAGATTAGGATTGAAAGAGTGAAATGTGATTTTTAGATCAAAATGTTGTGTGCAGCATTCCCTCTGAAGTTATTTCCTGGCAGAGGTTTTGTTGGCTAATGATTTTAGCGTTAACGGCTTTTGCTTCAACAAAACACTCAAACTCCCCATCTGGCATTATCTGGCAGGGGTGTTTTTGGAGGTTGTTTTCACTGGAAGTCACAATGATAGTCTTTATAGTAGTCAACCCAAGGGAATGACAACCTGCGTCAGTGTCATCGTCACGGCTATTGGGGTCGTGCTTGTGAATGGCATGAAAGGTAATGCCTCACGTGTAAAACTGCAGATTTAGTTTGTGCATGAGTGGAAATATTATGAATTAAAGGGCACTTTGGAAACTGAGCGGCCATAAATGTTTTGGCTAATCCCTGGAGGCATAAACTCAAATTTCCCTTCCATATCAACAGAAACTGAATGATGGTTTATGAAAAAAAAAAAAAATTCTTTGCAATTTTTCTCCATTGACTTGCCAATGCTGCATGAATACATTTAAGTTCATAGATGGAAGACAAGAGCACTCAAAGTCTTTATGAGAGGTGAAGATTATGTAAAACTCCAAACAATGAGCTTTGTGTTTCTACTTGCTTGCCTATTTACCACAGGAAAGACCATAATAAGACATTTTATGATTATGACAAGGAAGTAAGACAGACTCTTCCTGTTTGTTTTGCACGGATATGCAAAGCCACACATACCTGGTTATGTCTGTTGTTTTGCCTCTTTTTTGTACATTAAAAAATTATGCAGGATCTATCCATTAGAATATGTGTCATCACTCATGTGTTTTTGCATGATATTTGTTTAGTTAGTGCCATGCAATATTGCTCTGCATGCAGTGAAGTCCAAACATCTGAGACGAAAATGAATAGTTGTATTTATTTTATTTGTTAGTTTATTTAACGGGCAGTACACATTAATATTTTGCTGTCCTTGGACACAATCTGAGATTCAATTCAAACCTTAACAAAATGTTTTTGAGAAACATTTTGACATTAAATTGATAAGAAATAATGATTGTGCACTAATAAAATAAAAGTGTGTTGTTGTTTTTTTATTAAAAAATAAATGCACTGTCCATAGTATTTCTCAGACTTTTGGGCCCAACTGTATAAACCAATATCTACCAAAACTCCCTGGTTATTTTCATTCCAGCAAAGGAACTACAAACTTAGTAGGAGAAACCTCTTTTTAAAAACAACATGGTACCTCTGGTCAAATCATCTCCGTTCATCATCTACCTCAGACTTGTGTGCCATAGCAACAGCTCTAGCAACAGCCCACCCAAACCGGCAGGGTCTGGCAATAAAGTGGGAAAACGTCAACAGAATGGAAGCCTTTGAGGCTGGAAGACCATGATGGGTCAGTGATATTTAAGTACACCACATCCTTACCCAGTAAGGGCTTTGTACTATAGCTGTAGACTCTGGAGACATTTTTCCTGGGCCTTTGTGTGCATGGCTTGTGTGTGTCTACGTGACCGTATCTGCATTTGTCTTTGGCATTTGACCACTAGCTGACTTAACTGATGTGTACGAGTGTGTTTGTGTGAAATGTGTACATGTCATCACAACTCGACTGCCTGACTGATGTCTAGAGTGTGTGTTGATTCTGTGTGTGAAAGTGTGGAATGCCACACTCTCTTCCCAAAGCCCCTGGTCCACTGCTGGGTGCCAAACTGGCTTCAGATCCCTGCCCTGCACCATGTTTATGCACTCGAGACCCCTAGAGACGGCGTGACATCATCAATAATATTTTCAAACACCTCTGGTCTCCAGCAAGGGGTGTGTCTTTTTGCACAAAGGGGATTGTTGGAGTTATCGGAGTTGGATTGTACACGCAAAGTGCGTCATGAATGTCTACGTTGTGTATCAATGCACAATTCGCCCATCTGATATCCTGACAGATGGCATTTGTAATTTTTTATTTGGTTGTTAACAGCAGCTGGATTCACTCTAGTCACCCCACATTGTTCCACTATGTAATGATTATGGTATGAACAATAAGACCAAGCCTCCTGCCGTAGTCTAAAGACAGGTGTTTTTTTTAAATGCCTATATAAATATTATGTATGCTACAGCATTGACGTCACCTTGAATTGTTCAGATGCTCTTACTGAAGGACTACCATGGGTCTATTGAGACATGGGGCCTCTAAACTGTTTTGACGATATATTACAATGGCATTACAAACCCCTCTTCCTCTCGAAGGAATATATCATATCTCACTGCTATCTATCAGTTTATTGTCTTATCAGATGTATTATACTTTTATAGAAACCTTTAGAAACTTCAGGAATGTTTTTCACCAATTGCAAGAATTTCTTTGTGCATGGGTTGACAAATATTAAATATGTTGGCAGAAATACTAATAAAATAAATAGAAGTTAAATAATAATATATAGATTTCTAAAGGTTTTAAGTACTTTCATAATATTTTAAATATTATAATAAATATGAAATTTAAATATATAAAAATATACCGTACATTTACAATTTTAATTGTCAAATATGTTTTAAATATATAATGTGTAGTAAACGGATATCACAGTGTTCAAGTATGCAAATGTGATTTTTGCATCACATTTGCATACTTTGCATCACATACTCCATACTTCTTTTTTTTTTCTACAATTGCTGGGTGTGGGAACCCTAATTAAATACGATATGTTTCACTATATTATACTAAATTATGCATTTATTTTAGGATTTTTTTCTTCTGTATTTTGACGGTCTTTGTAGGACATTGGTTTATAGAACATTGGAGGTCTTGAGATGAATCATTCAGTGGGGATCACACTGTCTTGAGTTGTGCTGAACCTCAGCATGTACGTGCTGATTCCTGTGTTAGCAAGTCAAGTTTGGGAGTATCTTAACCCTAGAATGTATAAAGGGGGTTAAACTGACCTGGAAAGCTTTGGTTTATTAGATATTTTATCAGTGAAACCATTTATTTATTTGATATTCCATTAATTCTTCTAAAAACTTGTTTCTGACTATGGCTGAAATGATTAGTCGACATTATTGACAACGTCGACAATAAAAAAATTGTCGACAAATATTTTTGTTGTCGAATAGTCTTTTGATCTCATATGACCTATTTGAAGGGCCTGCAATAATGCAGTTTGACCAGTGGGGCGCTGTAGTGCAATTCTGTAATGTATCCCTCCCGGATCCAATTCAGTAGAAGAAGACACGGTTTGGAGTGCATAGTGCAAACGAAGTCGAACTCGTAAATTGTGGGAGTTTAACATAGCATAAAACATAACAAACATAACGTTTAGTAAAACTACAAAAAAATGATGTCATGCAGGGCCACCATCTCTCATTAAAACTCACTGTTCTCACACCACGTCCATTTTCTCACGCAGTGAAAGATACTTAGCAGAGCAAAGAGGACACAGACAACGTGCTGACAGATGAGACAGATCAGGTTACTTTTGATCTAAAACTTTCTCGGCTTTTAAATTCTGTCAATTTTACTACAGGATTCAAACAATACATGTGGTTTTGGCGCTCTTTAATGTGGCATTAGAGATCGCTGTAACACTTCAGGTCAAGCGGCATGTTAACCTATTATCTCTTACTCTTTTCTGCTATTACAGCATGAAATAAACATGAATGAACTTCAAAAAGTATGTTAAAAGATACAGTACAACTTACTGCAATGAATCCATCTCTAATGTAATCACTTAATCAGAGTTTTAACCGCAGAAAGAAGTCAATAAAACAGCTTGCAAACTAATATGTCACAAAAAGTTACATTTACCTCAGGAAAGCCATTCAGTGACCACAAACTCGATAGTTGGTAAAAAAGAAGAAAAAAAGAAATCTAGAGAGGGGAATTTTTTAAAAAATATGCACAATAATACATATTCATATTTTTACTCTTATTAAAAAGTTATTACAATTCCCAGACTAAATAAAAACACAGTACCAGTCATTGTAACAGTCAGACTATTGATGACTTCTGAGGAGAAAAGAGAACCTGAAGTAGATTGGTCTATTCGGTTGGCTCGAAATTAATTAAAAATACACTTTCAAAAGCTGAAGTGATTTTTATTTATTAGTTAAAGTATAACTCAATATTTTAACTAATTGCTAAAGTGGAATAATCGAACAAAGCATACTAATTAATCAGTACAATAATCGACGATTAGTCGATTAATCGTCCCAATAATCAGTAGATTAATCGATTATCAAAATAATTGTTTGTTGCAGCCCTATTTCTGACCATCATCAATATTATTTTCATATTTCTTGTTGTGACTTTTTTGCTCTAAGCCAAGAATTTGCCTCAGATATCAACCCTGTGTCTGAATATACATATCTCCTTATTATATAATAGGTGAAAAGCAGTATGTGAAATGAGTAGCATGTTTGACTTCACAGTATTCATAAAAAAGAAGGCAAAAAAAGTACCCGGATGACCACCTACTACTGCAATGATTCCCAAGTTTGCATAATGGACACTTTGTACATTCAGATTGCATTCATATTACACACATTCATGCTTGATCATATTTTATTCATACTGTACACATGCATACTTTAACAATTATGAAGTTCTCAAATGTACAACCTACTCAAAGTATGCGATTTCAGATAAGGTATGAGTAGAGAAAAGCCAAAGGAAAGAACAGCTGAAGGCCCAAACAAAGAAAGAGGTGCAAACTCTGTCCAAAAGTTATGCTTAGAAAGGTGCAAATCTTATGGGAAACTCATTTCAGTTGCCTTTAACGATATGAAAGTTTCATTTTGATGCTGTAATTATGGAGGGTTCAGTGATCCTTGTTTGCCTCTTTATCTCCAAGACTTTAGTGTCTCCGTAAGCCTAAGCAGAGTCCATCGTGCCAATAGGAGCAAAAGGTCTATGCCTCAAAAACACTCTGCTATCTTTACTCACAGGGATTAAGGGGCATAGCTGGAAATATTATGGGTCAGAAAATGTGTCAAGTGTTGGAGTCAGCTAGAAAGATCAAGCACAACTGACTGAAAATTGATCTTTTGCTTTCAAATTTCAAAACAAAAAGTGTAAAGTCTCAGTCAAGAATTAGAATATTAGATATTCAGTGCACTACCACTCTTCTTTATATGACTGAACAACAAGCTTCATCCAGACAGCTGTGTTGATTAATGTATAAGAAAATGTATAAATTTAAGATGAGTGGTATTCGATGAGAAGAACAGATGTCCGCTGAGACTGTTGTCTGAGAGAAGTCTGTCTCGGGTTTTAACATTGGCTCTGCTGTGGTGCAGCTTTTGAAAGCTGGGAGCATGCACCCTGCTAACTATTTGAGTTATGCCATTGACGTCAGCACAGCCATAAAGCAGACAAACTGCCCTTCCCCAACGAACAACCCTGCCAAATGGCCTGCATGTCTTCAAATAAGCTCAAAGAGAGAGAAAGAGAGAGGGAGAGTTTGGAGTAGATGCTTTTGTTTGGGTATTTTAATCAGATTTAAATCTTCTGTGGACAGCTGGGAAAAACAGTCTCCAGTTATTTAAGAGAAGTGAGACAAAAATGACATTAGTGGCTCAAAGTTTTATTTCCTTCTCAGAAGATCAGAATGAGGAAATCGTAAATACAAACATGTGTGAGTCAACGTTTTGGAAGTTGTTTATGCCAGTGCAGGTGAACTAACAGGTTTATTAGTTAGAATTTAATTAGAGCTGCTTTTTAACATACTTTCCATTTATGAGAAACTTTCACATAATGCTTCACATTAGACAACACACTATTATAATAAAGTTTTGTCATCATTTATGTATACCCCCATATTTTTTACAGCCCCACATTATTTTCTTTGTTAGTATCTGTTTTGTTTTATTATTTTCAGTAAGTATCTTTTTGGCTACTTTGTATTTGTACCGAGTATCAAAGATATTAGCAACTTTTACTCTCTACTTGATTACATTTTTGAACAAGTAAATGTACTTTTTACTCCAATACGTTTGTGATGAGTTACACATTACATTTTGCATGACACCTAACTTTTTCTGCAGCAATTTGTTTCTGCTATAAAGAAGCGATATCGACATCTAAGGGCATTGAATGTACTACATCTTGTGCGTTTTGCCTTTACTCACCCAAACTTGTCAACAAAGTTACTTTACGTGAATACAAGAGCATTACCAGGTAGTTGCTGAATTACAGGTGTTTGATTTAGGAGATGAGGTCATGACTGCAGCCGCTGATGAGGCTAAAACCTGCACATCCAGTGCATGTAGACTTTGACTAGTTTATTTTACTTAACATTATTTTATTTATCTGCTATATTGGAGAACTTTTTGAAGGATATTGGTTTACTTATGGCCTTTTTGTGCACTTGAGTTTAACTGAGACTTGAGAGTTTGTAGAAGTTTAAGAGGCTGTTGTGTCGACCTTGATTTATTGCAATGTTGAGGTGTTCAGTTTTATTTTGATTTTAGAAAATAAATGTGATTATTCTCTTCATAAATTTTTTTTTCACTGGCATGTCTCTTAGGTGTTGAAGTCTAGTGCATCTTTGAGCCTACATTCAGTATGAGTAAAATGCTTAAGTATTGTTAAAATCAGGTACTCTAAGACTTTTACTCAAGTCGTATTGAAATTGGTGACTTGTAACTTCTAATGGAGTAATTTTCGCTGTAAGGTATCTGTACTTTTACTCAAGTATGGTTTTCAGGTACTCTTTACACCTTATGTTACAAATCTGGTGAAATAGCGCATTTTGCGTTTCCAAATGCATGCTATTTGAAACCCAAACAAACAGCACCTGCAGAGACTGAACTTGTGACGTTTTAATATTGGAAGATCTCGTGGCACGTGATCTCATCACACCCCTACTTCTATTCAGTCACATGACTTTTGTGCTCATACGCCATATTTATAACCAGCTGTTGGGCACAGTAATAGAGGTGAATACTAAAACAAAACAAAAAAACAAACATACAGATCTTCGCCTAGCACAAACCCTACCAAAACATTACCCTACCAAATACCAAAACGTTTGTGGACAATTCTATATACACAGTCATGTGAAAAAGTTAGGACACCCTATTGAAAAAAAATCATCTGGTCCTTGGTAGGTCTTAAAATTTGAAAAGTAAAACCTCAGATGAAAAACCACACATGACATATCATACCGTGTCATTATTTATTTAACAAAAATATAGCCAAGATGGAAAAGCATGGGTGACAATCTAAGGACACCCTATATTCAATTGCTTATGGATTTACTTTTAGCAGCAATAACTTGTAGTAATCATTTCTGTATATCAGTCTCTCACATCATTCTGGAGGAATTTTGGCCCATTCTTCTTTACAATGTCGCTCCAGTTTATTGAGGTTTGTGGGCATTTGTCTATCCACAGCTCTCATCACAGCTTTTCAGTTGGGATAAGGTCTGAAAACGCTATCTCACGACCAATTCGTACATATCTTATGAGGTGGCTAATTCGTCTGAATTCATACAACATGTCTAAACCCCAGTGACGGGGCGGGTTAGGGTTAGGTCCTTTGTATGAATTCATACAAATTTGGCAACTCGTAAATATGTAGAATTTAGCAACAAACAAATGTTCGTACGAGTGAGGTCATATGAATTTGTACAAATTAGCCACCTCATTAAATTTCGTATGAATTGTTGTGAGATCTGGTTGGGTCTGGACTTTTATTTCCTTCTCAGAATATCAGAATGAGGAAATCGCAAATACAAACGTGTGTCAACGTTTTGGAAGTTGTTTAACAGGTTTATTAGTTAGAATTTAATTAGAGCTGCTTTTTAACATACGTTTTGATAGAAGCATATTTTCCATTTATGAGAAACTTTTACATACTTTCACATGCTTCACATTAGGCAACACTATTATTCTACACTGACTGCTCAATTAAAGGATTGGTTCACCCAAAAATGAAAGTTTTGTCATCATTTACTTATCCCCACATTTTTTTACAGCCCCACATTATTTTCTTTGTTCTGTGAAACACAAAAATATATATTCAATACAACAATTTTGGGGATTGCTCTAGAAAGTAATGACTTGTTTATGACAAGCATTTTTAGATCATCTTGAAAATAGACATGGCATTTGAGAATCGATATCGAATTGACCAAAAATATATTTTTTTAAAATGATTAATTTGAAATCGATGTTTTTCCCAGTCCTGCTTATTCATAGGGGTGTGACAATGCACTTAGCTCTCAAGAGGAGACAATACCTGATATTGGGTTCATGAGAACAAGATGAGACTTTTTTAAGAAATCTTCAATAAAGAAATATATGACTGGAAAAATTTTTTATTCAACTGAAAGTTACAAAATGCAAAAATGCAGGTGCATTTTGAAACGTTTTAACTAATCTAGGGCTCTGACTAATGATTATTTTGGTAATCAAGTAATCTGTCACTTATTTTGACGATTGATTGGGTAAAAGTTTTACCTAACAATGAGGCAATAATAAATGGTTCAAATAAAGTATCAAAAGCAAGTAATCATATGGTTTTATTGAACAACAGTGTAAAAATACAGAATGTAATATACATAATATAATCAACTTACGTGCATTATGTATTGTAATATATGCCTGCAGAGGGCCTGGTGATTGTTGTTGTTACACTTTACAGCATGATCAAATCCTTGTTTAATATTGGCCAAAGAACATTAAATGTAAATGTCCACTTAATCTTTAATATTTGTCCACTTCCCAGCCACTGAAATTTCTTAAACCAGTACATGTGGACATCAAAACATGCAAACTTTAAACTTTTACTTTGAAATAGCGATGAACAACAAGGTGTATATTTATAAACATATTGATGTATTCTTCTGTGTTAGCATAGATTTAATGATTTACGTTACAAATCTGGTGAAATGGCGCATTTTGCGCTCCCAAATGCACATTATTGGAAATCTAAACAACACTTGTGGCACAAGATCTCGTCACACCCCTACTTCTATTCATCTGTTTCAGTCACATGACTTTTGTGCTCATACACCATATTTATAACCAACTGTTGGGCATAGTAATAGAGGTGAATACTAAAAAAAAAAAAAAAAAAAAAAAAAAGACATACAGATCTTCGCCTAGCACAAACCCGACCAAAACATTTGTGAACATTTCTATAAATATTTAATCCACAATACATCTCTATATTACTCTATATGTATGTATGTATATGTGTGTGTGTTTTTGTATACATGGTTTATGAGGACACATGTGTATAATGACATGGGTATTACAACGTAAACATGGTTTATGAGGACACTTCCTGTAGTAAACTGGAAACATAGTAAACTATGTTTTTTTTTTTTTTTAATTCAAAAAATGCAGACAGTTTTCTGTGATGGGTAGGTTTAGGGGTAGGGTTAGTGTAAGGGGATAGAATGTACAGTTTGTACAGTATAAAAATCATTACTTCCATGGAGAGTCCCCGTAAACCACTTACATGTGTGTTACAAGAATCCACTAGTATGCTGGGGTTGGATTGTGATTTAAATGAAAAAAAAAAAAAAATGTCTGCAAATGTTAGATTTCCCAGGGTCTATGCTAACTTAAGATCTGTACAAATGTTTTCTGAGAGTTAGTATGGATCAGATTCAGCGATCACTGTTTTTTCTTGGTATCTCTGTTGTTGTGTTCTACCATCATTACTTTCTCCCACTATTGAGCGGAAAAGTCAGGTGATTGAAAAAGATGAATAAGTCTTCTGGGGCCATTTACAGTAAGTAATTGTTCACTGTAATCTTTTGTGTCTCATATAATGTCTTTTTCAAATTTTGGTGCATCGCGATTGGTCAAATGATAAGCCTGAACCAGTGCCATTTGGTTCACATATAAAGGCATCATTTTTGGTGGGTGTAGGTGAGCAAGTAAAAAAAAAATCATATTTTTGGATGAACTATTCCTTTAACGATCTCTGTTGTCTGCTCCTAGTTTGGAGGTGTAATATACATTTTGCTTTTTAGGAAACTTTCACAAAGATGTAATTGACAAGCATGAAAAAAATCAACTAATCCTGAAAGGTGCTTTTGGTATTATAATCTACAGTATTAAGAATCTGTCTTTATATGTGAATATGTAAGATGTGTAGTAATCCATAGCAAGAAAACAGTAAGTTTAAGTAGTTAAACCTTAAATTGTATCCTTATTTAGCAGCAATATGATTGGTTGAGATTGTTGTATTATGGGAAATCACAGGTGACTGAGCTGAGATGCTCTAGGCATGTTGATGTCTGACTTGATCGTAAATCTTTCCGTCTTCCTCTCCTGTGCACCTAACATATCCTGTCCATCCTGTTTCCCTGACGATAGAAGGGGAAAGAAAACCCAGAATGACGGAACGGAGTGGTGAGCATGATGGCCCCAGGTTTGTTTTATTACTGTGTACAGTGCATACTGTAAAATAGTTTTCAGCTTTTAGTTGGTAATGAGTTGTCTCCACCCAACTCCCTTCTGCCATCTTTTATTCCACCCCAATTCATTCATTCATATAGATTTGTTTATTGAACACATAAGAAGTTATGTGAAGTTACGTGGATTGAAATGTTGGGCGAAATCCAAATGGGCATTTTTGTGCCCTTGAAGGACAAATATGCACATGCAGGATGATACAGCTATGCTCTGCCCTTGTGGGTAGGACATCGTGATGTTCATTTCCAAATTGATTTCACCCATTATCTGGCTACGATCCCAAAATCATTAAAAGTCCAGCTGGTTTCCATTAAATCTTCCATCCTGAATATCTTCTAGCATTGCACATCATCATATACCACTGACCCCATATTCCCTTGGGAATCTCTGTTGGCTGTTCCAGTAATGGTAGGAGTGAAAGAAAAACCAAACCTGACAAAAGTTAGAGCTAATTGGGTTATGTTGGCTTCCTAGCCTATGGTAATGGGGTTGGAATGGGTCAGCGAAGTACTGACAACAGCCCTATTGAGGTCTGTCAATACTCTAGACTTTGGTGGCAGGGTTCAAGCCAGGTGAAAGGACAAAGCCTTCCCTGTGTGTGTATGTTCGCTTTAACCACCCAGGACCTCGTGAATACAAGTTTGGATGTTGTGTGGTCGCTTACCCCAGATCCCCTCACTGAACTGACTATTGACTCATGAAATGCTGCTCATCAATTCTGAATGTAACGGAACAAATTTGGAAATTTCCAAATGCCACTGTCAACAGGATGATCTCAATCGGAGGTGTTTGTATGCAAAGTGAACACACATTTTGCTACGTTTGGATAGACACTGAAACGTAAAGTGTTAACATATTGACAGTATATGTCAAATGGATTGTTAACCATTTTACACATAAACTTTAGAAACATACAGGTCTTTAACTGGTGTCAAATCAAACATTAACATGTTTTTGCTCGTTTATTATTAATACAATAAAATCAACCTGTCAGTTTCTATATATTCAATATTCTGTAAACCTTCAAGAATTAATAAACATTTGTATGTTTCAATTCAGGGTTTGCAGTCCACCTTATCTTTAACGTAAGAATGGGGGTGGCCATTTGTAAATTGAATGTGTCTGGCTTCCAGTGTCTTCCGCTTAGTTATTTTTAGCTGTAAAAAACACCTTGTTATGCTGCTTGATATTGCAAAATGGTATTTCTTAACATATATTAATGTAGCGATGTATGAAGCACAGCTCACACTGTTAAATTTCATAACAAGGCGCTTTCTGTTGGTCAATGCAGCAAATCCGAAATCTGTATATGGAAATCTTTCGTCTTGCACAGAAAATTCTCAATCGTGTGGATTCCTATTTAAATGATTGGATTTCACCCACGAAAATTTGCCTTTAGAACCAAACTTTACGGATATATTCCTATCAATGCTAATGTGATGCTAATGCAATGAAATGCTAATGAAATCCATTGTTAAATCTCCAAATATGGACGTATTGTTGATAAGATGTTGTTTTCTAGCTATAGCTGCTTTTGCAATTGATTTCTTTCAAACTTTTAAGTCTAATTATGCTTTTTATTGCCTTATTGGGCAAATGTGAGTTTTTCTGCCTGGAGAGACCCGATGCGTGCAGTGGTGAAGGGGCGATTTAGACCATAACTGAACAAATGGGTTCAGAATGAGGAGAAGAGTTTGGATCAAGATTGGGAAAGAGTTTCAGACCGCTGTTGCTTGGCTTGCGTGCCATGCCCTATCCTATAATTTTGCTCTTGGCAGTTATTTTACCCAGTTTAGTTGTTGTTTCTTAAGCATACCCTCCTAAATGAATGCAGAATAGTTCTGGAATAGTTTCTGGAATAGTTCTAGAGAGGGGGACGGGCAGCTTTGTGATAGAGAAAAAGAACCGATGGGGCTGTTTTTCAAAAGACGGGCCTTTTAATATGGGCGGATTTGACTTGGTTCCTGTCTCTCTCACAGGCATGCATGGAAATGGGGCCAAGTTTGTTTAACTGCAAACATTTGAATGTTTTAACAATTAAATATTGAAACAAGGAAACTTAATTATGTTTAACAAATTCTAAGCTTAATTTATTTGTGAAAGAAACTTGGCCTTCAGCAACACATTGCTCATTGGCTGTCCTTTGCCATTTTCTCTTTTGAAAATATGGCTTCAAAGTCTCATGTTTTGTGTGGTCCAACATGCCCAATTCAACAAGCACCCGTTTCAACTTTGGCGAAGGACACCCATTCATGTGGTCTGGTCGTCTGACTGCGGTCTTTTTCAGCACTCTTCGTTTATTCAATGTGTCTGTTGTTAAAGTCCTCAAAGCCAAAGCAGTGGCTTCTGCCTCCTAATGGAAAACATTTTATTTGAACCAGTATGGTGCTTCTCAGAAATTGCCATGTTGAGATGAAACCTCAATAAAATGAACTCCGGGAATGTCCCATGTAGTTGAATGATGCGCCACTGTTGCATTTAGAAATGTGTAACATCTGTTGAGAGAGGTTATTGCATCATAAATAAGCACAGTATCATCTTTGTTTACAGTTTCAATTACAGAATTGTCTTTCACATTCAGAATCAAGATTCTTCAGTGCTTCTTTGCCTCACTTTAGGCTCAGAAATGAGGCTGCTATATTTGCTTTACCTTGAGTTGTCTATATGATTCTTTGGAAACTAACAACTTATCAAAACTCATTGGCACTTTCAGCCCTCACAGTCTCACACATTACTGTATGGGCTGTTGGGTAATATTCCACCATGAGGTCCACACCAATGTGGGTGCATAATGGCCAGAAAGGGGGCGCTCTTGAGCATCTTTCTAAAATGACAAACGAAACACCCAATAGTCTCTTGGACTTGACGGACTGTTAGTTATATTACACGTACAAATCCAAAGAGAAGTATTTGTTTTATAATGCTTTTGACAATTAATATTATTTCTGTCTATCCATAGAAAGATAAGTTGTAAATGAAACAAATATTATTTCACTGCATTTTACAAGAAAATACTACTACATTTTTTCTACTTCAAAATATCATGTTTAATTTAGTGTTACTTGCTGTCTCTTTGTAATTGTTTGTGAAAATTTCTGAATGACAGTTATTTCTAAGCCAATTTTTTTCTCGGTATACTAGACAAACTATTTTTAAAAAGTATATACGTTTGGAAGAAGATATGAATGCTTATTGTATATCTTTGTTTTATAAGTTTGTTTTTATTTTTATGACTGTCAATAGAGAAAAATAATCGCAGTTAGTCTCATAATTTCTGACTAGTCTTTAGGAAGCAAAATGAAACACTAATAAAGACAGTTATTTTTATTTATTTTTTATTTTTTTCTCTAAGATTTTCCACAGACCTTGGTTTGAAAAACCCTGTTTTAAAGCACCAGTATAATTTCTAGTGGTATGGAAAAATAGCATTTTAGTTCTGATTATTCATTTTTAATAAACATAAAAAAAAATAATTAGATTTCCCTTTTTTCTGGTAAAGAGTCTCAATTCCACATAGCTACATAATTTCACATAATTGTTCTTAATCTGAATTACATTTAATTGATCTCATAGTCCCCCACCTCCTTTAAATTCAATGAGTTATTAAGCGTTCTCTGTCCACAGAGAGAAACCCATCTGTTTCGTTATTTCACAATGTCCTTTGGCTATAAACAAGCTTTTCCAGAATTTCCCCAACTCTTCCATTTCTTTCTCTCTCTCTCTTCTTACACTCAGAAAGAGAGGAAGTGCTTTCTTATAGGTCCATTGAGATTCGTTCTGACGTCAGTCTTTATGCTTCCTCTTTATTGGAAATGCTATAGTTTATCCTTACACTGCTTGACTTACACTGAAGTGTTGTGACACTATGCATTCATTCAGGAGGGTCATAGATCAAAAGAATGAGAGAGGAAAAATGACACATGTAAGCACATGCTCACAAGCTAATTATCAATATACGCTTCAGGAAGACAGAGACACAGCTGTTACCACATACACCACATCCGACAGCTCTCACACACATACGAGCAGTGCTCAGCCATGACATTAACAGCTTCATAAACTAAAAGACTTGATATTTGTGATCTGATGACACACATGCAAACACATTTTGTGGCCACAAAACCCAAATACTCGGTACGCTGAAACTTTTTCTCATAACACCACGCCTACACTTGCTCTTAAATGATGCAGTCAAGTTGTTCACACAAACAAAGATGTGTTGATTTTGACTTGAAATATCAGAATGACAATTTAAACTTTTATACCTGATGAACACAATGGAAACATTTTACAATAAGGTCTCATTTGTTAATATTAGTTAATGCATGAACTAACAATGAGCAATATATATTTAGAACATTTATTTAAGTTATATTACATTTATTTGTTAATGTTAGTTAAAAACTGTTCATATTCATGTTAGTTCACAGTGCATTGCCTAATGTTAACAGATACAACTTTTGATTTTAAAAACTTGTTAGTAAATGCTACATTGACATTAACTAAGATTAATAAATACTATAGAAGTATTGTTCATTGCTGGTCATGTCAACAAATGGAGTTGGCCTAGAAAATGTAATTTTATTCTACATAAGGTGATTCGCCCGCTCATTGTGAAGTCACATGACCAGCTGAATACTACTCAGCTGGTTTATCAGGGTTAATGGACATTGTTTATTTAATTATTTATTTATTTAATAATTATTTATTAATTATTTTTGTTTGTTTGTGTCAATAGCATAAAGCACTTCTCTTGATATGTTATGGCAGCTTGTTAGATGAGATCTGTCCCATTTTGTCTGTTATTGGATGACCTCATGGTATGTGGGCAACTGCAGCATGACCATATGTCAGCATCTTTCCTGGACCATTGCCCCCTTTTTCCGAATCCGCATAGCCACCGGTGCTTGTGTGTCTGTGTGTGTTGTGTGTGTCTTAAAGAAAGAGAACTGGAAAAACCCTTCTTACGCACATGTGGTCAAACACCTCACTGGTCCTGTCAAACAGACTTTGCCTCATAATGACGGATATCAGACCCAAGACTTGTATGCACATCACCTTTTCACTGTGGGTATAATAATGAGTAGAAATGAGAAATGAGAGGGGACAGAGATGTAAATTAAATTCAGAGAACACATAAATAGTACACCAAGGCCATACTTTGCAAAAAATAAATCAGGTTAACTGAACGTTAATTGTTACCTTAATGCAGGGGTTCTCAACTCTGGCCCTCAAGATCCTGCAGAGTTTCCTGCAGAGTTTAGCTTCAGTCTTGATCAAACTCACCTGACTATAGCTTTCTAGTAGGACCTGAAGACCTTGATTAGCTTGTTCAGGTGTTTGATTAAGGTTGGGGCCAAACTTTGCAGGAAAGTGGACCTCGAGGGCAAGAGTTGGATGAAAAGATAGTTCACCCAAAAATGAAAATTCTGTTATCATTTACTCACCCTCAAGTTGTTCCAAACCTTTATGAATTTCTTTCTTCTGCTGAGCACAAAATAAGATATTTTGAAGAATATGGATAACCAAAGTATGAAAAAAAAAATACTATGTAAGTTAATGGTGCCCATCGACTGTTTGGTTACCGGCATTCTTCAAAATATCTTCTTTTATGTTCAGCAGAAGAAAAAAATTCATAAAGTTTTGGAACAACCTGAGGGGGAGTAAATGATGACAGAATTTTCATTTTTGGGTGAACTATCCCTTTAAGTCAAGTCAAAGTGGTGACAAACTTGCTGTAAAATCCATTGCAGTTTCATTGAAGATCACAAATTTATTTCTAAACAGTTAAATTTGCAGTTAAAATAGACTAATATGTTGTTATGAAGTATCAAAAAACAACCGCAAAAATGCCTCCATAGTGGAGTATTTTTTTTATTTACTATTCCGTTGATCTATCATTCTATGTATCGTTTTATCTATCTATCGCTCTATATATTGTACTATCTGATCTTACAGCATTATTTACAGCTGATTTTGTTCTCTGATCATTTGTATTTTTATTTTGAACATAATTCAAAAATTGTTTATATTGGCAATTTGTTTAAACTGATCCAAGTATTTCATGTAAATATTCCCTAAAGCTAAAACTGGATTTTAAAACTTTTGGCCTTATCAAGGGAGCAGATTGTCATGGAGACTTGTGGGTGGTCTTTTGACATGGGTCAGTAAGCAACCACCTAGCGACCACCCAGAACACCCTAGCAACCAGATACCAATGCACTACAAACCACTTAGAAATCCTCAGCAACCGCATACCTTTGGCCTGGCACCCACGCGCAAACCCTAGAATTATGGCCGTGTTTTTTTCATGGACAGGCACTATTCACATTTTCTTCAGAAATAAAAAAAATGTGGTTATACTTAGGTGCTTTCTTTTAGGTATAAAACTGCTCCTTTAAGTTTTGTGAATCTTGTCACACAAAATCCACTTTCCAGCTTTTCAGTATTGCCTTGGTGTTGTAGTGTGCAGGTACCCCTCCACATGCTCAAAAAAAAAAAAAAAAAAAAGAGAGAGAGAGAGAGAGAGAAATGAATGATCCACACCAAAGAGCTTTTTCTCCCGGTGTTCGGAGAGCAAATATGCGTGTGTGGCTTTGAGCGTGTTGAGATTAGAGAGAAGTGCCGTCATTCGACAGGGCCTTGCTAAAGTTCTGCTTCTGTGTTGTTCTGCAACTAGGAGACCCACCACAGCAAAGTCAGAGGCACACAAGGGTTCGTCTGTGTCCCAAAGCCACAGGGCACTGATTCACCAAACTCCCCTCTACTGTAAACACATCTATGCTTCAACCAGACCCACACACACAGCTCACGCCTATGCTTCATGCATTTCTGTGGTGTGCAAGGAATGATGCAGGCCCATTTACGTACATCTTGACATTGATTCAAGCATATGATAAAACGTGATGGTTTATCATTCGTGTGTGTATGTAAATGTGCTCTTTGTTTCTTTTGTTGCTTGTTTCTTTTGTAGTTTTTGGGGTTTTCAGTCTTTTGGCATTTTTTGATATCTCATAATATTTAATTAAAGGGTTTTTTTTTTTTTTTTTCTAGGAGATTCAAAATGTTTAATATAGACAGCAAAATACTGTAAAAATCAAATTAAAAATTGAGGTATGATTTCCACAGTTTTAACTAAATGAACACAAATACAAATATTTCTCTTTTTTCATTTATACTGCATACACTAATATAACCACAAACAGCAATATTTACCAAAATACACTTCCATTCAAAACTCTCTAAGATTTGTTTAATGTTTTTGAAAGAAGCCTCTTTAAAATAAAAATCCTCGTAAAAATACAGTAAAAAAAAAAAAAAAAATTATTACAATTTAAAATGGTTTTTTATGTAATGTATTCCTGTGATGGCATAGGTAAATTTTCAGCATCATTACTCCAGTCTTCAGTGTCACATGATCCTTCAGAAATCATTCTAATATGCTGATTTGCTGCTCAAGAAACATTTATTATTATCAATGTTGAAAACCGTTGTGCTGCTTGACATTTCTGCGGAAACAGTGATACTTTTTTTATTATTATTATTATTCTGTGATGAACAGAAAGTTCGAAAGAACAGCATTTTTTTGAAATAGCCAATGTAAAAGTCTTTATGATCACTGTTAATCAATTTTTTCACCTTTGCTGAATAAAGTATTCAAAAAAAAATCTACTGACCCCAAACTTTTGAATGGTAGAGTAAGTTTTACTAAAACTATTTTGTACATTAAAAATGCCATGCAGTGATGTGATGAAAATAAAAACACAATATGAATCGGATATACAGCTAATGCCAGTTTGCTACTAAAATTTGAATCGCTAATACAATGTCTCTTGGAAACTGGTCTTTAGGAAACTTAATGGCCAAAAAAGATGTTGCTTAATTTTATATAGCCAGCAAAATCACATCAGAATATTGGTGTCGTTTTTACACAAACATGCATTTTTGCTAGATAAAAAGTGTTTTTCACAACAAGGAAATGTGCGTGTTTAAGTGCAAGTTTATACAGCGAGCAATGCAAAGTAACCCTCTTTGTCTCCTCTTTATTGACATCAGAGCCAGTAATGATAAAAAGGGGGAGGGGATGAGAGAGAGAGAGAGAGAGAGAGTGAGAGATGCCAAACGGGGTAGTGAAATGAGGAAGCACAGAGCCAAGAGGCTGTATCATCCCACCACAGCCAACTCTCAGACATGAGTGAGAGTGGCACACAGAGAGAGGGCGACACCAAGAGAGGCAGGAAGGAGTGAGAGGAAGGGGCACGCAGCCAAAGAGGCAGTATCACCTAGCCACAAACACCGGGCCAATGAGAGGGAGCGAGCAGGGGGGGAAATCTCTCACAGCTAGCGCTAAGAAGAACCCACTCTCACTCTCTCATACAGTCCGGGAGTGTGTGTGTGTGTATGCGTGTGTGCCTGCAAGCCCAGGATGAAGGATCGTCTGGCGGGCTGTGCTCGAGTGGCCGTGCAGCAGGATTTTCACGGTGCCCCCGTTTCTGTGTGTCTCTGTCCAGACGAGTCGTACCAGAAGCTGGCTGTGGAGACCATGGAGGAGCTGGACTGGTGTCTGGATCAGCTGGAAACCATCCAGACGTACCGCTCCGTCAGCGACATGGCCTCCAACAAGGTGAGAAGATGCAGCACATCACTTTAAGAGGTCCTCTGGAAGTTGTAGAAACTCTTGCACAGTAAAGAACTTTCTTTATGATAGTTTAAACCCTGTTTTTGTCTTTCTCAATGGCCGCCTTTGTTAAATGGGGCTATTGAGAGTCGGTCCTTGTGCCAGTTAGCTTGGTTTAAAAATTCAGGTTGCTGTTTTCTGGCATTCCACATGACAAGTTTGCCTCCATTTCAGTTTTACTGTGTTTGGATATGCAAAATGTATGGTAGATTTGAAATTATATGGTTTATTATGATCACATTTAGCATTTACCAAGGTATTTGAAGTGTAAAGGCTCTTGTAGAAGTCACATCACTTTATTATCCCAGCTGTCTCGCACATTGTCTGTATAAATGTGTTAGCAGTCTTCCTAGCATTAAACAGGTTTTAGCATGCCTTTAATTTCCAACACGTTTTTGCACACCCCTGTGTTGCTGTGATTTGATTGACAGCTTGTGGGCCATTTTATATTAACAATGAGGTTAATAACGTTAAATGTTAACTTTTTATTAGGAGATCTAGTTTTTTACTTTTCTTTAGACATGAATATGTTGTACAGTATTTTACACTATGTTCAAGTTTATACTATATTCAACTCTATAGTCAGAGCATTATGACAAACAATATAATCCAATTTGAAACAAAAATATTTACTTATGAATCATTTGCTGATATGACAACCACAGTCTCTGTAAGAGTTACAGTCTCATATACGCATGTTTCAACCTGTATTGTTTGTCATCTTTTTTTCTACTTTTAAACATTGTGTGTTGTTTTCAAATCGCTGTCACTGTCATCTCATGTGATATTCTGCATAGCTCCACAGTGTGTGTGTGTGTGTGTGTGTGTGTGTCCTGCAGCTGTGACTCAGGTTTCCTGTCTCCTTCCTAAGCTCTAGCTGGGTCCAGACTACAATGGGAGTGAGTGCTGTATGGCAGGGCAAGGCCGCACTCCCTGTTTGTTTCTCCTTCTGCTGACGTCAAACAGGCATACACACATACTGCAACACAGGGACTTTTACTGCAGACAATAGGGATGAATACACACTTACTCCTGCACACACTTTCAGAGGCTCAGTCATACAGATGTATGTACAGGAAAGGGATGGATTTATGGGATGACCCAGAATTCGCAGAAGAATTCTTTATCAGTATTTTTGGCTTGTTTTCCAGTAAAATATCTAAACATCCTTAAAATGTGATCAATTGCAAATTTGCATGTTAATACATGATATTAAGAAGATTTTGATTTGTTT
This sequence comes from Hypophthalmichthys nobilis, assembly GCA_037950665.1. Lineage (NCBI taxonomy): Eukaryota > Metazoa > Chordata > Actinopteri > Cypriniformes > Xenocyprididae > Hypophthalmichthys > Hypophthalmichthys nobilis. The sequence goes on from CM075471.1 coordinate 15,016,580, forward strand.
TAAGAATATCTTTCATTTTTTTTTCTTACTCTATTTGCTTTTTTTTCACTAAATTATGTTTTAGATTTAGTCTTAAACAAGAAATATAAGAATATAAAGTGTATTCAAATTAAATTAAAAATGTAATAAAATTAATTAAAATTGAAATATTAAATGTAAAATAACAAAGATGTTTTCTTTAATATTGCACAAAAATTTGCATCTAAAGTTAATTCATCAGTCTAAAGATGTATATATAATTTTACTGGAAAACGACAAAAATACTGGTTATTTTTTGCAGTGCATACAGATGGACACAGATATCTCCACAATATTTAGGAAAGAAAAGAGGACATTCACAAAGCCTGTGACTGTATCATGATTGGCTCAAGATTTGCTCATATTCTGGGAGCTTCTATGAGTTTGTGGGAATAACATAAAGATAGCCATCAGAGTTGTTCAGAGAGTACCAGGACGTCTGACCTTTTGCTGCCCTTTTGAACATCTATGCCATCTCATGTGCATTATACTTTAGCTGCTAGTGTTTGTGTGTGCATGTAAAATCTATGCAGTGTCAGTTATATATATTCTCATATTCAGCTGCTGAATTAAAAAGCTCTGATTCTAGGAGGGGAAACAGTTTATAATACATGATCATTTCCTTTTTGGACTATTTTAGTAGTTAAATCAAATTATGTCAAATGGTCATTATTTCTTGATTATATTATGTCATTCATTATATCTTTACTACTTAATCCTGCTCAGATGGACATTTTATAGCTTTGTTGTTGCTCGTTACCAGTATCAATTTTTTTTTCTCAGATGATTCTCATAAAGTTCCTATGGAGAAATTAAAATAGAAAGAAAGACAGGTGTTTCAATAAGAGTACAGAACTATAAAATGAATGTGAATAGAATTATTTGATGAGAAATATTTGAACTGATATAACATTTTATTATAATAAGAATAATTGTATTAATATCTTACACATTATATTTATATTACATTAACTCTTTTGATTTTTTGATTGCAATCTTTTTAAACATTTTGAGATCTCACCAGGTGAGAAACATAAGAAATATCTGTGAAGCGGGATACTTAAAAGTTTTGATTTCCTCTCTATATTATCTCATTGCTGTCTAGAAGAAGCAATTGAGGCATTAAAGATCTCGTTTGTGATTTTCCTTTGGGTGTAGCATTACATTTTAAAACTACCACTTTTTTGATTTGTAAGTCAGGATTTCCCACAGATCTGCATGTATGTTTTCTCTGATGACTTAAAGAGATCATTTCAGTATGCTGATTCCAGAGCACACTAGTATTTACCTTATAAACTATGTTGCAATGGGGTTAGAGTTCCAGTGTATGTGTGCGTGTGTGTGTGTGTCAGAAGGAGGCGGTTCCACAGTAAGAGGGGGAGTGTGTATACAGTGACACACTCACACACTGAAAGATAGTCAGCGTTCACAGCTCAAAATTAGTCAGTAACTCTATTGCGTCTATCAAATGCTGAACCTTGAGACTCGAGAGATCCAGGGTGACACACACTTATAGCAATCAGGACTTAGAAAACTTTACTCACTTAAAATGGGAGCTTGCTACTTTGAGAGGAAAGAACAGAGAAAGATCGGACAACTTAACGGTTGGAGAAAGGTGAGCCTTTGTTTTATGCTTTTACAAGTTATTAGTGTGCTGTACATTTTTATTGGATGTTACTTGGTGGACTTTTCAAGGACATAACTGTTGCTTAAAGTAGCTTTCTGAACTTTTCTGAGATTTATAGATGAAAGGTTGTTGCTTGGATTTTTTTTTTTTTTTTTTTTTTTTTGCACAGTGCTTTTTTGTGTTAAAAAGCTGCATATGGGACAGTGTGGATAAAATAGTGTGGACATGTACACAGTGGTCTTTAACTTTTAACTAAGAGAGGATGTGTTGTACAGTAACAGATCTATAATCTAAGACAGTCAGAGTCCTGTAATATTGAACTAATGCTCTCAAGTCAAACTACAGTTCCTGCATAATTAGTTTGGTTGTAGACTGAGAGTATCAGTATCAGAATTGTTGATAAAATAGTGGTTTCATTTTTGCTGTATTTTTCTAAACATCTCAAACCTTAGAAACAATCTCTGTAAATTTTAAAGTGTTGAGTTTCTTTCTAATCTTAAGTCTTATAGAGTCCCTCTTCGTTGTGTGCATATACAGTAATTGAGACTAAATCAGCTAAAAGTGTTTTAATCTGTAATTTAATAATTAATTTATTCATTTACTCAGGCCATATGCTGATTTTACACAACATGCACATATTGAGAAATTTAGAGGAAGTGAAACGTTGGGCTTGTATCCTCAGGCAGTGTGCTTAGCACACAAAGAGTTGCTGTTTCTTCAGAAGCTGTTATGTCATTATTGAGTTTATTGTTCTAATATACCAGAGAACTTGTTTGTCGTCTTAATGTGCGTCATAGTCTTTCAAAGTCTTCTTCCAGCCATCATCATATATCAAAGGCTGTTAAGAATTTGCCGATTTTGCAATTATGTGCTTCTCAAATGACATCATTCAGTGCAATAAAACTCCCACAATTTCTGACCAAGAAACAGATGGGGGTTTTCCCCACTAGATGATGTACAGTACAGTAAGACATTTAGAAAGATGAAATAAAAAAAAAAAACCATTAAGTGTATATAGTGTCATTTACATGTTAGTTTGAGTTTAGAGAAAGAAATGGAAAGAAAAAACAAATCTCGATTGACATAGGACAACTGAAAAGTGAAATTTATTTTGATGATTGATTGACTCGCCTGTCCTACATCAAACATATTGATATATTTGACAAGGTCATGATGAGAGTATGAATTGATTGAACATGCCGCCGGCGAACAGTGTGAGGTGACCATCTCACTTAACATCTATGGGTTTATACTGCCCACTAGTGGAGAAAATGAAATAGCATTCAATTGCTTAATATCCAATTCTAAAGAAATGCACAAATTAATTCTTACCAGTTACACAGGAATTATTACGACAATATTTGCTGCTGATGGGTAGTTGACAGAAAATACATTTGGCAATTAGCTTTCATGAGTTAATGTTCACTGAGATACTGAAGGGAATGTTAAGAAAACATTTGTATGAAAAAATTACCTTGTAGGATCATTTAAATTAACCAGTGATGGCAAAAATATGATTAAATGGTGAAAAAAAGGGAAATGGTTTCAGGACATATAAATATACATGCATATAAATTTTAACTTTTAGTCTTGATGTTCATTATGTGTCAGCTACAAGTGTTACAAGTGTTTTGTTGTTGTTGTTTTGTTTTGTTTTTTTGCCTCTAAATGCATTACACGGAATCCTAGCTGATGGAACCGGTTAGCTTTAATCGAGTTTTTGAATGGTCTTTCTCTACTGAATGAAGGTTTTTGAGAATTAAATTCCCTTCATTCACCCTTTACTCCTCTCAGAGCAGAAGTCGGTGCACATCCGCCCCCCTACATCCATGTTTCTCACAGGGCTTAGAAAGAGCTACTCACATGGATTTATTGATATGGATGATAAGAAGAAATGTGAGCCGCAGAAGGCACGGTCTTTGATATGTCAGAGTTGTTTACAGCTCTGACTAGACATCTCGCGCACTGCTGAGGAACCCCCACTGCAGCATAATGCAGAGATTCTCCTCTATTTTCCATCTTCCCCACCCCTTCCCTTTCTCCCTCCCACTCTCTTTTTTCTCATGAAGGCGCATAAACACAGACACACACATTTCACATGGATAATCCAAAATCATTGCATAAAACCTTTTAGCTCCTCAAATGTCTGCTTTAATGGGCAGATACAGTCTCTGCTTGTAATAAATAATAAAAAATATATTTTTCAAAGTCGTATAAAGCAAAGAAAATACTGTTTCAGTTGTCTAATTTAATGTGTTCTTTGCTGTTTTCTTTGTGATTATTAGTGAAACTTGCTAGCAATTTCTGAGTGAAAATTGTATTGTATGTGTAATTGGGCTACTTTCTGTTGGTTGAGTAATGCGCCATTTTATCCGTCATAGCCAAGTGTGATGGAAAGACCTGGTCTGGTCTGCTGGTTTTAGTGGTTTTGGCCACTTTTAAGATTGTTCATTTGGGAAACCAATGGGCTGACCAGCTAAATCATCTGAATACCATCCTAATCCAACAAATTTTTTTTATCATATTCACCCAGGGTTTTCCCTGTTGATGGACTTTGCCCGCTTTGCTATATCAAGGACGGCTCATCGATTTGTCCGTCTGCCCTCCTCCCCTTTCTAATGATTCGGGGGTTGATTTGGCAGATGTTATTGAGACGCAGTGGTGTCCTCGTGATTCCTGGGCAGCCATCTTTGTAAGTTAGGGAGGGAGGGAGGGAAGCCTCAGCGGCAGCCCATGTCACATGACACTGTTGCCATGGCGTTGGGATGTTGGTGTAATTGGTGTTCGAATGTAGACGGGGAGGCAGAGAGAGAGAGTCGTGGGGGGGTGTTGATGTCACCGAAAAAAGACAAAGAGAGGCAATTATCCAAGTCTCCTCTCCCACCATACTCTACAGTAAAAATAGCACGGGGCTTGTGCATTATGGGAATGCAATAAATAAGAGTGACTGAATCTGAAAGAAGACCCAGACTCATCTAAAGCTCCCATCTTCCCTGCATTGCCTTTGCAGTACTAAATGTTGTACTCGATTGGGAATCCCTTGAAGACAAAAGTCAATGAATTGTTAGCAAAAAAGCCAAGGGCGTCCTTAAACCTCCCTCTCTTTCTGTCCTTCTTTACGTGTCTTTTTCCTTTCGTGATTTCCCCGCATAACAAAGCGGGACTCCCCCCCTTCTCTGCCATCTCTATGTCAAATCATATGTGCCTATGGAGCGTGTTGCTGGGGCTGACAGACTCGAGACCGGGGGAGAGATGCGAGAGGGAGGGGGCGAAAGAGAAAGACAGAGCGAGATGATGAAAGAGCGTGAGCGTACTGCTGCAGCAGAGCGGCACTAATCCAGCAGAGGAAGACCCCCCTCCAGCCAGATGAGCATCCCAGCGTTTTTTTCCCTCATCCCTCCCTCCCTCTGCTTCACTGCTCCTTCATCTCCTCCATAATTCATTGGCACTTTCAGACCCTCTGCTTCGCTTCCAGCTCCGGCCGTCGCTCTCTGGATCATCCTCCAGCTCAGAACGGGTGTTCCCATCCGCTGTTGGCCCCCGCTCGTATCCGCAGCCATGGAAAGTCAATGCTGGAGCGATTCGGCTGAGAGCTGCCATGAAGATGGCTCGTATCTGCTCCTCAGCTACTAATCCATACCAAGCAGAGTAGGAGAGGAGAGAAGAGGGGATTTTTCGTTTTTCCCAACCAGAAGAATCCCTTTCGTCTGCCTCTCTCTGGCTCTTTTCCTTTGTGGTATAGGAGTGCGCTGTTGTGGATTTCGGGAGATTAAATACGATCCAAAATGCCTGAGGCCAATTACCTTCTCTCTGTATCCTGGGGTTACATTAAGGTGTGTATGGTGGCTACTGAGCTGTTTTTTGGTTTGCTAATGGAGGTTGGTTTTGGTTTGGTGTTTGTTGGTGGTCTATGGAGACACTGAGGAGGAAAACCTACAGCAAGTCTCGCTGTGTGGCATCCTGTGCTGGAATGTCTAGATCCGAGCTCTATTTTGAGCTCTTCTTTTCACATGAATCCATTGTATTTTGGCCGATATGTTGATTTGGATGTCAAAAATCACAGTTATATAGATCGTTTTTGTGATTTATCCATTTGTACTGATGAAGCTTTAAAAAATCTGAGATGTGGCGCAGGATATGGCTGCCGTTTTTTGACTTATTTAATTATATATGCATTTGTTTATTTATTTATTTCCAACATTGCGTCTTTTTGGAACCACATCATTGTTTTTGGTACATATATCCATACATCAAATGTGAAAAAATGCTAAAGAAAAAAATTGCTTTAAACTTTGACAAACAGTTTAGAAAATTCACAATGAAATCTCAAACAGTGTCTATCTTGTCTCTTATACTGCATTTAAATTCTTCTGTCTTCATGCATTTGTTACATTCTTAATGCATTTGCATTTTTTATGCTTGGTTTTAGCTATTAGAGATTTATTTAAAAATAAGAGAAATTAAGGCACTTCATAAATCTTTTTAAAAGGAGATATTAATATTTCAATATATTAAGATATTTAATACAATATTTATATTATTTATATATAATTTTTTAATATATATGTTATTTATTTGGTAAGATTTAATATTGTGTAGCCCATAACACATTGCGGTATTGTATGTAAATGCGTATCCTTAAAGAAATGTTAAATATTACATTTTTCAGGACTTTGGGGAAAGGAAGACCTACTGAAATCTCAATGTAGAACCTTTTAAGGTTTTTTTGACTAATGATTCTCCCTCTCTTTCTTTTCCAGTTCAAGAGAATGTTGAACAGGGAGCTGACGCACCTCTCTGAGATGAGCAGATCTGGAAATCAGGTGTCGGAGTTCATCTCCAACACCTTCCTAGGTAATCACACACATATTCACTCTTACAATATAACACCCGCAATCAGCGCTAAACATTGGCTATATTCTGTATACGCCATTGTGGATTGAATTTGGGCTGCGTCATTTCCAGACCTGAACTGCAGTTTAGACTCACTGAAAGATGGTGAAGAAAACAGAAAAGCTAAAAGCTATGAAAAAGTGAGAGGTTTGATTAGTGAATTATTTGAAAACTATATTACATGAAAAGATCAGACGGCACAAAGGCTCATTTTGTTTGTGGAATGCCGTGAGATGGCATCAGACTTTCGTTTCTGCATGAGGAGAGAGATCCCCAATGCAGCAGTTGGAAAAGAGGTAGGGGAGGGTGGAAAGGAGAGCAGAATTAGACAGAGGGGGATGGGATCCTGCTGTAAAGCAATGCTGACGGTGGAACCCCCAGCACGGAACATCCAGGCAAGAGAACCTGTGACTCATCCAGCTCCTGTGTTCTCACTGAGATGGCATCACATAGCCCGTCTAAACACACAAAGACAAGCACACATTCGTTCATCACTCAAGATCTTGACTCTTTGAGATCCCGTTTCATTACAAAAATAATTTCTTAATGAGTATTTTTGTCTTTTTTACTAGTGAAATTTTTAAAACAAGAAAACTTTACTTAAAACTACATTTTATAAAATATTATAAAGCTTAACACATTAGCATTTATTATAATTACAAATATTTATCTGCATATGTAAATAGTGTTTCTGTTTACATATAAATGTAACCAAATGTATTGATTTTTATGTATAAAAACAAAATCAATTATGATGAGGAAAAGGATGTTTAGATATTTTTACTGATTAAAAAAGGCAAAAATATTGATTGAAAAAATTTTCTTGCAGTGTAAAATGTAAAATTTGATGAAGAAATGTCTGGAAAAAAATATTGGTGTACAACTTTGTGGCCGGATTATTTGTGGCCACTATATAAAAGTGGTTTTATATTCCAAGGATTAAATGTAAGCTGTGAAACATCTGTGTGCTGTGTCACATGTGACTGCTCTCCTTATGCCTTTGCGATGTCGCTCTCTGCATCAAAACGTGTGAGTTTAGCAGAGATAGTGAGATTAAATCTGACCCAAACACAATGACTCTTTGCTTTTTTCTTTCTTTTTCTCGAATCTTGGATCTGTGCACACAGCCTGCACATGTGGCTTGCCTTTGGTTATTTTTTTTATATATATGAAAAGGAAACATGTGACAGTGAATCCTGAAAGGAAGGAGACTGAGGGGCAAGATGAAAAAAGAGCTCTGATGGATGTTTGTGAGAAAACAAGCAAATTGGCTATAATGAGTGCTGTGAATGCTCTGCAAGATCAGATTGGAGGCATTTTCTCTTGATCAGGCATCTTTACCACAAGAGAAGGAGAGAAAAACAGATAGAGGCTTTCGAGATGAAAGAGAAACTAGTACTTCCTTATCTCCGTCCCTTTCCGTTCCGTCATCGTAATAGGACGCCTCGCATTTCTTCACTCAGGACATGAGCCCATCTGTATGACTGCGGTGCTGAGCACGGCACGGGTTCATGTTTAACAGAGACATATGAGTGAAGAGGATAATGACTGTAATGAATTAACCAACCCTTATATCTCACCTCCTCTCATTCACCATCAAGCCAGCGGTTATTACTAGGTGTTATCACAGTCTTTCAGTGACATGCCAGATCTTAACGAAATGAGAGAACAACGTTATCTGCCATAAACGAGAAAATGGAAATAATAATACTGTCCACTCAGGGCCTGTGGCTCCTTATGAAGGATTTGGATTAGTAATTTCCACATGAGAAAATCCCCAACATGAAGGTTTATGGTATTATCAACAGCATTTTTGCCCTCAAGATAAGCCCTTCCTGTGCCACCATTGTTTGTCAATTGATATCTCCTGAGGCTTGACCTTTGGAGATGCCATTTGAGGCAGACACGGGCTCCCCTGCAGTTTGTTGACAGGTCTGTCACAGTGAAAATGGAGAGTGGAACTGGAGGAGAAGGAAAGGAGGGGCAAACCCCGCTTGAATAGCTCAGTGGCAAAGTCACTCTGAATTGGGTGTCTGTTCTGCCTTTCGAGGGCAGCGAATCCTGAGAAGCACACACACGGAGTGCAGATGTGAGCTATTCAGCTGTGCCGCCGCACCTGGGCCAAAGGCTTCTGCTTGCGTCACTCAGGGAAACATGATACATGGCCACCGGTTTTCCAACAATGGGCTTTTGTGCGGACATGTATGTGTCTCGTCTGTGTGAAAACTACAATGAGTTCGAGTAATCTGGAATGTGATAGGCCAACATCTGACACACTTGTGGAGATTTAGGGACAATCTTGATTTCATGGTGACAAGTTAGCAAACTGATATTTTCCACATTTTCTATGGAAATTTGTGTTTAAGGTTAATAACCACCAGGAAAACATGCAAAATTGTTCTAATCATTTGGTTCTTGCTGGTTCTTACAGACAAACAGAATGATGTGGAGATTCCCTCGCCTACACCAAAAGCCCGTGAGAAGAAAAAAAAACAGCAGCTGATGACTCAGATCAGTGGCGTGAAGAAAGTGTCCCACGGGCCCATCCTCAACTGCGGCATCGCTCGCTTCGGCGTCAAAACTGACAAAGAGGATTTACTGTCAAAGGTAGGGAGAAGACTAATACCTGCTCTTTAGTGTGTTAGATTGTAAAAATTCCTGTTGATCTCATTCCCTTGCCTCTTCTCTTTCCAGGAATTAGATGACCTGAACAAATGGGGCCTGAACATCTTCACCGTTTCAGAGTATTCAAACAACCGGCCGCTAACTTGCATTATGTATGCCATCTTCCAGGTCAGTTCTTCCTTCAGCCTAAGACTTACCACATCTTGCAACAAAAATGTAATAATTTCCAGAATTGTAATAGTATTGCTTCTCTCTGTAACAGGAACGAGACTTGCTCAAGACGTTCAAGATCCCAGCAGATACCTTTGTGACGTATATGATGACCCTTGAGGATCACTACCACCAAGATGTGGCCTATCATAACAGCCTTCACGCTGCTGATGTGGCCCAGTCAACTCACATTCTGCTGTCCACACCTGCTCTAGATGTAAGAACGCTTTTTCTTTAGGCACAATTTTAATAATTTTTTCCTCAAAGGACTTCATGTATCTCACCACTATTTCAATCTGTCCTAAATAGGCTGTCTTCACTGATCTTGAGATCCTGGCAGCCATTTTTGCAGCAGCCATCCATGATGTGGACCACCCTGGTGTTTCAAACCAGTTCCTCATCAATACAAGTGAGTGTTCTTAATTCCCATCCTACTTCCAGCGTAAAGTTCATGGAGACACATGGATTAATTGAGTATTTGCTCATTTCTTACAGACTCCGAGTTAGCGCTCATGTATAACGATGAGTCGGTTTTGGAGAACCACCACTTAGCCGTGGGCTTTAAACTTCTACAGGAGGACAACTGTGACATTTTCCAAAACCTCAATAAGAAACAGAGGCAGTCACTCCGAAAGATGGTCATTGACATGGTGAGGTTCTTCCTTCCTTCCAGGCCATCTGCTTTCATTTACACTGCAATGATTGATATGCTAACACATATTTCTCAATGTTTCCTCTTAACAGGTACTGGCCACGGACATGTCTAAACACATGAGCTTACTGGCCGATCTGAAGACCATGGTAGAGACGAAGAAAGTGACAAGCTCAGGAGTTTTACTTCTGGATAACTACACAGACAGGATACAGGTACAGGTCTTCCTGTTCTCCATCCCCTCTTAATGAAACTAATGTTCAATTAGGAAATCCAATGATTTTATGATCTCCAGCTAAGATGACTTGGATCAATTAGAGGAACATGATGAATTACAATTGGCTGAAATTGTGATGTTGCTTCAGGTTTTGCGGAACATGGTTCACTGCGCCGATCTGAGCAATCCCACCAAGTCTCTAGAGCTGTACCGCCAGTGGACTGACCGCATCATGGATGAGTTCTTTCACCAGGGCGATCGAGAGAGGGAGCGTGGCATGGAGATCAGCCCCATGTGTGACAAACACACTGCCTCTGTGGAGAAATCTCAGGTTAGTTACTATCTGAAATGTAGCTGTCTGATGGAGGATACCCTAGAATACCCTACATAGTACCCTACGACATCTAATGAGTTTTTTCTCTCTTCAGGTGGGTTTCATTGACTATATCGTCCACCCGCTGTGGGAAACCTGGGCCGACTTGGTCCATCCGGATGCCCAGGATATCCTGGACACACTGGAGGATAATCGGAACTGGTACCAGAGCATGATCCCCCTGAGCCCTTCCCCGCCCTTCTACCAGCCCGACAAAGAAGGGCCTGACAAGTTCCAGTTCGAGATCACGCTAGAGGAGGAGGACTCAGAAGGCACGGAAAAAGACGAAAAAGACGAACAGAGTCAGGGAGACGAGGAAGAGGAGGTGGAAGATGACAGAGGGGAAGAAATGGAATCCACTACACACATCCAGATAGTTACCGAAGACGCCTCACCGGTCGACACATAGGACTCGGCGTCTCTTGATAGGCGGTATCTGTTTTTTCCCATGCGAGAGGAGCAATCTTGCAGTTGATGCTTTTTAAAAAGCCCACATGGGGTGCTTTTTTAGGCCCCCGTGGGAGGAGGATGTCTTGCCCTCCTTGCACTTACGTTTGGAGACAGTTTGTAGGAGCTCTCAGGAAATAAATGCTGCAGACATTTTGGACCTGAATGATTGACAGGCGACTTTGATAAACATGAAGGATTGGGGCCAACGTGGACAGTTTGTTTGTTTGTTTACCAGGCGGTGTGGAGTAGACACTACTGAGAGGATTTCTCTTTTTTTGTACCAACACAAACTTTTTGTAAAGCTATGGGTGTGTGATGAGGTCAAACACGAACTACTGAAGAACAAGTATTTGTAAAGAGAGAAACTGTTTACTTTTCTGTACCATTTGTCTAAAGACTGTGTGCCTTTTTACTATTGTCTTTTTAATAGTCTTTTATTTATTGAACACATTTTAGTATAACTGTATGTTGAAATGTTTTCGTTTTGTAAAGCAAACCAGACCGAACATGCAGAATTGTTTTATATCTACGCTGGAGAGAGAACTTAGTGTCTTCCTTTGTTTGGCAATATAACTTAATAATCCAAACATCTGACAAATGATCAGAAAACTAAGAAATTATGAAAGAGGCACTTTCTGTTTGTTCTATCTACATTTGTGTCAGACTTCTTAACTATGAGCACAAATTGTTTATTTCGAACCATACATCATCCCATCCACATTAGAGTAAGAAATGTTAGGCAAATGCATTGTTGCACAAAAAACTTTAAATGCCCTTAAGTATGAAGACCCCATTTACTTAGATTGTAGAACAAAATACAAGCACCCCAAAAAATCTAATCACAAGGGGTCTCATAATGTACTAAAATCACAGAAAAGCCAAAGCTATATTCACTTAATTCACATTAATTTGCTTTCAATTCATCATAATTGTCTTCCTTACGGCATCCATTTTCCACCCTTCCCGTCATACCTCAGAAACGGAATAAAAGCAGTCTAAACTAGATTTGTACACACTTTTGATATAGAACTTTTCCTCATTTGTCTTCTAAACAAAACATCTGATTGGCTCACTTTAAGATGGATAAAAAAATTTACGTAAACTGATTTCCTTCCCCATCTCGTAGAACACCAAGAGATTTCAACATGCCAGTTTAGTAATGAATATTAACATTAGCATTGCCGTCTCATACATTTTGTCACCGTTAATGTTTAAGTTTGTGTGTAGTTCATGCTTTGAGGTACTTTACCTTATGCTCAAAGTCTCAACAGTGGAAACAGTTAATGGCCAAAGTAGCATGCAAAAGTATGTTTGTGCACACATATGTACGTGTCTACACATTACTGTGTTTGTGTGTGTGTGAGCGTCCGTGGGGTCGCTCCATCACCAGCCCATGCTTTTCACAACTCCTTCCATTCACTTTGTTTATATATGCGCTCAGATCGGTCCTCTACTGTTTATAACAGTGTATTTATTACCGTTAACTGTACATAATAATGAATAATGTTTCTTTGTAAATGGGTTAATTTATATGCACTTGCATTACCGAAAATTGGTGGTGTTTCTTGTGTAGTGGGCTCTTGGACTGAGTCTGTTTTATTTAGTAATATTGTTTATGTTTTAATATAAATAAATATATATTATATATACTATGTATGAATATATTGCACAATTTTCAACTGCCCAGAACAGTAGCCTATGAGACACGCGACCCATTGGTAAAGGGGAGAGTCTGTAGATAAGACATAAATACATACTGTAGACATCTGTCAGATATTAGAAGCTTTGTGTATCACTGTTTGGTGTAACATCGATAAATCAAGTATCTCATGAGATTCTCCACAGAACGTGGCCCTCAAATATATATACAACATTTTGAATGGAGATTGCTAAAAATGGCTCAGAAATGGCCTGTAAATGCACATTTACAGGGGAGGAATTGGTCACTAACATCACAATCTCTGAATCACAATGTGAAATCGATATAATTACGAAAATGTGATGATCTGTAATTATTTGTGCTAATGTGAACTATTTTTCTGACCTTGTTAGCAGTTTTGAAATTCAAATTGTCGGTAAAACTTTGTTAATCTATGTTTGAGATCTTTTGGTCCGATTTGGGTCCAAAAGGATTCAACAGAATTAGTGCTATCTGCATGAGGGATGAGTTTTTATCGTCTGGTTATCCCACACTGTTGCAGGTGAATATTCAATGTTTCACACAATGTATGGTAATAATATTGTATATTGTGTTCAATAAAATCTGAAGCTACTTTTCTATGAAGTGATTAAAGACAAAGCATGAAAATACTCCATGTGTAAATGTCTTCTTTTGTTACATGACCTTTAGTTTTTGTCAAAATCATTCAAAATTGTCTAATTAGTTTTGAATTCATACAACTGATAGTCTAACAGTATAATACAGTATAAAATATCATAAAATAAATCATTAGGTATAAAATTAAAATATTATTAATTTATATTCTGTTTCTATTCTTTTTTTAACAAATAAATACAGCTTTGGTGAGCATATAAGACTTCTTTTAAAAACTTTAAAAATATAAATATAAACCTTGATCTTATATGTGGCCATATAATTTGCATTTGAACCCTTTGTGTGGTTGTCTTGTTTGAAGCTGAATCCAGTGTGACAGGTCACATTGCATCCAGAGAATATCAGTCCTGCACTGTTCCTCGAGCTAAGTCAGCCCTCAAATGACACAGTCCTCCTGAGTAAAATCTGTGTGTGTGTGTGTGAATCATTCTGAGGCCTTTTGCCCAGAATCCCAAGAATTTATGTAAGGCAAGAGGGAAGGTACAGCAAGGGGTTAGATGAATATGGGCCATTTCAGGCCGTTATCCTTGTTTCATATTCAGCTAGTTATTTGAAATGAATTGCTAGTGTAGCAGTAAGTTTCCCTAAAGGTTTAGTTAAGGCTGAAGGCGGCATGGTCATTCAAAAATTACCTTCTGGCAGGTAAGAAATATAACCAACTTAGAACCAACTTTAAACCAAATTTAAACCATGTTATAAATTCTTTGTGTCACTGTTTAGTTATTTAGTCTACATTCCTTTAGCTCTAACAGTAGATCACCATCAAAGTCATCGGTTTGATTCCCACCAAATACATGAACTGATAAGATGTGTACATTAAAGGGTTAGTTCACCCAAAAATGAAATTTCTGTCATTAAGTACTCACCCTCATGTTGTCCCAAACCCGTAAGACCTTTGTTTGTCTTCAGAACACAAATTAAGATATTTTTGATGAAATCTGAAGGTCTCTGATCCACACATAAGCAGCAATGACACTGCATCTTTTGAGGTCCAGAAGGGTTTTAAAAGACATCGATAAAACAGTCAACATGACTACAGTGGTTCAACCTTAATGTTATGAAAAGACGAGAAAAACAAAACAAAATAACGACTTTTTCAACAATATCTAGTGATGGGTGATTTCAAAACACTGCTTCATGAAGCTTCGAAGCTTTATGAATCTTTTGTTTCAAATCAGTGGTTCGGAGCGCCAAAGTCACGTGATTTCAGTTAATGAGGCATCGTTACGTCATAAGTCTTTTGAAATTTCAGTGGTTCACGTGACTTTGGCAGTTTGATACACGCTCCAAACTGCTGATTCGAAGCTTCATGAAACAATGTTTTGCAATCGCCCATCACTAGATATTGTTGAATAAAGTTGTTATTTTGTTTTGTTTTTGCGCACAAAAAGTATTCTCGTCTTTTCATAACATTAAGGTTGAACCACTGTAGTCACATTGACTGTTATATCGATGTCTTTTAATACACTTATGGACCTCAAAAGATGCAGTGCCATTTCATCAAAAATCAATCAAAAACGAAGGTCTTACGCGTTTGGGAAAATATAAGGGTGAGTAATTAATGACAGAAATTTCATTTTTGGGTGAACTAACCCTTTCAATGCAGTGTTTCTTTGGATAAAATTGTCTGCCAAATGTATAAATGTAAATGTTTTTGAGAATTATAATCAGTATTTTAGAGAGGTGTACCATTTAACAGTGCTAAAAAAAAAATTGTAATCAGGAAAATGTGTTGCTGTTTGTTCATACTTGAATAATAATCAGCCCATCAAACACACCATGAACAATAAGAGAACTGAAAGTTTTAGCTCTGAGCTAAGGAAGTCCCTCTTTCAATAGTTACAATTTCCTCTGTATATCTATATCATGAGGCTAATGGCTAGCATTTAATATGAATTATAAATAAATGCATAAAAGCAAATATTTTCACACATCACATGTCTTATATTTAATCTCAAGCATGCTCCTATCTGACACTGTTGTGAAGCTTTGGACAAATTTTATTTGGACAAAATTGTTTATTGTGAAAATGATGTCACAACATACAGTATATGGGATAGTTGTACATTTTAAAATATATATGCACAAAAATGTTTATTTCACTATTTGTTTAATAATCATGTAATTTTATCATGTTTTTTAATGTAATTATTGAAAGTCTTGGTGCAGCACAACAGAAAGAACCATTAAGATAGCAAAAGTACATTTTGAAGGCATGATAAAAACTGGGACATAAAAGTGTTTGAAGCTGAAGAAACACTGGCCTTTATGCATGTATTCTACTATGTTTTCAGTGAATCCCAATAGGGATTTTATGGAGGAGAATAGAACCATAAGATTAATGCCTGACATAAAATAACCAAGTAAGGCCACACACATACATTCCTTTCTCACATTCAAGCACCTTGCAATAATGCAAGTAATCAACAAATGTAATGTTGATTACTGTCTGTTACTGATAAATTCAAGAGGGAGTGCTGTATATACTGCAGGTCCTCCAAGGCGATGCATAAGTAAGGGTTTGGAAACATCATGCAGAGTACTCAAAGAACCCCCTGAGAGTGTGTTAGCCTTGTAAATGAAGGCTGTAAATCTGCCCCACGATGGCTAGCCAGAGCTATTTTTAACCTCCAACCAATTAGGAGAAGAGACTGGTGACACTCTTTCTCCTTGTGAGTGTCAAGAAGTCTAGCTCAGCCTGCTCACCGAAATTGGTCCAAAATGAAATCCATAATCACTCAAAGACACTGACATAACTGCACAAACCCATGTGTGTGCATATGCAAACAGCTTGGGGAATTTGGGGAATATAAAAAATGCTGGGTTGTTTCAAACCATGTTTGGGTCAAATATAGACAAACCCAACTGTTGGGTTTAAAAATGTAATTTAAAAATGTAAACCAATGGTTGGGTTTGTCCATATTTGACCCAACCATGGGTTGAAACAAACCAGCATTTTTTAGAGTGTGGTTTGTTCATATATACATACATATATATATATATAATGTTTTGGTCAAATAATGCCTATATACAGTCAAACCAAAATTTATTCAGACACCTTGAACATTTCATTCATTAATACAGTTTATTCACTATAATTAAAAAAAATGGTAATAAAATATGACAAGATCTCAGAGTTAAACTGTGTCAGAAAAAAATTATCTTAATTATGTCAGATAACACTTAACATGGTCAGGTCAAAGTGTCTGAATAATTTTTGGTTCCAAATTTTTTTATAAATTGTACTGGTAGTCCACTGTATGAAGATTTTTTGGGTATAATATGTCAGTTTACTTTATTTTGCTATCCTCACTTACATAAATGAATTATAGTGTCCTGCACCCACTAGTAAAAATATACCAAGAATATCAAAAATGTCTGAATAATTTTTGGTTTGACTGTATAATAGAGTATATACATACATAATAATATATGCAATAATGTACTGTTGTGACCAAACCACCCAGATATTCCCCAAATTCCCCAAGCTGTTTGCATATGCCCACATACAGTATGTAAAATATATATGCAAAAATATATGGGCTACACTATAAGGGACTGTTCACTCAGACCGCATTGTATTTAAAAACATGAAGCACAATGGAAAAGAAAGCAGGAGCTTGAGATGTGTTTTTGCTGGTTTTACTTGATACAGCAAGTCAAAAACATGAGTTCATTTTGCGAGATGCAGAGGAAGCAGTGGGACACAGTGCAACAGTCAAAGATGTCCGTCTACCTATGTTTACTTAAAAAGAAAACATTAAGTCACAATGAAACGGAAGCAGCAACAGATCTTTGATGATGTTGATGTTCATTCAATTATGGAAAAAGAAAAAATGTTGGGTAGGGACTTGATTCTATCTGTCAGTATTTGATTGGATTTTGGGCGTTGCACTCTAAATGATTGGAGTACACATCAAATCCTGTACACATCACCAGTTTTTTTTTACTAAAAGGCCCAGTTATGACATTTTGATTAAACATTATGAGGTCAAGAAAAAAAAGAAAAGAAACATATGCACAAATTAATCATTCACAATAAGATAACATGAATTTAGGACACAGATTTCATGCCAACTTTAATAAGCAGTGCAGTTGAGCGCAAATATGTGTACTGTGTGAACTGGTCCTCCAAATAAATGTATTATAAAAAATAAAAAACTGAGGGGTACAGTATAAAGATTTCAATTGTTCTTGGAAATTTCCCATCTGGAGTAAGACATGGGGCTTGGTGAGTACTCCTTGTTTTACTTTTTACTGCTGTGACAAATTTGGAAATCACCCCCAGTGACAATGAATTTTGCCGCCTAGAGTGCCAAAAATGCCAGAAACGGTCCTGTCTTTGAGACTGTTGGAATCAAATAGGCCTTACACAGAGAGAGCTTTCTTCTGTTCTGTCTGGACAGCAACATTACATTGCTCCACTGTCTTCATCTCTCCCTTTCTCCCTCACTCACTCTCTGTTTGATGTACTTAACCAGAGAGTGCTACGAAATTCATTTTCCACACTCATTAGTTGCGGGTCAGCAGTGCTCCCTCACTGGGTGCTCATGCAGCAGCTGTCGAAGGTTTTCAGCACTGATGGTGTGTCAGAGGAGATTTTTCCAGCCTGCTTGCTGGTTGGCTGATTTATTTTATTGCTTGTTCACAGTTGTACAGCAGCCCATGACATCATGGCTGACTAGAAACAATCAAGCAGTTTACAAGGAGCCTGATACGGAGGCAAGAACAGCTGAAATGAGAGATTATGTGAATCAAACAAACAATAAACACACAAACAAACACAGAATAAATGTTGCATTTTGTCATGAAATCTATCTATCTACCTATAGAAGATATAAAAATGTGACAACATATGTAAGCAATAAGGTACGAGAGGCTGTGCTGTATCATGAATAAGTCACGGCCGTGACTTTTATAAAACGGTTACCACACAATACAAATATTAAAGCCAGAAATATGTATCAATGCAACTTTCATGAAGTAAACTTTCAATAAAGCCTTCCTTCCGCCGGAAAAAAATAGTCCCTGACCATGAACAGCAACAGAATTTACATTTTCACGCCATTAGATGGCGGCAAAGACTGTCTTTATGAGTGTGTCACTCAGTAGCGAAGACTTTTACATTGAAAAAACGGAATTGTTGTGAACACGGAACAAGACGCAACTGACAAATGAACACATATACTGTATAGAGAAATATAAATGTAATATAAAATTCATAACGCTCTGAAGCTTCATGAAGCAGTGTTTTGAAATCGGCCATCACTATATAAGTCATTATTTTGTTTTTTTGGTGCACTAAAAATATTCTCGTCGCTTTATAATATTAATATTGAACCACTGTACTCACATGAACTGATTTAAATAAGTTTGTAGTACATTAATGGATCTTGAGAGAGGAAATGTCATTGCTGGCTATGCAGGCCACACTGAGCCATCGGATTTCAACAAAATTATCTTAATTTGTGTTCCGAAGATTAACGAAGGTCTTACAGGTGTGAACGGCATGAGGGTGAGTAATAAATGACATTATCTATCTATCTATCTATCTACAATGTATTATATTCATATACAGTATATTTTACATTTGGACACCAAGCCTGAACATAATTACCTTTGCATTTTACTATATAACAAAAAATATCAAAGCAGGTTGCAGTTATTTAAAAATATATATATATTTTTGATTTGCAGATCCCACTTGCTTTGATATTTTGTATCTAATACAATGACATTCAATCATTTTGAGTGTTGTGCATTGTACTGTTAATTGTCTAAAGAGTTAGATTCTATTTATCACATTTATCAACTCGTCTGGTCTGCATCAGTCTTCAAGTATTGAATAATACACAAAGTTAACAAATAATTTAAAAACGGTGTGACATGGCGCAGTTTCAGCTAGCCGCATAATTCTCTAAATGATTCTTTCCCTCCACCCACATGTCCCTGCATCCACTCAGCTGTGTCTTCTCCAGGAGGAAGCAAAGCACAGTGCCGTTGCAGTGCAGTGAAGCTGGCAGACAGAGGAAGGGATGGATAAAGCAAAGAGAGAAGAAGAAAGGGAAGCTGCTCTCCCCTGGGGGACAATGCTCTGCCTCAAATGAGGAACCGAAATGCTTTCTGACATTTAGTGGATGCAGCATGTGCCTGGCCTCAGCTGGCCCAAACGCTACTGCGATCACTAGTGAAAACACACTCACACAAATTAGGACCATGCATAAAACAGAGATTTCAAAAATGCACTAATGTGTATCTTTATACTTCATTTAAAGTGTTGGAACATGTGCATGACTTACATAAAAATCCGCAGTGGTAAAAAGTGATGAGAACATTTTCTCTGGACAGCCTTATATGGCATTTTAAGATGACTAACTTCCCCACAAAGAAGGCAGAAAGAACCAGAAAGACGGAGAGAGAGAGAGGGGGAGATCATATCATGAGTTGTGACTGTATGATATCATGTTGAATGCAAATCATCCTCTGTCTCTCCCACAAACATCAGAGCAGCAGTACAAGCTGCTCCAGAACACAATGTCTGAGGCCTCTGATGATCTGCAGTTACTATGGCAACCTCATCAATGGACTGCATCTGTAACTCCGAGCACACCTCTGGTATTAAACTTTGGAAATTCTCAAGAAATTAAACCTTACATTTCATGTAAACATGAAGGCAAAATCATTTCACATTTACATAAGGGTAGACACAATGCCATTTGAGAGTGACTGCCTTACAGATTTTCAATCAAATCCGGGATTGCTGTGGTTACGCAATATGGATTTATTGATCTGCGTGTTCTATACAGAGAAAATGACCCACAGCAAGCAGCGTGAAAACAAATGTACCTCTTATTCTAAGACAATTAGTTGTAATCAAAATAAATAAGCTTCAGTGTTCCCAGAATTCTTTTGTATTTTTTTTGTCTCTTCAGTTATTGAAGGCAATTTTTTTACCAAATAGACAGTAATATATATATATATATATATATATATATATATATATATATATTCCTCACAGGGAATTCTGTACTTTTTGTGATTTGTTAATATTTCTGGAAGTAATGAACAATTCCACCACATCTCAGATTATGTATTGTTTAATCGCATTCTTTAAATAACATTTTAAGCCTATTTGAAATGAAATGACTCATTTGTGTTGCTGACTAATTTAATTGCTAGCCTTTATGTAATGATGAATAAACAGTATCTTCAGAGGTTTTGTATGCATCGACGAAATTAAAGCTTAAAATGAAAATATTCAGTTCACATAGTAGCCTATCACACTCATATTAGGCTATATGTCAAGCATGCTCTAGTCTACAGTGCTGTTGGTATAACACTAAGTTTAGAAAAATAAATAAAATATATACATACATACATATCAAAAATACATAAATGTACTTTATTGATAGGGGAATAAAGTAAAGTAAATTTATGGGACATGTGCAATTAGTGTAAAATTTATACAAATATGTTCCACACAATAAATATTGAAATCGTTTATTTTGATTCATTCTTTTCTCTAAATTATCATAATCAATAATATTTTTTTAATTAATAAAATCAGTTCGTTTTACAGTAAGACTATAAAAACTAGCATTTGCAGCTATCTTGTTCTTAGCCTACAGTAAATATGCAACGTATCTTTAATATTAACACTTAATACTTACATATGTTCTCAAAAGCAATGTACATATGAAAATAGTGGAATCTATAAAAAAAATAGTGTAGTGGAATCTATTTTATAAAATAAATTAATATTTAATGGATCAGTTAATTCAGTCCACTCAGTCTTTGTTTACGTGCGTCTTAATCACGTGGTAACAGTTTCATATGTTAGCCATCTCTTAGTTTTGAATTTACGCTCCGATATTATCCAGATTCTTTATATTTTACAACAAATTGTGGTGTCGCATCTCCGCCTCAACGAAAGTTGGAGTGTTTTTCTGTGAATGTTTGTAGTGGGAGAGTTTGTTTATGCTGTGAAGGGCAGGTCCACACACACAGAGGCGGGTGTTTTTAGGACAGTTCGCAAAGCAGGAATCCGAGGAAATGTGGTAATGTTGATTAATTTACTGTTGTGCTTTTATTTGGAGTTATAGGAGGAGGTTCTGTTTTCATTTAATGTGACGTTGTTTTATTTCCTTCTCTATATCGAAGGTCAAATAAATCATGTGGACTTTCAGTACTACACTGCATCATCATTAATCAGTACATTAGCTTTGTTGCCCTGTAAAATCTTCTACGTGATGTAAGCATTCTTAAAATAACATACTAAGATAATAAGAAAACTAGCATACTCTTGTGACTTGTTTGCAGATGAAATTTATTGAATTAACTTTATTTTTCACACTTCATGGGAAAATACTCCATACTCCAGTGAGGTTATAGGCTATTAAAAGAATTAAGGTTAGGTTAAGATACTGTATGTTGTGTCTTTATTGAATCAATGGGGAAGTGGTTTCTTTATGATATTTGTGGATTTATGGTTAGCTATAGAACATTTGTAGTTCTAACCATATCTTCTGCACTCTTTGTGCTAGTGTACAAAAATATGTTAAGCATGTTTTGTACATCATGCATCTAAAGGAGGATTAACAATTGTGTTTTTGTCTACATAGGTAATACAACAGCAGGTAAAGTGTGGAATCAGTGCAGTCGTGCTGGATCAGCCGGTTTATTTTCTGTTTACATGCGGGTTTACCTCATGGCAGCCACAACATGTTTTCTTCTATCATAGGACTGCCGATTTCAAGAAAGTTATGGTAAATGTTTGACCTGTGTTTTCAAAGATTTTGTTTTTTGGGGGGTAATTACCCAAGGTAAAACCCAACCCAGTCTACTGCAGTTTACTGTGGTTTGGAGTTTGACGTAACTAAGTGATACAGCAGCTGCATAACTGATAACATGATAATCTTTTACACTTAAAACTTATAGATTCAAGACTGTTGTCTATTTTTACGCTTGTTACAAAATTAAGATAAATACAGGGATCACTCTATATTTTAACCTGGAGGCCTAAAAGATTTACAAGGCAAACTTAAAGGATGATGACAGTATTATGGCCAACAGCTGATCAAAATCTTATTTTCAGCACCACCTCTTTGCGGTTTCAATATCTAATCTCATCACTAGGAGAATCCAAATTTATTCAACACAGAGGGAAAATGAGTACAGTCTCTTTAATACAGATTTTTTTTTTTTTTTAAACTATGCACATTCTCAGTTTTTTTTCCCATGGAGGCTTGCATTCTCACTAAAAAGGAACCAGTGTAGCCAGCTGTAAAAGATAGACTGTAACAAGTAAGGACTTGTGCTGGCTATGAAATCCTCAGAGGTTTGCATTGCTGCTAACATTGTGGAAAAATGCCGTGTTAGGTAGCTTGTCAGATGAAGTGTATTATCTTCATGAGATTACTTCTTTTTTAATAACAGATTGTGAAGACTGAAGGACATGATGACAGCTTAAGTTGAATGGGTTAGTGTTTGTGGGATCTACTGCTTGCAACACCTCCTTGAGATCTGCAGTACAGTACGTGACCCACTGCACACACTCAGCTCATGTTACACCTATCCAATATAGGGTAGTGTTTGCCCAAGACAAGACCCAGAGTATGACCTGTAACTAGCCAAGACATGCATTTCAAGACATTTCAATTACAAACTGTCCACTTTTTGCATTCAGTTCTCATTAACTATCTAACCAGCCACCTTTCTTGATCTTTTATTTCTTTGTTTCTATATGAATTGCAAGGGGTATGGACTCAACTGTATATAACAAATCTTTAGGCTAACTGTGCCAGGATAGCTATTTATCACTAGTAAGTTATCTAGAGGCTATGCATTACTGTTCTTTGCTTTCTTGTTTTCTCAAGAGAACTCATTAGAAACTCAAGAACTTGTTTTATCATAATTAAAAGAAAAATAAGCCATGATCCCTCTTTACTGTCCTTATCTCATGAATTAAACAGCACTGTATTTTTTCTAGTTTTCTCAAAGCTTAAAGGGTTAGTTCACTCAAAAATGAAAATTCTGTCATAAATTACTCACTCTCATGTTGTTCCACACCCTTAAGACCTTTGTTCATCATCGAAACACAAATTAAGATATTTTTGATAAAATCCAATGGCTCAGTAAGGCTGCCATTGCCAGCAAGATAATTAACAATTTCAGATGCCAAGAAAGCTATAAAGACATATTTAAAACAGTTCATGTGACTACAGTGGTTCAACCTTAATGTTATGAAGCGACAAGAATACTTTTAGTGCGGCAAAAAAACAAAATAACGACTTTATTCAATAATATCTAGTGATAGGAAATTTCAAAACACTGCTTTATGAAGCTTCTAAGCTTTACGAATCTTTTGTTTCGAGTCAGTGGTTCGAAGCGTATATCAAACTGTCAAAGTCTCGCCCCCCAGTGGTGAACCATTGACATTTTGAAACAATTATGACATAACGAAGCCTCGTTACACTGATTCAAAACAAAAGATTTGTAAAGCTTCAAAGTTTCATGAAGCAGTGTTTTGAAAACGAAGGTCTTATGGGTTGTGGAACGACATGAGGGTGAGTAATTCATTTTTGGGTGAACTAACCCTTTAATTTTTTATAAAGAAAATCATTGGACATGTAGAAGGATTTCTAACTTTCCTCAAGCACATTTTTTTTTTTCAGTTTGCTCTGGAGCAACATCTCTGGAGCTATTGAATGCATGCAGCTTAGTGGGAACATTGCTAACCAGTCATTTGTTTTTAAACCAATAATTAATTTGTCATTTGTCTTAACAGTAAAGTAATTTTAATGAGATTTTAATACGATAGTTTCAAATGATTCAAGCATGTGTACTGTTTTTAATTATAGAAAAAAACATCTGAGTGTTTTGCTGACACTTCTTGCCATCTCTCTTTCTTGGCTGCTCATACTATTCATCATTGGCTCCCAGCTCACAATAAGGATCCATTTGAAGTCAGTACAGTGTTTACTCACACTTACCTGAGGAAATCTAACAGCTGGTTAAAATTTGTGACACAGCTCTGCAAAAGTCCACATTAAAGTGAAATCGGAATCGCAAAAAGTCGTCATAAGAAGGGGGGGATGAGGGACACTTGTCTGCATTTAAGACCGAAGGGAACTATCAGATCCATTTCAGTCACATAGCACAAGTGCATGACACAGTTTGGAAACAAACCATGTTTCATTTGAGATATCTGAATGTCTAGCAACACCTGTGCTATTAATTAAGCAGATTATGCAAGTGACAATGATTCAAACCCACTGTAATTGAAACAGAAAATCCTACCACTGCGCAGACGTTTCCTGCTTGTTCTTATTTCAACTTGGCACAGCAGAGTGACATGATGTTGCAAGGTGGCTGTAACCAAAACCAAACCGTTACGTACGTCATACTTGTCATACCGCCATCGCAACCTCTGTTGACCCAGCCATGGCTCAGCGATAGTTGCAGCAGCTGCCGTTTGCCTGACTCCTTTCACGTCCCATAAATCAGCACTCTATTCCAATGAGTGTTTGGCAGTGTCCTGTGACCTTGATACTCAAGGTTTAACAGCTCACTGTATTTCTACAAAAGCAAAGCTTGGAAAAGCAAGGAAAACATGTTTGATAAATGGCTCCCTGGTTAATCTCAGAAAAGGTTCATCCCAAGGAGGTCAATAGAAGAGGACTTTGTGTGGGACATTTTAGACAATTGTGGGTTTAAACACATGTAAAAAAAAACCACACTGTACAAACTTAAAGTTACACAGTACAGCTACAATAAATCCTATATTCCAGTCTACACATACACACCCCCATCACAACTAACTGCCTAACCCGAACCCTTACCCTAAACCTACCCTTAACCTATTTATAACCTTATCCCTAAAACCAAGTCTTGACCCTCAAACAGGGTTTTAAAGGGGTCTCAGAAAGTGAGGACAGGCCAAAATGTCCTCACTTTACTCTTATTGTCCTCACTCAGATGGTCTAAAACTCAAACCTGTCCTTACAAAGATAGTTGTACAAGTATACACACACCTACAGGGGTTGGTCAATGAAACTGAAACACCTGGTTTTAGACCACAATAATGGTGTGGTGTATGGCCTCCTTTTGCAGCCAATACAGCATCAATTTGTCTTGGGAATGACAGATACAAGTCCTTCACAGTGGCCTGGGGGATTTGAGCCATTCCTCTTCCTGAACAGTGGCCAGGTCGCTATGAGATTCTGGTGGAGTACCCCAAAGTGGCTCAAGAATATTTAGATCTGGTGACTGTGCAGCGCAGGCCATGGGAGATGTTCAACTTTACTTTCATGTACATCAGACCATTCTGTCACAAGTCTTGCTGTGTTTATTGGTGTATTATCCTGCTGATACACAGCACCCCCTTGCCCACAGCCCAAGATTTGCAGTGTTGGCACAAATGAAACATTTGGCATTGATACAAGTGACCAAAGATTTGGTAATAGCAGCCCGACCATGAATATTGAATGAATATTGGAGCTCCTGACGAACAGTTTTGGTGGAAACAGGAGAATCAAGGTGCGCTTTTAATTCTGCAGTGAGTTGGACAGCTGTGTGTGAGGTTTTATGTTTTTTGGATAAAATCTGGCTTAGTACCTGGACATCACATTCAGACAGCTTCATCTTGCGTCAACAGTTACTACTGTTGGATGTGGTTTGTCCTACGTGGTGGTGTGCTGACATTACCCTGGATACCATAGCTCTCGATGCGCCACAAAGACTTGCTGTCCTGGTCACAGATGAGTCAGTGAGACGCGCACCAACAATTTGTCCTCTTTTGAACTATAATATGTTTCCCATTATGTTGTAAAATATTGCAACAATTTATGTACAGCTGTGCTTTTGCTCTGCTAATTCAACCTTTACACTCTGCTCTTACTGATGGAATGTAAAATCAGTGAAGATTAGCCACCAGGATGCGCATATATAGGCGTGAACCCTCCAGCACTGGCCAGTGTTTCACTTTCATTGTCCAACCCCTGTATACCTGGTTTAGGTATACCCCATGTTACCCCACAAAGATGGCAGTATCCAAAATCCTTGTCGTTGTGTGGACATTTTTTGGTCCCCATGAGGAAAACGGCTTACAATTCTTAATGAATGATGTTTTTTGAAAATGTAAATAAGGTTTTCTGTGATGGGTAGGTTTAGGGGTATGGTAAGGGTTAGGGGATAGAATATACAGTAAAATGATTAGTGTGGTTCTCAACCAGGGGGCCCACTAGATTACAATCAAGAAGTTAACTGAAAACATTTGTCTTTTTTTCTTTTTTTGTCCACCTAAGTAACTTTTGGTTTTATTCAGCATACAGTTCGGTGTTGGCGAGTATATGCAACTGTGTCATTTTTATGAATGACACATTTTTATGAATTCTAACAATGCAATGTTATGAGAACATGAATGTGAACAAACGTGAAAGAAGTTCGAACAGTTGACTGGTCAGTGCTGCATCATCACGAAAATTTAGGCCTTTTAATGTAAATATTCAAGTTCTTGAACGTGCGAAATGGCGCGCAGTGGGAAGTTTAACATCCGAAATATCCAAATCGTGTGTCCTGAAAGCCGCGTCTTCAGACAGCGTGCAAATACTAAGGTGATCTCTCTTCATGCCTTCCTGTGCTTGACAAATTCACACAAAATTATGTCAAAAAATCCCCATCTCAGCGAGTATCCTAGTAAACATAGTCAGTTATGTCTTCAGTTGAGAAAGAAAATGCATGATCTGTGCATGCATTCGCTCTTAAAGTGACAGCATCCTAATAATCCTGCTGCTGTCTGCATTTTTAATGTTAACCAAACAGCAAAGAGAAAAAAATCAATCACTGCTCTTGAACTTTAAAAAGGATGAAGACTATGCAGTGTTATTTATTTGATTAGCCTACTTTATTACATTTCTGTAAATGAAAACTACTGTTAGACCCGCCTGAAAAGCGCTGTTTATTTCATTTGTATCTTTGTTGTATTATATTTATTTGTGCTATTGCTTGTAATTTGATTATTTGTTCTTATTTTATTACTGACTGTTTACTTGTCTTTAAAAATATAGGCTATTAAAATTATATTAGTTTAGCTAGTACATAGTTTTAGCCATGCCATCAGAATTGGAATAGAGGATTGTGAATTTTGTCATAATTACAGCATACATGTCAGAGAAAATATCTTATATTTGGGGACCTTTGAATATTATGTTGGACAATAGGGGGTCTTCAGATCAAAAAGGTTGAGAACCTACAGGTGGAGAGACATACTGAAGTTGCTAATTCTGCTGATTTAAATATGTCAAGTTAACATTAACTGCCTAACAAGGATGATGAAATTACAATAATTAACTGGAGAAAGCTTCAGTTGTAATGGGTTAGAAATGATCAACAAATCATTTTGCAGAAGTAGTAACCTAACAGATAATTTGGTACAACCTTAAATAACACATATACAGATTTTTATCACACATATAGATTTTTATTTTAGTCTGTTTTGTAAATGTTGGTAGGGCACAATTTTGTTGGTAGAACAATTTTGAACTGAACTGACCAGCAGAGGAAATCATTACAGTTTAACTTTTCCGGATGAAAAGCATGATGGAAGATGCTGGAATATTCTTGGTGAGCTGTGTTTCAGGTTATGATTCAGTCTTTGAGTGGGTTGAAGCTTCGTATACTCACACGGTTCTTTTTAAGAAAACAAAGGAAAGGAAACCCGTTTTAATCTCTTCATAGTGTCTTTGCGCATGTAACAGCATCTTTTCAAAATGCTCTATCACATGCTAGTTAACAGGCCCTAAATGAGCCAGATTACCTACAAGCATAGTCTCTGCCAGCTTCATTGTGTGTTCCTTTACAGTTCCTATGCTTTGCCACACTGCCTGAAGGAGAAGAGCAGGCGCAATCGTTTCTCTTTCATGTGTCAATGCAGATTTTTAGTGTGTAGGAGTGCCCTACATACAGGTTCCCTAGTGTTTCTGCTGGGTATCTCTCCTTTTACCTTTCTAGTCCCATAAGCTCCGACCCCCGCGATTGACCTAACCAACACAGGGTCCATCAGAGGGTCATACGGCGGAAGTGATTCTTCCTCTAAGCCTAGAAATAGAGCTTGGCCAAAAGTGTCAGTTCACTGTGCATTTATTTAGCTTGAGAAGTCCCACATCTATTAATGAGACCTGGTTATTTGTGCCAGTTAGCTAGTGCTGGAGCACTTCTCCGTCACTACATACGCACAACCCACATTATAGTGACCTGTCTTGAAGTAATCTGGTTATAGATGCAGTTCAGGAATGAAGGGTATGCCAGAGAGTCAAGGTGTACGAGCTCCATTTTTATAACAGGAAATGATATTAAGCGATAATGGAATGGTACATACAAAGCCATCACTTAAGTTAAAAAATATAGTATCTTATACCCCTTATCTTGAACAAAATCCATGTAAAGACATTGTACTTTACAGTATTCTCTACTAGTACTAATACTCAAGAACAAAACCACTGTTTTCTGCAGAGCTGCTTTATAGCTGATACGACTTTGAATTTTGCAACATCGACACTGTTATTGAACTGAATTGTATCAACATTGAACTGACTTCAGCTGAATAATAACACTTTTGTCTTTTTTGCACTGTTTGATTAACAATATGATCATATATTTCAAGTAGTAGTGTTTACCTTGTCTTTATATAAATAACATATAATGTTAACCACACACTAGCCTATGCAGTACATGTGCCCAATTTATGGGAAATATACTGCTCTGCTTTAGGTGTGGAGTGAGGGAGATGCGGGAAATGAGATCAGGGGAGGGGTACAGAAGTACATTTACTGCCTTGTTTATTCAGGCCTAAGGTCCCATCCAGAACCACTAACTGCTGTGAGTAAAACTAAATATATATAAACACACACACACACACACACACATATACAGTATAATGACAGCAGACCATTAGAGGTCCTAAACTGAGACCCTCTCTAGAGAATTTAAATTAAAAGAGTGGTGTGCAAAACTTTTCCACTGTCTCGTTCTCAGCTATGCTCTTAAGGCGAGTCAACGCACATGACATTCTATCTATGAATAAATCCTGTGAGTGAACATTACAAAAATCTTTACAATATTAATTTGTCATTGTTGTGCTGCTCAATTGCGGCATTCTGTAGTGCAATATTTTTGTATAATGATCTCTAAACTGTAAATTTGACCACTGTTCCTGCAAGCAGTCATGGCTTTCTGGTACTTTCTTCTCATTTAAAAAAAAACATCATCAGAATTTCATGACCATTTGTTTATTCATTCACCAAGACGTCATACAAATAATGTACAGTCAGCCAGTCATTATCGCAGTATACACTCCTTCAGAATGATGCAACACTCCTCTGCTTCCGTCTGTGTCGTGATCACCCTGTCTGGATTTTTTTGTGATAATGACTAGCTCAATTTACATTATTCTTTACTTAATTTTTAACAGCCAGTTCGATTAGATCTTTTCCCCATAAATATATCACTGATAGCATTAGGTTATGGTAAGAATTGGTAGAAGTAAAGTAAATGAGAACTGCAGTAATTGAACTAATTTTAAACAATTCTTTAATAAAGTAAAAATACATTGATTTAAAGTACGTGGCCCTTATTAGGTCATTCCTAATTCTCATATGTCCCCAAGCTCTTTCATCTTAGTTATACATCTTTTTTTTACTATTGAATGGGGAGACATTTTGAGACCAAGGGAAGAGATTATTGGCACTAACAGAAATAGGAGTAAAATATATTAAAATTTAATACTGCTGTTACTGTGATCATGGGGGTTTTTATATTAAGAGCTTTTTATGACTGTATTTGATAGGAAAGTGAGAAAAGTCTGGGGTAGGATCGGGAAATGAAAGGGTTTGTTGAACATGCAGTTATTGAGAGCCCTTTAAACATCAGTCATTCAATCCTTATTCTTACTCATAGCTTAGTGTCTTACTAGTCTGACTGATGGTGTCCCTGCTAATATTATATTTTATTATAATTATATATTTGATGTAAAATAAATATATATATATATATATATATATATATACTCGGTAAGATTAACGGTAAAGATTTTTAATGTTTTTAAAAGAAGTTTCGTCTGCTCACCAAGGCTGCATTTATTTAATTAAAAATACAGTAAAAACAGTAATATTGTGAAATATTATTACAATTTAAAATAACTGTTTTCTATTTGAAAATATTTTAAAATGTAATTTATTTTTGTGTTGGCAAAGCTGAATTTTCAGCATCATTACTCCAGTCTTCATTGTCACATGATCCTTCAGAAATCATTCTAATATGCTGATTTGCTGCTCAAGAAACATTTATTTTGTACAATTGTACAAAATATTTGTGTACAATATTTTTTATTTCAGGATTCTTTGATTTAGAAGCGGGCATTTATTTGAGCATTTATTTGAAATATAATCTTTTGTAACTTCATAAATGTCTTTACTGTCACTTTTAATTGATTTAATGCATCCTTGCTGAATAAAAGTATTCATTTCTTTAATTTATTTTCAAAAAAATAAAAATAAAAATTCTTACTGACCCCAAACTTTTGAACGGTAGTGTATAATGTTACAAAAGCTTTGTATTTCAGATAAATGCTGTTCTTTTGAACTTTCTATTCATCAAGGAATCCTGAAAAAAAAAAAAAAGTACACAACTGTTTACAACATTAATAATAATAATAAATGTTTCTTGAGCAGCAAATCAGCATATAGAATGATTTCTGAAGGATCATGTGACACTGAAGACTGGAGTAATGATGCTGAAAATTCAGCTTTGCCATCACAGGAATAAATTACTTCAAACAGAAAACAGTTATTTTAAATTGTAATAATATTTCACAATATTACTGTTTTTACTGTATTTTTAATTAAATAAATGCAGCCTTGGTGAGCAGACAAAACTTCTTTTAAAAATATTAAAAATCTTACCGTTTCCAAACTTTTGACTGGTAGTGTATATACCAAAATACCAAACATAATTGCAGCTGAAGTTTACAGCCAGTGATGGGCATGTATACTTTCATTTTATGAATGAAAGCATTTTTACTAATAATAATTCATTTTGTGTTCCACAGGGAAAAAATTCCAATGAGTTTTGACATAAGGCTGGCATTCTGTTAAAATAATTCAGTTATCTGTAGAAAGTGTGATCTGATTTAATTGTCTAAACTTATCCATGTGAATATGTGATTTCCGCCACAGTGTTTTTTTTTTAAATTTACGGTACAAAAATGATGCAACTTAATTATCAGAGACACAAGGGAGTTGCATTAAAAATACATTTGGCTCAAAAATCTGAGAGGGCACATCAGTCTGAACTGGCATGACGTTTCTGTCTGCACTTTTCAGACACACTTACAACAAAGATTTCACTATCTGCAAGTCTAGAACGTGATGGTCACCGTATCTCCTCGCAGCATTTACAAGCCCTGCTGATTCAGACTAGCTTGCACTGAGATCAGCGCACACTTATGAAGTCATAGCCTCTCTTGAACCCAAAACTGAAGGGTAACTGTTAGACACGTCTGCACGTGTGGAAAGTCCCCACGTCTTCATAAGCTTTTTGCAACCCTGACTCTAGTTCCATTGCCGATGAGCGACGATGATTACAGGAGTGACCCAAACCAAAACAACATTCCTGTTGCAGAGCGATGGCACAGATTAGCGACGTGCCCGTCTGCTCCTCTCTTTTGCCTACGTGCAGTTTGCCAAGCAATGCCCTGTATAAGACGGACAAGGGTCGTCTCACACTTTCACACACCCTCATCAGCTCACTTCCTGCCTTCTTGGTGACCAAAAGGAGTTAAGCTAGACAAGCTTTTAAAGCATATCACAGCATCTCATATCTGCAACAAATGCTGAATATCAAGCCTAAAATACAGAAAAAGGGTCAAATGAGACTTAAGCCTCTAAAAAACTAGAACTCTTAAGCATTTTGAGAATGTAACTTTGATGGTTTTAATAGTTGTTTATGTTTCATGTCAGCGAGTGACCCGCAAAAATTACTCCTTTGTAACGCTGACTTTGTTCATTAGCTCTAATGGTTCTGACTGAGATGAAAAGATATGAAGTTATAATGAACTATTTTTACATCTTTTACTGGAAATTGTCCTTTGGTTATTTCAGTGAGTTTTGGTGTCAACGCCTCAGCATTATTAAAATGCCATTCTCAGAAACTGATTGATATTGATGGCTGATATTAAAATTCTATATTATTTTACTTAAATAGACAGTAGACTTAAAGAGAAATAGACTTAAAGAGACAATAAGATTTTTTTAAATGTTTTCGAAATAAGTCTTTTATGCTCACCAAAGATGTGTTTATTTGTAACAAAATATAGTAAAAACAGGAATGTTGTGAGATATCATAACAATTTAAAATAACTGTTTTGTATTTTAATATTACAAAACTTTTAAAAAAACAAAACAAAAATGTTAAAATATAATTTATTCCTGTGATGGCAAAGCTGAATTTTCAGCAGCCATTACAGACTTCAGTGTCACATGATCCTTCAGAAATCATTCTAATATGCTGATTTGGTGCTCAAGAAACATTTCTTGTTATATCAATGTTGAAAACAGCTTAATATTTTTGTGGAAACATTTGTTCAAGATTCTTTAATAAATGGAAAGTTCAAAAGAACAGCATTTATGTGAGATAGAAATCATTAGTAACAATGTAAAAGTTTTTACTGTCACTTTTGATTAATTTAAATTTGTCCTTGCTAAATAAAAGTATTTTTTTCCCCAAAAGAAAAATAAAATGAGAACTACTGTAAAATCAATCAATTGATGTGCTACAACAATTGATAAGCATCTCAACATTATAATGTACCTTATAAAAATCTATGTAAAATGTTGTAAGTTTAAATCTTGCTCAAATTTAAAATATATATATATATATGTGTGTGTGTGTGTATGTATATATATATATGTATGTATGTATATGTGTGTATATATATATATATATATATATATATATATATATATATGTGTGTGGGTGTGTGTATGTATATATATATATATATATATGTATTAAAATTCTAAATTAAAAATGTTGTATATTATATTGTGTTCGGATGAGAATCACAGTGCATGTGTCAAACATTGCCCCCCCATGTCTCCTGTGTGATCTCCACTGACTAAATGTAGGCCCCCAAAATAGGGATTTAGCAACGCCTATGGGTGGACTTTGTCTTGAGGGACAATCACACCCAGTAAGAGGGGCGGTTGTGGGCGGTTTTGAACTCAGTAGCACTTGAGGACCCATTTTTGACTCCTGGAGCACCGTGGCAGAATTACACGTTTACATGTAGAGCACACCCTCAGAAGATCCTCAGATAAGCAGCCATTTACTGCACAATTAAGGCCTAACAGGTGCACACCCAGCACATGGACTCGCCCGCTTCTAAATCAGTTCATGGCTGCTAGTGTGCATGCATGTACGTGAAGACTAGTGATCCAGATGCCCAGAGCCTGTCTGCCATCTATTGGAGACTAAAAAAAACGCTTGAGGGGGAAAGTAGGTCAGCAAAGTGGAGGAGGAGAGAAATGCAGGAGAAAAACCGAGATGTAAGAGAGTGGGATGATGGAGAGGGAAGACTTGAGAATATCACAGCTGGCTCTCTTTTTTACTGTCTTTCTGTGTTAAATTCTCTCCCATCCCATTATATTTCCCCAAAACCTTGTTATGACAGAATAGTGTCAGCATAACTTGAATCTCTCATGAAACATTGAGAGGTGTTTTACAAAGTATGTGGCTTTCACTAAAACTAGGCCTTGTCTGGCAGCAAAAGGCACTTTCATTTGTACATAACTCAAGTACAGAAGTATTTTAGGTTGAATAAATCCCAACAGCACCCAAAAATTCCCTTAATTAGTTTTCAGTGGACATGTATGGACACGTAATCTCTGTTGTATTCTTAGCATTGTTTGAATTAAAAAGTAAATCTCACTACAGCTATTTTTTTTTCTTATATAAGGAAAACAGTTTCTGTTCCATTAAATTGCAGATTCATCTTCCCCTGTACCATATGCTGCATTCACTTTCCTGGATAATTCACTCAGGAGGAAACAGAAGATAAAGAATATCAAGAGTGGGGTTATAGTGATATCTATTATAGTTATTTGATTTAATATAATATGCTTTTAATTTGGTCTAATTAGTGAATGTGTCATGTTGGCAAGCTGACCGCTGTAAATTACATTGAATAGCACAAGGTGGCAGTGTTTCACTGTGTTGTTCAAAACTTGGTGTAATGGCTCTCTCACATGACCAAGACCAGAACTGCATACTGCATACAATATACACCGTAAAAAAATCAAAAGTTGAGGAAACTTAAAAGTTTAAGGCAACAACTTCAGCAGATTTTTGAGTTTTCTCAACTTGTTGTATTCAGTTTATACAACAAAAAGTTGAGAAAACTCAAAAATCTGCTGAAGTTTGTTGCCTTAAACTTTTAAGTTTTCTCAACTTTTGATTTTGTACAGTGTATAATGTACACTGCCTTTATATATATATATATATATATATATATATATATTTTTTTTTTTATATATATATATATATATATAAGAATTTGAATTAATAATTTTGAAGTAGTTGATATTTTTGCCAGACTGAAATGTAAGGTCAGGTTAGGTTAGATCAGGTCAAGTGCATTGCATACAGTGGATACAGTATTACACACAGTGTGCTCAGTTATACTGTATACTACACATTTTTGCAGATGCAGTCTGTCATCCACATATTCCATGCATATGGAAAATTTTGAAAATGAGCATTTTGCACATTGCAGAAAGAGTTAAAATAGAGTGCTATTCATAGCACAGGATTCCATTTTATTGATATTATACAAGGATTAACTTGCTAACTATTTCTTTTAATTATATTATTTTAACTTTTTATGTTGAAAATATTTACAGGTTACTCACTAAATTGTCTTTTTAGCAAATGAAACCCATAAACTGACACTTTATTGAAACAAGTCATTAGAGAGGTTTATTTTCTTCAGATCTTTATTAAATATACTTGAATTATGAATGCTTTTAAATGATTGAATAATTACAGGTTCAAATTAACAAAACGTTAAAAAGGAACATGACCTTTCAAGTTGCTGTCCAGTTGGTTAACTCTACACACACAGACACACACACACATACACAGTGTCACTGACTCTGGCATGTCCAGAGAGCTGTATTACATAACTGAGATCTTTAACAGACACATCATGAATATGCCAAAACAGGCCCAGAAGCAAAATTATCATGGACAGCTTGTCCTGTTTTATTTACATTGGATGCAGTGACAAGTAGCCAACAGCAGGGGACAGATTTGTTAATATTTATGCATTTGGATGCTTTTATCCAAAGCAACTTACAGTGCATCAACATTCATATTTTGAGAATGAAATCCATGACATTGTCGTTGTTAGTATCATGCTTTATCAGTTGAGCTATAGGAAGTTTTTTTTTAATTAGCTGTTGGTTTTTTTATTAAAATGTTTTTTTCTTTTTTAATGTAAATGTTTTTGTATGATAAGATTTATTCATGTAGATTCAAACGATACCATCTCTGTGTTAAGTTTTATATCTGTGGTTGTACTGTACATGTGTGTATTCTGTTGGGTTCCTACTGTCAATGTGTTTCTAGTGTTTGTCCTCTGCAGAAAAATAATTGGACTGTTCTGTCCTGCCTGTTCTTTCATGTTTCAGATTGCTGTCTGTCTGCTTCCAGCTTCTTTGACACTCTCCATCTCACTCTCCATCTCACTCTCTTTCATCTCTTTATTTAGCTCCAAGAGACGCTGCTGATTGTGTCTAATGGACATTGATAAAGATGACTAAAGTATTCTTACTGGATAGTTATTAAAATTGCATTGGTGAGGTATATCATCCTTTTGTATGTGTGTATGTGCACGTATGTGTGTTACTCTGTGTCTCGATGTCATTGTGTTCCCTCTCATAATAACCTGTTAGTGATGTGCTATTTTTGTATAGCTTAGCAGTAGCTGCTCCTGACCGTAAATTTGGGTAGGGCAGATTCTGGGTCTTAGTGCTAGATTATGATAAACGTTTTGTAAGCTTTATATTCTAAGCAGCGCAACTCCTTATATTTGCTGAACACATACAGAGAGACACTTTTGGCAGAGGTCTATCATCCTTGCATGCGTTATTCAGAGGGTGGCGCTCTAATTTTGATTAACAGGCACGCATTGAATGCTATCTTAGTATTGCCTTAATGTAGTTTTAATTGCCTCAGAATATTGTTTTAGAATGTTATAAGTTGTGTAACAAACAAAAAACAAAAACAACTATATAAAGGCTATTCAAATTAGCACATTTAAACTTTCATTAATTTGATATATACGAAGAACAGACATGCTAACTAGTTACTGACCTGATGCAGACTAATATAAACATAAATGAAGCAGATTGTATATCGTCTTGGTCTGGAGCAAGGTTTACATAAGGTAACGCGAAAATAAGCGGGGCACTGTGAAATCTGCACAAATGGCTCTAAATTAGAGCTTGCTGCAGTTCCATTTTTCACCACATATTTACATTTTAAAATTGTGGGGTGCTGTAGAGCCGGGCAGGGCTCAGGCACCCCATGTACCCCTAAGAGTGGTGGAACTATGACGCATTTTTGTAGGCCAAAACCCCAGAAACGCATTAGCATTTTAGCACTTCCGGTTCCAAAGTCAGTGGGGTTTTTTAATAGGTTTTTGGCTAAATGTCTAAAATTATGTCTGTGGTTAACACAAGCTCATGGTACTTTCACGCTTTATTCTATGACATAAAATACAGTGCTCAGCGTAAATGAGTACACCCCCTTTGAAAAGTAACATTTTAAACAATATCTCAATGAACACAAAAACTATTTCCAAAATGTTGACAAGACTAAGTTTAATATAACATCTGTTTAACTTATAACATGAAAGAAAGGATAATAATATAACTTAGATTACACATTTTTCAGTTTTACTCAAATTAGGGTGATGCAAACATGAGTACATCCCACAACAAAAACTACTACATCTAGTACTTTGTATGGCCTCCATGATTTTTAATGACAGCACCAAGTCTTCTAGGCATGGAATGAACAAGTTGGCGACGTTTTGCAACATCTATCTTTTTCCATTTTTCAAGAATGTCCTCCTTTAGAGACTGGATGCTGGATGGAGAGTGATGCTCAACTTGTCTCTTCAGAATTCCCCATAGGTGTTCGATTGAGTTCAGATCAGGAGCCACTGAATCACTTTCACCCTGTTCTTCTTCAGAAATCCAACAGTGGCCTTAGATGTCTGTTTAGGATCATTGTCATGTTGGAAAAGTGCACGACGACCAAGGGCACGGAGTGATGGTAGCATCTTCTTTTTCAGTATAGAGCAGTACATCTGTGGATTCATGATGCCATCAATGAAATGCAGCTCCCCTGCGGGCGTTTTTGTGCCTGGGCTTTAGGAAAGGCTTCTTTCATGGATGGCACCCATGCATGCCATTTCTCTGCACTTACAGACGAGCTGTGCCTGTAGCCTAGTACAGTATGCTGAGTTCTGAAAGTTTTTGGTGCCAATTTCTATGAATACGGTACACTTTGTTGTCCCCTGACTTGTTTTGAAAGCATTAGAGGTACAAATTTATAACATACAAATACAACTGCCTGAGAGGTCATGACCTTATTGATATCCAACAATTCAAATTGTCTTTTTAATAATAATTTTAATTGGAAACTCAATTTTAATTCCCAGAAACAATGTTTAGTCCAAAAATTCACACACAATGTATGATTCTCATTTTGAGTTCTCTGAAACCATTTGTATGATTTTGTATAGGTCACTCCTTCAATCCCATAATGCACTGCACTGAAAAGTAGACAAAAGTGTCTCGTCAAATGGAATCATGTATGTGACAAAACTGTTTGCAACACCTCCACAGTATCTCCAGTATCAGAGTCTGAATTCACATTATATAGGGAATAGTGGATGAGGAGATAGAGGATGATTTCTGATACAGCAACACTGTGTTTGTTGTTTTTGTCTGCTTCTCTGAGCTTTCCTCCCTCTTCTCTCTTTTTCTATCATTTAAGTTATTTATGTTTGTGAAAGTAGGTGTGTGTTTACACACCCATCCAGCCCTTTTACTTTTCCCCACAAATATCGTTTGACAAATATTTTGTACCCCAGGTGGGTTTGGGAGGATGTTGACAGGAGTTGGTGGTTGGTAGTAGATGATTCATGATTTGTTATGCAGCACAGAGGTGAATTTAGAAGATGCCCTGGATCATTTATTGAACATGTAGCATTTTTAATCACATTAAAATTCTAACCTCATATGTACTGTATATACTGTACTTTTCTCTATTTTAGCTACACTACCATTCAAAAGTTTGGTCAGTATTTTTTTATTTTTTTTTTTTTGTATTTATCCAAGAATCCTGAAAAAAGTGTCACATTTTCTACAGAAATATTAAGCATCAAAACTGTTTTGAACATAAGAAATGTTTCTTGAGCACCAAATCAGCATATTAGAATGATTTCTGAAGGATCATTTGACATTGAAGACTGGAGTAATGATGCTGAAAATTCAGCTGTGCCATCACAGATATAAATTACATTTCAAAATATCTTAATATAGAAAATAGTTATTTTAAATTGGAATTATATTTCACAATATTACTGTTTTAATGTATTTTGATCAAATAAATGCAGCCTTGTTGAGCATAAGAGACTTAAGTCTTACCGACTCCAAACTTTTAACCAGTAATGTGAAATATTTATTATATGTATATATCAAAATGTAAAACAACAATGTGATTTTTTTTAATCTATTTCAATGTTATAATATTACACACAGCAGTAACATCCCTTTAGTTAGGATTGTTTCAGCTTATAAATAGTGTGTTTGTTTGTACAACTCTCTCTCCCTGTGCTGTTAAGAGAGCAGCCAGTTTTCCTTGGCACTACTGACTAACAGTGACAAGCTGAATAAAACCGTGTCAAAGTGAGTTACAGAAAAATTACAGTTTGTGCTTTTAGTTTACTGCATTAACATAGGGATTAGACCTTAAGGCTTTATTTAGCAACTTGTAATACACAGACACAAACACATGTGCACCTGCACACTGGAAGGATAAGATCTGGTCCACTGGGAGGTGTAGGGGGGTTATAGAGGTGGGGTAAAATGGATGGAGTGGGGGAGGGGAGATATACACAGACAGCATCTGCTATAATAGGATGGTGTGAGTCTGGGTGTGTTTTGTATTAGGGCAGACTGTGTTGATTAGGAATAATACTGACTCTGAGGATTTGACCACATTTTCAGGATTAAGAAGAAGCTAAATGTAATTTAAAAGCTGAAACTGAAAAATGTTTCCCCGTCAATGCCTGGGTCACTATGGCCCTATACTCAACTTTTTTTTAAATGTTTAACATAAATAATTAGACATTTATGGCCTGCAATGTGTTCAGACAGGCAGAAGACTACAGACAGAGGGCGCTAGAGACAGACGGCGATAAGGGAAAGAGATGCTCACATGGACCAAAGCATGACTGAGGTGAACAGAGGCTTGAGAATGAAACCGCGCCTCATGTCTTATCCAAGCCTGACTGAAAATAAAAAGAGTGTGTCAGGGTTGAGAATAGCCACAGAATGCACACATATTTGTATTATTACAGTTCTTAAGGAGAGATACTCAGTTTAAAACAACTTAATACTGATAAAACAATCATATGCTCATGTAAATTATTTTCATTAGCTTGCTGTGTTTATTTGTTCTGTTATTTGTGGTTTCAGTGCTTCTGCATTATTCTAGCTGCAGATATTTCTTTGCTACTGAAATAGCCAAGGCATCTTACCAAAAGCAATTTATTTTTTTCTGCTGACCTTGTTAAATTGCCCTCAACACATTTTTAAAATGAATTTAAATTCATAAGGACATTTTAAAGAAAGTACTTTTATTCAGCAAGTATGCATTAAAGGATTAGTTCACTTTAAAATGAAAATTACCCCAAGCTTAACTCACCCTCAAGCCATCCTAGGTGTATATGACTTTCTTCTTTCTGATGAACACAATTGGAGAAATATGAATAAATATCCTGACGCATCAGAGCTTTATAATGATAGTGAACAGGGTTCACGAGTATGAGCTGAAGAAAGTGACTCCATCCACATCCATCCATCATAAACGTGTATTTCACACGGCTCCCAGGTATTAAAGGTGCAATATGTACGAATTTTGCAGTAAAATATAAAAAAAACACTAGGCCAGTGTTATATATTTTGTTCACTTGAGTATTTACAACATGCCAAATGTTTCCAACTATTTGTAAATCGTGAGAAAATTGCAATTTTAACCAAGGCTCCGGGATGTGTGAGGAGTCGCCTCTCAATTGCGTCATACCCGCGTTACCCTCAGTTTCCGGTTTTATTTTGTAGAAACCATGGAAACACCAAAGATTCCGCGCTCAAACTTGGCGTCATCAAGCTACGCCTTTGTTTTGAATAAGCCTCTAGCGGACAGAAATATTACATAGTGCACCTTTAATAAAGGCTTTCTGAAGCGAACCAATGTGTTTGTGTAAAAAAAAAAAATCCATATTTAACAAGTTATGAAGTAAAATATCTAGCTTCCGCTAGACCGCCTTCTGTATTCAACGTACGAAGAAACTGTAAAACTCTCACAGTTCAAAAAGCTATCACTACGTCCTATGCCTTCCCTATTCAACTTAGGGAAAAAGTGTAACTGACGCGAAGCAGGTTTACACTTTCTTCGTAACTTGAATACGGAATACAGTGTGACGGAAGCTAGATATTTTACTTCATAACTTGTTAAATAAGGTTTTTTTTTTTTTTTTACACAAATGCATCACTTCGCTTCAGAAGGTCTTTTTTAACCCACTGGAGCCATGTGGAGTACATGTTTGAACAGTAAAGTTTGGGGTAATTTTCATTTGAAAGTGAACTAATCCTTTAAGTTGATCAATTAAATTGACATTAAAGACATTTATAATATTAAAAAAAGATTTATATTTCAAATAAATAATGTTCTTTAAACTTTCTGTTCATCAAAGAATTTAGGGTAAAATTGTATTGTGGCTTCCTTGAAAATATTAAGCAGCAACTGTTTTCAGCTGTGATAATAATAATAAATGTTTCTTAAGTACCAAATCAGCATATTAGTATAATTTCTGAAGGATCATGTGACACTAAAGACTGGAATAATGGCTGTTTAAAATTCAGCTTTGCCATCACAGGAATAAATTAATAAATTACATTTTAATATATATTAAAATAAAAAATACATTTTTAATCGTATTAATATTTCACAATATGGCTTTTACCGTATTTTTCATCAAATAAACACAGCCTTGTTGAGCATAAGAGACTTCTTTCAAAAACATTAAAAAATCTTACCGAACTTGAATGGAAGTGTATATAATTTTACATTTACAGTTTTATTTTTTAAACCTGTATTGTTTAAATTAGTTACACTGAGTCAGATATGTTCCTTACAAAATCATCTGCCCTTTTTTAAAAATTTTCTCCAAACTGCAGCTGATGCTTTTGTGATAGAAAAAGTGTTTTGTTAGTCCACCCAACCTTTTTTTTTGTCTTTTCATTAGTAATCCAAAGGGTGAGACCCACCTCCTCATTTTAAATGAATCACCAGCCCTCACACAAACACACAACCTCTCTCTCCTCCCCTCCTCCCCTGTCACAAGTCAGTGTATTGAGTGCTGGCTCCTCCCTCCATGGGGCAGCTATACTGTTTCTGTCAGAAGTAATGTCACATTGATTGATTTGTCACAGAGAGACACAGGCACGGGCCGCCAGCTGAGCCTCAACGTGTAACTGTGAAGAAACCGTATCTCAGTCTGTGTGTGTGTGTTCTCAACATGAACAGTTTCCTGTATTTAGCTGTGTGGCACACAACGCGCCATTAATCCAGTTCCTTTCTGTTCTGGCAGGAGCGGCATGCTGCACCATAACAAGGTAAGCTGTGTACAAGTGTGTGTGTGTGTGCGCGTGTGTGTGTCTGCGTATGTGAATTCCCAGCGAGGACACTGACAGAAGCGATGAACCACTCGCCATGTGACATGCAGCAGTGCACACGGGATTGGCTGAGCTGAGTTATGACCTCAGCAAGCCTCCCTCCCAGCAGCTTCTCTCTCTCCCCATCCCTCCCTCCCTCCCTCCTTCTCTCTCTGTCTCTCTCCACTCTGCTTTTTTCCTGCCCCCTTTTGAGCATCCTTTGGTGATCGTGTAGACCACAGCCGCAGTGACTAGCAGCAGCATCCATGGCCTAAACACGGAACCCTAAAACATCCGACGGCCCGTCGTACGAGGGACACGGGGACTTTAAACCTAAGGGTTTTGGAGGCTGGAAGTGTGCTCTGTTTTTTTTTACATCTCTCCATCTGGTAACCAGGGGCTTCTCTCCTCCCTCCTCCCGTTCCAGGCTCCTTGGAGATAGAGGAATGCAAATCTGCAATCATGATGGAAGGTGAGGGCTTGGTCTATTTTTATCTTATTACCTCCTGTTTGCCTCTCGTTGCGTGTATGGCCCGGCTTGTGATTGCTTTAAATGCCATAAGCTGTCCGGCTATTTTGAGTGGCTTGACATTCCGGTAACTCAATATAGAACTGAAGGTGCTGGATATCTCAAACATAGACACACACCAACACACACACATGTAAATTTATGTCATATGTACACACACACGCTTATGCACTCTAATGTACAATGGCAGGCATATTTGCTGTTTTTTTTTCTTTTCTTTGTGCTTTCGACTCACCCCCTTTAGATGGCTTGTCTTTGTAAAGGATTATTTGGATTTTGCAGTTACGGCTTATGTGCCCAGCTGGCCGCCTCAGAATTCTCTTTGTATATGGAGTTCACACACACATACATACACATCATACTGTAACGCAGCACTCATTTTTAATCATGTTGGCCTGATGAGAACATATCATTTATTTATAACACTGGATCAGATAAACTCAGTATCATGTCACCTGCTCCCAAACATCGTTGTCTGTCCTTTTGCATGAACGGTTGGTGGCGTTTCTGGTGTACAAAGAAGCTAGATCAAATCTAATTGTTGAAATATGATGAATAATGATAGGTTAAGGGGATTTAATCTTAATTTGTTTGTACAATTTACCTTGACTAGAGTAAAATGGCACATATATGTGTGTCACCCACCCCGTGTATACAGATTACAAGGATGTGTTATGCAATTTATTGAGGCATGCATGTGAAACATCAGAACAAACCATTTGCTACTTCCTCATTCAGTGTGTATGTCATATTAGGTCTTTTAATAGACATTATATTAAAGCAAAATACTGTATTATGCAGATTTTACCTACATTCTGGGTCTTAAATGTTCCTGAAAGGATAGTAAAATCACTAATATTGTGAGGAAACTCTTAAATAATAAATAATGTCTTATTGAAAACCTAAAACTGCAGAATCATTTCTGTGAGTGTTAGATTTAGGGTTAGGAGATAGAATTGATGGTTTGCTCAGTATGAAAAAGGTCCCCATCACGATAGAAAACCAAACGTGTGCAAGTGACAGATCTCAGGGCTTTAGGTGTTAGGTAACGCAGTAGCAAAAAGTGACAGTGACAATCACTGTAGCCTCAAATAGCTGTGACATAAAGGTGAATCTCTAAGTGTGGCTAGCACAGGCTTAGTGGGGTTAGGCATGCCTGGATTACCTGAAGGTGTAAAATAGGAAGGTAATCCACTTCACCCAGTGTTTTCAAAATTATGCTTCCACCTGCTTCAACTCTCAAGCTATTTTTTTTTTTTTTTTTACCTCTAATCATGTCTGGTTGAAGTTGCCATATCCACTTGGATGAATTGCAAAAAAAAGTTTTAGTATATAGGGTTATATGCACGTAGGGCTTGGCTACTAAGATGCTCATCCCTGAGGATGAAAAGAATTGAAAGGCTTTCTCGGATGGTTGAGTCAAAGGTCAGGTATCAGGT
This sequence comes from Hypophthalmichthys nobilis, assembly GCA_037950665.1. Classification (NCBI taxonomy): domain Eukaryota; kingdom Metazoa; phylum Chordata; class Actinopteri; order Cypriniformes; family Xenocyprididae; genus Hypophthalmichthys; species Hypophthalmichthys nobilis. The sequence continues at coordinate 15,061,011 of CM075471.1, forward strand.
GTTTATTTATAATGCATTTAAAAATTAATTGTTTCTGTTGCCTCTTTCTTTCATTGTATTCATTCACTATGCAAATTGTTACATTACATGGATATTTTGAAAGAATTATTGACCCTGTAATTGGTTCCTCGTGTAAGAGTCTAGGATTTTCTTCTCATCCTGTTCCCATCCTCTCATTTCTGCCCCAGAGTTCCCAGTCCTTCTCATCATTGAAAATGAATGTCAGCAATATGGATCCCCAAAACAGATCATTTGACTATTACAAAAGCATGACAGAATTGATGTTTCTTACCTCATGATTCCAAGAAGTTCATAATAATAAAATAAATACTTCTGCTTTATCATATTTTCAACATGCAGCTAACGTTGCTTTTTTGCTAACTCAGTGGCATGCAGTGCAGTCTAAATGTTCTCATGCATATTAAGCACACATATGCTGTATATAGTAACCACATTTTCGACCGTTAAATGCTCTTGCTCATTATTTCAGTGGTTCCTTAATAATCACGATCCATTTTGATTTGAAACAACAATTAGCCATGTTATTACCCATTATGTGACTTCTCTGCTCAGCTGACATTATTGTTAGTGACCCTGGAAATGTCTGGGTGGGGTTAGACTGAGCTTTTAAATAGAAGGGCTGCCATATAGACTGCTTTAAATAGTGGCAGTGGTAGTGATAGTATTTCCTGTAGCAGATGTTTGGCTCCACCCAACCCTATGTCAGGGAAACGAGAATGGATTTTCACTGAATTTCTCCATGATGATAAAATTTGCCTTGTAGAAAATAGATTGTAAAGAGCTGCACATACAAAGTATTATAATATTTTACACTGTAGTAGTTTTAAAGGGGACATATCATGAAAATCTGACTTTTTCCGTGTTTAAGTGCTATAATCGAGTCCCCGGTGCATCTACCAACCCAGTAACTTTGTTTTGGCAAGCCTTTCTCTGGAAGCAAAAAAACGAGCCGCTCAAATTTCGCTACCCTTGTGATGTAGGAAGGGGAACTTATTATAATATTACCGCCCCTTTATCTGCATGTTTCCACCCACGGCGCCGTCATTTTTGTTTTCGCAAGCAAAAACAGTGTACCAATTCTAAGGCCATTGCAAAAGTTCGAGCAAAGCATGCTAACTGTACTGTCGTTGGCTGTACAGATGAGCCCAGAAAACTATTTAGAGTTGGATAGCCTGCAAGTCGACCCTGGCAAGCTCGATTGCTAAAAAAAGAGTGTTTCTGCCTGAGCGATATTTTAGAAAAAATATTAGACCATTCACAGCATTTGATAGCAATCATAAACGTTAGCTTGGTGTGTATGGCTCTGTTTGGCAAACAGGTATGCTATGTATAGTGTGAGTCCATACGGGTTTTGCACAAAAGATTAAGATGATGGCACATGCTAGTCAATGAGTTGAATCAACTCCACAGCAACTACATAAATGTATCTACTAACCGTTTAGAAACGTCCAGTTACATTTTAAAAGTTGTAACTTGTTCCCGAGTCTCTCCATCAGTGTCCGACTCTGGTTTGAACAATGTAAGGCTGAACACGTTACTGACAATCATCATTTTGGCTGCGTGAGATTCTCCAGCTTTGTTGATGTTGAGCAACTGAAGCGCGAGCTGTTAAAACTTCACCCTCTTTTGAGAAAGCGGGCACGGAGCAGCAGCTCATTTGCATTTAAAGGGACACACAAAAACGGCATATTTTTGTTCACACAATATCTTGATTTTGCATTTATGGTACAAAAATATGTTGACGTTGACGTTAACTGTTGCAAAATTGTAGCTATTCCAGTTGGTAAGACAGAATTAAGATAATGCATCATCATGAGTAAAATGGTTAAATAGTTTCTTGTAGTCTATTAGAGTATTAACTGGGGAGTTTTGTCTTTGTGCCATGTGGGAGTCATAAAATAATAATTCCATTATGTACTCTTGCTCTACTTTTAATGAATATATTAAATTGAGTAAAGTCTAGCCTAAGGGGCGTATTTGTTACTTTGTGTAGGAGGCTTACAGAATGATGCTGGAAGTAATAACAGAAATGTACATAGGTCTTTCTTTTTGTAACTTGTCATTAATTTGTTTCTGTAATATAATGCAAACTCATCAGCCAAGCCAATAAACTTAAAGTATGATATGTACTGTAATGCTTTCAACCCTGATGAGTGGATATGAAGCTTGGCCAATTTTAAGAAGTACAAAATAAAAAAGGACTGTGACAAACTTGCAATTTAAGACTTTAAGTCACTTTCTGCCTGTTGATCTTTTAAAAGGCATGTCTAATTGAGTGGCTAAATCTGCTGGAAGTTCCAGGACGGCTAAAGTTGCTTACAGCATCTTTAATGGGACAAATAAAACACTTTAAAAAATGAAATAAGGCTAGCAACTTCTATATCTACATTTTCTGAATATAATATAATATAACATAACAACATAATTTAATATAATTCTACAGCCCATTCTGAGAGGCTTAAAGAGAGAGAGCACTAGTGACAAAAATTACACATTACATCTTTGCGAGATGTAAGACAGCAGAAGAGGAAGTGAACACAGACAGCATGTGAAAGGGCTTGCACTGTACTGCGGCGAGACAGAGGCCGGCTCTGGTTGTTTTGGCTGTAACTGGAGTTGAGCTGTAGCAGTATTTCCCAGCAGGCTAAAGCAAACAGTGCCATGGCATCTGCCTAAAGTGGAAGGAGATTTTTTTTCACTGTCCCATAATGTTGGGAGCATCCCAATCTTATCAGACAGTACTTCAATAATGCATATGAAGCATAGACAAGGGTTCAGACATGGAGAAGGTGCAAGGAAAGAAGTTTAGATTCATACAGAAAGTGTAGTTCTTAACTGGTTTTGGTTAAGGACATACAGTAGAGTGTGTATGTGTGTGTATATATTATAAATATTTTTTTTCATATTTGTGTATCATAAATATCATTGTACTGGATAGGCCCAACAATGTGGAAAAAATATTAATGTGACATAGGCTAAATAGAAAATACTATAGACAACTTTGAGAACATTAAATACACATGCACTCTATATGATTTTTTTTTTGCAGTGCCTGTGTCTGTCTGCACATCAAAAGAGCCACTAGGCTTTCAGTTCACTGTGATAACACTCTCCCCGCCCCCTACTACAGAAACACTCCATGCTTTGAAGAATGAGAGCCTTTGTACAATGGCAACAATAGATTGGTCAAAGAACTAAGATGAACTTTGCAAAGTAAGGAATGAAACTCATTGCATGAATGAGTATATGAATTTATAAATTATTTTTCCATATACATCTATTTTTTTTTTTTTTTTTTAATTTAAAGAGAGTGCAGTGTAGAAATACAGTTACAGATTGTCATATTGAATGATGGATGGATATTGTGCATGAAGCTGGCTGAGGTGTGTTGCTTTGATTAGATAAACAAAACATCATTAAAATTACAATGACAATTTTAATGGTTTCAGCCAAGGACTATAGATTATGTAGTATGGATAGTTGACAAAATAGGTTTTGATGTGCTCTCAGAAAGTATCAGTCAGTCCCTGACTGTGTACATTTACATTAGCTTGGATGAGCATATAATGTAGTTCTGTGTTTGTTGTATTATTTATTAGTGGTGGAAGTTATTATCTGGACACAGTGAGCACACAAAATAGGTCTGTTTGGACACTAAAATACACCTGTGTGAACATGAGTGGAATTGACTTCATACATGTTCATTAATTAAAAATTACACCAGTTGGTTGAAAGTAGCTGAAAATTGGATAGAAAATTTTGTTCTGAGAAAGTCTCACATAATTTGTTTTCAGGGGTCACTGGGTTTTATATTTTATCATCTATTGCAAAGACATTGTGTATCTTAAGTGACCAAGGGTTGTGTTATTGCATTCTGTATTTTCATACTCCCATCATATATGTTTAAATATATTGGAAAAAAATATTGAATGCATAATATTTGAAACTAGAAATCATACTGCTTAATTTTCTAATGACTATATCAGTTAATTAACTGAAAATTGAGTGAAATTATTTATTGTTCTTTCCATCCTGTTAGTTTTTACAATGTCCTTTTGACTAACAAAAGCCAACATCATTCTCCAGGAAAAGACAACAACACACATGAGTATTATCAATTCTTTTGATAAATTCTGTGATGTTTTCTAATATTAGTTGATTGTTTCATAAAATATTCCATCCTGTTCATTCAAATTACGTGAGTCGGTATGATAACTTCAAGTTCAAGTCTACACCCTCATGCAAACTAATCCCTCACTGAGCAATGGCTAACTTTAGCTCTTTATTTCCATCTAGTTTGGTTCTATCCTGTTAAGCGTCCTGTTAGTTTTCCTGCCATTACGTAAATAATTAAAAAAGTGTAGGTGCCTGAAATACTTAAATTACAACACAGCTTCAGGCCAGTTCATTTTTTCGTACACAGAGCTCAAAATGTACTGTATAACTGGAATGATTTCCAAATACATTTTTTTCTGAATGTGAAGGAGTTTATATCAGTCTGTGACAGCAATTCACAGGATTTACCTTGTCTCACTATTGTGGCATATTGTTTATGCAGTTTTAACAGTTGGCACATTGTATGCCTGTGTTCATTAAGGTGTGGGTGTGTGTGTGTGTGTGTGTGTGTGTGGGTGGGTGGGTGTTTGTTCTGTTCCAAAGGCCTCAGATTAGACCTGTTTGCCAAATATGACCCTGGATTAACACATCCCTGTTTCCTCATTTGCCCCCAAAAGCAACATGGGGTAAACAAATGAGACAGAAATAAATACATAGGGACTGACAGGCACATTAGTGGAAGGGACAGGCTGACCATGGTGATATAGACCATAGTACAGAAAATGATTACTATATTCTATTGCTGTCAGTGAATTAATCTCACATTTTTCTGTAATTAAGCGTGATTAATAGCACCTAACGTCATCTAATGCAAACTCATTATTACAATTAATTGTGGCTTACATGTAGTTCCAGTGAAATTCTGCAATTCTCGATTCCAATTTTTATAACAACAAAAACTACTAGCCTAACTATTAATAATTAAGTTCAAACATTTTTAAAGACAAGTTAACAGTCAGTAATAAAATAAGAACAAATTACAAGCGGTAGCACAAATGAATACAATAGAATTAAGATACAAATGAAATAAACAGTGTTTTAAGATTTTCAGTAGTACTATTATACAGTAGTATTCATTCAGGTAGAAATACTACAGAAACTGAGTAATGTAATCAAATGTCAAATTAAACTCGTCTTCACTGTATAAATTAAATATAGATTAATCCTTATTAAATCTTTAAGAACTGATGCACATAATGTGGATCTGACACACATCTGATTTTCTCCCAAAATCATATACTGTAACGATAGCCAAGAAAAAAAAGGTTGTTTTAATTGCGTTAAGTATTTTTAACGCGTTAAACAGAAAATATTAATCGCAGAAATTAACACGTTTGACAGCCCTACTATATATACCTATCATATGCAATTCCATTTACATGGTATCCTGAAGTACTTCAAAGAATTCTATTTGATGGTTTGTTTGTGATGTTAGTATTTCAGCCATTTTGACTATTTACATATACACTACTGTTCAAAAGTTTGGGATCAGTAATACTTTAAAAAATAAAATGAGAAGGTTGCATTTATTTGATGAGAAATAAAATTGTGAAACATTATTACAGTTTAATGATTTAATTCTTAAAACATTCCAGTCTTCAGTCTCACATGATCCTTCAGAAATCATTCTAATATGCTAATATTTCCTATTATTATCCATGCTGAAAATTGTTGTGCTACATATTTTTTTTGTGTGGAAACCATATATTTTTTTCAGTATTCTTTAATGAATAGAAGATTCAAAAGAACAACATTTATTTGAATTAAAACTATATAAAGGTTTTTACTGTCACTTCTGATCAATTTAATGCATCCTTGCTGAATAAAGGTTTTGATTTCTTAAAAAAAATCTTATTTCAATAATAGTTTACTCTAGCGTTTACAAACATTTTCATAATTATTTACTAATGATACAGTGAGATCAGTTTCATTCATCAAAGTAGGTTGATAAATGTGGTAGGGAAGACACTTAGCACAGAGCAGCAAAATATTTTACAAATAATTTCCTTTTTACAATATTGGAGTGCATATCTCTTTGCTTCCTTCGTCTTTTTCTACTGGTTTGCACTTGAACGTTTTCACATAGCACCAGCCAATTTATGAAATTTTTAAGTTACTGACCATTCAGAACTACTAGCCGAAGCAAAACATATCTGAAATGCACCAGATTATGAAAGCTACAGCTTATATTTAACTATAATTATTATTAAACCTGATTCTGAATTATTGAATGGCTTTCAGTTGTACTACAATACAGTAAATCATTATTTGCGGATATCATAAAAATAAAATTATAGAAATAAAAACAAAATTCTTTGTGAAAAAATACTTTATAAACCAGAATTTTGTTGTCATTTCCAAATATAGCTAATTTCTAAATGATTGTTTAATGGTAAACACAGCAGACAGGCTGTCAGTTCATAATCAGCTTGTGACACTACTTGAAATGCTAACAACTGAATTAACAACTGAACTAATGCAGGAAGAGGAAGCTATTAAATAAATAAAGATAGACAGGAAGAGAGTAGTTTCAAAGGAGTTGTTATTCATTTTTATTTTACTTTATTATTTTTTTTTTTATGGATTTACTTCCATTACTTACTGATTTACCATTTGTCCAGGCTTATTTATGCAGGCCTTTTCCTGTCTCCCTTCCAAACAGTCAAACCGTGAATGTGAACAGAAGTGTCATGCCCATTCAAACAGCAAACATTTTCTGTTTTCTCTCTCTCCATTTGGTTTGGTTTTACCTTAGAGAACAGTGTGAACCAGGACTCACTAGTGTACCCTCAAAAAATGGTGTATGACGCCCTGTATGTGAATGTGAACTTCAGTTATATGATCCTCTCATTATGTGAAATGTTTTCTTGGTTTGAATGAAGGTGATTTGAATGTGTGTACTTCCATATATGACCTTACAGAGCCCTGTTATGCAAACAGTAGTCTTGCCTTAGAGGGAAAAAGCAATTTATTGTCCTGCCACTGTGTTCTTAGTAGGTTGATGATTGAAAGCATTAGTTCTATTGCAGGAAGGACAGATTAAGTACCTTTTGGATGGACCTTGGCTATGATATAACATGAAAGAGCATCTGTCATCAAGATGCATATATAGCGCATTATAGAGAAAGGATCCTCGATGCCTATCTGTTTGTGATAGAATTTCTTCCACATGGATAAGAAATGTTTTTTTGACCATGTTATTTATTCATATATGTTTCAGATATCTAAATATTCACACATGAATATACTGCATGGCTGTAAATGTGTGCAGGCGTGTATGTTGGGGTCTGGCGTGTTAGGGCCTGTCTGTAAGATGACTCATCTGAATGAGCTGTGCTTCTCACCCTGGGCTGGACCATCTCATGGATGGCAGATATGGTGCTGATCCACTCAGAGCTAATGGCTGCATTAGCATTAGCAGCTAAAGCACGAGCATGAACTGCTCTAAAACCAATAATAAAAGACATGATAGTGTGTTTTTTTTTTACTGAAAAGGGCTTTGATAATGCCATTTTACACAAATAGGGTGCATAGTAAGGTCTAAAACTCTTAAATAAATAATCAGTTTAAACAAATTATTGTTGAAGAGAGATGCTCAACCTTCTGGCATTGTTGATCGTCCCCCATCATATGCCCCCTTCTGCTGTTTGGCTACAAGTGTGTTTTGCTGCTCGGTCCGATCCACTTTAAGCAGTGTTTCTCAAAGTGCCAACGTAGCGACTTTTCAGCCCACCCCCACCTTAATGTTATGAAGCAACAAGAATACTTCTTGTGCACAAAAACAAAACAAAAATAATGACCTCATTCAAATATCTTAATTTGTGTTCCGAAGATGAACAAAGATCTTACGGGTTTGGAATGACATGAGGGTGAGTAATTAATGACAGAAATTTCATTTTTGGGTGAACTAACCCTTTAAGAATCTCACAGTGTACACTACAGTGTTCGGGCTCATGACATCCTGGACACCAATATTTTAGCGATTCATAAAAGATGAATCACTGTCTGGCCATCTGAGATGTCGGTATGGAGATAAAGGTTAGAATCATGATTTTTCAGTAGTATTACATCACATCATGAGTGTATATTAGCACCATTTGTTGTTTGCTTTGGTGTCTGATAGAGCGTTTGGTCCCGGAAACAGTGATGCGTGACTTCAGACTAAACAAGCAGACACAAAATTTATAGAAATTAATTATTTTTAAATTTAAAGAATAATAAAAATTATTTGATAATGTGAAACAAGATTATTTCCCATCATACTGTAGATTAGAAATACGAGTGCACAAAGTTATTCCTTTGCTAATTAATATTAGTTATTAATTACATTTTTTTACTACAGTGACTTGAAGACTTATTCAACAGATTATTGCAAATTATGCACTGTTGTATGATTTTAATTGTTGGATACAGTTGAGAAGGTCAAGAGACCAAGATCACTTTTTAAGGGGGATACAGATATGTTATGTGTTTAAAACTAGTTACTTCTCATTAAAGGTTAAAGGGTTAGTTCACCCAAAAATGAAAATTCTGTCATTTATTACTCACCCTCATGCCGTTCACACCCGTAAGACCTTCGTTAATCTTCGGAACACAAATTAAGATTTTTTTTGGGTGAAATCCGTTGACTCAGTGAGGCCTCTATAGCCAGCAATGACATTTCCTCTCTCAAGATCCATTAATGTACTAAAAACATATTTAAATCAGTTCATGTGAGTACAGTGGTTCAATATTAATATTATAAAGCGACGAGAATATTTTTGGTGCGCTAAAAAAACAAAATAACGACATATTTAGTGATGGCCGATTTCAAAACACTGAAACACATAATGAATCAGCGTATCGAATCACGATTCGGATCGCGTGTCAAACCGCCACACTGCTGAAATCACTTGACTTTGGCACTCCGAACCGCTGATTCGACACGCTGATTCATTATGCTCTGAAGCTTCCTGAAGCAGTGTTTTGAAATCGGCCATCACTACATAAGTCATTGTTTTTTTTTTTTTTTGGGCGCACCAAAAATATTCTCATCGCTTTATAATATTAATATTGAACCACTGTACTCACATGAACTGATTTAAATATGTTTTTAGTACATTAATGGATCTTGAGAGAGGAAATGTCATTGCTCCCTATGCAGGCCTCACTGAGTCATCGGATTTCAACAAAAATATCTTAATTTGCGTTCCGAAGATTAACGAAGGTCTTACGGGTGTGGAACGGCATAAGGGTGAGTAATAAATGACAGAATTTTCATTTTTGGGTGAACTAACCCTTTAATTCTCTCTTAAATAATATTATAAACAGATTTTATTTTTTATCCTCAGTCATTTGATATGGAGGCCATTCCATGTGTAACTGGGCTTCAGAGGAGTTAAATACTGACAATGGCTGTGGACCCCATGCTGCTCTGTCCCTGTCCCAAAGATGAGTCATCCTGATTAGGTTTCATTACTTTGCTGCTCTAGACAATAGAGGCTCCATTGATTTTTATCATCAGCAGTGAGCATCAGGAAAGAGAATGGGGCAGGAGAACAAATCAGCAGAATCTGAGCAGAAGGCATTGTGTAGCTGCTTTGAAATGTCTGTTGAGTTTGTGTGATCCTCTCAGGCTACATCTTTAATCCAGATACTTTTCAAAATGTTGTTTTTGTTTCAAAACACTCTCTGTCCACACTAGCATTTTCCAAAAGTTGCTCATCCACATCTGAAAAAGCCTAGATCATCTTACTGCACATGCGTGAAATGTAATAAAAGCTCAGATGACACAGAGAGACCAGATATAAAGTTCTCACACTGTTCCTCTGGCACAATCGCTTTATTAGAAAAATATTTCACCACTTACTGGTACGTTCAGGTTGCACTTAAAATTGTCATTCCATGCCTGCTCTAAAATGCAATTGCTTTCATGTTTTGCCACAGGAGATGTTTTGTCATCTTTTCAGGAATGTAATATGAAAACTGTGAAAAATATATATATATATATATATATTTTTTTTTTACAACATTATATGAAAATGAATGGCAGGTACAACAATCCCAGTATAAACATAGGAAACCAAAATGTAGAGAAAAATATACCGTTTCCGGATTAATGTAGACATATCCTCAGAAGACTGTGCGGTATTAGAGACTGAAAAACCCAAGTCATCCACACACTGTGGGAAGCAAAGTAGAATGTTATGATATTGCCGAGCGCTGCTAAATTCATGTACTATAATTCATAATGTTTTTCCCTTACAAAGTGCAAGATGTTTTATACGAGTGGTACAGTTTTGATCACCATACATTTTAAGCCAAGAGGGTTTAATTATGTCACTGATAGTTAGTTGCTGGTGTTTAGTTATGTCACTGATAGTTGTTCGCTGCAGCATTTGATTGGCCAAAAATCATTATAGTGCAACATGTTTTTTTGCAAACAGTAGCTGTTTTTGCTCTGTTTTTCTAAAACAAAAAAAAAGGTACATTTTAAACATGTACAGTACCTGTCAAAGGTTTGGAAACATTACATTTTTTAAAGAAGTCTCTTATGCTCACCAAGGCTGCATTTATTTAATCAAAAATACAGTAAAAACAGTAATATTGTGAAATTAGTGCTGTCAATCGATTAAAAAAATAACTAATTAATCACACATTTTTCTGCAATTAATCGCGATTTATCACACCTAACATTAAAGTTTTTAACATATTTAAATATGGAAACACTTTCACATTGAATCTCCAAAATAATGTAGAAACAACATAAAAACAGTATATTTTAAATATTTGTTTAATGGCATCTTTTTATTAAGCACTATGATTGAAGGCCAGTATCACTGATACCAGTGCTGACACTGACTCTATTAAATTGATTTTTTCTTCTCAATTTTAGCCATTAGCCATTCAAAATGACTGTACAAGTGAAAGCTATTATTTTTAACATTTAATAGGCTTTAAAAATATAACAACTTTTAATTTAAGTGAACTTAAAGCAATCTTCGCATAAACCCATTGTAATATGACATTTAGCTATGCCTTTAATACATCATGGATCAACACTAAGGTTTTTTAGTCAGGCGAGTTCAGATTTTTTCCTGCCCTGCTAAAATGTATACAAAAAATTTTTGTTTTTGTTATTTTTGACCCCTGTAACATTGTAAACATTCTTTAAGATTTTCAGGTAGGTCTAACAGCCAGGTAAATATACAGAAATTGAATAATTTCTTGAATAATTTCCACTGCAGTTAATAAACAATGCACAGTCTTCAGTACATATATTATAAATTGAATATAGATTAATCCATATTAAATCTACAAAAGTGATTCAGTCAAGAGCAGTGAGTAATTTTCACTTTTTCTTTTGTTCTTTGATTAACATCAATGACAGACAAGGGTTAGGCTGCTGTCACTTTAAGACCTGACGCACATGACGCGGATCTGACACACATCCTATTTTCTCACAACTCTTTACGTTCATTTAGCACTTTCTTTAACTCTGCTAATTTACTAATTTACTAATGTATTTACTCTGCTTACGATGATACTCGCCAATAACAGGAATTTCAACATAATTGTGTTTTTTGTCCATTCAATTGTGAAAGAGAACTCAGTGTGGTGCTGCATGGCGTGCTGTGAAGCGGCACTCTGTAAACAAACACCAAAAATGCGCACACAGAAAGCCGCTTCACACACAGCGCCAGAACAGATTTGAGTTCTTTTTTGCATCTTATGCTTGAATGGTTTAATAGTGCTTGAATGAATAATGATGTCAACATATTGCAACCTGGGCAAATATAGCAATGATTGCTACTGTAATCGCTGTGGATGGTGTCCACTTGAGATGATGTAATTTGCCACCGTCGCTTTTTCAATGATGTACGACTCGCATAGACGGGAATATCCGATCTGTATGCTTGGTAGACGCAAATGCACATATTTGATTCATATCATAATTATTTCCACATATAAATGAGACCTGAAACTGATCTGAGAATATCAGAATAAATGTGCTTTTTTCCTGCTTACACGTTCGTGGGTCATAATGTAAATGCGGCCAAAGAGCATCAGCTGGTGAGGCCTGAAGGCTAAATCAGCCCTTTGAGAAACCGTACTGCTGCTCTCTCCTGTCTCTCTCCGTCATGTAAAATGTGTGCATGTGTGTGGATATTTCACCATCAGTAACTATCTCATGCAGAGAGATTAGATTTGCGCTTATATTTTTGCAGCCAGAACTTCTGAACTTCTTAAGTATTATATAATTTTTTTTTTTGAGAAGGAGTGGAGAAGATAAATATTTGTAAATACTGCAGATTTGTATTATATAGTATTTATGGTATGATCTTTTGGTCACACTTTAGTTTAGGGTCCAATTCTCACCATTATTAACTACGACTTTTGCCTCCTAATACTGCTTATTAATAGTTAGTAAGGTAGTTGTTAAATTTATGTATTAGGTAGGATTAAGGGACGTAGAATATGGTCATGCAGAGTAAGGCATTAATATGTGCTTTAAATAGCCAATATCCTAGTAATATGCATGCTTATATGCAGCTAGTTGATAGTGAGAATTGGACCCAAACTAATGTATTACCAATCTTTTTTCACAATTTGGTTATTACATATTTAAAATATAGTGCCTTTTACTGATCCTTCTCCCTTAATCTGGTGCAAGACCTTTATTATGCTCCTTTTAACCCTCTGTATTTAAAATATTGATTACAAGCAAAATGACAGATGTTCGATATAGTAACAGTAGATTTTAAATTTGCTGTTGTTGTTGTTGTTGTTGTTGTAAAGATGTTTAGAGATGATAATTATCATTTAAAAAAATTGCCTGTTCTATCTCTGTGTGGGTGGTGAAGGAAAAGAGCAATCTGGGTCCGCATCGACCAAACCCATCACAAACATAGCTGCTGCTGAGCTCATATTCAGATGAAGGGAACTCCCATGTGCAAAGTCAAGATTAAAGATAGAGGTTAATGTAAGAAACCCACAGAAACTCTTTTAAAAGCCACTTTCTTGGAGAAAGTCATGAGGGAGAGAGAACAGTACTGAAACAGAAAACTGTAGGAGAAAGTTTTTTTTTTTTTTTTTTTTTCTTTTCTCAAACCAGTTCCTGGGATGGGGGAAAAAATAAACATTAGGCAAATTGGACTTGATATCATGTTATTCCTGCAGACCAAGTCCTAAAACAAGCAGTTGACCCAGAATTTTCTATCTGATATTATAATTAAAGGTATTAGAAAGGTTGGTTATATAGTTAAAGTCTGCATGAAATGGAAATTCACTGTTTATTTTCTAAATGCATCTTATTGATCACATATTGAATGATTCATCCACACATTTTTTTTTTTTTTTTTACAGTTTTTTAAATTTGATTTTGTTTCGTTTTTTTTTTTTTTTTTTTTTTTTTACTTGTACTTTTTTTTTTAAATCATAATTTCTTAATTCAGTCTTCTAGCTGCTTCTAGTGAAATGACAAATTTCTGTCTGGTGACGTATGCCAGACTTCTCCAATTATTTAGTCCACTTAAACTCCTCATCTTTCTTACAATTGACTGCAAGCTCACATTCAGATCTGCCTCCAAGTCCTTAACCTGCATTTTGTTTCTTTTTAGATAATCCGTTTCACTCAGATGTACGTCACCATACAGAAAAAAAGATCTGTTGCTACTTCCGTTACATCGCGACTTTAGGATCTCAGTCTTTTCTCAGGTCTAATGTGTCATTTTTGTTTTATATTGAACATTATTTAAACAAACACTTATTTTACACAATCATTTCTTGAAAATTACCATAATGGCCAGAATCATTTCCCAAAGTAACTATTCTACACTTGTCATTGTATCAAAAACCCATGGCAAGAATATACTAAACGGACCGTGGCTTACAAAGGTGTTGCATGGAGGCCGAAGCAGCTGATCTTTTACTGTTCAGTGTGTGTGAGCTTCCCTGTGCTGTGACTCTCTCTCCATCTGCTTCTGTCTCATGATGCTCCATCTGCTTCTCAACAAAGAATCTTCATTCACTGCCAGTACTGAATCAGTTCAATGTGAAGATTGTCTTTAATAAACAGGATTTCCATGTAGTAGAGCTGACGCAGGGAATGCTAAATTCTATCTGGCTGAAGACGAAGCTTGTGGTCTAGAGGATCAAGTAATCCAAGTGTGGTTTTTAAGGAAGCTACGTTGAAACTGTAGCTTGCCAAGCTATAAGCCACTAATAATTTGAAGTAATTCCATTACTAGTCAGGCTACACTGTTACAAAAGCAGTTAGCTACACTGCAATATGCTAACATATTCACTGAAGTGAAAAATAAAAGTAAAAGTGTAGCATTAAAAAAATCTTAATCATTACTTGTTGGAAAATGTAGCTTTGTACTAGAAAGTCTACACTGTTTTTAAAAACGCTAAGCTACACTGCAAAATGCTAACAAAAGAAGCTAACTACAATGAATCAAAACACAACAAGCGAAAAACACAAGTAACAGTGTAGCATTAAAAAAATTCTACATTGTTACTTGTTGGAAAAAGTAGCTTTGTACTGAAAAGGCTACACTGTTTTTAAAAATGCTGAGCTCCATTACAGAATGCTAACAAAAATGAAGCAGAACACCAAAAAAATAAAAATACAAGTAATAGCGTAAAACATAGCTTTATATTACAGTGTTACTACTTTTAGTTGCTCTCTAACACTGTAACCTACTAGTTTCTGTCAGATATCACCTACTACAGTTTTATTGCCAATCTTACAATTGATTGGCATCAGCCTTCATTGTGCTCAGACACTTGGACAAAGCCACTTGGTTGGTTGTTTCGCTGGCAGGCAGCTCAAGGACTTGGCACATGTCACATATACTGGCACGAGAGATGTACTTCCCTCTTTAGTCTTACACAGAGTGCCCAGACCTCCACCAGAGATGATGTGATTTAATATAATTGCTCCAGAGCACTTCAACCTCATTTTTACCACTTGTAATTTAAGGAGTTATATGTTAATTTGCAGTAATGTATGAGATTATGTTTTGATTCAAATACTGGACCTTTAGACATAACATAGCTGGTACTATATTTTGTATTTTAGCACAACCTTCTGTAAGTCTTTCTCTCTGATATGTTCTCTGGTCTCTCTTGTCATGCTTCACTTTATAAACTCTTAGGAGTATTGTTGCTGACATGCACTACATTGTTGTAACTGTTAAGGAATATTCTATGCTTTTGAGTTTGGGGATCATGTAGGGGCCATTGCTACTTATTTTTGCACATATTTTTGAGACAGTTTCCACTAACCATCGAACTACTGTACACATGATACCAAGAAAGCTTCTTAGTAGAGAGGATTTTACACAAACATAATGCTGAATTAAATGTAACAGCTAATCTCTCTATAAGATTATATTTAATGCCACAGGGCTTCATTTAACATTGATGAAATTTTAAAAGATAAATGTTCAAGTGAGATGTCATGATCCTCTTCTGTCCCCAGAGTGTAGAAACAAATCTTCACAGCCATTCCCAGAGTGGAGGTTATTTTACACGTGCAGGTGCAGCGATGTTTACCGTTCATTTAGTAAACACTCAATTATTCTGCGTGACTGTTGGTGTATTTCCATAACAAAGGAAAAAACGGCCTCCACCATCCTTTTAACCAAATGAGTTGGCCAGGTTTAAGTGTTTGTTAGTCATAACATGTCGAAGCAGCGTGACTGGGCACTGTGCTTGACTGCAAGTGAAGGAAGACAGCAAAAACATTATCGTTACAGCATCTCAGTTATGCCTCTTCATAAAACAGCCAAAACAAAGTGGATTTTTGAAGAGGTCTTCAGATAGCGTGAGATTTACATTCCACTGTTGCGTGCTTCCTTGGTCTTCTTCAGGGAAATCTCAGCCTGAGTTACCACATACTTCTGCTTTGTTTTGTTTGTTGAGAGATTAAAATTGCATGTTTAATTTAGGAACTGTGTTTTAGTTGTGACATGATTGAACTCGTGGTTGCGTGAGTGACACTGGCTGAAGGTAACATTCAGTTTGCTGAATCACTGGCATGTTTAGCAATATTATTTCATTTCAGCCAGGGGAAAAGAGATTAAATCTTTAGCTTGTGAAAAACCAATTAATACATCCAATTGATCACATTAGAGTTTGTCCTCTACTACATATAATCTCTTTCCCTCATAGTATTTCAATTTGGCAGAACTTCTACATTTTCAAAAGACTGCTCCAATTTTCCCATGCAGCCTTTAATATAATATGTGACCCTGGACCACAAAACCAGTCATAAGTCACACGGGTATATTTGTAGCAATAGCCAACAATACATTGTATGGGTCAAAATTATCTATTTTTCTTTTATGCCAAAAATCATTAGGATATTAAGTAAAGATTATGTTCCTTGAAGATATTTTGTAAATTTCCTCCTGTAAATATATCAAATTTATTTTTGGTTTTATTTTCTGGTTTTGTGGTCCAGGGCCATTATAATAATTAATATAATATAATATAATATAATAAATAGAATAGAATATATTAAATATAATAATAGAATAGAATAGAAAAGTTTCCACAAAAATATTAAGAAGCACTGTTTTCACTATTGATAATAAGAAGAAATGTTTCTTGATCATTAATTATGCATATTAAAATAATTTCTGAAGGATCATGTGACACTGGATTTTAATTTACTGTATTTTTTTGATCAAATACAGTAAATACAGATTTGGTGAGCATAAGAGACTTTCAAAAATTATAATACATACAGTATGATATCCAGGTATTAGTAAGTAGTACTAAGAGATAGTATTCGCAAGGCCATTAACATAATCTCAATTGTGGCATTTGAGAAAATATGCCATGCCAAAGATTAACATAGCATATTATACTTGTTTTGATAAATATTTTTGTTTTGAAAAGTTATAAAAGCTTTATCAATGGTTCATTAACAGCTAATTTACAGTAGTCAACATTTGAAGTGGATCAAAAAAGTTAATCAAAGTTGTCCTAAGAACTAAGTTGTCCTAAGAAGAAGGTTTTAGGACAACTTTGATCCACTTCAAATGTTGACTACTGTAGTTGCATTCATGAAGAACTGAATGCAGTCCTGTCAATCATATATGTATGTTTACGTTGTGAAAAAATTAATAATGCATGCTATGACTGTGAGTCTAGAGGCAGACTTGGCAACCTCATTTACTCCATGTTCAACTGCTAAACGGGGAGAGCCTTTGGGTAATTGTTTTCTCTGTGCTGGCCAGGCATGTGTTGCTACAAGCTACTAGTAATATTAGCCAACAAAATATTTGCCTTTCTTCCAGTACCGACTTTATTCTTTCAGGAGTATTGCTGTTGAAGTATAATCAAAAGGTTTTTTTGCTTAGAACGGAATCAATTCCAATAGCAAAGGGAAACAAAAAACTGTGCTTTGATGGATATTCTAATACAGAATAAATTAACTGAACTGAAACATTATTAAATCATTTGCGTTTTTTAGACTGACATTTTTAGTGGTAGAGAATAGTGAGTCAAACTGCTGCTTAAAGTCACCAACTGTATATAATAACTCTCAAGAGGTTATTGCTATTTTATTTGTGTGTTCAGTATTTTTTCAGAAACCTCAAGATTGGATCTGGCTATAAATGTAGCCATCTGTCTTCAGATTTGTTAATGAATTTTCTCAGATTAAGATCAACACTAACACCATGATTCAGGGGATCATGTTGGGGCCATTGTAGCTGTGTGGATCATTACAGAAAGAGTTTTAAGATTATTGCTTGTGCTCTCTGATCTCTTCTCACAGTGTGATGGCTCGACTCTGTCCAGATGAACCAATTGTTAAGCATTAATCCCTGTCTAAGTAAATCTGCCATGTTCCCTCTGGCAGTAATATATTAGAATTAAAAACCCGACAGATTTATCTTAGTTTCTCTTGTATTTTCCTCTTTATCCTCTGCTGAATACCAGTAGCAACTGGACTGGGCTCCCTTAATGTTCTTTCTCTGAAGTTGCAGATGTTTATGAGTTATGTTTATAACGGAAATGCCTTTGTTTGTGATAGGTGCTGCGATAATACAGCCATTTGGATGCTGATGTAGACATTTTAATGAGACTTGATAGTTTTCTGCCCTTGACCCTTTGATGATAACAGTGGTTTCACTGTGCTGTAATAGTTAATGTCATTCAAATTCATGTATTTCATGTTATCATTTATTGTATTTCTTCTGTTGAATGCAAAATGAGTTATTGATAACATTTTTTTAATCTGTTCATCACATGAAGATATCATATGACGTCAGAAAACTTGTAATATAGCACACAAGTTACATGCATTACTTTTATGATGCTTTTGTGTCCTTTTTGAAGCTTGACAGCAGAGCCCTGCACAGGACTGTTTTCTTAATCCTTAAGAAAAAATCCTTAAGGCAGAGGGTGAACCAACTCCAGGCTAATGCTAAGGAGATGCACTTCCTCTTTAAAAAAAAAACATTTAAATAGAAAGTCATGAAATAGTTTCAAGTTACATGTCGCCTAGCAACAACCTACATATCCCAGCATAAACACTTCTGATAAATTATTTGTTAATAAAAAGGCTACGTTCACAAACCACTATAATTTGAACAGAAAAGTAAGCATACTGTACGCGTGATTTGGCATGGTAGCCAATTCGAATAATAAATAACCATTGCCTTTACATAATGTCTACACTTTGTTTGTTATAAGTTAACTTAAAACAAGAGGATTTGCGAGAGTGCAGAACTCATCACTGGACAAATCTCCAGCGTTCTGAGCAATGAGTGGATTCTTAGACAACTTAGACACGTCTGATTGGCCATTCCATTCAAGAAATCAACAGATACGTTTGTGATTGGCTATATTGCTCAATGCTGCAGAAATATGTTGTAAAGAGAAACCTTTGACTCTCTCAAGAGCACAGACACCAATTCTCTTTCTTTTTCTTTGTTACGCACCAAATCCTGGGACCCGCCCTATATTTTTGACCGCCCACTCCCATCCCAGCAAAGGTAAAACAGCCTGCTCCTGTGAGATTTGTGCCGGGTCCCGTACTTGACAATCCCTGAACCCCGGAAAAGAGCAGCATTAACATTCTGCTAAACATCTTCATTTGTGTTCCACAAAAAAAAAAAAAAAAAAAAACACTCATTCTGGTTTGGAAGGGTGAATAAATGATGACAGAATTTTCATTTTGAAGGATTTTCCCTTCACCCGATCTGTGTCACAACTCAATCATGTGCTTTTAGTATTGTCTTTCTGGTTTTCCAAAATGCCTCTGTCTTCTAAAACAATCTTCTGTCTCATCGTTTACTTTGTTTTAGCGATGAGCACAGACCGTTCTTCTCCTGACCCAGTTTCCCCTGTGGTGGACGTTTTTCCTCCGAGGGGGTTGGGATTTCAAGCAGAGTGTCTTTTGAGTATGTGCAGTCATTTAGCTGCTTCTGTGTGGATGAGAGTGTATGAGTGTGTGTGTTGGTCTTTTGAGCACATGGCATACAGTGAAGCCACCTGGACCCAAGGAAGAGAGAAGGGTATTTGGTCCACATTTTGTACTTGAAACTAGTGGACATTTTAGGTAAAATAGCAAAATAGACAATAAGGGCCCTTGAATTTGTGAACTGTTACAGAATGTACAGGGCACAGTAAATTATGCAAGTTTTTCTGCAGTGCAGTTTCAAGTACACATATTGGTGCTTTAAATGAGTATCTCACCTTCTATCTGCAGTTTTTGTGTGTGTCTGTGTGTGTGTGTGTGTGTGGTAAATTGTTAATACTGTTATTAAAACTATTGCACAATGTTTTTGCCTTGCAGGATGTTCTCTTCTTTAGAGGCAAAGATGGCAGATTTCACTTCATACTGTATATATTTATAAAGGATGGACTAACAAATAAACACTTGTGTTGCTAACCAATAATTTCCATTTAGTAATTTCCTCAGTTTTGTTTTTCCAGTGCACTTTATGTGACGTCATATGTACTTTGTAGTCTGGACATGAGTTCTTTGTGATAAAATATTTTCATGTCTCTAGCATTTACAGTAGTTTCTGTTGAGTAAAAAACCTTGGTGAGCTCTTAAAAACATTTCTTGGCCATAATAGCAGAAAGAAGAACACTATTATCTTGCTGAAAAATGAGTTGCACTCATGTCACAGATGAATACCAGCTATTGTGGCACCTACAGTCTCGCCAACATTTTCTCTGACAATTAAGCTTTGTTGCTTTTAACCACTGCTGTTTTTTTCTGTAGTCTCTAAAGCCCTAAATACCATGTATCTTTATTTTCACATCGTCTTCACTTTTCCTGTTTGCTTAAGTGGTGTCCCTGGATGGTTGTTGCTGTCATTTTCTCTGGCCTTCACTCCATGAGCTAACTCCTGGTAATCACGTTACCACTTCCGTCATTATGCTTACATACGGAAGCTATTATTTTCAAAGCCATTAATTAGTGTTATTCTGTGTTTAGAAATCCCTGTTGTCAAAAAATGGACTCAAGCCATCTCAAAGGGGTTAGCTTATATGGAATGTGTAACCACGCTGGGGTTTGTATGTTGCAGAGACCGTAATCTGCTTTAGCAGCTAGCTCAAATGCATCAGGAATTGTGCTGATATACTGTAGTTGCTTCTGTGTTTGCCAGTATGTGGATTTAGGTGAAATTGTGATATGCCAGGGTTTAGATTTAAAGCTTGAAAGAACTTGATCCTTGTGAACCAAAGATGACGCAGCAGTGCTTTTTAAAAGCTACTCTTTTGACGTTGCACTAACAAAGAAGTAACAAAGGGTAGCATGTTTTGGGAAGTACTATGAGAAAACGATAACCATTTAGTGACATGGTATATATACCAAAGCAGTGGCTCTCAACTGGTTTGACCATGGGACCCACATTTTCCCATTGTCATTATGCAACCACCCAACACACACACACACACACACACACACAAACAAACAAACAAACAAACAAAACCAAAAAAAAAAAAAAAAATTATGTTTAATATTATATATATATAATGATGAATAAACAGCACAAGGTAAGGCTCAAACTAGTTTTTGTTAATACAGTAAAGTTAGTAAGTTGGAATGAAAATATACAAAATAACACAAAGTGAAAATTAAGTGGTATTTTGGGGTTACAGGAACAACAGTTACCATAGTAAATACACAGTACTAACATGAACTGTTAATGAAACATATGAACACTGATCCTGATGAATAGAATGAATATCATACTGCATGCAAATCCTTTCCAGCTAACACGAAGTACACGCTACATAATTTATTGGTACTTTTTGGTAATTTAATGACTTACTAATTGACAATGTAACTACGACATTGCTTGCTCGTAATTTGTTTTGCTCTTTATATACAGTAGTGAAGTGATATACAGCGTGCACCCCTGCATTTACGTGTGCAGTTGAAGAGCGTTGTGCTACAAGCACAGTTTAACATCAGACAGGACAGGAAAGTTTGTTTTTCTGAGGTGAGAGGCTTTTTATTTTGGAACAAGTTACAAAAAATAAGAATAATGACACTAATAATATAGCCTGACAACATCTCATATGCCCACTAATACTGAATCAGAACAACGTGTGTTATTATTAGTCATTATTTACTTAAGTCAACTGCTTTCACGCACGTATTTCAAAATAAAAGTCTAAATTCAGAAGAAAAAAAAAACGTTATTTCTTTGACTGCTCACTCCGCAACCCACTCAAAATGGTTGAGTCCCACTCAAAACGAATCGCGACCCACCAGTTGAGAAACACTTTACCGAAGTATGTCACTATAATTTGATGCCACGATTGTACCATGGTACCTCTGCAGTTCTTTTTTGTAATAGTGGGCTCTGTTTTCATCAAATTTAGACCCTTTAATGAGCCTGGAAAGTTTATCTTGAATTTTGGCCAGAATGAACAGCCATGTTCATAGCAAAACAGTTATTTTCTTCCTAAAATACTGTAAAACAACCTAACCACTAATTACATAAAATCTTAATTGCTTCAAACCTGTTTCAAGAGCTCTTTGAATATAAACATATTATTAATCTATCCACCCTGAAAGGCAGAACTGCTGGATTTCTTCTGTAGCATTATAAAGACCCACATACCGTACTCTACCAGAAGACCTGATTAGGTAATTGTCCACTTAATGCAATCATATTGCTAAATATCTAAGCCTGATTCATTTCAAAACTGTTCTATAAAGAACAAATGATTTGAAACAGAGTCGACACATGCCAGAATGTTAAGGTATACAAAGACATAACCAGTATAAAGAGAATGTCCTTAACTGGTCACCTTGTTACTTTTTGAGGCCACTCTAATCTTATGTAAGCTGCAAAAACATTTTGCTGCCATTGTTTCTTATTTTTGTTCTTTTGTTCTTGTTCTGTTGTATCTATTTCTATCTGGCAGACCTATCAGCCATTTAAACAAAAACATATATATACATATTTTTAATTGTTTAAATAATTTGTTTTATGTGTGTGTGTGTGTGTGTAATATTTATAACACATTACTGCTACAATTAGAAAAAAAACATTTAGATATTGTTTTTTAAAAAGATTTTCTAAACAAGACACAAGCATAATAAAAAGCTTATCCAACATTCAGATGTTCAAGACCTGTCCATTTTTAAGTCTTGCCTTAACCTGTTTAATTCCCTTTACAGAGCAGATCTGTGAATGCAGCTGTCAGTTTGTTTTCACATCAATCTCCAACACTTAACTTCTGGAGATTTGTATGTTTAATATTTTGTATATTTAATTACGTGCTCAGACAGCACAACTCTGTCAAGCTTTTGAGTCATCACTTTACGGCTAGTTCAAGTTCACAAAGTAGAACGGCATGTTTCCTGGTATTAAATTTTGTGTATTTTCTCTTCAGTGTTTGTCTCTTTGTAGCACACTTCACTAAACATCCTCTGCACTGTGAACTCCCTGTACATTTGCTCTTTCTTAGCTATCATGACTGACTTGTTTTTAATCCGACAAAAAGAACAGTTACTTTGAAGAAATGTAGCAAGAACAGGAACATGTAAGAACACTGAAAACATAGACGTGGAAAGGCAATGTCTGGGAATTTCTCCGATGGCTCTGAGAAATAGATTCTCTTCTCGCCCTCAGCCAGACAGCAGCATTTGAGCCTGTGGATGTGTTAGGAGATATTTTGTAAAGATCAATAATGCCATCCGCCATGTTGGAGCTCCCTGTCACTGCAGAGGGTTAACTGGATCGAAGCCTGGCTCAGAGTCCTGCAGGCCCAATATCTGTGAGGCAGACATGCTCCCTGCTGCACAATCATGTCCACATGAGTTTATGGGTATTTATTTACTGTAACTTGGGTTTGAGGATGTTTTGGCTGTGTTAATTATATGGAGACTGTGATTCGTTTTACTCCAGAGAATATGTATCAGTGTAGGGTTATTTGTGAAAGTCAGTTGCTGTATAGACATTTTCATTGAAGTCTTGGCTACAAAAACAGCTTTGAACCCACCATCAATGTTGTGAAAAGACAAAACATTATCAAAAATGGAAAGACTAACATACAAAATGTAAACGTAATGCTGTGGTATACAGAAATTGTAATTCCATTAACAAAAATTATTTATAATAATAAAAAATGAGTATAAAACGGCAACATTTAAATCGCACGTGATATATGATCCTTATATGAACGCAAGAATTTCAGTGTGAAATAGACTCTTGTCCTGATAACACAGTTGAACCCTAAAACCTAGTTAAAATTTAATTTCATAATATAGTTGAACCTTGATTTTTTTTTTTGGATGAACAAGTGAACATAATAAAACACAATGTCATATGTTAATGTCATTTTAATTTGGAGGACAGAATTCACAAAAAAAATCTAATTTAAAGTCAATAGATATGTTTCCAATCAAAGTTGCGAATTTAACTTGTGGTCAAAATTAGAATATCACATAAAACATTTGCAAATATCCCGTGGACAAAATCGTCACTTCCTGGGAAATTGGTGCAAAATATCTGTAATAAAAATGGAAGTTGCTGCAATCTGGGAAGCCACAGTTGCTCTTTTTCCTACATCAGATGAAACACAATAAACGCTGTCATGTTATCTTGCGTTTTAGTGCCTGATATTTGGGAATGCAATCGTGTGAGATGCTTCTGGGAGGTCATTGTACCAAATCATTCTGATGACAGACTTTGGCTCAAGCATTTCAGAATGATCAAACCAACATTTGAGATGCTGTGTAATGAAATTGTTCCACTGTTGAGGCAAAGTCATATGAGTTTTTTGTTGCGCATCTAGGGATTTATTCTGTAAATGTGTTTTCATCGTAGTTCATGCTCATGTTTACTTATCGGATAAAAAAAAAATGTATACCCCGTAGTTGAGCACATATGTTTTTTATGCACATTTTTAGAATTTATGTGCATCTTGCCATTTCCATCCAGCAGTTTTTATGCAATATCCCAAATTGGGCATAAAAGTAAGTGGATAGAAAAGTGATATTGGAAAAATGTGTGTGTGTATATATATATATATATATATATATTTATATTTTTTTTTTTTTTTTCCTAGAATAAAACTAAAATTGTGACTCTTAAAGAAGATGCCAAATGACTGAGTTTTTATTTTTTATTTTGTCAATTTGTGTATTTGCTAAATGCTAATGCTTTCTATCTTTGATATTTGTGATGCCGAAATCAATTTTGAATCAGCAGTCGGCAGTGTGATTCAATAATGGATTCTGTTCATTGTTTGATCTGAAATGTCATAGGTCTTTGGACATAAGTTGTTTGAACGTTTTCTTTTTTACAAACATCCACCCACCTACATTCACACACAGATACACACACCTACAGTTACATATCAAAACATATCAAATCAGACCACTAACAGATCTCTCTGCACACCACAGGATTGAAAAAACGCACCAGGAAGGCCTTCGGGATACGGAAGAAAGAAAAGGACACTGACTCTACGTAAGTTTGACTAATTTATATACCAGTATTAACCATATAAAACCTACTTTGATACACAAATTTCTAGCACCTCTAAATTATCAACATGATCAAAACTTTGTTGAAATACCTATTGTACACAATCATCTCATTGATAGTTTATACTTTTTATACTTTTTTATAGTCTTTTTGATTTAACGATTTTTATAAAGTAAACACAAGAATGACTTTATTGTTTGGACTGAAGCAACATAGGTTGACTTGATTATCCATACATCATTTTTTTACAAACTATCAGAGAATTTCATCTTAATTTTTGGCCACATACATTTCAGTAACTGTACTATTTTGCTCAGTCTGGGCCTCTGAATAAAATTGAGGTGTCCCATATTAACTCCATATTATCCAATATCATACTATATGAGTCATAAAAGCCTGATGTATCAAATATGATACTCAACAAATACACATATGCATTTTTTTTCTTAAGATTTTGTCTAAAGGTTCAGTAAATTGTTCTATTAAAATTATTTTTCTGACTATTATTTCATATCAGGCTTTACAGGGTTAATAAACTTATAGCAATAGCTGTGCTTCCAAAGGCAGGCTGATGGAGTTCTCTCACAAACTCATCAAAAATTTTCTGCTTTCATGCTTTGAATCCCTGTCCCCTGGGTGTGAAAAGGCTATAGATGAATAGATGATGTCTGTTTTGAGAGTGCCTGTTTGAGGCCCAACACAGGTGTTTCTGTGCCACAGAGCGAAGCCTGGCTAATTGCTTCTGTGCTTGAGTTGAAATAAGAGATGCTTGCATTTTAAGTGGGCATTAAAGACCTCTTTGTCTCTCTCTTTGTCTCTTTCTTTTGTGTTCTCTGTTTTAGTGGGTCACCAGACAGAGATGGTGGAGTAAGTACCTCTTAACTTGCAGCATAATTTCAAGAGCCAAATTTACTATTATTTGTATTTTGGAATTTGAATCAATGTTTATTTTAATTAGGGCTGCCAAAGTTGATGCATTAACATATGCAATTAATTAAATATGTTTATTCAACATGTATGTTTAATTCATTTGGTTCTTTGTGAATTCTGAGAACTGAGTGATTTAAATATGAGCTAATTGAAGCTAATTAAAGCAGAAAGAGCCTAGAAGGCCACCCGTTTATCAGTAAATGATGATAAAATACCTTTTTTATGGGTAATTTAACTATAAAATGGTGTTATTTGATATTTGAATAGATTGACAGCCCTTGTTTTAATGCATCAGATAATCAGTGTTAATGTAAGCAAGTTTTTTTTTTCATGTGAAGCCTTTTTTGAATTCAAGATAATTTG
The DNA here is from genome assembly GCA_037950665.1 of Hypophthalmichthys nobilis. NCBI lineage: Eukaryota > Metazoa > Chordata > Actinopteri > Cypriniformes > Xenocyprididae > Hypophthalmichthys > Hypophthalmichthys nobilis. The sequence goes on from CM075471.1 coordinate 15,087,407, forward strand.
AAATGTTGGAAAATAATTCAAATAATGTCTTTATTTTGTTTATGATGGATGACCGTGACACAGGAACTCCAAGAGACTGAATCGGTACTGAATATAGAGACAGAATAGTCATTTAGCTAGAAGTGAATACACACTAAGCATCTGTAGATTCCCTCAGCGACACACCTAAATAGGCCAAACCCAGCTAATTTAAATATCACTGAATCTTAGTGATGTTACTAAAGTTGTGTTTTGATTTGTTCAGCCACAGAAAAAGACCAATGGGGCTCCAAATGGCTTCTACGGGGAGATTGATTGGGAGAGATATGTGAGTTCATCTTTCAAGAGCCTGATGATACTCAGTAAAGCATATGACAGCTCAAGCCTACTACATTAATGGCTATTTAAACTATTAAATAATACTACTGCTTCTGTAATAAAATCTCACTTCAGTTCTTTTCTTTTGCAGAACTCGCCTGAGGTAGATGAAGAAGGATATAGCATCAGGCCAGATGAGGAAGAGGGAGATATCCTTTAATTGAGCCATAAATTGTTGTGATTAAATTTGGAATAATTGAATTTTGCCAATAAACAATGAAAATTGTATTATTTAATTTTCTTTAAAGAATCATAATAATTTTTTGTGAAGAAAAAACAAAGCTGTGAGGGATAAATGTACAATCTGTTCAGTGCGTTTTTAAAGTTTTGTAGTTTTTACAACCAATTTTTTTCTGATTTTTTCATTCTCAACAGATTCCCTGTGTAAGGTCTATAAAATTCTTCCAGTGTTGTAATCATGGCAATTTACAACTGATCCCTTAACAGCCCTCCACCAGCCCCCAAAGAGAAGACTCACTTTTTCTCCTCCAGTGAGTCTGAAGAAGAGGAGGACCACCGCAAAAAGTTTAAGATCAAAATCAAACCCCTGCCAGCAGACGCTAACTTTGCAGCTCCCTCGGTAGATGAATTAAAAGCCTCCGTAGGCAACTTAGCTCTGTCTCCCTCGCCTCTGGTGAGTCCAGCCAATGTTACCCATGCATCCCAAGCTTATTATGTCATTTCTTGTCACTTTTTCTTCCTTAAACTTAACATACCAGAGAATATTTTGCCATGTGTTAATGGTTTTGTACTTTGAACTTATTTGGAGATCCCTTACAATATTTTTTTTTTTTGTTTGTTTTTTTTTTTACTGTGACCATGGTAGAGTGATGCTTATATAGGGTACAATGGGGCTAAAGGCGCACCTTAAGAAAAAGCTTAGTCATGAGGCAAAACGTCCCCATTATTGATACAAATACTTTAGCTAAAGTAATATGTTTTGCATAATATCTAAGTTAATACTTGTTTAAAAACAATCACTTCACTAAAGTTTGTACTATTTTCTGTTTATTTTGATAAATAAAGGAAATGTATTTTTGTTTAATAAATACTGTATACTGTCATTAAAATATGTTCATTTTAAAAAGCAAAAAATAAATATTAAATATAAATATTAAATAAAAAATAAATAAATATAAATATACAATAAAGATTCTGAAAGCTGTGAAGGAGATTCCATGAAAATGTAATATGGCTTTACAGTAGTAACAATAAAAATATTTTAGTATATATGATTAATATCATATTTTTAAATATCATATGGTTTCACTATAAATGGTTATCTCTAAGGTGGACATCCAACTAAACACCCACTAAACATCTGAATCTAAACATGTCATGCCACCAAATAAAAAAGTCATGATGTTAATTATTGTGCCTTCATCCCCAACAGCAGGGGTGCTTTTTACCCCAAATAACATCTTTTTACATATTCTTCAGTTATTAATAAAATTGTTGATTTAATTACCTTGAACAAAACTGAAAATCATTAACAAGAATTTTGTCTCAAAATAGATTTGGTCATTTTAGCAATTTTCATTTGCTACTTGAATCTATAACATTAAAAAAAAAACAATAAATATTAGATCAATTTGGCACAGATTCAACTTTGCTCTGCTGCCCGCTATTGCGTTAAGAATCAGCCACATTTCCACAAGCATCTTGAGACATGGATGTTTAAGAAAGTGCTGCGGCAAGTTTTGTGTCATCTAGTGGTTAAGAGGAGAATAAAAACAAATGCACCTTTTACCCCGGTGCGCTTTTAGCCTTGTTGTACCCTGTATTATGTTGATAAATGTAGTATTCCATGGTACTTCTATGAATCTATGCTTTTTTGTTATTATTATTATTATTGGCTATTATATTGATGTAATGTGAGTAAGGTCAAGATCACTCCTGCTTCTTCTGGTTTATGTTGACAGTAACTCTCAGGGCATGAAGAAGTTTGAGAGACAGTGTTTCTGTCATTAAGGACAGGAAACAGCTTGTTGCACTGATGCAGATTTTATATGTACTGTATAAGTAGGACAATTTTAGGGGGGGGGGCCTTGTTTGTAGATGTGTGGTTAATGTGAGGCTATCACACTGTGGAGGCTGGTTCTGGAGAAAGCAGCGTGAGCAGTTCAGATGGAGCTGCCTGCCATTTTAATAGTCCAAAAACGCCTACCTGCCATTTCACTAAAAACATTTTTGAATTTCGGCAAACTATATAGCTGCATCCTGTTAGTTAAAGCTGTGTTAAACAAAATTTTTAGGTGTACCTTGAACATGTGCAAGAAAGTCTTTGTTTGTGTGCCCTACATACAGCCTTCAGGAGATAAAAATGTCTGTCGGCAGCACCTGTCTAATTATTCTCCACTGGCTCAAAACAGACTCATCTTGCAAAACAGTATTAAAATGAGCAAGATACATTAATAATGTACATTACAAAAGATTAATTTTTCAAATAAATGCTGTGCTTTTGAACTTTCTAAGTTTCAATTCGTCAATGAATCCAGAAAAAAATGATCATGGTTTCACAAAAATATTAAAGGTGCAATATGTAAGATTTTTGCAGTAAAATATCCAAAAACCACTAGGCCAGTGTTATATATTTTGTTCACTTGAGTACTTAGAATATCCCAAATGTTTCCAACTATTTGTAAATCGTGAGAAAATTGCAATTTTAACCAAGGCTCCGGGACGTGTAAGGAGTCGCCTGTCAATTGCGTCATACCTGCGTTAACCCTCGGTCTGCCTCGGTTTCCGGTTTTATTTTGTAAAAACCATGGAAACACCAAAGACGCTTTAATATATTATGCGTTTTAATAGACAACTGTTTGGTTACATTTATAGACAGAAAACTAATTATTGTTATATAGCTCAACACATTTAGTCTTATTGTTTAAATCTAATTTTCTTGATTTTCTTTGCAAGTACCATGCTTTTACCATGCCTCAGAGAAAAACACTATTTTGTCAAGTAGCTAACATACCATAATCAGATGCAGCTTTATTTTTAGTAACAGTACTACAGAATTTTCTCCATCATACAATATGTTTTAAAATTAATTGCATGCCATTTATCAACACAAGCCATCCAGCATTTAATGATATTCTAATATCGATCTAGCTTACTGCAGTGTGCAACAGTGTCCCACAGCAGCTGCCGAGCGAATGCACAGAGTAATGTTATTACATTTTCAACACACTCAAATGTATCTAATGTGATAAACAGAGCTGCGTTACCTCATACTCATGACCGGAAAAACGGTAATAATCGCATCCATGAACATGATTTCTTGCCGAGTCCTATCCAATTTATTTCCACCGGCTGTGAGGTGAAGACCACATGTCCCAAGATTCCACGCTAAAACTTGGTGTCATCAAGCTACACCTTTGTTTTGAATAGGCCTCTAGCGGACAGAAAATTCTACATATTGCACCTTTAAGCAGCACAGCATTTTCAACGTTGTTGAAATGTTTCACCAATCAGCATATTAGAATGATTTCTGAAGGATCATGTGACACTGAAGACTGGAGTAATGGCTGGTGAAAATTCAACTTTGCTATCTCAGGAAATACATGACTTTCATCTAAATATTTATTTTAAATTGTAATATTTCACAATATTACTGTTTTACTTATATTTCTGATCAAATAAATTCAGCCTTGGTGAGCATAAGAGACTTCTTTTAAATAACATTTAAAAAATGTTACCAACCCCAAACTTTTGAACGGTAGTGTACATGGTGCATTTTACGTTGTTAAAGAAGATTCCACAAAGATTATCTCTCCAAACTGAAGCATTGACTTTTAAAAACTTTTCCTGTCGGTGAAATCATCTAAAGTCCGTCTGACAGAGGTCATTCAGATGAGATATGATGTAGATGAGTCTTATCTGACTCACCGAGCGTGTTGTTATCTGCAGTCAGAGTGAGTCGGAGTTTCAGACGGAGTCTCTCAGACTGTCACTCTGTTCTCTTTCAATAATTCATCTTGGAAACTGGGTACAATGACTCCGCTATATAGTACGGCAGGCCTACTGACAGTGCACAGGCATCCCGGCCAGAACGTGTCACATGAAGAACTTACACGCTAAATTATTTACACACAGATACATGTAACTCTGTCAATGAGCTTTCAAAACCTTTTTTGTGTCTTGTCAATCAGTCTTACTCAGATCTACAACTCAGGACCACCTACTGGGCCTTTTCTTGTTCTGCTTTGTTCCTGAAATTAATTGGCACTCAGATTGGTCTTTAGCTGTCACAAAGTAATTATCTTTTCTGGGGTTTTCATTAGCTCTTATTCCCAAAGTTAAGTTTGAATCTGCACGTTCTATGAATTCCTCTCTCAGTATGCTCAATGAATGTTAAACCACATTCAAACTTTAAGCAGTTTTCTGAATGTATTCAAACAGGTGACACCCCCTGTCTGCTGTTGGTTGAACAATAATTCACACCATTGGTTGAGTGTTGTTGCATTTGCTGGGCTGAACAGAATGCTCAAGCAGACACAGCTATGAATTAAAGCACCACAAAGATACAAGGCTTGTTCGACTTTATGGGGCATCGCAAAGATCGGCTGCCACCTGACAAAAGCAATGCATTCTGGTTAGAAAATTTGTCCGACTGATCGGTGCTGCAGCCGCCTTACGATCACATGTGCCATCGCAAGAGCAAAACGAGACAAGCCGTCTAGGTCAGGCACTGCAGTTGCTCAAAATCGGCTGCGAAAGCCTTGAACAAGCCTACAGTTTCCATCCAAAGTCACATGACTTTTATGATAAGCATCTAGGAATGTTGAAAAGTTCAGGGTTGGTAAGATTTTTACGTTTTTGAAAGTCTTTTATGCCCACCAAAGCTGCATTTATTTCATTCAAAATACAGTAAAAACAGTAATATTGTGAATTATTACTACAATTTATAATTTTTTAATATGTTTTAAAATGTAATTTATTCCTGTCATGGTGAAGCTAAACTTCCTGTGATGGTAAGAGATAAACTTTTTAAGGACCCCAAACTTTTGAACAGTAGTGTATATTCAGTAAATGTCAACAAAAAATATTTTTATGCACATTTTGAAAATTATATTTGTGCTATATACCAAAATTTGCATAAAATATGCAAAAAACTAAACCCTGCTAATGGTTAATCATCCTACAAATAGCATACTTTCTTTGTATTTTAACGTCGAAAATGACACACACTTTAAGCAGACTTATAAAGACCTCAGTGACTGAAATCCACTTTGTCCAGTATATTGGAACGCCTGGCATTCCTTACTCATGAATTAAACATCAGTCACATGCCCGTCCTCTGCCATGGCAACCTGTGCGTATGTGTGTAACCATGGTGATGGATTAGCCATGAATACTCAACAGAAAAGTGTGAGCAAAGGTTGAACAACAGAAACCATACAATAGTGATCGCGCTCTCTCTCACTTCATCAGAGGAGAGTGATAATTCATACATCTTGTTGTATTCTCTACTATACTTCACCTGAGTCAAGGCAGAGATATCACATCCAGCCAGCCATCCAGAATGCAAGGAGAGATAAATGTAATGGTGGAGTTACAGTCGAGCAAAAACAGAGCACAAAGGCATGGGGGTTCTTAATATAGCACACCTCTCGGCCAGGTGCTGGGTTCCAGCTGGTATTCATGTTTTATTGATAAGCTTTGCTTCTTTATTAAGCCTCTTGTATATGGGCAGTCCTCCAACAAGAGTTAATAAAGCTACACATGGCAAACACTGTGTGCTCAGAGCCTGTTTGATCATTCAACAGTCTTAATTCCAAGCTGTGTGGCAGAATGTTGACATGTAGCAAGCCACTTTTTTTAAAGAAATAGTTCACCCAAACTAACAAAAATGTTACCATTTATTCACCCTAAACTTGTTACGAACCCATATGACGTTTCTTTTATGGAATCCATGAAAATAAGTGCTTTTTCATTATGAAAATTGGAGCTGTGAAGTGTGAAGCTCCAAAAATGATTTAACAAATACCGTAAATAGGAGCCCATACATCGTGTATACTATTTTATACATTTTCTGAAGAGTTTTGTATTAGGAAAAACACCGAAGTAGTGGCTAATCTAAAAATGTTATCCCTTTGCCATATCTTTCAAGTGTCATTCAGTGCCTTATTATGCATCATCCCTATACACATTTATTGTTGTTGCATAAAAAAAAGCAACAATAGTTGTTATAACAATAATTGTTCTAAACCCATAATACTTTCGTTCATATTCAGAACGCAAAAGAAGATCTTTTGGATGAAATCTGAGAGCTTTCTGTCCTCAATTTCTGAGATATCAGCAAACATAAGCAATAGCTCAACCGAACCTGAATGACGCACAAGAACAAATCTCTTCCGGAAGCTCAGACGTGCTGTGTAACACACGAGAACGAACCTCATTGGTTGTTCTCGCCCGTCATTCAGGTTCGGTTGAGCTTCTGCTTATGTTCGCTGATAAATGTTTATATGGGTGTAAAAGCCTAAATTAAGTCTGTTAATCATAAAAAGCGATCGAGTCTCTTCAGAAAATTTGGACTAAATCACTCAATTCATATGGATTAGTTTTCCGATATCTTTATGAACTTTTTGAAGCGTCAAAGTTTGAATTGCGTAGGCTAACTATGAAGTTTCTGTTCATCAAAGAAGCCTGAAAAAAAAATGTACCAGGTGTTCCACAAAAGTATTAAGCAACTTTTTTAATTTATAATAATAAGAAATGTTTCTTGAGCAAAAAAAAAAAAAATCAGCATATGTGAATGATTTCTAAATGATTTCATGTGACACTGTCATAATATTTGTAATATAATAATATTTCACAATATTACTGTTTTTACTGTATATTTTATCAAATAAATGGAGTCGGCTGCATTTAGACTGGCAAAAAAAATCTGATATTTTTACTCACATCTGACACAGATCGGAATTTATTGCACATGTGTAAACACAAAAATCCACACGAGATATGATTTTTTTTGCATACGTTCTGAGCCACTTCCGAATGTGGTTTTAAATCAGATACATATCCAAAATCTGGACATTTGACCCATGTCTAAGCACCCTTATACGATTCCCCTTGGAATTCCAAGCCAACACAAGGTGAGGGCAACACATTTGGCCACAAAGATATCTTTTTAAAGTGGTATTATGAATTAAACTTGCCTGTATGCGCTCTCACTAAAATTCATAGCTTTTTTTACTGAAATTGTGCATACACAGAAACATTCAGGAGCATAGAAACTGGTTTTCAACCTCTGCCCCATGAATTTTTTAAATGAAACAGCTTCGCTACTGAAAGCTATATTATAAGCTATTTCTAAGCAATGAGGTAATAACTTTGCTGTGTTTGTAAATAAACTAACAAGCTTCACTATTACATACAGACGCACACAGTTAATTCACACTCACAATCCCTCTCTCACGTAATTCCTTCGAATTCATTCAAATAAATGAAATATTACTGCACTACTAAAATAACAAAATTAATGTTATTTTCCAGTCTATATCCGTTCGGTGAAATTTTGTGCTGCAACCATCAATGACAGCTTTTAATTTATCCATGCTGGCAAATAATCATGGCCACCTGACGTGAATTATAAAATAATTTTAGTGCGGGCATTCAAAACCTTAGGGTCAACCCTGTCGCATAGTAAAGCGATCACCAACAGAATCATTTTGGGCAGGGATTAATGTAAACACGGATATCAGATCACAGAGACCAGTCATGTCTAAATATGGTCAAAAGATCAGATCTGTGCATTAAAACTTGCAGTGTAAACAGCTTCTTTCAAAAACATACACAATACAGACCCCAAACTTTTAAATGGTAGTGTATAATATTATGTGTTCCATGGACATAAAATCAAATACGAGTTTGGAACCACATGAGTAATTGATAACAGAAATTAAATTTTGAGTGAAATATTCCTTTAATGTGCTTATTAAATGGTTGATTTTTAAAAATATTTTTAGTAGCGATCACTTAAGCTATGAGTAAAGTCATTCTGGTCACTCACTGAGATCTTGATCTGTTGTCACGTTTGACTGATCTCCTCATTAGCTGAGATATATTATGTGCTGGCCTGGAAGCCATACCTGTGGGTTGACAGTGGGTTTGCACAGTGTTGCATCATACTGTAGTCTGTGTTTGTAGACATTTCTGCCTTGTCATTCCTCTTAAATTCATGTGTAACATATTTGTGCATGCTTACCAGCACTATACTAATGTAGATAATTCTCTCTTTTCTTCTGCCTGTCTTTTTGTTTCTATCTGTCCTTACTCTCATGCTGGCTGATATAGAGGAATAGTCCGGTAAGCTGTTTATACTGTCATCCTCTTTTAGAGTGGCATCTTCTTTTCTCTTTTGGCATGGTGAAGTTTGCATGCTTGGTGTTTAATATGCCATTAAGAACTGATCTAGGGTCAGTTTGCATGTTTAAGGATGGACTATTGGATAGTGAAACAGGCAATAGACTGTAGAAATGTGTTGAGACTATTACTGTATGTGCTGTTAATCCATGTACAGGATACAAAATAAACAAAAATTTAAGTTAAGTTTGATGGTTCTGTGTATACTTTGTACTAGTTTCATTTTAGATGATAGATAGATAATGTCATTTTGCATCTGGTGTTTATGCATGTTTTTCTTCAACACTTTTCTACTGTTTATTATTTGAATGAATGGGCCACCAGCTTTATTCATCAGTCCAGCTCTTATATTAAAGCATTTGGTTGCATGCCAATCTTTGCGCATGTCCATTCTTGACTCTGATTGGTGGTGGCCATTGCCTACAGCCTGTAGGATTAGACTTTGCCAAAGGTACATCATCCTAATCACTCAGAACTCACTGGCCACACTCAGACTGAACTCAGAGCCCTTGTTCCTGGGCTTAATCCAAATATGAGGGGGAGAGAACAAGGAAAAAATAAATACAACGAGGTTAAATTGGAGTGAGCAAGAATAGATGTCCAAGGAAAATGAACTTTCTTGTCCTTTCGTTTCTATTCTAACTGTGAATTTGGTCCAGGAGTATTATGCATGACCAAAAAATTTCCCACCGTATGGCGTATCTTTGAAATCTCTTTGTAGTGAGCAGTACATAATTTCTATGCTTTTACATCCTCTGAAGACTAAACAGTGCTGAGACAAGCAACACAGCACAGGTGCAACGTTGGCAATACGTGCGTAAATGCCATTTTTAAGAATTGCTGAAATCTGAAAAATGTGACTTCTAGATTATTTATCATGGTCTAAAGTCTAAAGTCTAAAGTACGATCAGTTCAAAGATCAACTTTATTGTGATTTGTTTGTTACTTGTTAAAAATGACAGTTGTCTTAATTTACCCTCATGCTATACCTTTTCCAAAACAAAAGGCCATTCAACTTTTAACTGAAGCTTTTAAGCTTTAAAAAGTATCAAAAAAGTGCTTGATATGACTATGTTCCGCTTGATATGCACTAGATTCCATTTCTTTTCAAGCTATATTATAGTTTTATGTAATTAACAGATCAAAATTGAATTGTCATTCACTCTTGAATTGTCACTTGAATTGTCACTGTCATTATGTCTCAAAAAACTGATTAAAGAATCTTTAATTGAAAATCATCACTAAAGGACATTATAAAGGTGAACGTAGAGTCTAATTCACACCCTGGTTGTTTTTGATCGAAGTCTGTATTACTGATTTATCACTTTCTGACCAGGTGTCTCTTCTCTCTTCCTTTTTGCTGGTCACAGAGACGTAGCCCGGTAAGTGCCTTTTACTATTATTTTTCTGTTCACCAGTGCTTGAACCACTTTATGATTCAGTTGAAGTCATACGGGCAGAACTTTTGAATTTTGAAGATACCCATGTTATCATTTTAATGAACTAAACATTAGATGTTTAAAGAGATTTAATACTTACATATGATGAAATTCTCATATAAAGATGCAGGTCAGGACCAGTGAAAAATATAATTTTTTTATAACTACTACTCTTTACAGATGCTTAAATAATGCTTATAGGAAGTAAGCAAATAATGCTTACTTTTTGTTCTATAGATCCATGACACCAAAAAATGCTTACTTTGGAAATCAAGCTAATGCCTTTTTAATAATTTGTAGGCTGGGTGCCGTAGAGCCTTGCATAAGCTATGTTAAAATGTTCTTAATATAAATACAGTATGATATCTGTTATCTCACATTTTAGTGTAAAGAATGCCATTTTGACTTAAAGGAAAAACAAATGCTGTGGTCTTCTATTTGAAATTCACATCCACCATGGAGAACCTGATCCAATAACATTTATGACAGTGTTATTTGTTTCTAATGTATCAGTGAGTCAGATAAGATTGTTCAATCATAGGAATTGTCTGTCAGCTGTAGAATGCATTATGAAACAGCAATTTACAGGGCATCAAGGCACTGTCTCGGTCTGAATTTGACTCACAATTCCCTTGATTAAATTTACCCACAATGCACTCTTTTCAGCTGATGAGCGATATGATGTTATATGAGCTTTTAGTCTTATGAATGTTTTGGCCTTCTGTCTGTTTCAGGGGCTGGCAAAAAGAAACCCCAGTAAGTACACTTAATACAATTTATTCTTGGGTTTATGAGTTTGTTGTCTATTCAAATCTGAAAATAAATAGTTGTCTGGAATTGAATTGTCTTGTGAATATAGATGTGTGCTTACATGTGTAGGAGTAGGTGTAGTTTATTTGTGTTCATATGAACATGATGTTATTCTCAGGTGAAGAAATTGCACGACCGAGACGTGCTGTTCCAACGCCTGCACCAGCTCCTGCCCCATCCCCAACACCTGCATCTGCATCTGCACCTGCGCCTGCGCCTGCATCTGCGCCCACTCCCGAGCCTGCTAGGTATCTATACGCACACTTACACATTTTTGGTCAGATATTTACTTTATTATTGTTCACAAAATCTATTACAAATATGACAAGAAAAGAAAAAAAAATTGTTAACTAAAAACCAAATTAAGATAAAAACTAGTTACATTCTAAATCAAAAGTATGGTTTTATATATATATATATATATATATATATATAACCCTGCTTGTTGCAACTTAGAGTGGTATTGAAGTCTTTTAAAAATTGTAGTTCTTTAAGTGAGTCTAAATGGATTATATAATTAAATTTGAGAGGTGCAGCCTGGATGTGACTGGTCTGCATCTGTGTGGATGAGTCATGCAAATTTGGCTTAATTCTCCTCCATTTCAGTAATAAGAAATCTCCAGTGCCAGAGGATGCAACAGCCTTATTCGGCCCTCCGCTGGAGACAGCCTTTGATGAGCAGAAGACCAGTGAAGGTACAGTATACTTAGTGCTGCCTATGGATGTTGATCTGTCATGTACAGAGTCACTGAATTTTAACCATTCACAATCCAATAGAACCTGATCACAGCCCAGATTCTTTGTGTTATTTCATTCACTTGATAAAAAATTCATTTTTCTGTCATATACAGTATGTCTTCAGGAGACTCAAAGAGGGTATAAAGATGATGCTCATATTTCAGCTATAAGCATTTAAGAGTACTGTTTGTATGCTTATATAATCACTGTACTGGTTTTTAGCTTTATGTAAAGTGAACTATAGTACAAAACATCCATCAGTGCTTACTAGTTGTGTTGCCACCCACTCAATTGCATTTGCAGCAGTTGAGATTAAAACAATTAGATTTATAGTCCATTTATGACAGATTCAGGGATAGATAAGTGTTGCATGGTAATTCCTTCCTCTGTGAGTCACACAGCTGTTAATTCTGCTCCCCATCAACTGTGTATCATGTCCTCTTCCATAAATTAGCGGTGATAGAGGAACCTGAGGTTTGGGGTGCACCCCTGCCTGAGCAACACCTAGAATCCTCACTGGCAAGACCTTTTCCTACAGGAAGTAAGTCATTGCTTGCGTGGCATGATTGCCATCATCCTGGTATCATAAACCCATAAGTTCCAAAATGGTGAATGGTCGTCTGAGTGGAAAAATCATGATTGCCTCCAGATTTTTATTTTAATTTCCCCTTTGGCAGTCTCCATTAAGCTACTAATTTCTCAAATCATTAGCTATGAAAACAATCAAAACCCGAAAAGTCATCCAGCTCATCCTGTACTCATGTCTTTTGGTGACGGTTTACTCAACGTGGCCTATTTTTTGTGGCTATGCTTCAAAAAAGCAAAATGACACTGAGCTGAATGTGTGAGCTGACTGAAGTTAAGCTTAAGGCTATGATTATAAAGGAAAATTTGACCTTCTAATAGTGATATGTCTCTGCATGTATATTTACATAAATATGTAAATACTAGGGCTTGCATGACTACTTATTTTTACTAGATGACTAGTCTAGGAAAGTAGTCGGCCTTCCAAATTTAAATGCAGCTGTATATTTTGATATAAAAGACCCATTATACTGTGTGATAAACATATTAAGCGTTATATTATGTTGTTATTTTACTAAAGCCATAAGAAGAGATTAAAATATTTTCTTTGTATTATGTACTGTATACTTTTTCTAGTCACTAGTAGATTGATATGAGATGAATAAACCATTAAAATAATAATAATAATAATAATAAAGCAAATTTCTCACTGTAAAAAACTAGGAATGTCAATAAAATAAAAGAAACTTTATGAAACCGTAATGATATAAGCTTTGGTGTATGTTCAGTTTTTTTTTTTTTTTTTTAAATGTATAACCATGTTGATTTTGAAAGCTCTAGTAAAATCTTTTTCCTATCAAATTTTATATGGCCATCTAAGCAACCTTGCGACCCCCTGATGGTCCCCAGGCCCTAATTTGAAAACCCTTGGACTAGAGAACTAATCATAGAAATTATAGACTAATTGACTAGTCTGTGCATGCCCTGGTAAATACATACTAAACAAATAAGTGATCCTTGTACTTAAATTAACATAAAATATTGTTGCATCCTAAATAATATGAAAGTAGTGTGAATTACTGGGTCACAGAGAGTGAAGTGTTATCATAGAGTCTGAGCTATTCATCCCATGCCACAGTCCTTCTCTGTTGTCCCTGACTGCCTGAATGAGACCTTGCCTTTGCATGGTGCTGTGAGGCATGGAGACATGGCCTATGGGGGGTGGGGGGGTGTATGTGAGAGCTTATCATAGCAGCACTAATGTCATTGCAGCTCTGCCTCCGCTTCCGCCTAAGAATGTGCCGACCTCCCCTCCTCCGATTGAATCTCCTTCTACAGAGCCTATTGGTAAGATCCCCCACCACCCAGGCTTCAGATAACAGGGGTGTCTGATCCTGCTCCTGAAGGGCCACTGTCCTGCAGATTTTAGTGCCAGTCCCTATTAAGCACACCTCAGCCAACTAATAAAGGTCTTGAGGCATACTAGAATCTTCCAGGCAGGTGTGTTAGGGCATGTGGAGCTAAACTCTGCAGGACGTTGGCCTTCTAGGATAGGAGCAGGTTTGGACACCCCTGGTCTATACCAATATCTGACCCCAGTGTGTTTGTGCTTGTTTTTTGGCACTCTGTCTTGTATCTCTTGTCTTTTCGTTTGTCTTTCCTTCTGTTTATGGCCTGCTTTTATTTTTTCTCTGTCTTTATGGTATCTGTGTGGTACCTGATGCAGATGTACAGAAAGAAGACGAAAATTCAAGACAGACCTCACAGAGGCCCTCTATAACTGATCTGGACAACATCTTTGGTCCAGAAGACTCCCCCAAACCTGGTCAAGATGCTGGAGACAAATGGGTCTGCTTCAGTGAGGAGTCACCTGAAAGACCTCCTCCCTCTGAAGGAGGAGAACCAGTACCTCCACTCCCCTTGTCTCCGCCTCCCCCAGCAGAACCAGCACCCCCAGCACCTCCATTACCTAAATCACCCCCTCCATCTGAGGAGCTGAACCCTCCTTTACCAAAATCTCCACCTCCTCCTGCAGAGCTTGCACCTTCTCCACCTTCCAGTGAGTCACAAAGGGAAAGCCCCCCACCTGTCCCACCTGTTCCCAAAGACACCACTCCTTCTCCTCCAACTGTCCCGCCTCCTCCGGTGGAAGAGGCCCCGCCCCCACCGACACCGGATGATCTTTTTCAGTCCACTACAGACTTTTCGCCATGTGCTCCTCTGACGGAGACCCGATCAGACTCAACCAACAGCCCACCAACCACTGTAGAGACAAGTGCATGCACAATCCCTCCGCCCTTGGTTCTGAACCAAGAGGACAAGAAAAGCCCTGACGAGATTCCATCAAAAGAGGACCCCATTGAGAGCAGCACTTCACCCAAAGAGATTTGTCAAGGACCACGTTCGACACCTCCTCCTCCACCACCTCCTACATACAGGGCGGTAGTGTCATCCCCAGGACCCATCCCTTCAGCTGGTACAGGTGAAAATGAAAGTGGTAAGTCTAATCTAAAAAAAAATCTTTCAAGCGGACCAGTTTAGTTCACGCGAAAATGAGCATTCTGTCATCATTTACTTACCCACATGTCTTTTGAAACCCAAATGAGGATCTTTTTTCTGTGGAGCACAAAATGAGTTATTAGCAGAAAGCTTGTCTTTCCATGTGTTGAAAGTGAATGATGACCATGGCTATCAGGTTATCCCAAAGGAAAATCAGAATACTAGAGCACAAGTCATATGGACTTCTTTTATGATGCTTTTTGGTCCTTTTTGGAGCTTGACAACTGCTGGTCCCCATCCACTTTCATGGTTTGAATGAGAGCAGCTGTGTGTCACTGAAGAAAGAAAGTCTCTCAGGTTTGAATGATGAGTAATGATCAGTATTTAATTTTAGGTGAACTAACCCTTTAAAAAATGACAACCACCAATATAAAAAAAATCCATGTTATTGAATAAACACATTTTGATTTATAGAATATACCCTTGGGTAATAAGCAGTAACAAAAGTTTCTGTATATTGGAAATATATTATATTGGCATATAAAGTCTGAATTTCAAGTCGTTCTGCTCTAGTCACCACCATGTTATAAGGGTTTTTACAGAAGAGCCTTCTTAGTAAGAGGGATGAAGTGTATCTGACAACTTTTTGCCTCATTATTTTCTATATATAGACATGTACAGTCTCACCACTCTTACTCGCATAATGGTACTACTACATTTTTGGGTTTCGTGTTTTGGCAGTGCTCTAATCAGGGGTGTCATGCATCTATTTTTATATACCGTAAACATCTTCATTTTCAAAGATACAAATAATTTTTTTTGATTTCATTGTTTCCATAGTAAAGTGTGAAAGTTTTCATAATAAAGTCTAAGCAATCCTGGCTTTCTATAGGTGATTTGTGAGGCTATTTTGATCAAGTATCATAACTTTTTGAATGTATGGCCACTTTATCCTAGTTAGGTAGAACTCTTGAATGGGCTTGATGCATGTTACTCTTTGAATGGCTTTGCTTTAATGGAATACTCTCGCTCCACAGGCTCCTCCTCCCCTGCACGCCCCTCTACGCCACTGGCTACCAGCAGCTCTCCCCCTCCCCCTCCCCCACCTCGACCACCCTCACGACCCAAACTGCCTCCTGGGAAACCAAGCGTAGGGGATGTGGTACGTGATAACATAAAAAAATTACAATACTTTCAAATGGTAACTATTACAGTCCCTGTTAGTTCCCAGCAAACTCACTGACCTCTTTATGACCCAAGTCATTTTAAAAACCTTTATAGGGTGTAAGAACTCATTCCTCAGAAAACCAGACCGAGCCTAAAAGTTGACATTTACTACATATTTATTTTTCATTAAATAAAATTAATTATTTAGTGAAACAAAACACAAGTAACACTACCACAAGATGCTCTGAGTAAATTTCCTCCTGATTACCTGACCAGAATGACAAACCCCTACTCTTTTGTTACTTAACTTCCCCTCTGTCTATTCTTCCTTTTCCCCGCTTTTCCTATCAGAATCGGCCGTTCAGCCCCCCTGTACACTCGTCAAGCCCCCCTCCTCTGGCTCCGCTGGCCCGTGCGGAGAGCACCTCTTCCATCTCCTCCACCAACTCTCTGAGTGCTGCCACCACGCCCACCGTCGGTAAAGAGCTCTCCGTGTCTGTGTCAGGTGTGACTCCATTTCCCATCGTTCTCTCTGCTTTGCCATGCTGCTCTGTCTTTATATGTCTGCTCTGGAAATCAGCCTTTCTATCTAGAATTTAGTGTCTCTGTTTCCTAAGGTGCCATAGTGCTCAGTATTGGGGTGTGACGAGATTTTGTACTATATTAAAATATGAAGAGATTTCTCGTCGAGGTGAAAAGCTGTATCGCAATATCGCCATGACGGAGCGTGAGGGTGAAATTAGCATAGAATATGCTGCCGCTACGTTTACATTACATTATGGTGTCCACCTCGGCACCACCTCCACTGTCGTTTTGCTTTTTCTATAGAAATAAACACCATTTAATTCAGTTGGATAACAGTCACTTGAATTATAAACTATTCTGCTCTGCTCATTCACTGATCACATGAAGAGCATATTACGAGATGACTGACAAGACCATGGCGGAGGATTCGTTGCGCAACAGAGTCTAAGCGTCTGATAAATGTCTTATCTTGTGGAATGCGCGCTCAGCACCGCCGCTCAATATACGCAGAGTACGTACGACCGCAAATTTAAAACGAAAATAAAACACAAGCTCCCCGATGTGCGCAAATTAGGCTACATACAATAGCCTTTTTCCCAATATGAAACCTATCTTAGGCTGGGCTGTGTAGTTGTAACCACCTCTTAGCTCTGGTCTCTGTTTTGGTCTCTTTAAATATTGAGAGAGTGCTTTGATTATGGTTGCACTTATTGTTTGCACTTAATAAGACTTTATACTGTTTTTATTTCTCTGTTCAATTTGTGGAAAGGAGTTTAATTAGGAGGTCACACAACCTCAATCGGAAGTTCTGGAAGCTCATAATTCATGTACTGTAAGTTCTGAAGAGACTCGTGTGAAATCATACAGGAGAGAAGCCAGTAAGTTGAGCAAAACCTTTTACAGTGCTTGTATATTGTTGTATTTCAGTGCATATGATAATTGCCTCGTCTCGTCTCGTCGTGTGAGCTCAGTGTCTTGTCACACCCCTACTCAGTATTTAGCACCGTTTTGGATTCACTATATTAATATTTTCACAACTTTACTTTAGTTTGGACTGAAACAGTATGATGATGATACTGTTTAGTTTAAAATACTGAAGTCAAATCTCCAGCATTCTGCAGTCATGTATTAGATAACTGGAAATGACGGTGAAAGATTCATTGCTTTGCCAAAAATATAGTTTTGCTTATCATGTACTGTATAATAGCTCGTGCATCAGTTTGTCGTATGCATGTTTAAGTGGAAATATTGTTAGGATTAATTGGATATTGTATAGATTAAAAGTTAAATTATAATCCCTAAAATTCTTAATCTGTATGTATCTTTACATTGTAGAAAATAAACAAAGGCCTGAAAAGGTTTATGTTTTACGATTTAGAAAAAAATACTTTAACAGATATGTCGTCGCTGGACTTTTCAAAATGCCATGTATGGCATCTGCTGTACCAGTCAGAATGCTTTTATTGGAAGCTTTCATTGATGCTAGGCAGGTCAAGTTTTTTGTTCCATATTTTCATTAGCAGTATTTCCTGAGATTTTCAAACAGTTTTGTCTTGTGAATCAAGAGTTTCTGAATCTAGAGCTTTTGATGGATGTACGTCTGTCTGTTGCTTGTGCTATTCCATCTTTTTGGGGTTTTTTCATCCTTTTGGATTTTTTTTTTTTTTTTTTTTTACCATTCCATTCATTTTTCTTCAGTTATCGTCTTTTTAGCATTTTAAATCTGTGCCGTGCATCCATTGTGATGTCTGAGTTTAATGACTGTGACTTTTTTGGTTTCTTTGCAATTATTTGTCATTTAATTTGAATTACTTTTATTTTTTGTTTGTGTTTTGTCGTCTTTCTTGTCCTGTCTTTTGGGCTGACGTAATTGTCTGATGTCAGAAGATGATGCTTTTGTAGACAAACTTCCCAACTTTGAGAGACGGACAGACGTTCCAGCAGGTACGCTATGAAACCCTCCTGATTTAATGGATGGGATGAAGACCACTGATTCAACAATGTAACAAATGGTTACATTACCCATAGAGTCAGTTGTCAGAGCATAGCTCATTCATGGTGATCTTTTTTTCACCAGTGCATATACAATAGGTTGTAAATAACCCAAGACTGTTTGGCATTTTAGCACTTATTTTAAAAGGTGTTTTTTTTTACTCTACTTTTCTTATGTTGATTACACTCAAACACTATTTGCCACAGAATTTACTTTTACATCCATTTCTGATTCTTTCTGTCATATTTTGCTCTTCACATCCATGAAAAATGATGTGTTTGTTTAGATCATCATGCATGTTAGAGACTTCTCTTCCTGTATTACATACGCAACACCCCACATCTTACATCCGCACTGACATCAAGAACCAGGAACAGATGAATCTTTTAATCCCTGAAAAGCATCTGTCTGGCTGTAGACTCTTCAGAAAACTCAAAGAGCACCACCATCCTGCTTGAACAGATGAGACACACACACATCCTCTCAGTGTTTGAAGTGCGGTCTGGAATTTGGCCCAAGTGGCAGCAGTGCTGATCAGTATGCCTGCCGCCACATAAGTTTGAGTGGAGAGCTCTCAGATGTTGCACCTGGGTAAAAGCATTTCTAACATCGTCATGTTACAAAGGTCGAGCTTTACTGCCACATAAATGTAGTCCTCACAGGTGAAATTCACATATTTAAATTTTATCGTCAACATCCCATGCTGTATTTAATTCAAATTCAAATCTCTCTTTAACTCAAATTCAAAAATTGACATCTCTTACCATAAAGTGCCTGATGCTCTGAGGATGACATATAAGGCAAGCGAAATGACAAGACTACCTTTATCTTTGCAATTATTTGATTATAAAAAATGAATAATGCAATTCAATTACTTGGTTTTACCGGGTTTGATCTCTCTCTCCAAATTCCCCAAACAGTTTTAATACTATAATGTAAGAACTTTGACTCATTGATTCATTTTATTTGCTTAAAAGTAAATGTTAATTATTAACTTTGTACATCTCCCTGGGTTGCAGTATGCGAAAATGTAGTTTTCTGCACAAGTTTCCAAGTCCAAATTCAGTTGGTCTTCTATTACGCTATTCCAGGTAGGACATTCTGAGATGAAGGGGATTAGTCGCATACTGTTCAATCCATCCGGGTCCATATGTACGTGTACACACTGCATACCCAGACACTACTCCACTGATTAAAACATCAACTTAACAGTTCAAGATAACACATTGAAATGCTCGGCATTATTGTACAACTCACATCTTCTCATTGCTTAAGTGATCTTCACTTCATTCATAGTCCTGGTCCTGGTTTTGTCTAAAGTTGTATTACCACTCTCCAGCACAGTAGAAGAAGCCCTCATTTGTTTTTCCTTCTTGTCACCGATTACCGCCCCCTGTTGCCCATCTTCCCTACTGCAGCGACCTTCTCCCATTCACTTATCAGATATGAAGAAATAGGCCTATACATGATATGCAGTTAACAAAATGCAAATTGTAGCTTATTAGGTTCATATTGTACAAAAGCACTTGTTAAATACTTATTTTAAAAGAAATAGTTACCCAAAAATAAAAATCTGTCATTATGTTGTTCTAAACCCCTTTGCTATTATTTCTTCCATAGAACAAAAGTACACACTGAAATGACAAAAAAACAATATTAAAGCACAATAAATGTCTATGTTGATGTAAGATTGTGTGAGGAACAGACTGAAATGTAAGCCACTATTTGCTGATAATCTTCCTCTCAAGCAAGAATCAAATCAGTGAAGAACAATTAATTCACGAATAACAAAACAAAGCTATTGCATGGCTTCAGAAGACTTGTAATATAGTGCAGAAGTCATATGATACTTTGTCAAGCTGCTTTAAATACCAGCATCTGCTTAATGAATAAATGTAAATGCAATGGTGCTTTTTAGAGAAAAACAGTATACAGGTTTAAAATGTCAAGCGAGTGAATATGACAGAACATTCCATTTTGGATGATTTATTCCTTCAAAAGTTTAAGAATAAGCTGTTTGACATCATCCTTGAATTTAGAGGCTTTAATTTCTAAGCAGCTCAAATCATCTTCAGCTTTCATCTGATGATATTATATGTAAATGAATCAGAATGTTAGAGTATTTGATAGAATATAATTTTGTACTCTCTGAATCTCCCAGCCCTCAAAATAGTCACTTCTCAGCTGTCGAACAGGCCAACAAATAGTGACAACATAATAGACACTGGACATTAAAATCAAAGTTTGCACATGCATCATTATTAATAACAACCATAAATCTGAAGCGAATAGCTGATGTATGTCACCTTATTTTCGTACTTGCTGCAAATAAAATGACACAAAGATCGAATCAGGTTGACTATTTTTATTGTTTGCCCTGTTGTGAATGTTTCACACATCATAGTCATCCCCACCTAAAGTGAACTGTGACCATCTTTGACCTTTGACCCCTGGCCCCCATCACTGTGCCGTATGATGGACCTGTGTGTGACTCACGCTACTGTCCTTCTCTCCCCCTTCTCCTTCCCTGCCTCTCCTCACTCCCCCCGTCCTTATACCTCCTCCCCCTCCAACACAGAGACAGACCAGCCCTCCCTCGTGTGGTTTGACAGAGGCAAGTTTTATTTAACCTTTGAAGGTAAGTTGGGGTTTATATCTAAGGACGTAGCGCGTGCACACTCAAGTCTCATCTGACTCCCCCTTTTCTCATGCAATCGTTCCTTCATCAAATCACTGTCATTTGCTTGACATCTGCTTTGCTCTGTATATCTGCTTTGCCATTTAACTGTTCATCTTTCAGTCACTGGCAGCTTTCCTTTTCTTTCACAACCATCATATTTTCACCTGCGTCACTAATATGTCTTCTGGTTCTTGTGGCTCATCTGCTTTGATCTTTTCGACTTGGGTCTTGGATCATAACACAATGTTTCAGCTTCAGGTGCATGCCATTGAAGCTGAGTGCTATCTGTTTCAGCTTCCTTTTTTTTTCTCTTCCATTATTTTTTCTTTTTACTTATCCTTGGTTGATCTTATAAATCCAAATTAATAGACTTGCATTAAAATTCAAGCATTCAAAAAAGACTAGAAACAGCTTCAATTATGTAGAAAAGCATAAATTGTGTTAAACCGTGTTTAAAAAGAAATACTGAAGAACTGGATGATTTTAATGATGTTCAGCTGTGCTCCAAAATCAACAATCAGCTTGTGATTGTGATTTATTGTTTACCACAATTAAAATCACTGTGTAAACATACTGTGGTTCAGTAATATTTAGACACTTTTGAACACTTAAGCCACGCTAAAAAAATGTCTCAGATGTCTGAACAAAATGTCAAACCATGTTGTGTACACTAAAAATGCTACAGTACCTTTTCTAATATAATTTTTAGCAGGTGCTTTGACATGGTTTGGTATTTTGTTTTATAATGCAAAGACAGATTTTTAAATGTGATATAAGTGTCCTTACATTCCAAAAAATGCTGGGTTGTTTCAACCCAAATTTGGGTCAAATATGGACAAACCTAGACGTTGGGTTAAATTTTTTTTAATTAAATTTTTAAATTAAACTACACTGATATGGACAAACCCAGGTTTGTTTTAATTAATTTAAAAATTTAACCCAATGGCTGCGTTTGTCCACATTTAACACGAATTTGGGTTGAAACAACCCAGACTTTTTAGAATGTACATTAAGGATTGTTTTCTATTTACTGAAACATCACAACAATAATTAAACAATACATTAAATAATACACATATACAGTCAAACCAAAATTTATTCAGACACCTTGAACATTTCATTCATTAATACAGTTTATTCACTATAGTGGAAAATAAAATGGTAATAAAATATGACAAGATCTCAGAGTTAAACTGTGTCAGAAAAAAATTAATCTTAATTATGCCAGATAACACTTAAGCAAAACAGGTCAAAGTGTCTGAAGAATTTTTGGTTCCAAATTTTTATCAATTTTACTGGTAGTCCACTGTATGAAGAATTTTTGGGTATAATATGTCACAATTTACTTTATTTTGCTATCCTCACTTACATAAATGAATTATAGTGTCCTGCACCCACTAGTAAAAATATACCAAAAATATCAAAAACGTCTGAAGAATTTTTGGTTTGACTGTACTTCATGGTTTTAATGCTTCATTTGGCAGTCTTTGCTGCTGATTTTTAAATGATATAATTTAACAATATAAACAACCAAATGACTTTGCTTTAGTAAATGACATTAATTTAGTTAAATGTTACGTCTGTATTTTTTTTTTTTTTTTGAATGAGTTATCCGGTTAACAGGTATAAATTTGCGTTTTCTTGCCTGTCGCTTATTTGTTTCACTTTTGGTGCGAAAGGGCCACTCATCGGCGACTAGTTTTGCTTTTCCGCATCGCGTTTGGTATGCCCAAAGTGAGCTATCTGTCCTTTGAAAATGTGTTAAGTGAAATCCAGTAATCTTGATTGGCCTATTCAGCATTGAAAATAAGCTTAGAACAAGAAAATAAACTTGTACACTTTTACTGACAAGTTCTAACAATGTGGTCAAGACAAATAAGCAGTTCATCTGGAGAAGGCATTGTGCTAGATTTTAGGTCTGGGTTCAAGCACCTTGCTAAAATACAAATTAGGAAATTAGGTTTGTCAGCTGCTGATTGTCTCAAACTGAGATGTTATGTTTGTCTATTTGTTTGTATTTCCATTTCTCTCATTCTTTGTCACCCATGTATTTGCCTCTGTGTTGTATCTCAGTGACTGATCGAAATTGTGTTTTTGTCTGTAAACACTTTCTGACTCCGAGTCTGTGGTATGTGCGTGTTTTTGTTCCCTCAGGCTGTTCTCGAGGGCCCAGTCCACTCACCATGGGGGCCCAGGACACACTGCCTGTGGCCGCAGCTTTCACAGAGACAGTCAGTGCCTACTTCAAAGGAGCTGACCCTAATAAGTATGACACAGTGTCTCAAAACCAGATTAACATCTAGCTCTGTAGTTCTACTTTGTGCTCCAAAATCAACAATCAACTTGTGATTGTGATTTATTGTTTACCACAGTTAAAATCACTGTGTAAACATACTGTGGTTCAGTAATATTTAGACACTTTTGAACACTTAAGCCACACTAAAAAATGTCTCAGATGTCTGAACAAAATGTCGATTTTGCATCTGCTAAAAATGCTACAGTACCTTTTCTAATGTAATTTTTAGCAGATCAAACAAACTTTTTGACATGGTTTGGTATTTTGTTTTATAATGCAAAGACAAAGAAATTTGGGTCAAATATGGACAAACATAACCGTTGGGTTAAATTTTTTTAATACATTTTTAACTTAATTAAAACTACACTAATATGGACAAACCCAGGTTGGTTTAAAAAATTTAACCCAATGGCTAGGTTTGTCCATATTTGACCCAAATTTGGGTTGAAACAACCCAGCACTTTTTAGAATGTACATTAAGGATTGTTTTCTATTTACTGAAACGTCACAACAATAATTAAACAATACATTAAATAATACAGATATACAGTAGTTCTACTTTGTGCATGTATAAAATTTTTTTTTTTTAATTATTATCCTTTTTTTCTTCATTGAGAAATGCACACCTAGAACATTTAAGGGATATTATTAAATGAAATAAACATATAGCTGGACTTTTGATATTTTGTGTTTGTCTAGCAGTCTTAGGCTGTTTTAAATCGCCCCCTATACCCTTAAATAGGGCACTATTCGAGGGAAACAGCCATTTGTATTGGTGTCCGAAACCATAGTAGACGTTATCAAGTGCACTCATATTCCTTAAACAAAAAAACTATATTAAGTTTTAATACTTTAACCCTAGCTAAAGTTAAGTCAATTAAATATTTCATTATCCTTCCCCACATTTAAATATATAAGTTAAATTATGACTTGTACATTAATTATAATTACTTTAATGGCTTTTTGCATCATAACAAATGTAAATACATCAATATGACATGGCCACGGCTGTTTTGGACACAGCCTTAATTTGAAAGCACATTTAAGTATTGGAACCATCTCTCTCCCTCACTTTATTAATCTCTACTGTTTATACTTCAGTTTTTCTTTCTTATTCACTTTATTACAGTATATAAAATGTCTTATTGATCTCTCTGTTTCTAACACTGTTTCACACACCAGACCTTTACTTATGTATGTGTTTAATAATGTCGCTCTCTAAGGTGTGTGGTGAAGATCACCGGAGAGATGGTGTTGTCCTTCCCAGCAGGCATCACACGGCATTTTGCAAATAACCCCTCGCCCGCTGTGCTAACCTTCAGCATAACCAACTACAGTCGTCTGGAACACGTCCTTCCTAACCCACAGTTACTGTGCTGGTAATAACATTGATCTAACATCACCTACAACAGAACCTTCACAGACCTTAAACCCCATCATATGGATTGATTAGTGACAATTACACATTTCCTTATTAGTCACACAAATTAAGCATCAGCCATGAAATGTATTATGAATTATTGCTTATAGACTTTTATAATTGGTAATGGAAAGAGAGTTTGTAATACTTCAGTATAGTTTAGCGCATCTTCTCAGGGTGAGATCTCACTTCAGAATCATTCCTGCACTTCCTGCAGTCAGCTGAGGGTGACTCACAACACTGTATGACTAATCTCATGTGATTCAACACTTTTGGGGGGTAGTATATCATTCTTTGTTTTCTGTGGGATGTGATTATTTACTGATTTTGCAAAGCATTCTTTTACACTGCCCCTCAAATGTCTGGGGTCTGTAGGATTTAATGTTTTATGAATGAAGTCTCTTAAGCTGCATTTATTTGATCAAAAATACAGTAAAAACTTTAATATTGTGAAATGATATTGCAATTTAAAATAACTGATTTCTATATTAACATATTTTAAAATGTAATTTATTCCTGTGATTGCACAGCTGAATTTTCAGTAGCCATTACTCCAGTCTTCAGTGTCACATGATCCTTCAGAAATCATTCTAATATGCTGAGTTGGTGTTTATGAAACATTTCAGTTACATTTTAAGGTGACGTTGTTACATCGTAATTACACAAACAAGTACTGAGTAATATTAATAAACTTCATGTACCTTCTATAGGGTTAGGTTTAGGGTTAGTTGCTTATAATTATGCAAAATTTACTGTTTAATACTACAGTAAGTACATCTAACGTGTAACTATGTCACCTTAAAATATAATGTCAAAATTAAATATGTAATTTAAAAAAATAAACATACCAACCCCAAACATTTGAACGGTTGTATACATATGAAGAGTTCAGATGCAAAAGCCGCTAAACGCCACCTCCGTCAAAAATGAGTGCTTTCCACACATAGTATACGTTCATCAAATACTTTCGCTTCAAATGCGCTAAATTCCACTGTCAGCCCATTCAGAAATACCGGTTAGTTGGCAGAAACCGCTAAATCATATGATTTCAAGATGAATGACGGTGTATGAGCTGGCTTTCAATTGTCGAGCTGCAAGTTTTTATCATGTTTTGTCCATCGTTACAGTGGCAATGACAGGATTTCGCGAGTAGCAAGTAAACACAACAGTGTTCCTTTTGCTGCTATAAAACTGACAGAAACGCATGTTTTACTATGTCTTCTTGTCCAAAGAGGTGGACTTAGAGGTTTTTGTGAAATAAATCATTAAATACCAATGAATTGACTAAAGTGACATTTTTGAAAATAAGGCATTTCAATAACTGACTCATTTTTTGCACTGGAACTCTTCATATTGATAAAGTAAGAAAAGATAATGGCTATTCATTTATTTTAGTTGAGTATGATTTGAAGATTGAATGTACTTTCAAATTTCCTACAGTGACACCACACAGCCAAATCCAAACTCAAAGGAGTTCTGGGTGAATATGCCAAACCTGATGGCCCATTTAAAGAAGGTGGCGGAGCAGAAACCACAGGCAACTTACTACAATGTAGACATGCTGAAATATCAGGTGAGAGGAACCTCAAAGCAACATTGACCACAGAGACATAAGGGCACCTGTAGTCATATTCAGTTTTAAAAAATCTACAACAGGTATTTGCCCTATATCTTACATAAACCGTTCTCAGTTGGTTTTGCTTTAGAACCCATATTTTACTTCGGACATCAAGTAGTCACCCAGTACAGTCAAGTCAAGTTTTTTCTATAAGGCTTTATACAATACAGATTGTTTCAAAGCAGATTCACAGTGATAAACAGGAAAATAACAAACAAAGATGCAAATTTCAAATATGAAACAAATTCAGATTCTGCTATAAAGCAGATCTAAGGCCCTGTTTACACCTGGTATTAAGATGCGTTTTGGTCAATCGGGGTGTAAAACATTTTGAGCTTGTCCACTTGCGACCACTTCCAGAGGTATTCGAAAACGCATTCGACCGGATTGCTTCCGTAGTGGAAACTCTCATGTGGTCAAATGTGTTTGAACAGCCACAAAAGACCGCCTACTCTCTGCTTACTGACCTGATGCGTAAAAACATTATGGGAAGAGCGCTAGCCAGACGGGATTTAAACTTTGTCGGCTGAAGACCCAAGTTTGGATTGAAGATGAAAAATGTACCAAGCACAATGTTCTCTCACCATTCCTGATTTCTAACTCGCACTCACCGCGTTCGGCCGGTCTTGTGGCTGTCAGAGCAGAAATGAAAGCCGCTGCTCTCCGTATGTTTTTCCCGTCGTCATAGGGCGCGTTCATATGTAAATTGTGTGAGCTTATTTTATTGTCTCATTGTGCATTAGATCGAAAGATCTGAAAAAAACCATACATTTACCCGCCCAAAGACCGTCCCCTCAAAGAAATCAGGACAGAAGTGGTTGAAAGTGGACAAAAGAGACGGATTAAAATACCAGGTGTAAATGGGAATGTGTCTCCCTCATCCACTTGTGATCCAGTCCACTAAAACCAGGTGGAAACAGGGTCTTTAAAAACAATAGTGTCATTATTCAGCTCAAGTCAGTTCAGTGTTGATTCATTTCAGTTCAGTTTAGTGTATCATGTACATTAAACAAAAATGTCCTTAAAAACAAACTAAATGTACAAAATCAGTATTTACCTTGTATAATTGTATTGTTTTTGTGATATTTGAGGATGAGGCCATGTCATCTAACACTTCATTTCCCTATGTGCATCAGGTGTTACCGAAAGGTCTACAGTCCACTCCTCTAAATCTAGCAGTGAGCTGGAGGTGTGAACCTACCAGTACCGATCTGAGGATAGACTACAAATACAACGGTGGGGCCATGACCACTCCTGTCGCCCTCAACAATGTTCAGTTCCTCATCCCCGTGGACGGAGGTGTCAGCAAACTGCAGGCTGTTCTTCCCCCGGCTGCTTGGTGAGGGATTCTTCTATTGATGGAATTCTAGTCTTCAAAACTCAAATCATCATTGTGAAAATGAGGCATTATGATGGACCCTTTTCACAGACTGTGATGACGCGTTTCCACAGTTATCAACATCACAAATCTAGTGAAATTTTTGGTAACACTTTAGTACAGGGAATACATAATCACTATTAACTACAACTTTTCCCTCAATAAACTCCTAATTTACTGCTTATTAATAGTTAGTAAGGTAGTTAGGGTAGGATTAAGAACGTAGAATATGGTCATGTAGAATAAGGCATTAAAGGGTTAGTTTTTATTTATTACTCACCCGTTTCCGTTGACACCTGTTGTGTCATTCCACATCCGTAAGACCTTCATTTATCTTCGGAACACAAATTAAGATATTTTTGATTAAGTCTGAGAGGTTTCTGTCTCTCCATAGAGTTCCAATGCAACTACCACTCCAAGGTCCAGAAAGGTAGGAAAAAGACATAATTAAAGTACTCCACGTGACTCCAGTGGCTTAAACTCAATTTTATGAAGCAACATGAGTGCTTTGTTTGTGCAAAAAAAAAACATAATTTACCACTTTACTTACAAAAATATTGATCTGCAATGCACATTCATGAGAGCATCACAACGTATGCATTTTGTGTTCACATGAGAGCTGACATTGTTGCGTGAACATGCTTTGGATAATATTATTTTGTAAATAAAGTGTTTTTTTTAGCACAAACAAAGCACTCGCGTTGCTTCATAAAATTGAGTTTAAGCCACTGAAGTCACATGGAGTACTTTAATGATGTCTTTTTTGCTACCTTTCTGGACATTGGAGTGGTAGTTGCGTTGGATTTCTATGGAGATACAGAAACCTCTCAGATTTCATCAAAAAGATCTTAATTTGTGTTCCGAAGATGAGCGAAAGTCTTACGGATGTGGAACGACACGAGGGTGAGTAATAAATGACAGAATTTTCATTTTTGGGTGAACTAACCCTTTAATATGTGCTTAATAAGTACTAATAAACAGCCAATATTCTAGTAATATGCAAGCTAATAAGCAACTAGTTAAAAGACCCTAAAATAAAGTGTTACCAAGTTTTTCATATTTTCATTTTTTAAAAATATAATACACAGTTATATAAAGTTATACTTTAGTGTTATGTTACATTGGCAGTAAATGACAAAAGACAAATTAATGCTTTTTTTCTAATACAACAGCTGAGGTAATGTAATGGCAAATTTGACATCTTTCTCTCTTCTGTCTGCTGTAATCAATCTCTTGATTTTTTTCTCTCTTTTGGAAAGCTGTAGAAATGCTATCATAGATTTTTCATTTGCTATTGGAGAAAATGGAATACAAAAATGATATTTGCTGTCATCTACCTACTATGATGACTTTCACTTCTGAGAACCCTGGAAATGTGAAAAGTGTCCATTGTACTTTATTTAGAGAGTTTGAAAAATTATACTATGAATGAATAGTACTAGATGTGATGGAAGAGAGACAGTTTGACAATTTTCTTTATTTTCTTTCTTTATAGATAATATAATAATTTGTATCTCTATCTTTATAGGAAT
Organism: Hypophthalmichthys nobilis; assembly: GCA_037950665.1. Classification (NCBI taxonomy): domain Eukaryota; kingdom Metazoa; phylum Chordata; class Actinopteri; order Cypriniformes; family Xenocyprididae; genus Hypophthalmichthys; species Hypophthalmichthys nobilis. The sequence goes on from CM075471.1 coordinate 15,116,751, forward strand.
GCAGAACAGCAGAGAATCTTATGGAAGATTCCTGATATTTCGCAGAAGTCTGAGAATGGAGGTGAGAATCACAATTCAATTTTGTCTGTATATACACTAATGTTCAAAAATTTGTGGTCGGTAAGATTTAAATGTCCCTTCTCATTAAGTCTTTATTTATTTGATCAAAAATACAGTAAAAATATTACAATTTAAAATAACTGTTTTCTATTTGAATATATTTAAAATGTAATTTATTACTGTGAAGGCAAAGCTGAATTTTCAGAATCATTACTCCCGTCTTCAGTGTCACATGATCATTCAGAATTCATTCTAATATGCTGCTTTGGTGCTCAAGAATAATTTCATCTTATTATCAACGCTGCTTAATATTTTTGTGGAAACTGTGATACTTTTTTTCAGGATTCTTTGATGAATAGAAAGGTAAAAAATAAAAAAAACATTTATTTGAAACTGAATCATTTAGTAACATTATAAATGTTTTTACTGTCACTTTTGATCAATTTAATGCATCCTTGCTGAATTAAAGTATTCATTTCTTTTTTCTTACTGACCTCAAACCTTTGAACTATAGTGTATATATCAGTGTATATACACTATCTATTATAAATAATAATAAGTTGACTATTACTTTTCTAATATCTTCAGGTGTAGGATCTCTGCTGGCCCGTTTCCAGCTAACAGAGGGTCCCAGTAAACCCGCCCCGGTGGCAGTGCAGTTCACCAGTGAGGGCAGCACTCTGTCAGGCTGTGACATTGAACTGGTTGGCCTTGGATATCGTTTTTCCCTTATCAAGAAGAGGTTCGCAGCAGGTGAGTTACGCGAGTGACAACGGCCTAGAATCTTCCAGAGTTCGCACACATTTATCTAAAATGTACGTTTGTGTTTTTACCATAGGAAAATACATGGCGGACAACTAAACGGCATCTTTGATCCATGCAAGTCTGCATATTTTGGACCAATTCTGAATATTTAAAACACAGGACAGATCACAAGCCTGACCCCTACCTGACCTTATGGATAAACCTTTGTAGATGTACAATACAGGTGGACCTCACACACTCCAGCAGTATTATATGAGTTGCATTGTAAAATGTGGACCGTTTTAGAGTGTACTTATATGTGTGAACTGTATTCACTTTGCAACATCTTTATTACGGCAGTTAAATGACCTGGGTTTGTTCGTAAGGTTTAGCCTCTATTTCTGTCCGATGTGTTATTGGCTGTGCCTACCTGAACCTGAATTTTCTGTATCCTTCTCTAAAAGAGATACTGAACATGTAATGTTTTTATTACTCTATGCATTCAGTTTGTCAAAAAGTATCACATTTTCGAACAAGGTAGCAAATTAGTACGTTAAACAACCGATTGTCTAAAAGAGGAATGAGCCTCTGCCACAAGATGGCGCTATACCGTTGCATGTAGTAAGAGGTCTGCACCATATTTTGGTATCGCTCAAGCTTATTTAGTCATGAAAACGTATTCAGGAATATCTCTTTTTAATTTACTCAGTGCAGTCAGGTTCATTAATTGGAAAACAATAGTTTTTTTGGGTTTTTTTTGAAACTCTTTGTAGGAATTTATAGACAGCCACAGCTTTAAAACTCTCCTGCTTGCAATAGACACACACAAACATGATTTTCCTCAACAAAAAAGTCCTTTTAAATGGGTAATATATATCTTGAAGGCCATTTGGTGTTTTCTTGTATTGTTAAATAGCCTTTCTGTTATTCCCAAGGGAACAGTGTTAGACATCAGAGTACATGACATCACTCTATTTTTATTTATTCATGATTTTTTGTTTTTAAAAAAAGAAACAAGTTACACTGTATATGAATAGACTTTGAATGGTATCATAATTTAGGATCCTTGAAGTTTTTGTTATCTGTGTAGTTGGGTAAGCTGTGTACAGTATAATGCTAAGGTATAATTTTTAAATTTATTTCAGATATAAGTTTTTTAACTCAAGTGCAACAGAAAATTTACGCTATATATATGGGTCAGGTGACATGTAAAAGAGAAAATGAAACAGGATACTGTATCTACCTAGATGCGTCATGCTTAATGTTATTACAGTGTTATGTAAAGCAGCACTATTAGTTCAAAAATGGATTGTCAGCTTTTGGACATTGTAAATTCTTTTCTCATTCACGCAGATGTGTTTGTATCCAGCCTCTCCCCTCAGTATCCTGAGCATGAGTCCCTGCGCTTGAGAACCTCTTTATTTTGCAAATGGTAACGGTCTCTGTGAGATGACAAGGTTCTTGAGTGGTTAAATGACCAAATCGTTTTTGGGTTTTTTTTCTTTTCGTTTGTACGTGTATCTCCAGAATTGTCCTTTAAGAGAAAATAAGCTGCATATTTTTTAAATGTTTAAACCTATGAATAAAGTGAAAAATATTGTTTCTTGTGGAAAAAAAAAAAAAAATGAAAAGGACAAAAAAACACTGTGTTACTGTTTAAATTCCCAGATGTTCTGATGTTCACTGTCAGGAACAAACATGTTGGTTACATCTTTGAGTGTCTGATGTAGACGTTGTGATGGTTTGGAGATGATTACTGGTGCTTTGTGATTCAGAGGATTCCATCCACATTTAACGTTAAGGATGAGCGGAGCGTCGCCGTCCGTTAACACTGCATTGCATATTTTATGAGCACTGTAACTAAAAGGTTTTTTTTTTATTGCACTGAGTTTAATCGAAGAACAACTAGGAGTCTCTCAGCTGAAAGAAAAAAAAAAACCCTATGAATTAAATTCTGTGTAGTGCTTAATCAGTATGTCTACATGGTCCAAAGTGAAACGTCTCAGATGCGCAAAAGAAGTGAGAAAACTCATGTCAGTTTGATGTAAGTGGAGCTGTGTGTGAAAGTTGAATTGCATTAGTGTGTGTGTGTGTGTGTGTGTGTGTGTGTGTACGCACGCTGTCTGGTAACTGTAAATCATCTCTTCCCAGCAACATGTGCAAGCTGTGTTTGTACAAAAAATGTTAACAAAGATCTGAGATTACTTTGCTCTTTCCAAAACAATAAAACATATAAGCCTGATACGTTTATGCATTGTATTATGTTATATATACAGTGTATGTGTGTAAAAAAAAAAAAAAAAAAAACTGTGTATATATATATATATATATATATAATATCTGTATTATGTAATATATAATATAGACGTTTTTTTAATATAATTGCACTCACTTTGCCTCAAATTGGTTTACCAAAACGTATGGAGTCGGACAATAACATATTGTGAAATCATAATGGTGATTTTCAGATTTAGTGTTTGGAGGTTTAGGGGGAAAAACACCTTTGATGCATATGCAATCATGTTTATTCACAAAATACAATTTGCAATTAAAACACGTTAATCGCCACAAATACTGCTCTGCACCTCAATGCAATTTCATTGTTGATATTCAGCCTCTTTTCATAGTGCAGTTTAAAGTACAAGTGTAGCAGAATAATCTAAGACAGACAGGCTTTTTATGTAAATTAGCATAACCTATTGGCAAATTAAGTTGATATATGAATTCCTACTGACTGTACACTTTATAGAGAAGCGTTCATATTCATCTGAAGTCAACGTGGAAGAAAACATTGTGAGATAAATAGAAAACGCAAGTTCAGTCCTCAGCAGAGCAACGTGAGGTCACTTTTCTTGCAGCCAAGCTGACAACAATCATAATTCAGGTCTCGTCTGGTCAGGTCAGATCCCAGACTCTCACTAAGATCCTCAGAGCTGCTTAGATCTCCATTAAAAAACCCTGTGGAATGACAAAGGCAAAATATAAAGTTATATTAAAAACATTTGCAAACTGAGCCAGTAGTTTTTGTTTTTTTACAAGTTTTGATTTAGAATCAATTATATATTATTACAGTCTTTTGTAATAATAAAATCCTCTTCCCAACTTTTTTCCCCCCTTTTTTTTTTCCCCAATATTTGCATGCAATCAGGTCTCAAATGATGTGATGGCAGGTAGAGAATCTTCTCAGACTCCATAGACAGGAGATCATGTTTGCTGCACTGTGAAAATGACACAGGAGTTTTCTGCTTTAACTCAACTTGTGTCAGTCTAATGGGAATGTAATTTCACCAGACGTTGTTTATCTGTTGACTGGAGGAGACTTGATCTCACTGATACAATTAAAGCAGTGTTCTGTTAAATATCATCAGGCTTGAAGGGTCAGAAAGAGGGAGAGACAATCATCATATGGTCATATGGTCATTGGTAATTAGCAAAAGTAAGTAAAGTTTTATTTGCATATAATCTTATAAAACAGTGTTTAAAGAAAATGGCTAAAAGAAAATTATAATGGTTTAAAGAAAATTTTATATATAAAAAATTTGTCAAAGTTGTCCTAAGAAGAAGGTTTTAACTTTGATGAAAGGTTGCACTGCATATATATATATATATATATATATATATATATATATAATCTGTAAGATTTTTAATGTTTTTAAAAGAAGTTTCGTCTGCTCACCAAGGCTGCATTTATTTAATTAAAAATACAGTACAAACAGTAATATTGTGAAATATTACAATTTAAAATAACTGTTTTCTGTTTGAATATATTTTATAAAGTAATTTATTCCCGTGATCAAAGCTGAATTTTCAGCATCATTACTCCAGTCTTCAGTGTCACATGATCCTTCAGAAATCATTCTAATATGCTGATCTGCTGCTCAAGAAACATTTATTGTGTACAATTGTACAAAATATTTGTGTACAATATTTTTTTTTTCAGGATTCTTTGATGAATAGAAAGTTCAAAAGAACAGCATTTATTTGAAATATAATCTTTTGTAACATTATAAATGTCTTTACTGTCACTTTTGATCGATTTAATGCATCCTTGCTGAATAAAAGTATTAATTTCTTTAATTTCTTTTCTAAAAAAATAAAAATAAAAATTCTTACTGACCCCAAACTTTTGAACGGTAGTGTATAATGTTACAAAAGCTTTGTATTTCAGATAAATACTGTTCTTTTGAACTTTCTATTCATCAAGGAATCCTGAAAAAAAAAGTACACAACTGTTTTCAACATTGATAATAATCATAAATGTTTCTTGAGCAGCAGATCAGCATATTAGAATGATTTCTGAAGGATCATGTGACACTGAAAACTGGAGTAATGATGCTGAAAATTCAGCTTTGCCATCACAGGAATTTATTTATATTTTACAAAATATATTCAAACAGAAAACAGTTACTTTAAATTGTAATAATATTTCACAATATTACTGTTTTTACTGTATTTTTAATTAAAAAAATGCAGCCTTGGTGAGCAGACGAAACTTCTTTTAAAAACATTAAAAATCTTACCGATTCCAAACTTTTGACTGGTAGTGTATAAATATATAATACATGCATTTGAGTTTGCATTTGTCATTATATTCACATACATATATATTATTTTATTATTCAATATTTGTCAATATCTTTCTTCTCCCTTTTGATATTTGTCATTATACTTCTAAAACTTCATTATACTTTTTATATTATATAAATATAAACAAATATAAATGTGTATATATTTATATCCCTCTCCCTTTTGATCTGGATTCAATTAAAATTCAATTAACTGAACTTCCAAATGTATGACAGGGCTGTAGTTTAACACAATAAATTATTATTAATAAAGTATATGCATATCCTCCACAAATATTGTTTTAGAACAATTAACATATCTAAAAACGCTAATCATCTTTTTTTGTATGTGTGGAATATCTCTGATAGATAAATAGATAAATAACTACAATTATTTTTAATCAATCTATAGAAAGAGTTGTATTTAATAAAATTGACTAAAATTGTTCTGAAGCCCAACACTGAAACCAGCATTTAAGAGGCATGTGATAATTCAGAATTAGCATGAATCCTATAGTATACGCCTCATGGCAAACTCACCTTCCATATCCTGCGGACTGCTGAACCTCCTCCACCTGGAGCCCCCACACATGTAGACGACGGCACGGATGAACTCTCGGCCACACAGCTTGACAGTCCTCACATCAGCCTGGATGACTGACACACTACACACAGCACACAGCAGCAGAACTGGCAGCAGTACAGCAGGAGAATATAACCTTCTCATAGTGGCTTCTGTGTCTGCGCTTCTCCTGTTCTGCCCTTACGTTTCCTTCTGTCTTTCTATGGTCTTCTCTATCTTCTGCTAACCTCTCTCAGGTCTAGTGAACATCTGATTTTCTCATGAGAAGTGACCCCAATTTATGGAGGCATGGTGGACGGCTCTCGTTGGACAGTTCCATCCTGTCCAAACTCCACCCAACACTTACTTGATCCCCTCAAGTCAAACAACTTTGATCGAAAAACAAAGGGCAGCAGTGCTTTACTGCCCCAATCTGAAATTAAATTACATCCTTAGGGACAAGGTGTTGTCTCTTAACATCTCCAGTTTAATGATCTCATTGCAGTGATATTCTCCTTAATGAATGGATAATCTAGTCACATAAAGACCAACGCTGCTCCCCGAGCAAAACAGATGTCCACTATCTACTGATGTGACCATCAAATTCTGTTCTCTTAAACCTACTTGGCCTATGAGAAAAAGAAGTGCAAATGAGCAATATGGCTATAATCCGAGCCATTATGGTTTTATGGCTGATGTGCCCCATGAGATGAATAATAGTATAATGTCTATTGACAAAATGACTTGAAAGTTTGTGGGACAAAATCAATACAAGGAAACATAAGGAAAAACTTGTTTTTCATCAAAAACAAATATTGTTATCACCAAGCTATATAATATAATATTTGCCTCACTGACTCTTTCAGTGGTAACTTTGAATTTAATAATGCAATAAAAAAAATGGAGAGAAAAAATGACATTTATTATGCTTCCTGGATTCATTAATAAACAGTTTACAGTTTCATTAACAGACATTTTGTGAACACTTTAGTATGGGGAACACATATTCATATTTAATTACTACTTTTGTCTCAATAAACTCCTTATTTACTGCTTATTAATAGTTATTAAGGAAGTTGTTGTAGTGGTTAAAGGATTAGTTCACTTTGAAATGAAAATTAGCCCAAGCTTTACTCACCCTCAAGCCATCCTAGGTGTATATGACTTTCTTCTTTCTGATGAACATAATCGCAGAAATATTAATAAATATCCTGTAACATCTGAGCTTTATAATGGCAGTGATAAGGATTAATGAGTATGAGCTGAACAAAGTGACTCCATCCACATCCATCCATCATAAATATGTGCTCCACACGGCTCCCGGGGTTAATAAAGGCTTTCTGAATCGAAGCGATGCGTGTGTGTAAAAAAAAAAATCCATATTTAACAAGTTATGAAGTAAAATACGTAGCTTCCGCCAGACCTCCTTCCATATTGAAGTTACGAAGTTCACATGAAATTATCCTCACAAAAAACTTTCTGTCAGACGGGTATGACTGAAACCATTTCAGAACAGTTGCTTTTAGACCCACCCAAGACTCTAGTCTAGATAATGGAGTATGATAGTTGATATTATCAAATGCAGATAAAAGAATTAGAACCACAGAATCTCCGGAATCAGTAAAGAGATAAATATCGTTTAACAAGAGGGCGGACTCAGTGCTGTGAGCAGACTTTTATGTCTGTTAAATAAATTTTAATGTAATTAGGAAAGCATAGCAACTGTCACATTTTTTATTTATTTTTTCTTCCTTTTTTTGCTTTATTAAGTTGAATATATAATATAATATAATTTTATTTTATGATATGATATATGACATTTGCCTCACTGTCTCTTTCAGTGGTAAAGAGAGAAAAACGACATTTACTATGCTTCCTGGATTAATTAATAAACAGTTTACAGTATCATTAACAGACATTTTCTATATAATAGAATAATATGAGATTTTGTTTTGAAGGATTTCCATGGCACATTAAGTGATCATAAGATTAGGCAAGTAATTATATTACATTATATTATATTAAATTAACAATATTTATGAACATCAACTTCCTTCAACACAAAACATCATGTGGGAAAGTGTTTTAAAATGTATAAATGACCATATGCCATATGGATAAAAAGTCACATATACATTACTAAACAAGCAAGATCCATTTCCTGTCATAATGTCACAGCTGTTATTCTTAAAAGCTCTGTTATATAAGCTGAGTTGCATCTTCATTGCTACATTGTTTGATTTGTACTAAAAAGCTCAGATTAGAGGCTTTTTTGAGATGTAAGAGAGAACAACAGTTCAGTAATGACAGTCATTTGTAAAAGTGTGATGTGGCCCTCATGTCGTCGATAAGCTGTAATGTGTGGCGAGCAAGTGGTAATAAAACTGTCTGTCCATTAACACAGAACAAACACTTATATTCTGTCTGTGGTTCCCACACAAAACCAATATAACATATCCGACAATTATTTTAAACAAATGTACTTGTTCCTTACCAATGAATGCCTGCATGCAAAAATGCTTTTAAAATATATGGTTAGAAACATAAGGCCTTTGTGTAAAGCTTTTTTTTATTATTATTAATTAGCTTCTGAAGCAATGTTGTTATAGTACCTACGTTGTTAACATAGGTTAACATATAACAACCAAAGGTTTAAAAAATACATAAAAGACATTTTCATCTCATCAAAATTAGAAATAAATTCACCATACTTTAATATACGTTAAAACATGACTTTTTGGAGGGATATATTTATTCCTACAAGGATGGACAATAAGGCACAAACAGGCATGCATGCTGTAATCCCATTGTTATGTAAAATGGAGTCGCTCAGTCTGCCAGAGGATATAGATTATGATGATGGATAGGTAAAAACAAACAGCCTGATCCTTATATGAGCACAATGCTCCTCACTGTTGACTGGACAGTGTGGACTGAATTACTTCCTCCAACGTCTCCACCTGCAGAAACACAAGAGATATAAATGATCTTGTCATTGGACTTTGATTACTTGGATTACTTTGAGTACTGTACCAAACAGGTCGAGCCACATGGACATGAACAGATAAGGCCTTACCTGTGTGCTGCCTCCAGGTTTGAGGTTCTTCAGCTTGTACACAGTGACCTCCCCCTCACTGTCCCCCACCAGAACACAGTCTGTCTCAGTGGTGAACAGCAGAGCTGTCGGATTCACTCCTGAACTGGTCTCGCTCACAATTGTCGGGTCCAGACTGTTAAAAAAATGAGTGCACTGTAAACTGCTGGACAGAAAAAAACAACTCTAAGCACTAAAAATTTTAAAATGATGTTAAAATAAGATGAGAAAACATAATAGTTGTTATTAATCACTATTATAAATGCTACAGAACATAAGATCTTACCTACTGACTCTCAGGTCCCAGATCTCCACCTTACCCTCGCTGACAGCTCCAAAGACAGTAGCACAGTGCGGAGACCACATGATATCAAACACAGCCTTCTGTTTAGAGTTGAAACAAAGCACGGGTATCTGGAGGTCCTGTCTCCAGAGTTGAATAGTCCAATCTGAGGAACAACTCAGGAAAACATCTGGACAGAACGGCGACCATGCCACCTTATAGACGGGACCCTGAGGAAAGGTGCAGAGAGAATAGTAGAGAAAGAAAAGAAAGAGTAAATGTTTAAAGGTACATGAAGGAGGACTCCATATTGCAACCATAAGGCACATTAAAAATTAGACAAACATTTCTACATACTTTGTGGGCTTTATAAGTTTCCAAGAATTGCTCATTATATGAATAAGAGCACTTGTGAATATGACCTTCCTCTGTTCCAGCCAGGTAGATATTTGAATCCTGTAAGACAATGGCATTATAGCTAATAACAAATCTCAGCTTTTTGATATTATAATTATGTGTACATATCTGAGATGTACTACTGTACTCAATGTAGGCCTCACATTAGGATGGAAATCGAAACACAGCCCCGGTGACAATGGTGAGACCAATGTTCTCCAGTGCTGGCGGTTCGTTGCCATGTTAGACATCTTCAGTTTCATCAGGTCTAACTCAGACAAAATACAAATTATTCAACACATGGCTCAAACCAGCTCAACTCATCAGTATTGTGTTATAGTCTTATATATCTCAATGATAATTATTTGTACATTATGAAGGTGCAATCACATTAACAGAATTTCAGAAAAATTCTGCAGGCAAAAAATGGTCTATTGTCCATTGTCAACAGTGTAGGGATGTATGAAGCACCGCCTCACACAAAAGTCACTTTATGTAGCCTTTTTCCTAATGAAATGGATTGGACTGGATTTCACCAAGCAACGGTAAATGTGACGGCACCTTAATACAAATATATGTTTTGGAATAACAAAGAGTTATATGATGACATCTTTTATTGTTTTGGGGGGTGGACTATCCCTTCAAGTGTCCAAATGCTTTGTGGGGCCAGTGTTGTAACACTATATCTTTGGTCTGTGGTTCTACACAGATGTGTATCACGTCTGTCTCACTTACCAACGCATTCCAGGCTTTTGTACTGGACCCATTTGCTGATTCTTCCATCACCTGACACAGAGATGAGTATTTCCCCTTTATCCTCTCCACCCAGACCACTCTCATGATCAATCCATCTGAGCTGCCACACCGGACGCGTGTGCATGTTGGCACAGTCACTGTGACGAGATGACACAAGAGTAAAGTCAATGCAATATCAGAACATGCTTGTGTGTACACAAAATAGGGTAAGTTCTGATCTTTGTAATATTTCCACAATAATGAACCTAATCAAAAATTCATTTTCATTCATGTACTTTCCCTATAGGCACTATGACTTTCAGGTTATATACTATAGATCAGTGATTATCAACTGCTTTTTTCCCCTTTGGACATCAAGTGGCCACTCAACACTACCAAAAATGTTTATCATACAAAAGTAAATAAAAATATACTTAAAATCATTCATGAAAATGTATTAAAATCATCGCTGCAAAATAATGCAAAATTATTAACATGGAATGAAACATTTATAAAGAAGTATGATTTATATGAACCTTCTGAATATGAGGAATGAATTTGCAGATGTTGGCATCTGCCTAATTTGACTAGATTTTAGATAAATTACCAAGTATGACAGGATGAAAGGCTTTTGATGTCAACAACAAAAGTGTTTTCTCCTCTATTAAACGCTGATAAGTCTATTTATTTTGCTACCCTAACCATAAACATATAATTTTGGATTTTTTTGGGTCGCAAACCACTGATATTGAGAAGCCTATTTTAACTGTATGTTACAATCCGTAACTTCCTGTACTGTAGCTGATCAAGAGAAGGAATGCTCACAGCCCCACCTGCTGTCAATGATGGGCGTTTGTTCTGTGGCCTGTACGTTATAGATGGCAATGGTGCCATCATGCATGCCTACTGCCAGCTGATTGGCATTACAAGCTGAGAAATCCAGTGCAGTGACTCCACTCTCACAATGATAGATTCGATCAGGCCACTGAAACAAATGAACAAACATATTTAAAGAATGTTCACAAAAACACATGATATGACATGCTAAGGCATGAAAAAGAATACAGTGGCTATAAATGTATGAATGTCTTTGCATTAGATAATAAAATATTAGTGTCATTTATTTTAAAGAAAGCTCACAAACACACTTTTCAATTGTGTAGCATAATTTGTTACTTGGTTTAATATATTATTATCTAATGCAAAGAAATGTACACATTTAGTGTGATTTAAGGGTGACGTAAGTGTCCAAAAACTTTTTTGGGGGCTACTGTATGTGAACACAACATTTAAAGGGGTCATGCCATGAGAAATCAAATTTAATTGATCTTTTGACATATAAGATGTCTTTGTACCATTAAAACAACTTGCAAGTTTCAGAGCTTAAGGGATCTGTGCAAATAAAATACCTACAAACACAGTTAAATTGGCTAAATCTGCTTTTTGTCTTTGTTCTAAAGAGTGCATGAATGTGCAGAATACCGTGGGGTTCTTCAAAGACCAGCAGCACACAAGTCCAGATTTCTGATCTTTGAAATCAAGCTGTCCATATCCCACAGCAAGAAGATCCTGTAGGGAAACACATGTTATTCAGTAAAGATATAAAAATACAAAATTATTATAAATGAAATAATTTGTGGATGAAACATGTTGGTAAAATGGATAGTACTGGGTTTTTCTTGTTCCAGGTCATACAGCTGACATTTCGCCCCAAGGTGAGTTCACACTCAAAGGCCCAGAGATGCTCAAGGAATGGGTTTAGGGAGTTTTTAGACTCCATTGCCATCCGCACACAGTCTGGGTCTGTTCAACAAAGCAGTATACATATTCTAGCAAATTTCAAATTTTTATATTTAAATTGATATTTAAATACAAACACATAAAAATACATTTCTCATGCAATTTTAGATGCTATAAAAAAAGACATCACCCTCTATTATAGGCAGTTGTCTGTATGCAGCAAGCTTGGGCTGGAAGATATTGGCCAGAACCACCTTTTCCATCACTGCCAGGTCCTGCTTTAATTTGTCGGACTGTAAGATCAGCTTAAGATCTGGCTCTTCCTCCACCGGAAGCACACACAACATCTTTTCAAGTTGAGTGCTTGAGCCACTAACTACATTAAAAGCAAGGATGAAAATTAATGTCTTTTTAACCATTTCCATAATGTAATGTGAAAATACCTAATGACTGGTTTTAAAAAGTCAAAAATAAAACAAACAGGAAAAGAAATGACCTTAAACATTTAAATGTATTATTATTATTATTAAATAAGCCAATAATTCATCAAGTGTTTAGCCTCATTGCTAAGTGAATCTGTATTTAATGTAGTCTGGATCAAACTATATTTTGTGCTATATTTTGTAGTTTTGTTTTAAGGATGAAATCATTTCACATAACTTTTCATTAAACTGCATATAATTTGTTATTATATTAATGATAATACAGTATATTAGAATTTGTTAGAAGGAGAAGGTGAACCTGTCCATGATGACATCTGTCTAATTTGCACAGCTTTACCAAATGATAGATTAATCTATGAATCATAATAGCACACAGTATGACTAGATGCACAAGTTTTTTCCTTTGTTATCCAACTATGCATGAATATATGATTATATACACACCAGCTGGGAACGATTACTCTAAATGTAGTGTTTATTTATAAAAACAATTACCTGTACTGGTGAGGCTGACCATAGACATACTCTGGTCAGAACCCTTAGGGTTCAGGAGGTAACTCATGGAGGAGTCTGGGACAGCAGGCGTATTTTCTTGAGCAGACACTGCTGTGTTTCCACTGACATCACTTTTATTGCAGAATGAATCATACATGTCCCAGATGGTGGCCATGACACCTGGATAGAGTTTTTGATGTGAAAAAAATGACATTTGAATCACAATGAAATGCCTTTTATTTTAAGGGCAGATTATAAATGGACTTCGTATTGACATCATACCTTTGTCTGCCATTGTAATGCTATCACATTGGACCTCTTTCGTCTTTGGTGCACCACTGAATGTTTGCACTGAGCGCTCCACATACTTATCATTGCCCTGTCTGTTTTTGCACAGTTCTGTGTAAGCTTTGTTACTTTTCCTTCAAAACATAAGAACAAAAAACAGCCATATTAGTACTATGGAAAAGTGAGTCTAGCTATAGTGAAAATAAATGTGAAGTAAATGAGGAATATATGGTTGAATGAGCAATAAATTAAATGTCAAACAAGTCAAATGTCATGAGTTGACTCAGTCTTAAAATGGAATTTGAATATTACTGGGAAAAAAAGCAATCATAAATGTGACACACTTGACTGCCTCAGCATCCTCTGAATCTACTGACACGGTCACTGCAGGAATGTCCAGCAGCCAGATGGTCTCTGTCTCAGTCAGGTAACAATCCAGCACACTGTCCAATATGTCCTCCCTGACCTGCTCCTTCACTTCGTCTTTACGAACCTGAACATCTGCATGAAGCAAACACAGCAAAATATAGTGGAATATAAGAATGCTATATTGGAACATTAAAAAATCAGATAATTAATGAATGGACAAGTTAATGAGGAAACTTGACAAGTGAAAATATATAATGGAAATGAAAACCTGAAAGACTGTTGGACAAGTCCCGTTTCACTGACAAGTCTTTAGTTTCATCAGTCACCGATTCCGCTGTCAGGCTTGTTCTGGATGCGCTCCCAAAAAAAGACCTGACATGACAGCAGAGATCGCTCCTTCGTTACTATAGCAACAAAAGTAAGATAATTCTTTGTGGTACAGATTTATTTGCACTCAAGTGCTGCAAAGAAGTAATATTTTGACATTATTTTCTCCTCAATTACCTTGTAAACGGTCCAGTAAAGCTTGCATTGGTGGTCTGGAAAACTACAGAGGGAAAGTCTGTCATGGTAGTCCATGACGTGTCATGCGCAGGAAATATTTTTCCCTGTTTAGGTTGTAAAACCCCAGGATCTGGATTATATAATGGGCGAGGAGCAACGTCCTGTCCATGTTCATCAAACACCTGGTGAAGTAGGAACAAAAATGAATGAGTTTTCTTTAGATACTGTAGATGATAGATTGATTGATTGATTGATTTTTGCCAATTAAATCATATAGGGAATTTATGCATATTCATAATAAAATGGCCATTACCTGAATAGTGTGTTTTGGTGTTTGGGCCGAGCTCTTGTCTAGAACTTTACTGTCACCTGCCGAACTGAAGCTCTTCCCGCTGAATGAAGGGTTAATGGTCTTTGAAATGCTTCGACTCGCGCGAAATACTCCAGAAGATACATTTAGTGTTTTGGATGACCTGGAAGGAAGAAAACCTGTTTTAGGCTATGTGGAGAAAATTTAAATATTCAAGCCAAAATAATAAATAATAAAGAACTGGAAAAATGTTTAAAAATATTTTTAGTAGTAGAATAGCACATCAAATCTTAGGACACTACTTCACTTAAATTCATGTTGAAAAATCAAATGAATAAATTAACGTATCTACTGGTGACATGCTTACTGGCAGCGTCAAACTAAAATTAATAATAAAGTGTTTGAGTTGCTCTTTGAGCGTTTGTAATGTATAAACTTACTTGGCAACGTTCAAAGAGTGTCTCTTCTGTTTGACTGTTGTGTTAGACATGTTTCACACTTTTAAACGCGAGAAATAAAACAAGCGCTTGGCTGGATGGCTTGAAGTTATATGCAGGACAACAAACCGGTCCTGACTCCTGAGGCTTCTTGTTTGAAATAACCATAGAAACAGACTCCTCCTACTAGTCCAACGCAGTGTGCTTTTCGACTTCCAATGCAGCAGGTGGCGATGTGGCGAACTAGTACGCTGTACGACTTACAAGAAGAAAAAGGTCATCATTCTGTCATATGGAGATTTGTGTGTGTGTTTAGTTTTTATTGATGTGTACAATCATCAGTGTCCCAATTAATGATTTCAGTTTGATCTGACAAGGTTATAGATGTAAGCAAGAGGTAAAACATATCGGTAAGTTTGACATTTTGTCGGTTTTTCTGTGGTGCAATGTGCATGTTATCTAGCCTGTTACATTGACAGCAGGAAGGCTACATCAGAGCAACTGTATCAGATTGTAAAGCTGGTTGTTTGAATTTGTCGCTTGAAATGTAATGCAGAGACAGTGCTTATATTTAAGTATTAAACTACTAGATGTCGTGTAAATCCCATCAATGAACAAAACTTAAAACATTTCAAAAGTAAACTATACTATTCTCTCTTCCATTCTCAGAGAGCCATAGTAAAATAGTTGGCACAAATGTTCAAAGCAATTAAAATACCATTTTTAAATATGGTAAAAACGGCATACACTATTTTACACTCTGAAACGTGTCATAACAATACATTTGGTTGGAAAATATGTATAATTTCTGCCAGCATGCCAAAACCACAGTAACATTATACTACTACTATTTCTACTTTTTATGTTTGATTACAAAATGGGAAACAAAATATGTGTGTGTGTGTGTGTGTGTGTGTGTGTACTACATTATGAATCAGTAAAGCATACAATTTTTTAAGTTTCTGAAACTTCATAAAGTGTAAAACACATTCCATTTCTCTCTAGAGCTTTCTGCTGAGTTCTGAAGATGCATATTCTGTGAGGAATAATCGATTGCCCACTGTCAACCATACCTTTGTTTGTTCTTTCATTAAAAGTCTCACAGAATTTGAGTTGTCAAAAATGGAGGTGTTCATTCATCACTGTCATCACAAGCTCCCAAGTCTTCTGTCCAGGACTCTCTTCAAAGCATCAAAGAAAAGCCACATCAACTGTACCATCCACACTTCTCCCACAGTCTCTGCTGTTTCCAAACCAGTCATTCCACCACCGCTTGTATCTCGCCTCTTCCTGCCGTCCAACCTCCGGGAAGGTCAGGAGGGCGGAGACTTGACATGCCGTAGCCAGAGACTGATGCTGCAGACAGGACTTATCCATCCCTCCAACCCTGGCTGCTTCTATTACTTACCAGTCGCTCTGCGGTCCATGGAGAAGCTGGTTCGTCTCATCGATGAGGAGATGTGGGCAATCGATGGGCAGAAAGTTGACATGCCGGCACTGTGCAGTGCAGAACTTTGGAAGAGGAGTGGCCGCTGGGAGCTAATGGGGAAAGAGATGTTCAGGCTACTGGATCGGCACAATGCGGAATACTGCCTCGGACCGACTCATGAAGAAGCAGTCACAGAGCTTTTTGCTTCCCAGACCACAATATCCTACAAGAAGCTGCCACTTCTGCTATACCAGGTATTTAAAAGGATAATTCACCCAAAAATGAAAATTCAGTCATCATTTACTCACTCTCATGTTGGTTTCAAACCCATAAGACCTTGGTTAATCTTAAAAATACAAATGAGGTTCTCACGCACAATCTTATTTTGTAAAAATACTACTATTTTACAGTTGTTTACAGTTATAGGTCAGTTATGTGTATAAGTAGATAACATGCTTATGTCTTGCAGGTAACACGCAAATTCCGTGATGAACAGAAGCCAAAATTTGGGCTCTTACGTGGCCGGGAATTCTACATGAAAGACATGTATTCATTTGACATTAATGAAGAGGCGGCTCTTCATACGTACCATTCTGTGTGTCAAGCTTATGGACGGATATTTGACCGACTGGGCTTGAATTGGGTGCAGGTACAGGCTGCCACCGGCAACATAGGAGGCACACTTTCCCATGAGTTTCAGCTGCCAGCAGACATCGGCGAAGACCAGTTACTTGTTTGTGGGAACTGTGGCTTCTCTGCCAACATCGAAACCGTGGAACCAGGGCAGACTGAGTGTTCACTGTGTCAAACAGGCACACTGACTGAATCCAAAGGCATCGAAGTGGGGCACACTTTTTACCTCGGCACAAAATATTCACAGGCGTTTAAGGCCCTGTTTGTTAATGCATCCAATGTGCCTGCAGTTGCAGAGATGGGCTGTTTTGGACTTGGTGTCACACGGATACTTGCCGCTTCTATAGAGGTGATGTCATCTGAGGATGCTATTCACTGGCCTGGGTTGATCGCTCCTTATCAAGTGTGTGTCATGCCACCTAAAAAGGGCAGTAAAGCACAGGAAGTCACATCCATGGCTGATGAACTGGCTCAAAGCTTGGGAAACAGTCTACCCAACTTGAGAGGAGAGGTAGTACTGGATGACAGGATTCAGATGACCATTGGTAAACGACTGAAGGATGCTAAAATTCTCGGGTATCCATATGTGGTGGTGGTAGGGCAGAAAGCTCTAGAGGATCTGCCCATTTTTGAGGTGATTTGTCAGCGGAGTGGAGAGACCGTGTTCCTTAGTAAAGAAGGGCTAGTGGATCTTTTAAGTAAAGTTGAAACTATCTAATCTAATAATGTTTTATAACATTTTTGTACATTTTACAGGCTAAGTGATGTTCAAGAGAGTTCAAACATTGCTTGTGTCAATAATGACAGTGTGTAATGTGAAAATGCCTGTGATGTGATAAGGAAATATTGGTAATAAAACTGGTCTGTTTGTAAAATTTTTGTCATTTTGTTCTTGCTATTACAGGGCCACCAAGGTTAAAGTATAGTTAAATTTAGTAGCATTGTCATTTAAAGTACTGATTTAAAAAAAAAAAAATTAAATAACACCAGCAATAATAAATGGCACCAATAATAATTGACACCAGCAAGATATATAATATACATTTTCCCATTTGCTCTGTCCAAAATGATACTGATTTTCAAATCAGTGAGCAGTTAATATCCACATAAAACAATTGTCCAGGTAAAAAAAAATCCTCAAATGATTCCTCTTGATAGGCTATAACTTATATTTACATTTTGTTTGTAGTTTTTGTTTTATTACAGTATGTGGGAGAGTTTGTCATTTTAACTCTCATACAAGTTCTGAGTCTGGTAGAGAGGCCAATTTTCTCTGCCTTTCCAATAAATGATGCAACATTAAAATATGTTCAATTAAATATTTGATACAATACGATCAACATTTGCCTTTACATTTTTATTTACCCTCTTTATTACAAAGATTTTTGATATCCTTAAAACCGATTTTTATTTGTATTTATATACTTTTTTTTTTTTTTTACCCCAGACCAGCTGGTGGCGGTAATGCGTCTCTGTCGTGTGTCAAGCAGCAGAGGAACAGCTGCTTGCTGAGGCCATGTGGATTTCTGCTGCAGTTTATTCTCAGTTTTATCGCATTTTGGGGTTTTATGTTTAGCTCCTCATAACGGCTACATTTTGAATATAGTAACGTATACATTCAATACAAAATTTATTTAAGTGGGATATATCACAGAATTAATTTAAAGAGAAAAACGATGGCTGCGCCAGGCCAAGGCGAAGACAGCGACGATGCCATGGATGAATTTATGGAGAAGTTTAAGAAACAGAAATACAAAAATGCGTTTAATGAAAGCAACTGGGAGGAGGTAAGGACTGTCACGTTAGTAAAAAACCCACTGGCAACACTATGTCACTACTGAAGATTAACATTACTGAAGATCAAACAGTGTGCTGTAACTTTGCATTTGGCTGTCAAGGCTGATTATTATATATAAATACGTGTTTTATATCTCGCAGGAGTTTAATAAGGTGCCCATGTTCATGAAGACAGCTCCAGAAAGCATAGACCCCGAGAAACACCCTGATCTCGCATGCATTCAGTCTATAATCCATGATGATGACCGAACACCTGAAGGTGTGCGGCTCTTTATTTTGCTTTGGTTATATTTCTTTATGTAAGCAATGTACCTATTTTAAATGGCAAATGAATACATTATAATTGATCTTTTCCTTTTTCTTCAGAGCAAGCCAGAGGTTTGAAGGATGAAGGGAATGAGTACTTTAAAGAGAAGAATTATAAGAAAGCTATAGTGTCTTACACAGAAGGATTGAAAAAGAACTGTATGGATCTTGAACTCAATGCAATTCTATACACCAACCGTGCAGCTGCACATTTCCATTTAGGTACAGTCAGTATTCCTGTTAAAGTTAGTCTGTCTTACAATAAATGTGCCAGAATAATTTAGTTTTTCCTCTTTGATTTATGCAATAAACTATTTCCTCCAGGAAATATGCGTTCAGCTTTGAATGATGCCACAGCTGCTAAGAAAATCAAGCCAGACCACATTAAAGCCATAATAAGAGGTGAGATGTGTCTGTAGTTCTTTATCTCACAAAGCAAACCAGAGTAGCCTCTTCTGAAATTGCATTATTTTGTGTACAAAAACTAATATCTATATTATTTATGCATGGATTTAGGAGCACAGTGCTCAATGGAGCTGCGTAATTACGTTGGAGTATTGCAGTGGTGTGATGAAGGTCTCAAGCTGCTTCCCACCGACAAGAAACTACAGGAGCTGAGAGCCACAGCAGATAAACTGAAGGTAGAAATGACTGAAGATATATCTATGGTGATCTATTCTGGTTTAATAGCATTTAAGGTTTAAAGATTAACATGTCAAATTAAGTGTGGTGTGTAATTAATATTTTTTTATGAAATGATGTTGATGTCAGAATTTTTTATGCATATTATTATGAGTGATGGCACAGAATTAGTTGATTAATGTTTGATGTAAAATATAAATATATTAATATTAAATCCCACAAAATCATTACAATTAAACCATTCACTTTATTCATTTTTAATTGCACATTACAATCTTATTATTTGCAAATTTACTTATTACTTAATCTCTCACTGCCAAACTCTGCACATTTTTGTTTATAATGTTTTCATTTGTTTTTTTTGTTTTTTTCTATGTCTATGTCTCTCATCTATTTTTGGACATTTATAGATGAGACATAAATTTTGGACATTTTATATTCCACAAATAAAGTTCTAATGTATAAATTAGTGCTGCACGATTCTGGATAAATTATGAATCACAATATTTTGTTTCAAATAGAGATCTCGATTCTGAATAGACAACTAAACAAAATAGCATGTAATTTACTAGAGGCTCTGACGGAATGTTAATTGCTGCAATCTATTTAAAAAAAAAAATCATTTGAATTAAAAATTTTTTCTTTTAAATCGGTGTGAATGAATGATTCAAAGACTCACTCATATAGACTTCACCTGTTTCATTACTGGATAAATCAGCATTTTTGAACGAATCTGTTGAATGAATGATTCAATGACAAATGCATTTTTTAACAGTCACTTGTCGCCACCTACTGGTGTACAGATGTAATTGATACAATCTTTATTTGAAGCGTCAAAGGTGATTTCCTCTATTTTGATAACTACTGTAGACATCAGTGTTTATAGCCAAGCTATAAACTTTTATCCCAGTACTTCAAATTATTGTAACGTAGAAATAATATTGTTGTGGTTGAAAAGACTTTGAAGCTGTTTCATACCTCAGTGACGCAGATTTGAATGTTCTGCTGTGATTGTACTTGTCGATCTTTTAATGACTAATTGTGCAGCTCTAGTATAAATGTATTTTTATTGTAGAGAGAAGCTGACAAAGATGCCAGAAAGGCGAAGGTTAAAGCAAAAAAGGAGCGGAATGAGAAAGAAGCATTGTTAGCTGCCATTAAGGTACTGCAGATACGAAGTTTCATCATAAAAACATTTTTCTTAAACCGAATTATGAAAAGGCGAAATATTCAATGACAGTTTTTACTTAGGAGCGTGGCATTAAACTTCTGAAGACCAAGCTATCTCGACACAGGGGTTCGGACAGTGAGGATGATGATGGCGATGGAGGAGCATCTAGAGTTCTGGCTGATCTGGAGCTTGATGGAATAGGCCCGCAGGAGGCCACAGGAGCTCGTGTGTATATGGATGAGCAGGGAGTCCTCCACTGGCCAGTGCTGTTCCTCTACCCTGAGCACAGCCAAACAGACTTCATTTCTGCCTTCTGTGAGAACTCCAGGTTTGTTAGTCAAAAAGTCATTATCAGAATGTGTATCATTTCTTAGGAATGGAGGCCTGTATAGAAAATTGCTGGAATTTGAGTTATTCTTTAAATTGAAGATCTGCCAATATATTTCATTTTTGTAATCATTCATTTTTTGTTCTTCAGCTTAATGGACCATTTGGCAGTTATGTTTGGTGAAGAGCTTCCTCCTTGGGATACAGAAAGAAAATATCAGCCACAAAAACTACAGGTCGGTTCAAAAAGTTCTTAAAACACCACTGGCGGACACCTTTTTTTTTTTTTTTTTATCCATCACTGTTCTCTTTTGCTTGAGAAATTTTAATTAGATGCAGTACCACGAAGAACTTTGATTATATCCATCTGTATCATCACAATCATGTTTTTTTTCCCCCAGCTTTTCTTTGAGGATCCTGAAAAAGGACACCTTTATCAAGTTGATCTTGAAAAGTCACTTCTTAACATTCTTCAGCACCAAAGGTATTTCAGAGGAATTTCTTCTAAGTAGTTTTATCACCGCTTGAATTGGTTTTTGATGGGTTTTTTTTTCCCTCTGTTTTGTTCTTACCAGGTGCTTTGTGAAGGCAGGATCACCTAGTTTCATTGTGCTGGTATCAGGCTCTCCATTTTCTAAGCAGTTTTTATCAGGAAAAAAGGTCCAGAGATCAAAATAATTGAAATGCTCTGTTTGGACCTTGAAAGACTTTAAATGCCTTGGCCATAAATCAACCTCTTGACTAAGGACATTTCTACTCACCCCACCCCTTCAGAAAACTGTGGAGATGAAGGCAAAACTTTGAAGTGGATTTCTTTTGCAGTGATGTCAATGATTCACTTTAAAAGCAATAAAAGCATTTTTTTTTTTGTAAAAATAAAATAAAATTGAATCTGCATTTTGTATGGTATGGATATTAGACTGATGAATAAGATTAAGTAGACTCAATGTTATTTCAGATTTTTTTAATACATATATGAAACATGACAATGCAGATTATTTTTTAGGTATTTCAGTATTTAACTCAGCATTTTTACTATTTTATAATAAAATATGCTTATAAAAGAAACATAAAAGCAGTTAAAATATATAGCCACCCAAAAATAAAAATTCAGTTCTTTTACCCTCCAAACTGGTATGACTTTCTTTCTTCTGCGGATCACAGATTATATTTTGAAGAAAGTTAGGAAACAACATTGGAGCCCATTGACTTCCATTGAAAAACACTGAGACATTACTCAAAATATCTAAAATATGGCCTACAGTAGAAGGAAAGTCATACGGTTTTAGAATGTCATGAAGGTGAGTAAATGACAGAATTTTTATTTTTGTGTGGAGTATTGCTTTAAAACAAATTAAAATAAATTAGATAAAATAAATTGGACCTAAAGATGTTGGAGCCTTTTAGACAACATTAACTCATTTAGTTTCTACTATATAATGCAAACCTCATTTACTGAGGATTAATTTATTCACATGAAAAAATCTATGATTTAAATAAAAATGTATTTGTGATAAAATCGAACCATTTGTCACTGGGATAAAAACATGGAATCACACTTAGAGAATGTTCACCCAGCCTTTTTACTTTATAGCAAGTAATCAAATTTTGCAGGCGGAATCCAATCTTTCCAATAGGAATCTATGCGATTGGGAGTTTTGAAAAAGTTCCTCACACAGATTTCGCTCATGTTCAAGTTAGACGTGAATTTGCAATGCTGACAATCTTTTTTTGCATGTGAAATTTCACTGATATTTTTTGCTAATGTAACTGCGCTATCAGCTTCTGAATCCCACAGTTAAACGCTTATTTCTTGTTAAACTGGCTCTTCACGCTTTGTAGCATGTGCTGGAGGAAAGCGTAGCCATAAAGACAACATTCCAAAGTGACGTTTTTAACTTCAACGCCATAGTAATACATGTAGGATTTTAGAACACATTTCCTTTGTCCATTTACCAGAAGTGAATACCTCTAGTTTGAAATAGTTAGCCACATTATTGTTTTATGTCTTAACATGCACAACTCATGGACATCACATTATTGCCCATCGGAACATTATCTGGAGTCACCTTCCCATTGCTCAACAGACCCTTTCAAATAGAAATGGACCTGATCATTGAGAACTTTTTCCCTTGTGGCTTTACGCTCTTAAGCAACTTTCTAACCACTTCCAACTTCCCCTTTCTGATCAGATCTTTTGAGAGCTCCATCACTTCATCTGTATGTGCTCGGCATAGTGCTTTCAACTCAGTCTGAACAATGTTTATTCCGTATCGCTTTTCCGCCTCCTTTAAACATTCTTCTAATTGGATTATAGTGTGATCTGTGTCCTTCCCGTATTGGGTGAAGCTCACAAGAATAGCCTGTAGCAGGCAGCGCAGGACCACCGTGTTTTGGACGCTGAGAGGTTCCAGTTCAAGCGCTTTCCTAAAACAGTCGATCGCGTTCTGCTCCTCTCCTTTCAGCAGCAGGCATCGACCCCGCAGGAGCTGTAGTTTAGAGATTGTAGAGCCGAGAGGACACTGCAGAGCTTTAGCCAGACTAACCAGGGCCTGGTTTATCGCCATCTCATCAACCAACAGGGTCTCCTGTAGGGCATCCACACCCATGTAGTAGTAAACCTGAGACAAGTGGAGAGATGGATATATTATGCTCTTAAACTACACAGTAACTATATTAGTAGCTACACTACTGGTCAAAAGTTTGGAATAATTCAGATGTTTTTGAAAGAAGTTACTTATGCTGCATTTATTAGATTTCAGCAGTCATTACTCCAGTCTTCAGTGTCACATGACCCTTCAAAAAATTATTCTAATATACTGATTTGCTGCTCAAGAAACATTTATTAGTATTATAAATTACAGTAAATTGGCCAAAAGTGACAGTAAATACATTTATAATGTTACAGAAGATTTCTATTTCAAATAAATGTTCTTTTGAACATTCTATTCATCAAAGAATCCTGAAAAAAAACTGTTTTCAACATCAATGATAAATGTTTTTTGAGCATCAAATCCAGAAAATTAAAATGATTTCTGAAGGATCATGTGACACTGAAGACTGAAGTAATGATGCTGGAAATTCAGCTTTGCCATCACAGGAATAACATTTTAAATTATATTCAAATAGAATGGTTATTTCAAGTTGTAATAATATTTCACATATTACTGTTTTTACTGTATTTTTCATCAAAAACAACAACAACAAAAAAACTCATAATTATTCCAAACTTTTGTCCATAAGTCTTTTGTTCTCATAACTACCTGACCCATCTCCAAATGAGTCCTCAAACAGGGTCGGACAGCCAAAACACGTTCCAGGTCAGCCCGAGCCTCTTTTAGAATCTGACGGTCAGGGATTCCACCTTGGCCACACTTCGCTTTTTCAAGATCCTTTGCATAAATGGTGACACTAAGCTGTAGAAAAAATAGAAAAGGGCAAAAAATACATATTTTGAAGTGCATTAAAACCATCAGAACAAGATTAGACAGAGAAAAAATGGTAAACACCTTAACACATTTACATCATATACTGTATAAAGCTGCAACAAATATTTGTTCACCTTAGCCATTATAAGCAAATCATTAAAAAAAAGGCTTGTTTCAGATAATACAGTTAATTTTGTAAAAAAAAATTAAGAGAAGTACTTGGCCATTTTCTGGTTTATAATTGTTAGTGGAGCTCAAGCCTCAGTAACAATCAAATCACTCATGAAATGGTCAAATGGGTTTTCAGATTCAGTTTGGTTCACTCATGCACTGAATCATTTGCAGCAGTTTTTCACACCATAACGGAATACCTCAGAAAACACTGGATATGAAATAACATTTATAAAACTCGCAAATGTGTCTCTTTATTGTGTGTAGCTCGTGAACGAGCAGCAGACTTTTTACTGCAATTAAAGACCGTTTATATCAATATATCCAAGCAGCATTTACATTTGGAGACACTTTATTTTATTTTTTTTCCATGGGGCTTGTGCGACAGTACTGATTAAAGGCTAGAAATGCTCCTAAAGTAACCTTGAGGGAAACTCATTTCATCCACTAAAATGACTTGGGAAAAATTAAAGTTAGGTTAAAAAGAACCTGGTCCCACTTATGTATTTGATACAATGCACTCATCATGTACATACAGTACATGTTTTTACATTGTACTTATATTTTAAAAATGCCCGCATGTTATTACACATGTAATTACGTTCTGTAGTTACATCTATAATTACACTGTTGACCCTTCCATTTTAACCCACCCTTAAACCTACCCATACCACATTCAAATGTAAAAACAAAGCAATATATATGAAAGATTTGAATATATTGTTGAATGTTGGTTGGGAGGTAATGAAGTATTTCTTTTACCTTGGCACGTGTGCAGTATGCCTGCCAGTTGAGTTCTGCATCAGGCAGGACATTCAGTGCCATGTTACAGATACCTATGGCCATCTCCAGTTTGCCTGACAGTAAGAACACGTGCGCTAGCCTGTTGAGTATGAATGCATCATCTGTGGCGAGCTTAATGGCCTGTGAAAATCAGGAGTGAGAACAAATCTAATCATATAAAGCCTTTACACTGCATCATTACTCACATAGTCACATTATTATAAGCTTTCAGTTTATCAGCCTATGTTTAACATAAGCTCATCTTTCTAATGCATGTGTCAAGAAACAACAAAGCTACACCCATGCATGTTATGGATACAGAGGAAATGTGTGCAAATAAATAATTAGCTTGACCACAATAAAACATTCTACATTTTTCCTAGGCTGATATTCAGTACCGATCCGTAACACGTCAAAGGGTCAGATCCAGAGAAACCACAGTCATGGACTGACATTGGCACAGTGGAGAACTCCTCCGTCCGCTCCAGCATGAGACCAGCATAACACCAGGCCAGGGCTGGAGAGGAAAGAGAGATATAAAGACATCGTCTTAATGATTCCTTGACATCTGAGGTCGGCTCAGGACTCTGATAAGAAGTCATAAAAAGCCAAGCGTGACATGTGGCAACTTAAAACTGGAACGGCTGGTCTGTGAAACCTTTTACTTCTTCTTTTATGTAGGGGTGGATAATGGAGTGGGCCAACGGGGCCGGTGCCCTGGGGCTTCTGGTTGTCAGGGCTCTCAAGGTGTGAGTGAAGTAAATGTAAAAAGTTTATAGACAGACAAAAAGCACTTGAAAGTGTGCCAGTGAGTACTGTCAATGTGAAATAGACAAAAAAGGGGAAGTTTTCTCTGTTCTTGGCCCCTCCATACTATCAATGCCTCCTGAACACCTTGCCATTTTAGTTAAATTATGGCCATAATTCAACCAAATTAGTACAACATGGCCATGATTTATCTAAAACAAGGCAACTAATTAATAAAATGTAGCCATTCGTTAAAGTTGTGGGAAGTAATTATTCGTGGCCACAATATCTATTTTTTGTTGCATGTCATGTGCATTATTTGTGTGTTTGTATTCATAGCTGCATTATTGCAACATTATTGCAGCATATATCACATTTGCAACTTCATATCCAAATGTGTCATTACATCTCACAACTCTAAAATCGGTCCTTAATTAATGGTATCATCAATGAACTGACTGTGCCTTATTAAAAACCAATAAATCCAATCTTCATTATATATAATGTGTGAAAATTACCTTTGAGATGTGTGTTGTCAGATTGTAGAGTCTCTGCGAGAAGCTTGAGGCCCTTGTTGAAATAAGTCAGTCTTGTGAGGTCAATGTCTTCTGAATCCCTCACAATTCCATCTAACCTATTAAAACAAACAAATAAAGGTTGAGATCAGCCTATTAATGTTAAAGTTCATGATAAGGAATCACTGAGCTGCAGCAAATGCTTAGATATTTAGTCATATGTTTGATGATGTGTTAAAAATTAAGCCAAACATGTGTCGAAAATACTTATGTAAATACCTTATGTAAATTGTTGCCATTTTGAAATACCAACTTCGTTTTTCCTCTATTGTTATCTGTAAGAAATAGAACAGAACTTGTTACACTCTAAAACATTAGATTTTTTTTTTTTTTGTGATTATACTTGGCTCAATGACATGACAAATATTTGTCTATCTATATCTAACAATTCTTTCAAAAATACATTAAAAATTCAATTTATACATACAATTGCTTGTATACATCTTTTATATAACAAGTAAGTTTTTAGTTTCTAAATTAAAATTCATTCGGATATTTTTTTTGGAAAAGGCATTAAGTAAAAATGTCAAAAACTGTTATAATAATGAAGAAAAAGCCTAGTTTAAAAAATGAGGACCTCAGCAGACCCTCATAACTGTGTGTCAAAGTCATTAAGTCTCTTAAAATATCAGATATTTTTAGCCAACTTTAGCTATAAAAAATCACGTGGTGCAACTCCCCAAAAACGAAATATGTATGAATTAATAATTAATTTTTTAATAAAATACTCTTATATGTCATTGACTCTCCTACAAGATATTTACGTCTCCCTGAAACTGTAACATGCTCACCAGTTCCTCTCCGTAATCGAGAGCACGGTTGTATAACACAAGGGCAGCTGTCAGTCTCTCCCGTAAATCTTCGTCCATCTCCAGCTCCACATCGTGAGGATGTGCGTACGCCTGTTCAGCCAAGCACCGTGCCACCCTGAGCCTGCAGTCTGTCTGGTTCTCCCCCATCTCTGGCCCCATGAGGGCAGCCACACGCTCCATGCACTCCCCCTCCTCCAGCTCGCGACCCAGGCGTTCGTATACGTAACCCAGGTTGGCCCAGGCGTTGAGGTTTTCTGGATCCTCTTGGCAGATGCTGTGAAAGGCCTCTTCTGCCATCTCCAGTTCATCCATATGAAAGGCCAGCAGGCCCAGCATATTGCGCACAGCGTACTGTAGTCGTCCAGTCTCAGCTTCGAGCTCAGCCCTGAGGCTCTCACGCTTGAGCTGGGTGTCTCGGTGCCGAAGTGTGGCTGGTCCATTGGGTTCACCATTCAGATTCAGCTCCAAATGAAAGTGGCCAGGGATGTAGGCCATTCCCTCAATAAGAGACTCAATGTCTTCTTCTGTGCTGTCCTCCATTGTCTCCTGCACACGTACTGACGATGCCTGACTAAGACAGAGGAACTTATTAGTGGGACAGGAATTACAGGTTTAAAGAGGAAGAGAAATAAGACATGAGTAAGGAAGGTTGTGGAACATGTGCTTTCTTGCTTCCTGTAACAGGTTTCTCCACCCCAACATTGTGGTTTTTACATTAACCTTGTTCATTTTAAAAGAAAACATGGGCGTTTGCTGAAGCAATTGTGTAAAGAGTGAGTCCTGCTTTCTGAATTTGAGTGACACACCTTGGTGTCATGTAGGGATTGTCTTTTGCCATGAATCAGCAAAACATGGTGCCAGAAAGAGCACCACTTTAAATGCTGTCAAATATGATAGAAATGTAAAACAGTCGTCTGCGCTTATGATAACATTTAAAATGCATTGTGTACAGCTATTGGTAATTCACAGCTTCCTGGTCTGTGTTTGAGTGAAAAATGTTCTTAGGTGTGACATAAATGTCATCAGACATGAGGAAGTTTATGTGGTCTAATAAGCTTTTTGATTTTCTATAAATCGTTATTGTCTGAGTGCAAGCAATATGAAATGCTGATCTGAACTAGGTTGAGTGCTGTCAAATATATTCTTTCTTCTGCTGAATACTTTGATGAATGTCAGTAACTAAACAGTTGATGGACCATCGTCTTCCATAGTATGGAGAAAAAAAAATATATACTATCGAAGTCAATGGGGCTCATCAACTGTTTGGTTACTGACATTCTTCAAAATATCTTAAAGAAATTCATACAGGTTTGAAACAACTTGGGTGAGTAAATGATAAAAAGAATTTTCATTTTTGGCGAACTGTCCCTTTAAGGTCTAAACTGGGTTTAAGGTCTAAAGACTACAAAAATTATAATAATTTACTAACCCTTGTGTTGTTCTAAATGTGTATGCCTTTCTTTCCTTCTTTCTTCTTTGAACATAAAAAGAAAAGTTTAGCAGAATGGCTGAGCTGCACTTTTCCATATAATGACAATAAATGGGGACCAGGAATGGTGCCATATTAATAAATAAATATTCCATTAATATATATGAATAAATGCTTCAAAGTCCGATGGAAAAAAAATAATTTAAATTTTTTTAATGACAAACATAAACTTTAAGTTTAACCTTAAGTTATTGATACTTTCAATTAAAGATTTATTAATATGTAACTGTGAGTAAATGATGACAGAATATAATAAACTATCCAATAATATAAAAAAAAAACATTCTAAAACATTAAAATAATATAAAACAATTATCTTGACCTTTTCAAGCAACACAATTCTACATAAAAGTCAGTTCATAATTTTCATTAGGTGTAATTTCCGTTATGACCACTAGAATGAATCCTTTCACTAAATATAAAGATCATGCAAAGAGACAACAGTGACTCACATATGATGGAAGAATCTTTTGTGACATTCAAGTAATCCAGACATGAAGTGTCAGGCTGGGGGAAAAATTGAATTTCTCATTGTTGCTCATCATATCAAGTCATATACACAAGCAGAGTGGTATAGGTAGGCCTATATTAGGAACGTATATGCATATAGGCTACTGTACATCTCTTATTTTGATTTTTTAATATTTCCATAAACTATGTATCTGGCTGGCAGGTCGATATCCTTCAAAGTGCAGTCAATTCTATATATTAAGCTTCCATTTTAAAGTAAGCTACATGTGAACAGTGACATTTTTATGGTTACCTTAAACTGGAAATATGGGTCTGTTGTGTGAGGCAATTCTCCTTACGTTCCTGTTCTGTTTTTGTCCCTGATGACTATAACAGAGGGGAGATCCTCATTGTGCAGCCAGCAGATGTTTAATGATGTCATCTTGACTTGTTCCTGGCCCCGAGAGAACATTAGTATGACACAGGGCAGAATAAGGACTCATGCTTCTTGTCTAAATCTGTATTATATTTCTATATGTAACTACTTACAAAAACAAACCGTGAATATCAGCCATGTGGTAATACACGGTACAGACCACAACTTTTTTCACTGGTATGGAAATACAGCGTCAACTCAACATTTACTATGCTGACTTACGGTTGGCAAGAAGATTACGAATTGGATTTTAGTGGAAACATTAAATGTCAGTCTGAGATGTGTTTAGCAGACAGTGGTGCTTGATATTCAACAGTTCCAGTCGGAACAGAATCTCGTCAAAATGACCATTCTGCATAGGCCTATGTCCTACATTATTTACGCTGCTTGGTACAGGTTAGTTTTTCCTCTTTTTGTTTAAGAATGGGACACTTCAGTCTCTTAATTGCTTTCATGTGTTTACAAGTGCACACATCACATGTTTTATAAAATTTATTTTAATGGAAATATAGCTAAATTATCATATATACAGAACTTCTTAAATATAGTTAGTTAAAATGTTTCACTTAGCTTTAAAAAATATTTGGATTAGGCCTATATGAGTTTTGTAATTATTTTGTGAAGCTGTTTTTAATTCTACTTATTAGGCCTACTACTACTATTATTAGGTATTTTAGTGATTAATTATAATATAATATAGTTATATATATAATATAGGTAGGTATAACATGGACTTTGTTGTATAAAGTAGGCCTAGTACCGATTTAACTTGTGGGAGTGAATTTCTACGGTCGTGTTTACTCAGTTATTTACGGCAGTGAACTTCTGCGCTCCTCTCGCTGTCATGCAGGTGGAATTCAGTCCAACCGTGTGATTCAAGCAACACATCAGGACAGACATCCAGTGTGAAGAGAGCTTCCGTCCAAACCTGACTTCATCTCCGAGCATCACATACACAATTTACCTTAACACAGTCATGGCATCATCAGCAAAACCGAGCAATTTGAACAGCAACCGGATCGGATACATTTAAACGACGAATCTTCAGAGAGACTCGCATCATGCTCAGGTGGTCTGTCTTTCCCACTGAAGGAGATCATATAGTCTGCGTTTGGGAAAGAAAACAGTCGTGTGAATGTTTAGAATATTAATAAGGTATGTCACTCTCACGTATGATGATGCATTTAGCTCAGTTGACGAATGTGACGTTTTTTTTTTAAGGAATAAGCGGATTTCAGTAATAATGTACTGTATCCTATGTCATATGTTTACAAAAAATCACAGGGTGTTGCATAATATTTTTTAGCCGTAATACTGTCTATATACTGGTTATATCAGTGGGGTGTAAATCAAAACTTAGTCAAGGAGCTGCATTTTTTTTTATTCCAGAACAATAGTCAAGCATTTCATTTTTCCTCTTTTCTTTTAAGTAGATACTTTGTATAATCATGGAGGAGAGCAATACCTGTGAATCAGTCCCAGATTTAAAAGATCTGGAGTTAAAAGTGGGAAGAAAGACCCCAGAGGGTCTCCTGAAGTGGATGAGAGAGGAGCACAAAATGATCTCTCATCATCAGACAGACAATAATGAGACAGAGAAGAAAGGACTGGATGAGAAGATCCGAAAACTTAAAATGGAGATGGTAAGATTTAAATTTCTATACTAATAAACTAGTTTTATTTATTTAAATCACCACTATTCTTATGGTTATTGATTTATAAACTATTGTATTTGATAATGTGGCCCACTTTTTTATACTCTTCGTCTATTCAGTCTGTGACTGTATAAAATGAATGGAGAGTGTGACAAGTCAGAAGAATGTGTGTTTAATGTGTGCAAGTTTTATAAATTTGTGTGGATGACATTCATAGCAGATGTGCTTGGTGAGTTTATTTTCTCCTCTTTATGAAACATAAAGCCTCTGGCTTCCCATTCCTTTTTTTGTTTGCCACATATCCAGTATCCATATAAAAGTCTCAGTGTAAAGCTCTTATAAACTGACTATGATTGTATCTTTTCATAACACAACTCCTAAGAAGACGCCTGCAGCATGTTGTTGTTGTTTTCTCATTTTGAAGGGTCCCAACCCACATTCCACAAACCAAATCAACCAGAAGCAAAAGAATTTCTCACAGCATTGCCAAACAGTAAATCGAGCATTGAAACATGACCCTAAAACTGTCATACTAGGCAATTATGTTTTTAATGAACAGATGTATTGCTTGCAACCACATATCTGTGATGATGTTGAAGGGGAGTAATGGCTTGAGTTGTGGTAAAAGATTTGCTGCTGTTTACAGTGTTCATGCTTCATACTGTAACCCCAAGCTCCTGGGGCAGATACGCCCTCAGTTGTATAAAGAATTGTTGTAGTTAGGGAAATGAGCTTGTTTCCCAGTGGAATGCAGAGCCATTAAGCAAATGGACCCTGATGTTGTTGCTATGGTGCTTTTTGTAGGAGACTTTGTAAAAGGCCCCAAAGCTGTCATGGATTATGCTACTGCCCATTGCATTTCTGATTTTTGGAAGTCAGTGTTATTAATTTGGATCGTCATGATGATTGTTATTAATCGTCATGATGATTGTTGCGGATACTCTGTGATTAAGACATCTTAACATGTCAGTGGTTTACTGCATCAGCCAAGATCTGTGTAGGCAAGCCTGTGTGTTGTTTCTGATAAAAAGGTTAATGGAACTTGACAGCTTTGTGCAATTATGTATTTATTATTATATGCAAATTGGCAAATTGTAGATCAACAAAAGATCAATTGTAGATCAACAGTAATTGTGTAGAACATCTAGAACTAAAATTGACATATACCGGCCTAAAACACATATGTAAAGGCACAGTAGGTTTTCAAACAGCAGTCCAGGGACCTCCAGGAGATCACAAGTTGCTTTTTTATCATTTTCAATATTATATATATATACTACCATTCAAGTCTTTGTAATAATATAAAAAGCTGTCTTAATATTACAATGAATCTCTTATTTACATTGTGTTTAGACTTTGTTGGTTATAATGAAAGGATTCACGAGCATGCGGCTCGCATTGAACGAAACAAAACCTGCTGTGTTTTCAGCTGTCTTAAGCTGATTCAGATTGCTGACTAGCACCTCTGATAGGCCATTGCGTTCACACGCTCAACAGATATAATTGTGGTTGGATACAATGCTCAACGCTTGTAAAAACACACTGTAAATAGAAACCAATGACGCTTAGAGAGCACTCAAACAAACATAAAATAGAGCGTTTGAAGGAGCATATGAAGTGCCTGACATAACCTTTTGGGTTATATAGAATCTTTTCTTCTAAGAGTGAAAGTTGATTGTGTGTTAGGGAATTGATTTAGAGTTTTACTGTTCTCCTGATGCCATTTCACACCGTTCCCAAGTAATCATGAGCTACAGCAAGCCAACTGTCATTGAACTTTACCTCACACTGTGACATTTGTCACCCGGACTGCTGCAGTCTATTGACACACACACACATACACACACACACACACGCCATACATTCACACACCAGTATGATGTGAGACAGTGTAAACATTTTTGGGTAAAAACATACACAAAAAAATGACAACTTACATATCATTACTACACTCTTAAAAGAAATGGTTCTATTTAGAACCAGAAATGGTTCTATCACCTGCTTCATATATGGAACCCCAAAATGGTTCTATATAGAACCATTTTAAAGGGTTCATTAAAAAGAACCCCAAATGGTTCTTTAAATCCAAGTTAGATGGTTCTTTTTAGAACCATTTAAGGGTTCTTTATTATTAAGAGTTATTTATTATTGAATAAGAAAAAATAACCAATCCAGACAATTCAAAAAGTTTAAATTTATTCAATTTATTATACAAAAATATTAGAATATTATAATTTCAAATCTGTATACTCTGTATTAGACCAAGCATTTTCACTTTTGAATAAACATACATAAATAAACATTTAAAATTGCATCTCTGTATCTGTATTAGACAGCTAAACTTTAAACTTAAAATGTTTAATTACATTCAACCATTTAATTTTAATTTTTTTTCATATATGATAAAATGGTCACATTTGACTTAAAAACACTGGAAGTAAGTGTGAAATCAAACAGCTTGTTATTTATGTCTGTGATCTGCATGAAGAAAGAGCGAGAGAGGGGTGTCCTCAATGACTTTCAGCATCTTGGACCCCGCTGAATGCAACTCTCTCTCCCTGCCTGACACACAGATGGGAAACACAGGGGAAGGTGTGCTGACAGATGGAGGAAAGGGAGATGACTCTTCTAGTCTTCTAGAATGAGAGGAGAGGGGAAATGAGGGAGGGAGAAAGATAGAAGCAGTAAGGTTGAAAGGGAGAGTGGGAGGATGTAGAGGTTAGGAAGGAATGCAGAGAGATAGAGTGCACGTGTTGTGCTAGATGAGAGAGAGAGACCGCTGTGATTTATTGGAATATAAGAGATGCTGTCAATCCTGTCAGGGCTACAGTGTGTCAGGAGGAGCAAAAGACAGCTGTAGTTAAAATGAGTACAGAAAGAGTGTAAACTGAGCTGCCCTTGAATTATTTTGCTGTCTCATTATGCACTACCGCTCAAAAGTTTGCGATCAGTTTTTTTTTTTTTTTTTGAATGCATTAAATTGATCAAAAGTGACAGTAAATACATGTATAACATTAAAAAAGACTTATATTTCTAATAAATGTCAAAAAATATTAAGCAGCATGCCCTCTTCAACATTGATAATAATAGGAAATGTTACTTGAGCACCAAATCAGCATATTAGAATGATTTCTGAAGGACCATGTGACACTGAAGACTGGAGTAATGACAGCTGGAAATTCAGCTTTACCATAAATTAAATGTTTTAATATATTAAAATAGAATACAGTTATTTTAAATTGTAATAATATTTCACAATATTACTATTTTCGTATTTGTGTTTAAATAAATGGAGATAAGCAAGAAATTTTGGTAACACTTTAGTATAGGGAACACATATAAACTATTAACTACAACTTTTCCTCAATAAACTCCTAATTTACTGTTTATTAATAGTTAGTAAGGTAGTTGTTAAGTTTAGGTTTTGGGTAGGATTAAGATTTTAGAATATGGTCATGCAGAATAAGGCATTAATATGTGCTTAATAAGTACTAATAAATAGCCAATATTCTAGTAATATGCATGCTAATAAGCAACTAGTTAAAATACCCTAAAATAAAGTGTTACCGAAATTTCTTTCAAAAAACATTGTAGAACCTTACAGACCCCAAACTTAGCACAGTAGCATCCAAAATATATTCACTCACCCCATAAGTTAATTTTGAGGAGCATTTTTTACCCAAATGATAAAACACATTTACCTCAAATACTGAATAAATTAACTGAATACAATTCTAAATCTGTACAATTATATTCAGATTTATATCTTATATCAATTTAATATCAATACCGTAAAGTAGCTTTAAATAATGAGCAAAATATGAAAGCACAATAAACATTCAGCTAGATTTGAAATAATCGGCTGTCACTATGTTAGATTATATAGCTCTCTACTGTAATGTCAGATTTGCAGTTTTGCGGGTATTGGGAGTGTTTTCTTCACAATCAGTGTTTATACAGCTGACTTTAGTTTCAGACTTCAGTTTTTATCTTCCAAAACCACATTCAACATCACTCGCCTTTGAAACGGCACATAAAACTAAAGGTCCCTATGGTGTCTGCATAGGCACTAAACCCATAAATTGAATGGAATAATGAAATACTATCAAATACACATAAATATCTGGGGCATTTTTGTCCCCCGACCTGTTTAATTTCTGACCCTAAATATGAAACTTCAAGAATGACAAACGAGCACCGTAATCATAGTCCATATGACTTGAATATTTCATATCTTATACTATGTATGTTGTAATTGCCATTTAACATAGCATTTTTGCTATGCTGCAAGTTTGAATACATGCATACTTAGTTTTGGATGAACTATTTCTTAGACTTTTTTTAGAGATTTTTTTGTTGTTTGTCTGCTTTAGAATTTATTTATAAATAATTTATAAATAAGAATTTATAAATAATTTGTATGCAGCAAATATATTTATTACAGTATTTCACAATGGCATGGCAAAAAATGGCAACATCAAGGTTAATGTTGCCATAAGCTTACTATAAGCTACTGCCTATTGTAACTCTGCCACTGAGTAATAATATAGTCCTTTTAACACACACGCAGAGAGCTACGTGGTGTGGTGTGGTAGTTAACAGAGCAGGACACCACAGCATGGAAAATGAGCTCTCCAGAATTCCAGGGATTAGAACACAAGACGTATGAGCTATGGTTTAAGGAGTGGGAAAATGGAATTCTTCTGGCTGTGAGAATCTCCAGTGTGAGCCTCAGACACTGTGGAATGTTCTCCCAAAGGAGAGTGAGTGGGTCAGTGTGTGGCTCCATGTGGAAGGATGGAAGGTACACAAGATGATTGCAGCAACCGTGCACTGTATTGCACGGGGTTACAATGACCGTGTTTTCATTTATTTAGCATTTTATAAGGTCTATTTAAAGGAATAGTTCACCCAGAAATCTATCTGACAAATCGATCTTTATTTACTTGTTTCAAACCCACATGACTTTCTTTATTTGTGGAAAACCTGGGTACATTTTGAAGAATAATAGTTGTTGCTCTTTTATGTACAGTTAAAAGCTTTTAAGATGTAAAAAGGATGCAAATCTTCAAATAACTAAATCAAATTTGGTCTGTTTCTCATATAGTGTCCTTTTTGTAGCTTGAAAGCTCCAGTCAGTTGCAAGGAAATAAGAAACCAGTACATTTCTTCCAAACTTCTCCTTTTGTGTTCCACAGAATATCGGTTTGGGGTTGACATAATGAAAGAGTTTTTGGTTTAACTGTTCCTTTAACATTATCTTCGTCATTTGAACTTTTCTGGACAAACAAAATACTATGGCCTCAAGCCTTTAGAGTTATGTTTACACAGCAGGGGAATACGGTTATCAGTCTTGTATTTGAGTCCTTAATACAGTTGCGTTATTTACGGGAGTGACAAACGCATAATCATGTGTTGTTTTAGCTAACTTACAGTGATGGAGATATGAGCTGTGTGTCATCTAAAGGTTCTAGATCCACTCACTGTTTTAAGTGCTGCTTCCGTCAGATTTGTGTTATGTGTGTGACTTTCCGGCCAGTTATAAAAGCTGCTGCCAGTTAATGAAGATTTGGTGAATGAACTCACTAATACTTACAGTAACTGGACTTTTGTTGTGTCAAAAGTGATAAGACTTTTCAGTTTTATGGATGTCACCATCTTTGATATTACTTTTGTCGCTAGTGTGTGTGTGTAATTCAGCCAGTTTCAGATGCATATATATAGAGATGCAAACAGGCTGGAGTTGGGCACAGCCAGATCAGCGCTCACCACATCAGTGCTGAGACAGGGAGAATATTTATGAGTATATTCATTAGTCTCAGCAGCTCAGACAGAGGTGCTGTGCCGACGTTAACCCAGCCCAACTCACACCAGAGCAGAGCTGTTACAATCTGTTCTCTGAATCTCTCTCGTCTTATAGGTATTTACATCTTTCCCTATTTACTGTAAAAAAAAGAAGGCTTGTTTATCTTTGCCTTCTAAATTCAGTTCTATTTCCCATCCCCCCCCTCGCTGCCTGAATTGTTCTTTTTGTATCCCACGCTCTTTTGGTTTTTGTACTGTAATTAGTGTGGTTGACGTCAGCAGTGCACTATGGCCTTTAAATTACACAGCAGGCTGAATGTATAGGATAACAGTATGCTGTCCATTTATGACATGCCTGGTGCACTTAAACTCATCCTGTTCTCAAACTGGTCCTGAGTCTATTGGCATTCAGCACATAATCCCCATTTAGTCATCCTTCTTTTAACTGAAAATGCACACAATATGTGTGAGAAATTTCACTGAATTGAAAATGAAAATTCTGTAATCATTTAATCTTTTTTCAGTGGCACACAAACGGAGAAGTTAGGCCACAATCATCAATCACTTTCACTGTATGGAAAAAAGATGCAGTGAAAATGAATGGTGACTAAGACTTTCAGTCCCTAACTGCGTCTTTTGTGTTCCACAGAAGAAAAAAAGTAATACGGGTTTGGACCAAAATGCGGGTGAGTAAATAATGACAGAATTTAAATTTTTAGGTGAACTGTGCCTTTATGAAGCGCTGTGTGAATAGCTGATGGGGTGCAGACAGGGCAGAATTCATGAGGGATTGTGGGAGCCAAAGTACTGTGGCTTTCAGAGGAAGCACTGACTATTTGATGAGCACTATTTTATGGGCTGGAGAGCCATTCAGTCAGAAGAGTTCAGGACTTTGTTTATCATATTACATCTTCCTGACAAAAATGCTTCACTGCTGCCAGATGAAGCTTTGTAACATACTTCTAAAGGAATGTGGATCTCATATTTTAACAGATAGACTATACCTCATAAAATAAGAATACATTCCAAAAGCAAGATCTAATGATGGAGGAAGGATCTAATATATTATTATCATAGGACCATTAGCATCCATTATTACTTTTTATTGGCTTGGCAAAATGGATATAGTGCTGTCAAATTGATGAATCGCGACACTATATATATATATATATATATATATATATATATATAGTATATGGTTTACTTTTCTTTAGACATCATGTTTAGATGTGTCAGATAAAAACTGCTTAGCCCATTTGCTGTGGGAATTAGGAAGAGAAGAGTGCTTCACTAGAGGAATGGATATTGTCAGGAAGATCTATAAATCTCAGCAGCATTTACAGTAATGGACCTCTGGCTCTGCAGTCAGCAGGACTACAGTCATGGTTATGAACCTCAGACTTAATACAACGATCAGCACTAATCAGAACTCATTTAGAGCATTTATTAAAGTTGTCAAACTTCCAAAATGACAAAAATAAATAAAAGTGACCCATGCAATGTCTGTTAGTCTTTTAGAGCCTTGAACAAATCTTTAGAACCAAAGAACCTTTTCCTCTACTAAATCAAATCTCATTCACATTATTTGAACATGTACATATTCAAATTAGGCACACTGCATTTTTTTTTTTGACACGCAATATTTTAATATTTGCAAATGTACACGATATGGGTGTACTATTCCTTTATACACTCTTAAAAATAAAGGTTCCAAAAGGGTTTTTACATAGCGAGGCCATAGAAAAACTATTTTTGGTTCCCCAAAGAACCTTTCAGTGATCAGTTCTTAAAACAACCATTTTTTCTTAGTGTGAAGAACATTTAAAAAATCTAAAGAACCTTTTTCAAATATAAAGAACATTTTGTGGAATGAAAAGGCTCCATGTACGTTAAAGGTTCTTCATGGAACCATCACTGCCAATAAATTTTTGAGAGTGATAATCTAAAGAATCCTTTTTCTCTTTAAAGTACCTTTTGTGCAATGTAAAGGTTCCATGGTTCTTCATGGAACCACAGAAGCCAATAAAGAACCTTTATTTTAAAGGGTGTGGCATGTACTTTCATTTGACTGTAGTTATGGTTGTTAAAAAAGCTCTTGATGTCCATGTGTATTTCCTCTGCCCAGGCTCATCTACGAGCAGCAGACGTCAAGATTTTGAACCAGTTGCTAGCACTGCATGAGGGCATCGAGGCAGTGAAATGGCTCCTGGAAGAGCGTGGCGCGCTCACCAGCCGCTGCAGCAGCCTGACTAGCAGCCAGTACAGCTTAGGGGAGGGTCCCGACACCTCCTGGAGGGGCAGCTGGAGCAGTCTGCAGGACCCCCATGACAAGCTGGACAACATTTCGATTGGCAGCTATCTGGACACATTAGCTGATGATCTGGATGAGTACTGCCCCTCCAGTGGGACTGATTCAATACTGTGTGCCGCCCCTATGGGGACAGATGGCTCCAGAGGTACTGGAGGAGGCATTGGCAGTTCCACTGGATCTGGAACCAGATCTCCACATGTCAAATCCGATGCCCCTAAAGAAGAACCTCAGGTTTGGAATAAAGCCTCTGAGACAGCGAGACCATACCAGCCCAACAAGACCAATGGAATCCTGGACAAATCACTAAAGCAAATGGTCACCACAGATTCACCCAGGGCTTGTCTCGCTGAAAAGCTGGGGAAGAGTCTGAGCCCTAAAGTGAAACCCTACAAGAATGGCAAAGTTGAGCTGGAGAGCTGCAAAATGAATGGCAAGATTCAACTGGAGTATGACGCACATTGGCGCTGGGTGCAGTCGCAGGATGATGTGACTTTTTTGTGATTTTCAAGCCAAAGGTGTTGATTGGAGATTTCTCTGGTCCTCTATTCACCACTGAGCTTTTGTTTGCAGACTTTGAGCTTTGATTAATTTGAGGTTAAGAGGTCAGCAATGGAAAAGAAGCTTAGACCTGTGGGGGTCAGAGTTTAAAAATCCTGAATTAATTACATTAGACTCTATATCAGGTTGTGTAGATGTTTATGGATGCATGTTTTAAATGTGCATTTCATGTGGGATCATAATTTTTTTTTTTATTTTTTTTTTTTGTAATGGCATCTATTGATTCAGCACAACTATTTATTGATTTTTTGTTAGCTTTTTGAGATTGAAAATGTCAAATCAGTCCTTAGAATCAATGAAAAAGTTAACAAAATTAAAATTTTTTTTAAACAAGTTGAGGTTGGCAAGTTTTTTTTTTTCATGTTTTTGAAAGAATTCTCTTATGCTCACCAAGGCTGCATTTATTATTGCAGAAATACAGTAAAACAGTAATATTGTGAAATATTAAAGTTTAAAATAGCTGTTTTCTATTTTAATATATTTTAGAATGTAATTTATTTCTGTGATGGCAAAGCTGAATTTTCAGCAGCTATTACTCCAGTCTTTAGTGTCACATGATCCTTCAGAAATCATCACAATATTCTGATTTGGTTCTCAAGAACATTTACTGTTAATATCAGTGTTGAAAATAGTTTATTATTAATGCTTAATATTTTTGTGGAAACCGTGATACGTTTTTTTCAGAATTCTTTGAATAGAAAGTTCAATACAAGTGCATTTATTTGAAATAGAAATAATTTGTAACAATACAAACGTCTTTATTGTCACTTTTGATCAATTTAACGCATCCTTGCTGAATAAATTTCAAAAGAGTGCACAAAATGCTCACGTTTGACATTTCCTTAATATTTTGAAGTGGACCAAAGTTTGTTTAGCTAAAACAATCCAAAAGCTTGAAACCACAGCAACTTATTTTGTTACAAAAATCAGTAAATGGTTTTTTTCTCACCATTGTGTTGGACCTTTTTGCTGATTACAATATGGACAAAATGAAGTGTAGCATTTGCTCTTAAACTGTTGGGAATGTTTAAATCATGCTCCATTTTACTGCCAAAGTCTTAAATCACCTCAGAGAGTGTTTCTTTGAGTTAACATCTAAAGGTCAAAGAACAAATCCATTCTGAATACCAAGCATGTTCCCATCTGTTACAATGTGACCCTGAGTCCAGAATCAGCAACAACCTTGAGTTGCCTTTGACAATTAATTATAATATACAATCAGAATGTCATTTTAACATATATATATATAATTGTTGATTTGAAAACTGCTTGTAGTTTACTCTTTGTCTGTCAGAATGCTTATGTAATCAGTCAGTAAAAATGCTGTATTGTAAATCTAATCAGGTAAACCGTGGGTTAGCTTTAAGTAGGATCCTGTTTTGGCGTACCAATTAGTACTGTTTTTATTGGGTCAATTAAATGAGCTTGAAAAACAGGAACAGGAAATGAAGGATGTCATGTATATCTTATTCCACTGCACAGATCCAATGAAGTAACAATGCTCACACAAACGCATGGAGACCAGTGGTTGTGCTGTGATCTTTGCATTTGTAATGTCTTTTCCTTGTTATTTAAAAATGTCGCACCTCAAGTGCACTTTTAATTTAAAGCTGTTCAGATTGCTAACTCTTACCAGTTAATCTAGTTCTATATGTGGTGTAACTTTGACTAGTCACAGTGTTAGCACTGGATATAATCCTGAATTGTCTATGTTTTGTATGCCAAAAGAACTGCATTGATGTAATATTTTTTTGTCTAATGCAAGAACTGAAAGTACTATCAGTATTCAATAATTTAACATATGTGTTATGTAATAAAACACCATACTGTACATATGTGTTCATCTATTTGTTTTGTGCTGAAAAAGAGGACTGTATTATATATAAACTCAGACTTTTTTTAACCACAAACACCCACTCTCAGTTAATAATGCTTGTGCTTCTAGGAAAGGGTTTCCATGACTACTAAATACATGTGTAACATGTGCATTTGTGTCACTCAGCTGTTTGTTTAGAGTCAGGGAAATGGAGACGGGACAAATCCCAGAAGCCACTGTGTGAAGAGCTGGGTTATGGCAGGAATAGGTGAAGATATTGGAATGAGATGGTGAGGATGATCAAAGAGAAGCGAGCGAGTACTAAAAATGAGATATGGATTGGTTGGAGAGAGATAAAATAAAAGATATAAATGGAAACAGCAGTGATCCTGATTTACATGCTGCCCTAGGTGAGATCAGATGAGAGGCAACAAGTACCAAAACTGCTTTGCTGAAAATTTTGGATTTTTCTAATATAATACTTAGTATTTTAGCAGCATTTTGAATGAATAGCAGAACAAAATAATTTTCAAAATAAAAATTTCTGTGTATTTTCAGGTTTGAATTAGATTTTGGAGAACCAGTTGGTTTCAGATGCACAGCTGAACAAGGGGAAGCAAGGTATTTTAACATTCCTGGGTAGTTGTTTTCTATATATAATCAATAGATAGATAGATAGAAAGAAAGAATTATGCCTGACTGGGGAAAGACCAAAATCTCCAAAACTGTTTCTATATATAATTTTGCAATAATAC
The DNA here is from genome assembly GCA_037950665.1 of Hypophthalmichthys nobilis. Lineage (NCBI taxonomy): Eukaryota > Metazoa > Chordata > Actinopteri > Cypriniformes > Xenocyprididae > Hypophthalmichthys > Hypophthalmichthys nobilis. The sequence continues at coordinate 15,159,872 of CM075471.1, forward strand.
ATTTTAAATCAGCTATAAAGTCTGATGACAATGTTATACACTTTGCTTAAGGGTACGTTTACACGACAACGGTGTACTAAAAAACGGAAAAGTTTTCCTTGGCGTTTTTCCTCATACAGACAACAACATTTTCAAAACAATCCCTGTTCACACAGATCTGAGAAAACAACAACAAAAAAACGCTGTATTGTGCATGCCAGGCCAGTAGTTGGCGATATTACTTTATAAAGAAAAACTCCACGCCTATAGACTGAACACATAATAGAGTACCTCAGGGATGACGTGTTTTTGTAGGCAAAACCTGGAAGTGAGTTAGCATTTTAGGACTTCCGGTTCCATCGCCCCGAAGTCAATGGGTTTTTTGAATGGGTTTTTGCTAAATCGCGTGAAATAAGGTCTGTGGTTAACAAAGCCTAAATACTTTCACGTTTTGATCTATGACATAAAACACACCAGTTATAACCCACTTGTGATTTTTTTAAACCTTTATTGTGTCTTAAAAACGACGGTTGCTAACAAATTGCTAAAAGGGACTACTTCCTTTGGCGGGGGCTTTAGACGTCATCATGACAAACAGGACATTTGGACAGCATTTCTCATGAAAAAGTGGATAAGTATTTATACACAGCGCAGATCATAATCAGCGAGCATGTTTTTAAATAAAGTTGTTTTTTAAATAGAGTTTGAGGAAGCTTGGTGGTGGTGACGTTGATCCACAACCATGGTGTGCTGTAGTCCGTTTATAGCCTACTGTTAGCTTTTTATATCTTTATTTAGGCTCCAAAATGTATAAATGTTGTGTTAACTTGTAAAGATTATCTTGATAGACAAAACGTGTAAGTGTCATAACCCTTTGTTAAACACAGAGCTTATTTTTGCGATTTTCCAAAAGTCTATGGGAAAAATGCATAGGCTTTCGATTGAGGGAACCCGTGCGCCGCTAACTTCCGGGTTGGCCTACAAAAACGCATCATCCCTGAGGTACTCTATACGCATGTGCGTGACGTCATCGTTTTCACAAATTCACGTTTTTGTAGTTTACACAGAGATGATAACAGTATCATTTTCAAAAACTTGCACTTTGAATCCCGTTTTCAAAAGTTTGTATTTTCAGGCCCCCAAAATGCTGTTGTTGTGTAAATGAATGGCCAAACGCATAAAAAGTTTTCTGTTTTTACAGTATTTGAAAACTGCCCCTAAATCTCATACAAAATGTCAATTGGTGTTTTTGTTCCTTCAGCCGCAATATTAAATGATATAATTTCTCCTATTAATTTTCCTATGAGTGCTCTGATGAAATGAGCAGCATATAAGCAATAGTAAAGAAAACACTGAATGCTAAAATTCACAGAAGCATCTTTTTCTCTGACCTTGCTAGCCAACAGTAGCAGTAAGTAAAACAAATGACGATCAGCATTTGTGTTGAACCTAACTTGTTTTAAAGCTTTTGCATTGGCAATTTTGGTGGTAAATACAACATTCCTCAGCACAGCAGGATGCTAATTCACCTAATGGGTTCCAAATGAGAGATTCTTGCTTAGTTAGCATAGTGGCTAACCCACCGTGTTAAATGTGCTTCGTTAGTTAAATGCATTGTGCCTCCACCACCACTAACCACACAACGAAGCATCTCTGCAGTTATAAAACTTGTTTGTGTTTTTCTGTATGCTAACTTACAGTATGAATCATGCTCACTTGTCAAGCACAGTTTTAGTGGCTGTCTAGCTAAAATAAATTTAATTGGTTAGATTCTGACACAAACCCATCATTGTGCATAGTGTTATTTGCATACAATTGTGTTTCTTTCCTTGGTTTTGCTATGTGTAAATGGGGCTTGCAAGTGGTTTCATTATGGGTATATGGCATTTTATTTCCTATTACTTCAGCAAAATTGTTGGCAGGTACGAACACACTTAAAGCCAAAGCCTGAGAGAGGTTTTTCCCTTCAAGTTGTTGTCTGCTATTTAAATCAGCCCATCCTTTTAGAGAAATTATATACAGCCTTTATATTCTCTCTCTCTCTCTCTCTCTCTCATTCTCGAATTTTGGATGTATGTGTGTGTGTGTGCGTATATATATATATATATATATATATATATATATATATATGTGTACACATACAACAGTTCTTTCTGGTTCTCAAATCTGATTGGCTGATAGCTATATGATATTTTAGTGATATTTAGCACTCCTACCATTTGTATCACTCCGCTTGAAGCGACTGTCATGGTGGCTGAGCAAATCCACCATATATTTTATAAATACTGCACTTGTTGTACCATGAACTGTAGTTTTAAAAGTTTTTTAGGCAAGAATGTAGTTGTTTAGACCTGAAATATGTGACTCATATTTAATCACAGTGCCTATTTTAGAATTTGTTTAGACATTGTCGGAGATGTTAAGTGCTCGTGTATCTGCTGAGAACAGCTTCATCTCGGCCAGTGCCGCTGGCTCTTATAGTGGTTAAACATGAGATATAATTCATTTTGAGTACAAAAAATGGGCAATCTTTGGTCTTGTTAATCTATTACTTGTTCCAAAGCAAATGGAATTGGGCTATGTTAAATTTGTATATAAATATATACAGTATATATATATATATATATATATATATCTTTTAGTAACCATGTCATACGTCACCTAATCACACCACCCCACTAACATACACACATATGGACCTAACCCATATGTACACAACTGCATAACATCCCCTTCCCACCCCTGCCACACATGTATACTCTCAATTACATAACATCTCTTTTTATTTTTACTTTTGTAAAAGACTCCAGACAGAGTGACTAGCATTTACCTAAATGAATATGCAAGTCACATACTGTCAGATGCTTTAAAGAGGCTTCTGACTGTTTAAAGACCTTTGCAAGAACAATTTGCAGGCAATGAGGAAAATAGATGATGAAAGAAATGTCCTCCTCTGTTTTCCTGCACTACCTTTGATCTACTGCAATTTGCCAGTGCCTGACCACTACTGAAAGAATGAGGACTGTTCAGAGTTTTCACACATTTTCCTTGCTGTTTCATTTATCTACATCTAGTGTGCCCAAAGAATTGTAGGAAATGCTTGTGGAAAACCCCTTGCGATAAAAGCAATGCATAAAAAGTGCTTGAATTCAACAGCAAGAAAGGAAGGAATCATGCTGGGCACATATTATAGTGCCATTGTACAATGTGCTACTGAATTCAAAAGAAACACACACACTACAGTTCAAACGTTTGGGGTCTGTAATTTTTCTTTTTAATGTTTTTGAAAGAATTCTCTTATGTGCACCAAGGTTGCATTTATTTGATCAAAAATACAGGAAAAATAGTAATTTATTTCTGTGATGGCAAAGCTGATGATTTACTACAGTTTTTGGTGTCACATGATCCTTCAGAAATCATTCTAAAATGCTAATTTTGTGTTCAAGAAACATTATTAATGCTGAAAACAGTTGCGCTGCTTAATATTTTTCTGGAAACTGATACATTTTTCAGGATTCTTTGATGAATAGAAAGTTTAAAAGAACAGCATTTATTTGAAATAGAAATCTTTTGTAACATTAAAAATGTCTTTACTGTCACTTTTGATCAATTTAATGCATTCTTACTGAATGAAAGCATTCATTTCTTTAAAAAATAATGTCACTAACCCTAAACATTTGAACAATAGTGTATATGTTTGGTTTAACTCAATGTGATAATGTAAAATTTGTTTAATTTCATCACAGTAGGCCCTATGACATCAGTATTTACCCAGTGTTGCCATAACAATAAGGGCTGTGATCAAACGGTTACTGTTTATCTGTGGCTGCAGCTATGTGATGGACCTGCCTTTTCATGAACACTGGCAATGCAATGTTTGTGTCAGTGTGCAAAAACAAATACTCAGGCAAATGCAAGAGTATTTGTCTAGATGAGAGTTCACCGCTAAACACACTGGCTGTTCTAATGGCAGAGTTGGAGTACAGAGACGGTGGGATGCTGATCATATCCCAGAAGCCACTGGAGGGGTTCAGTGGAGTTTTAGCCACAGAACGTCAGCACTGGTGCTCCAAAAATCACAAAAATCGAGGGTTGGCGGAAATGAGCACCATATGATTTGTAGATTGGGTACAAATATTAGGCCCTCATGCACAGTGAGGACATTTTTGCTTCATTTCACAGTGTGTACACAGGCTGCTTCTCAAAAGAAAAGAACATATTATAGATGTGCTGGGCACAGGTGATAAATTAAATATGAAACAAAACAAAATGTGTCTATAAATTAATTGTGCAGTTGAAAAAGCATAGCGTATAAAGGAGACTGGGGCTAGTTGTCACACAGGCATTATCTTATTAGTGGTTCTTGCCTGTAAGGCAAAGCACACTATTATTATCTCACATGTTCATTATTCTTCTTCTTCTGTACTTCGGCGCATAACCCACGTTCAGAGACCCACAATGGTGTCAAATCATGCAGATTATTGAGGAGGGGTGTGCTATGACTTTTATAAGTGATCGGGCATATGATGTTCGTACTTCTAACATGCTACACACCCTAGCAGTGAATAGCTACATGCTAGTAGCGATTAGCTAAAGTGTTAAAATGTCAAAAAGGCTAACTAAAACATACTAGCAACATGCTAATCATGTTAGTGCCATGTTAAAAACATGTTAATCATGTTATCACCATGCAAGTCATGTAAGCATCATGCTAGCAACATCCTGTTAGCATCTTGGACATCTTATCCAATTGGACAAAAGTTGTATGCAATAAAAACAGCAAACTCGTATGTAGTTTATATAGCTACTAAGGTCAATGTGTGAATAAATATCTTTCCTGTGCAATATAGTAAAAATGCTGAATAGTTTTTTGTTTGTTTGTTTTTGTTTTGTTTTTTGGAGATAAGCATTCAAGGAATGTTTGTTCAGAAACAGTATTTTTTTTTTAATAAATAAATAAAATAAAAATAAACTGAGAGAAATGTAGCAAGATATGTGACAACTATCCCTGGTTGCTCCAAGAATAAAGCAGAAATAATTTCAGTGATTCCATCTCCCCACTAATCTGTCAAAACATATATGTATGTGATAGTTTCCGATGAAATTGGAGCCTACATTTATCAGAGCTTACACAGATGCTTATATTGTATGGGGTATGATTCATGTCAACTCACATTTCTGTTAAAGAATGATTTATTTACAAAGATTCTTATGAGAGCTTCCAACGTTTGTTCTGTAAGTGATCACATTTAACTGTGCTGTTATTGCAGGTTTTGTGTATAATGCTCAGCTTCAGATTCCATTGGTGTGCTCAGCCATAATTTTCAGAAAAGCAACCAAGGTTTTGGCACCTGTGGTGTGGAGTTAAATCTTGTGATTTACAGTGGCTTTGATGTCTGCCATGAAATCTAATTTTCCATTGTGGTTGTCTGTTTGTGCAGTTTGGTTGAGCAGTTTTATCCTGGTGTCATTGTTGATTTTAAAAAAAGAGAGAAAGAGTGAAAGCTTGTAAAAAATGCTAAAGTATTTTTCCAGATAGAAGCTGGAAAAATGAAATAAAAGTATGTAGAATGTACTGTATGAATCACTCTATCATTAAATAATGAGGTCCATTTTCAGCCACATTGGTTACATAAATGAATGTGCAGCAGTGTTTTACAAACTGATAGAGTTATATTGCAATAAAGCTCCAGACCCTGAGGGGTGATCCAAAGCACAGAATCTCTTTAGTCAACCACATCAGATGAACAGTAACGCCATGAGTCTTTCCCTGACTGTGGCCTAACCACATTTGGCCCTCTTTCCCTGCAGTTTTGTTCCGGCCCACAGAGAAATAACCCCTTCGACTGGAGAGTGAAATTTTGCACTGTTTTTGTTTCAACTTCAAAAATGTTGTCCTTGTATAATAGTTTTTGCAGACATTCAATATAAGATATATATGCTTGCTGTCAGTATGACACAGTCATTAAATTGATCTTTCTTTTTTAATTATTATTAGTCATCATTGTTTGTTGTATTTCTGCATTGATGTTTAATAAAGTATTTTATGCTTAATAGGTCTTAATGCCTTCTAATGTTATTGAAATATTATTGAAATAAACATAACACTGTAAAAATGATATGATCAGTAAGTCATGGCAACTTATGTTTTTACATTAGTTCTGCAAAATAATTTAAGCAATTTCAACATTTTTATAAGTTATACAAGATTCAACTTGTATAACAAGATTCAAGTCAGTTTAATATAATTTAAGTTGAAATGAAAATTTAAGGCAACAACTGAACTGAAGTTTTTAAATTGAAATAAGTGGACATTTTTTACAGTGTACTGTATATATGCTATAGGTCTAAACAGTATTAACAGTAAGATTTTATTTTTTTTTAAAAATATATGAATACTTTTAGACAAATTAAAATTGGTCAAAAGTGACATTAAAGATGTGTTCATTGTTATAAAAAAAAATCTATTTGAAATAAATGCTGTTCTTTTGAACTTTCAAAAAGAATCCTGAAAACATGTATCATGGTTTCCACAAAAATATTAAGCAGCAAAACTGTTTAACATTAATGATAAGAAATGTTTCTTGAGCACAAAAATCAGCATATTAGAAAGATTTCTGAAGGATCATGTGACATGTGAAGACTGGAGTATGGCTGCTGAAAATTCAGCTTTGCCATCACAGTAATGAATTGTACTATTTCACAAGTATTTTTACTGTATTTGTAACCAAATAAATGCATAATAATAATAATAATAATAATAATACACACACACACATATATATTTATGCATTTTGTTCCAGCCAATTGTTCCATTTTGTTTCAGTCACCCAGATATAAAATAAAACATTATTGTAAATGAGTCTCCTTGACCTATTCTCTTGATATTTTCAAGGGTTCAGCAGCATGGGGTGTTTTCCATTGGAGTTGTCCAGTTGAGTGGGAGAGAAGGGGAAGTAAGCAAAGGGGCAGAAACAGGCCACACTGTTCCCACACTATGATGTAATAAGCCAGTGGCAGGGGCAAAGGGATCCTCACAGATTTACTGGAGCCTGTAATGAATAACAGACAGAAGAACACAAGAATGTCTCAAGATTATCTTATTTATCTTTCTTTCTTTGAGCTGAAATGCCACACACAGCTCATACCCCCACTTTAGTAAAATGAGCCACACAACACAGAACAGAAACTTGTACAAAACATTTGTAGAACATTTGTCAAACATTCACACATATGACTAAATTTCAAATATGATTGAATATGAATTCTGGTAAATGTATAATTACTCTTAAATTTATGGATTTATGAGATTAGATGGCTAAAGTGAAGGTCAGTTAAATAACAGTGAATGTAACATATTCATAATAATATTAATCATGATCATCATCATCAATCATAATATCAGCAATTATAAATATTAGACAAAATGAATTAATTACATTTACTGCTGTTTGTTTGACCCTCACATTCTAGTCATCTAAACTTCATAAAACTAAGCTAGATTTGTTGGAACGTGGGCCAAACTCTCAATCTTTTGATGTGTCAAAAAAGATGGTTTAGAATCCCTTCAAGCAACATGTCTAACAGCACTCATCCTGTGCCAGTCTGTCTGAATGGGCCTGTCCACAACCTCTTACATTCAATTAGCCAGAAACAAGTGCGCTTTGTGCCGCCTGTGCTAAAGGCCAGCCCATTGCCTTCCCAGTGAACACACAGCAGACACAAACTTTAGAAAGTTTTTCAGCAATGCTCAAACCCTCATGGCTTCCATGTTCATGACCTGAATATCAAGCATAAAGAGAGAAAAAAAATTAACTGACAGGCTTGTTTAAGCATATGTTTTTAGAATGCTGACACATTTGATTAGCTGATTTTATGATATTAATACAGATACAAACTAACTTGCTTACGTGTGGCTCACTTTTCCATTTTATCTTAAAACAAATGAATGTTACAATGATATTTCAGACACTTTTTCTTTGCATACCCACTTGCGTGTGCCTTAAGTACAGTTCTAATTGGAAGCAAGTGTAGAGCTGTTGAAGTGGACACAAAGGAGGGAAAACTGTGTCTCTGTGTGTAGTTGAGAAATATTCCAGTCACAGAGAGAGTATGTGGGAGAATCAGTCTCTTGTGTTTATTGGTCCCTCCTTGACTACTGATGCTGAAAGGAGGAAGCCAGCAGCAGCAGAAAACTGAAGGAATCAAGGGCCAAAATTCTAACCGTTCACTCCCACTGATAGCAGAAGTGTGTTCAAGAAAAATTCTGACCATTTTAGACACACAGTAGCCTTTTTTTTTTACCCATGATTTGTTTTATTTTTTACATAAATCAAATTTGTGCTAAGTTTAAAGGGATAGTTCACCCAAAATTAACATTCTGTCATCATTTACTCACCCTCAAGTTGTTCCAAACCTGTATGAGTTTCTTCTGTTAAACACAAAAAGATATCTGTCGGTAACCAAACAGTTGATGGACCCCACTGACTTTCATATTCTTCAAAATATCTTATGTGTTCAGCAGAAGATAGAAATTCATACAGGTTTGGAACAACTTGAGTGTGAGTACATTTTGGGTGAACTATTCCTTTTCACATATTCTTTTGAAACTTTTTTTTAGTTTGTTTGAGATGGTATTAATTACATGTGTAACTCAACCTGAAGATTTCTACCCAACCTTAGTCGATAAATTAAATTGGATACAGACGTTTGTTTTAATGGCTATTATGAAATCAAAGAACTATTTCCTGGGAGGCAAGGTGCCTGAAATGTTTATGTAGAAAGAGATAGTGGCCGTTCTCCAGATAAGCCAAGTTTCTTTGGCCTTTTCATTCCTGTAAGGCTTGGGGAGAGGCACTAGGGATGACTTAAAGCAAAATAATAGAATAATAGAATAAATAATAGAGAGCTTGGTATCATGGTATCAGTTTATGACTCATCTATAAACAGCACTAGTGTCTAGCAGAACTATATCTGGGATAAAGAAAGAAAAATACAAATTTTATTTTACCTAAATAAATAAATAGTACTTTTGAAAAAATAAAATGTTGTACACTCACATGAGATGAAGACTCCAGTCATATCAGCATTATTTCATGGGGACTGACATGTTGAGACATGATCAGCTGAATACTAATTAAATAATTAATTAATCACAGCTGACTGCGAATAGCACATTTCTCACATTGGGAACAGGTACATATTGGCCTGGTTTCACAGACAGATCTTAGATTAAGCCAGGATTAGGCCTTAGTTCAGTTATTTAAGTAGCTTTTGTAAATGTGCCTTAGACAAAAACAGTGGCACTGACAATGTCAGTGCAAGGTGCTTTCAGTTAAAACAGCTCAAACATGCATTTTAGTCTGGAATTAGACTTAAGCCTTGTCTGTGAAACTGGGGGATTGTAACTTTATAAATACAATTTTTGTTGGCCAAAACCCGGAAAACCATTTTAGCTTTTCTGGTTGCATCGTCCTGAAGTCAATGGGTTTTTTTAATAGGTTTTTGGTTAAATGCTTGAAAAAAAGGTCTGTGGTGAACACAAGCTGAAGATATTTTCACATTTTATTCTATGATATAAAATACATCAATAATACCCTCTTGTGATTTTAAAGCTTTTAGTTGTCTTGTAAAAGGCAATTGCTAACAAGAGGCAAAATGTGACTACAGAGGCTATTGGGGACATCTGCCCAAACAGGTAAACTCATCTACTCACTAGTCAGCTTTCACAGCCTTGTTGTGTTTAAATCATGCTTTTCCAAACTATTATAACTCGAACTTTCAGGGAAAATGTTTTTAAACAATGACCGAAAGAGCTTTAGTGATGGTGACGTTGACTTCTGCCGATTGTATTTACACTTCAAAATGTGTTAATTTGTGAAGATTATCACGATGAGCAAAACGTGTAAGAATCATAAGCTTTTGTTAGTAACACCTTATTTTCTGCAATAATCCAAAAGCCAATTTAAAATCCTATTGGGATTTTGTTAAGGGAACCATAATGCTAACTCTGGGTTGGCCTACAAAAATACGTCATCCCTGCACCACTCTATTTGAAGGATCCGTGGAAGCCAGCCTCATTCGGTTCATCCTTCGCGTCCTTCAATCACCCACAATCCTTTGCACACATGCCAATTCGTGTAAAAGGACTGACGGAAATCGAGTCCCCCCAGGAATCAGGTCTCCTGGTTCAACGGGCTTTTAATGGGTGGTATTTTTAGCACCTGATTATAATTCCTGCAAAATCATGTTATGATTTATATAATTTAAAATGCACTATAATGACTATTAATGTCTTTTAAATTACATGGCTCATATACTAGTATATAACTGAAACAATAAGTTGTGAAATCAAGCATTTCTCTTTCTTACTGATTTTAGTTAGCTTATGTACTAGCATAACATACATCTACGCGATTAGCCTGCTAGCTCAGCTTATATTACGTATGTTTTTTGCTTCCAAAATCTGTTTCCAGTTTGTCTATTATGCAATACATAGGCATTCATTTTCTATTTCAAGCATGTTGTCTGAGCACTTAATGTAATAAACATAATTCAATAGTGAAATAGGTTATAATTGGTCAAGATATCAAGATAACTTTTGATCAGGCATTACAGCCTGATTTCATGGTGACTAAAAGAGAATATGTCAAACTGTGGAATAATAATGGACTATCAAAACAAATGAAAGCAAGGTTTGTCACTTCCTTTTATGGCGTTGCTCTAAATTCATTCTCTTCCCTGCATTTTAACATTGGCAAACCACAACAAATCCTTGAAAGGACAGAGGTAACCATCTGGTATGGCAATGACAGGAAAAAAGGACTTTATTAAATGACAACAGCAAATTCATATGCATTACTTAATTGCATTTATTGACTATTTGAGGCAACAAAGCCACTGGCGAATTGGGGTCATGACTTTTATAGTCTCTGTTAGGGATTTCTGTATAAAACAGCTTTATTGGCAGAAATAGGGAGATAGGCCTAGCCGTGCGATTCAGCCTGTGCCAACGGCTGTGCATACCATTAATCTCCATACACTGCATGAGGCCGTACGTCACTCGCCTCGCTGACAGGGAAGATAGAGCATGGGACTAATTAAATGCATACAATACACTCTGAACATATGGATAAGCTTACAAGAAAAACTGATAAGAAGTGTTTACATACCAGGCTTCCCAAAATCACTGCACTCTTTCATAACACAGTGGAATGTGAGGAGTCTTATTGATGGAACACAAAGTACTCCTCCAACAGCTGCTTTACCCATTAAGAACACTAGATAGTATAAGAACACAGTGTTTCTGAACTTTCAGAGGTTGAAAAGATGCTTTGTACCGATATTAAATTCATCTTAAAATGAAAATTCTGTCATGATTTACACTCTTTGTGTGCACTACTGCATATATTTGATCAAAAATACAGTAAAAAAAAAAAGTAATATTGTGAAATAAAATATATAAAAATAGAAAATAGTTTTATTTGTTCCTGTGATGGCAAAGCTGAATTTCTTCAGTGTCACATGATCCTACAGAAATCATTCTAATATGCTGATTTGGTGCTCAAGAAACATTTCTTATTATCAATGTTAAAAACAGTTTCTGAAAACCATTTGAAACCATTTTTTTCTTGCATTACAGCATTTACTTTAAATAGAAATCTTTTGTAACATTAGAAATATATTTATGCTTCCTTGCTGAATAAAAGTATTTTTAAAAAAAACTTGAGCATTGAGACTGAAACAAAAAAAAAAAAGCACATTAATTTGTCTATTAACAAACTAGCATAATTTCAATTGAATATCATCAACGACCACAGATTTATTTATGAATGCATTCAGTTTGCTGCTGTTGGGAGACCCACAGATCACCTCTAATTTGCGGTTTTAGTAAAAAAGCCATCAAAGCTCTCCATGGAAATTCCTTTAATGAGAGGTTTTCTTGCCCATGTGCAGCTTTAAAGATCATTAATGATTACAACAGCAATTTTGCTCTATTTTTAAACAAACACATTCTTCCTGTTTCTAGTTTTAAGATTTCCACCTCATTAATGTTCCAGATCTGATGCTTTTTAACAAAACTTGCTGTGCTTCTATTTAAAGGCAGCAAAAGCCAGGAAAAGTGCTGGAGTGGACCAGAATCATTTAGATGATGTTAATTTAACCATCATAAGAAATGGTTCATTAATAGTCCTATTGTTAGATATTGCATAGCTGAAAAGAGATTTCACTGCAAAGCGTTATGTGTAATATCCATGTATTTAAGGATTACTATGTGCAAAATTTTGTAGTCTACAACATTGTACTTTTCTGAAATACCACCAAAACACATCTGAGCACAGGAGCAGGTTTAAGACGCCACCTTCTGGACAAATTCTGAAGTAGCAGAGGACTTTAGAGAGCCAAAGATCATAGTGTACAAACCTGACATCAATCCACTAAACTAATAATAATAATCATTTACATTAGCATTTATGACAAACATGACTGCCAAACAAACCACTGATTTGATCTTGAAAGGTTATTTCTCAAAAACAGCTGCACTTTCACGGTTTAATGCTTTTATCTTCATAAGAGAGGTAACACTGCAGATGTTTTACAGACAGCATACAAAATTATATTCGTCTATATATTGAAAATTACAAGTAATAATTAATATTAATAATTTTAATAGAATAACAGCACAAGGGACAATGACAACTGCAACAAAAGTGGATCAAAAAAGTGACATTTTAAGTAAATAACTTTAAAGAATCAGGTAACAGAAACAAAATCAGCCAAAATTTCCATTCTACTGTACGTCAAAAACACTTACAGTAAGTGCTATTTGTTTTAAGCTTTATAAAATACATTAAAAAGCAGGGAGCATTTTTATTTCCTTCAAGGAAAAGTACTATAAAATAAGTTACAGTACAGTGAATTTGTCTAAACTGACTTTGTTCCCGTCTTCCAGCCTTAAGTAAGCGTAGACATCGAAATATCAGAAGTACATCGTACAGGAGTAAAAAGATGCTTTGTTCTTTTATAAAACAAACACTTATTTCCCCCCTTTAAACAAGCAGGAAAAATTGCCAAGATGTCAATAATTACATAAAATATAGGTGTACGTGTTCATTAGTACTACCACACGCACGCACACACACTCACAATCACGCACAACCACACACACGCTTGTTTTGTACAGCTTTCTGTTCAAATGTTGCATATCAAATCACTTTTAATCTTTGTGCTGAAATAACTACTTTTCTGTTCTAATTACTTCATGGGCATGAATACAAAAAACAAACAGACAGATTCTTCATATTTGATATAGTGTGGCCTAGGGGGTGCTCACACGTCGTCAGCTGGCAGAGGCGGGATGTTGAATCTTGGTCTAGTAAAGAAAGCCATCTTCTCTCTGCATCGGGAAACATTGATACATTTAGCATTTATCGGAAATTTCATGATACTATCTCTCCATGCTTTGCTGTCAGTTAAAGGGATAGTTCACCCAAAAATTATCCCATGATTTACTCACCCTCAGGTGTATATGACTATCTTCTTTCAGACTTTACTTTTTGTGAGAAAAATATCCATATTTACAACTTTATAAATTCAAATAACTAGCTTCCGGCAGATGACCGTACACAAAATGCGCAAGTCGACTTGCGCCAAATGAGTAACCCGTGACACGATGTATGACGCAGAATGTAGGAGTATTGTAAGCTTAGATGCCTCTCGCAGTTCAAACAAATAGGGCTGTGCAACAAATTTAAGCTCCTCTTCTCTTATATCAAAATCCTCCGACATTTCTCTTTAAAAATTATCGTTTTAGACTTATAATCCGTGACCAGTGATTTGTTTTGCTCTATGATCCTCTGCGCCTCCGCGTTCGTCATTACATTATGCATCAGGTCAAATCGATTTGCGCATTCTACATACGGTCGTCCACCAGAAGCTAGTTATTTGAATTTATAAAGTTGTAAATATGGATATTTTTCTTATAAAAACGCATCGCTTCGCTTCAGCAGACCTTTATTAACCCCCTGGAGTCGTATGGATTACTTTTTTTTATGGATGTATGTATGTATTTAGGATATTTTTAAATATATCTTCGATTGTGTGCGTCTGAAAGAAGATAGACATATACACCTAGGATGGCTTGAGGGGGAGTAAATCATGGGATATTTTTCAGTTTTGGGTGAACTATGCCTTTAAGAGATGGAAATGATATGACGGACTCACTTGAACGTCTGCACGGGGAGGGGCTCTTTGTGGCTCTGGCCCCTCATTTGTAAAACCTCTTTTGAGGCTTTTCGCAACCTCCTCTCAGCAGCTTCCTCCTGCCTCTGCTCCTGCCTGCTCTGCTTGGCCTGCAAGAGAGAAAGAAATAATCAACAATAAATGTGATTTTAAACAGAAGTTGCAATTCATAACATCTTAGAATTGTGCCCTGGTTTCTCTTTCTTTACCTCTGCTTGTGTGTATATATATATATATATATATATATGCGCAATTTCAAATATTTAAAAAAAATGTATATGAAGAAATTAACCTAGATTAATGAATGCTGTAAAAGTAACTCATAACTAATGCATTTATGTTAGCCAAAGTGTTATCAAAAGAATAAAATCTGTGATTTTTGGCAGAGAAGATGCAGAAAAGACATATAAATAGGCAGTACCTGTCTCTGGGCTTCACGTAGCAGGTTTCGGAAACGCTCATCCCGCAGGGCCCAATGAGGGAGGTCCGCGGGGCCGCGGGGGCCCTGCATGGGCTCCTCTAGCCGCAGTTTGAGCTCCCGCAGTGCGGCCAGCTCCTCGCTCAGCTGCCTCTGTCGTGTACGGCAGGCCTGGAGGTCCAGCTCCAGGTCCAGAGAGGTACGTGTGGGCTGCTCAGCCAGAGAGGAGCGGTGAGACTGCTGCGGTCACGTGAAATGGACACATAAGTACACTTCCACAGCAACAGATAATAAAATGTGTGTAACACAGCAACATGGTCATTCCAACCTGTTTATATCGCAGAGTTCGTCGCTCTAGAGTGTTTCTGATGAAGGGGGATTTCTTTGGTAGAGTAGAGCTGTCACTGTCACTTCTGTACAACTGTGAAGGAGGGAAAACAAAGGGAGACAACATTTTTATTGATGCAAGATTAATTTTTCATTTTGTTTTAATAATATATTTTGAATTGAGACCACACATTTTTAATATATTTTTTTACACCGTAAAAATAATTTTCTGACCCAGTATCTAAACATTCTTAATTTCTTATACATTTACTTGAGAAGCAAAATAACATAAGATATTAAGTCTGGTATTCTGAAACAAAATTAAATAATCTAATAAATAATCTTGTTTTGCCTCTTTATTTTCCTGACTCCACTGGCAGATGTTTTTCTTGTTTTAATTTTCTTGTTTTGATCAGTTTTTCTGAAAGCAAGTTATTTTGTTTCTCAAGTAAATGCATCTTGATTAGAGAATTTTTATATATTTGTACTGGAAAACAAGATAAAAATACAGAGTAAGAAAACATTTGTTTGCAGTGTATTTACTAGATTAATAAATATATATTATGTACTATATAAAACATTTTGTGGCTTAATTTCAATATTGTGAATATTCATGAAGCATATCATTACTGTGATATAAAATGACTCATACTGTTTTTGAAGACTTTGGTCAGATCACCCATCACTAACCCAATGTGTGAAGTGTGTTTCTACGTACCCTACAGACGTACTGACTGCGCGCTCCAGGTGAAAACGTTTGAGATCTGACTATTGTGCTGCTGCGCATGAATGGTGAACTGTGACCCCAGCGTCCTGTCCTTTCTTTTGGCCGCATCCTCATTGGCTCTGGAAACACACCTTCTGTGTTGGTTGCCTTGTCCACCTGAAAAACATACAAATTAAATTTGTTTAATGATCTAATTAAAGGGTTAGTTCACCCAAAAATGAAAATTCTGTCATTAATTACTTAGCCTCATGTCGCTCCAAACCTGTAAGACTTTTGTTCATCTTCGAAACACAAATTAAGATTTTTTTGATGATGGAGGGACAGAATGCTCTCAGATTTCATCAAAAAGATCTTCATTAGTGTTTCGAAGGTGAATGAATTTCTTACGGGATTGGAACGACATGAGGATGAGTAATTAAAGACAGAATTTTCATTTTTGGGTGAACTAACCCTTTAAGAGCTCTTCTGTAAAGCAAAAGTTTTAACTTACACTACTGTTCAAAAGTTTAGGGTCAGTAAGATTTTTTTTTCAAAAGAAAGTAATTTTATTCAGAAGTTATAAATTAAATTGATCACAAGTGAAAGTAATGACTTGTATTGTCACAAAACATCTATTTAAAATAAATGCTGTTACTTTGAACTTTCTATTTATCAATTTCTTTCTATCTTTCTACTAATCAAAAAATGGTTCCCACACAAATATTAATCAGCACAATGATTTTCAACATTGATAATAAGAAATGTTTGTTGAGCATCAAACCAGCATATTAGAATGATTACTGTAGGATCATGTGATACTGCAGAGTAACGATGCTGAAAATTCAGCTTTACCCTCACAGGAATAAACTACATTTTAAAATATATTAAAATAAAATCAATATTAACACACCCAGAGTGTGCAAACAAAACACTAAGTAATTTGCATTTAACAGAAACTTAGACAAGCAGACGAGAGCATTTAAAAGCAGAAATGTGCAGCTTGTATTTTTGTTAAAGAACTTTCATCAGTTCCTATTGCTTAAAGTTCTTCTGAGTCTACAAACTGACAGTTTATAACTGTTAGTAATAAGATGAATAATAGGAGGACAATTCATAAAGTTGCTATGACTTTTGTAACACTTCACAATACCTTTACAATTGGATTTCTCTCTGCAGGCTGGAGACAGCGTCTCCCAGAGGTCATGCAGATACCTTCACCGCAAAGACTCTCAGGACAGGGAATTACAAATGCTGTACTGTTACTGCAGCCGCTGTCCACCGACTCAGCCTGCCAACTCCTAAATTACACACAGCAGTTACAGCACACAAACACTAAAGCATCATCTGATGTATGTGCTCTTAGTCATAAGCTGAAAGGTTTATTGGTTTATAGACAAACAGTGAGTGTGTGGACCTCTCAGAAACCGCCTCCCCTGTCTCTTCCTTCCTTTCCAGCTCCTCTTCACTCCTCTGTAACTCTTTCTTCATCTCCTCCAAATGAGTCACCACCGACACCTATATGAAAATGGGCAGCAGATGAAACATTTTTTGATGTTAAAATACTTATTTTAACTTGCAACTAAAAAAACAACTAAAAGTCAGTCATTTTGTAGGTTGATTTCTCCAGTAAAGTGTAAACACTTTGGAACTATAATTGTTCTGTTTGTTCAGGAAATCTTTATGAACATTAGAATAAAATATTTTTGCATTAAACAGACATGTGATCAGCTAAGAACAACATGACTTAAAGGTGCAATATGTAATATTTTCTGTACGCTAGAGGTCGCTAGAGGCCTAATCAAAACAAAAGCGTAGCTTGATGACGCCAAGTTTGAGCGCGGAATCTTGGGACATGTGGTCTTCACCTCACAGCCGGTGGAAAACAATTGGGATAGGACTCGGGAAGAAATCACGTTCATGGATGCGATTATTAACGTTATTGTAGTATGAAGCAGAGCAGGACCGAGTGTTGTGGGAGCTGAACGAGGCCTCTGGAGCGACTGCGCAACACACGCCGCGAGCAGCGGAACTTTTATTATGCCACAGTCGCCGGCGCCGCTTTCGCTTTTCCGGTCATGAGTATGAGGTAACACAGCTCTGATTATCATATTAGATACATTTGAGTGTGTTGAAAATGTAATAACGTTACTCTGTGCGTTCACTCGGCGGCTGCTGTGAGACACTTGTTGCACACTGCAGTAAGCTAGATCAATTTAAGAATATTTTAAATGCTGGATGGCTTGTGTTGATAAATGGCATGCAATTTATTTTAAAACGTATTGTATGATGGAGAATTCTGTATTACTGTTACTAAAAATAAAGCTGCATCTGATTATGCTATGTTAGCTACTTGACAAAATAGTGTTTTTCTCTAAGGCATGGTAAAGCACGGTACTCACAAAAAAAAAAAAAAAATCAAGAAAATTAGATTTAAACAATAAGACTAAACGTGTTGAACTATATAACAATAATTAGTTTTCTGTCTATAAATATATCAAAACAGTTGTTCCATTGTCTATTAAAACATGTAAATATAAAAGAGTCTTTGGTGTTTCCATGGTTTCTACAAAATAAAACCGGAAACCGAGGGTAACGCGGGTATGACGCAATTGACAGGCGACTCCTCACATGTCCCGGAGCCTTGGTTAAAATTGCAATTTTCTCACGATTTACAAATAGTTGCAAACATTTGGGATATTGTAAGTACTCAGGTGAACAATATATGGCCTAGTGGTTTCTGGATATTTTACTGCAAAATTCTTACATATTGCACCTTTAATAATAATACTATATTGTTATTATTATCAGTAATATTTTTATTTTTAATATTTAGTATTTTTATTATAATTTAAATTATTAAATTTAAATGAATAAAGAAATACTATTGTTCTGTAAAATAAAAAAAAAAAAAAAAAGTATTTATTGTTAACATTAATAATGATACATTTATTTTAAAAAGATTACAATACTAATATTTATGGCTGTCTTAATTTCTTTGCTTTCAAACATTAAACTATAAAGGTTTTATTTTGGCAGAAAACTCTTAGAAGACATTAAAGGGGAACTATTATGCCCCTTTTCACAAGATATACGTTTTTGGCGTCCCCAGAATGTGTCAGTAACGGTGTTCAGCCTTACATTGTTCCAACCGGAGTCAGACTCAGAAAGAGGTTACAACTTTTAGAATGCGACTTGACATTTCTGAATGGTTAGTGGATTAAACTTTGTAGTTGTTGTGGATTCATTCAACTCATCAACTAGCATGTACCATCATGTTAATCTTTTGTGCAAATCCAGCATTGAACTGACCCTCATTTGTGAAGCAGTCCGGTGTTAAAAGATTTGCACAAATATATAAACATTTACTGACTTTCTTCGGCATATTTCCTTCATAAATGAAATTCAACCACAGTGTCCTCAGTGGGCACAAATATTGTATATTTCCAGCTGCTACAGCGAGAAAACAAATGGTGGACTGCTGCGGCTCACTCAGGGCGGTGTCTATGCTAACAGGGCAGATTATCACCTGTCATGGGCGGGGCTTCCCTACACTTCGTAAGAGTAAGGGAAAATCTGGAACCGCTTGTTTGGAGAGACCGTTCATTTATGATTTATAGGGATTATAAAAAAAGGAATGGGTGGATTTTTACCATTATAGGCTGGTTGTTTATACACACTGTGGACACACATCTGTGTTCAAACACCTTATAATAGTGAATTTTGCATAATAGGTCCCCTTAAAGGTCACCATTAAATCAAAATGGACAATTCTTATTTCTTATTAAAAATGATTTATCCGTGCCCGTCATTTTAAAATGATTTATCTGTGGATATCATTTAAAAAAAAACATCATAGGCCCTTGTAATCTTTAATCAAAATAACTTCGAGATGCAACCACATTTCTTCTCTCAGGTCATGAACAACGGCACAAGGGTGGTACAACCTCTCCCCTTCAGAAACCGGTCAGCAGCAATTAGCAAACGTCAATGACCTAACGGTGAATCAATTCCCGCTCTAAATTTTTTCTTATTTAAGAAGCTGAGAAGAACATTTTTCTTTACAACAGAGAAGAAAAGATGATCGTGACCGACTTTAAAACTTCTCTTTCGTTGACAACAGATTTATAAACGATTCTCATTACAAATGAGGAAGATTAGGAAGATGGTTGGCTCATGTTGCATTTTCAAATGTTGCATGTTATAAGTGACCCAAGTTTGTGTGGAGCACTAAATTAAAATGAGGTAACAAATGAGTAAAATGTGGCCACAATTTAACTAAAATGAAGGAACAAATAATTGAGGGTGAGTAAATGACGACAACATTTTAATTTTTGAGTGAACTATTCTTTTAATTAAAGCACAATGGCAGTCAAGGGTCAGAAAATTGTCCAGTGCTGTGATCTCACCTCAAGCTTGCCTTGCCCTTCGTGCTTTTCCTCCTCTTCATCCATAATGCGGCAGGGTTGAATGAGGCGGCTGTGCTCGGGCCTGTGGTTCTCTGTGCTGTGGATCTGCACTTTGAGCCACTGGAAGACCATTTCTGTGCTGCCGGCACATTCTGTCAGCGAGACCTGAACAGAACCCTGAGCCACAAACAGACACAGGTCAGTATCACATCATCTCACAGCAACAAGCGTGAACCATATGAACACTAAAGCTATACATTTTAACAACTTTAAATGTTCGTTTTACGTACAGCTGGGTCTAAAAATACTCCTAATTTCATTATTTTATTAAATACAAAATGTTTCATTACAAATTAAATTATCAGTATAATATTCTGAGTGAATTTTAGTCTAACCAGCAGTTCTTCTTGAGCGAGGGGTCCTACAGTGCAGAGGTTTAACTGTAAGGCATGGGCCCCGGGGCCTCCAGCACTCAGGGGGATCCGGAAGCCCTCATTAAAGCTGAGAAGAGATTGAGGCTCCTGGGCCTTACAGCAGTAATATGTGCAGGGCCGACTGGAGTCCACCGGGAGAACGTGAACCTTCACAAATCTGAGAGATGCAAACAAGGAGGTAAAGTGACACGTGAATGTGTACAGGTGCAGTAAATAGTTTCTGCTGGGGCCATCACTGCAGTAGAGCAGGATGAGTGCATTAATTGATGTAAGAAGAGAGTACTTACACTTTGCATCCATCTCTAACGATGGGCTTGCTTAAATTTCTCATCTGAAGGATATGCAGCAGCAAAAACATGCCATTTGAATCATATCTGTAAAAGAGCCGCCCAGAGTGAATGAACGAACAAATTAATGTTTTAATAAAAGTGATTTGGTACTTTATAATGAGGGAAGTGTACGTGCAGGTATGTCTATGAGAGTGTGTGCTGCTTACAGAAGACCAAGCTGAATCTGAACTGGCTCTGAGGCTGTGACGTCTTGGACAAAACTAACTTCTTCTGATTCCTCTGTCCTACTGGATAGAGACATTTAGACATAATTATAACACAGCAACAACTTACTATGACTGTATGTAAGTATACACTACTGTTCAAAAGTTTGGGGTTGTGCATTTATTTTATTTTATTATTTATTTATTTTATTTATTTTGCATTTTTTAAGAAGTCTCTTGGCTTTATTTATTTGACTGGAAATATTGTGAAATATTACAATTTAAAATAAATGTTTTCTATTTTAATATATATTTAAAATGTAATTTATTCCTGTGATGGCAAAGCTGCATTTTCAGCAGCCACAACTCCAGACTTCAGTGTCACATGATCCTTCAGAAATCATTCTAATATGTTGATTTGATGCTCTAGAAACATTTATTATTATCAATGTTGGAAAAGTTGTGCTGCTTAATATTTTTGTGGATACTGTGATACATTTTTTTTTTCAGTATACTTTGATGAACTGAAAGTTCAACAAAACAACAGCATTTATTTGAAATAGAAATGTTTTGCAACATTATAAATGCCTTTACTGTCACTTTTATAAGTACACATTCCAAAGTAGGAACATGCCAACATGAAGATTACAAAAAAAAATTGTAAATTGATGGGTTTTTTTTTTTTCACAACCCAAATTGTCTAAAAATTGTGGGATTATGGAGATACAGTAAGTTTTATTATACGAAGACTACTTTTATAGTATTTTTGGGAGCTTGACAACCCATGGTCAATACTTTATTTTCTTTCATGGGTTTGGAATGGCATGAGGGTAAGTGAATTGATGACAGAATTTTAATTTTTGGTGAACTATCACTTTATTACAGAATATCCTCTCACCTTCTGCTCCAGGCTTCAAACACCCCACTGTCTGTTGCCAAAATGTCTTCATTTACTCCAGCAGACACTCGTCTTGCTCTTCTGCTGGTCCGACTTGCACTTTTACAGCGCAGGGTTACTCCTATATGGAGTCACATATATATAGACACACCAAAAAAACCAAAACCAAAACAGAAAATGTAAATCATTTTTAACATCAAAACAGTGTGATTAAATGTTTAAAACTTTTAATTTTTTGGTAACACCCTACTTTAAAGGTTCCATTTGTTAACATTACTAACATCGAAAAATACTTCTAAAACATTTATTAATCTTTAATGTAAATTTCAACATTTATTAATATATTATTAAAATCAAATATTGTATTTGTTAATATTATTTAATGGAGGTGTGCAGTTAAACACATTTATTCAATTTGACAATTTATTTATTTTGAAAAAGAAAAATGCCTTCTTTATAAGCATTTCAATGATCAACAATTAAATATTTATTTAGTTTTCTATCCTTAGAGGGTTAGTTCACCCAAAAATTAAAATTCTGTTATTAATTACTCACCCTTCATGTCGTTCCAAACCCGTAAGACTTTTCATATTTGGAACGCAAACCACTCTTAGCAACGTAAACTGTATGTTCCTCAACTGATTGAGGAACATACAGTTCATTGAAGCTTACTGTATTATGTAGAAGAGTACTGTGAGAAACCGTTTTACAAAAGCAATAAGGTACTCGAGGCTAGTGCTGTATCGTGAATAAGTCACGGCTGAAGGGGTTGCAGGCACTCCGCTTTGCGTCGTATTCACGATACAGCACAGCGTCTCGTACCTTATTGCTTACATAACACTGATCAGCGAACATAATCGAACCTGAATGATGCGTGAGAACAAACCTCTTGCAGAAGCTCAAACTTGCTGCATAACCAATGAGGTTCATTCTCGTGTGATACGCAGCACTTCTGAGCACAGCGACTGTACACGTGAACACTACGAGACATGCGTGTGCTGCTGACGCAGGAGCTGGCCAATAATGAGCCGCTGTTCTGATGTAGAATACGGAAGCGCTGCACTGTGTTTACAATGTCAACAGCGTAGGAGACTGACAGGGAAGAGAAGAAATTGATGAATAAAGTCATTGTTTTTGCGCACAAAATGTATTCTCGTCACTGCATAACATTAAGGTTGAACCACTGTAGTCACGTGTACTATTTTAACGATGTCTTTACTACCTTTCTGGGCCTTGAAATTGGTTATGACATTGCTGCGTATATAGGGAGGTCAGAACCTCTTGAATTTCATCAAAAATATCTGTGGTCTTATTTTTGGTCTTACGGGTTTGGAATGACATGAGGGTGAGTAATTAATGACCGAATTTTCATTTTTGGGTGAACCTTTTAAAAACAAACTGAATGCCTTAACACTTTAATTATGAAAAATATGAGATTAATAGCAACTATATATGTTAAATATCACTCAGTTGCAATTTCCAGGTTGTTATTCATCACCTGTGGAGCTATGTGTTCCTTGGAGAACTCCATCTCTATGGCTCTTCCCTTCCAGGAGGTGTGCAGTGGCTGGGATTCCCATTTCCCCTTCCCCAGGAAGAGAAGTGTGCTGCTGGGATTGAGTCTGATTCCGCAGCCCTTCGGCCAGCAGCCCCCTGCTGGCCACCTCCATATACTCCTCTGTCATCTGGGCCAGAGGGCAGTCCTGTGGGGCCGAGTGGTAGGGGGTCTCCATGGGGGAACTGGGAGGGGAGAGCGACGAGAGCGAGGATCGAGAGGAGAGAGAGGTGAGAGACTGCGGTGTGTCGTGCGAACGTTTTGGGCCGAAGGCTGAAACGTCCCTACTGTGGGTCTCCAAAGGGAGAAGGTAGCGGAAAGAAGGGTCCAGAACATCAGAGTTTCCTTCTGTTCGCTCATACTGGGGTAGGCCGTAGATGTCGGTGAAGCTGACGGAGCTGAGAGAACCACGGCTGGATGCCAAAGAGCCACGACTGGAGGCTAAAGAGCCACGGCTACTGCTGGAGGACACTGTCAGATTACTGGCTGATAGGCTGCACACAGAGAGAAATGGTCATTTTGGGTTGATGTGGTTACATATCCTGTATTTGTCTTTGTGTTTTTATTATTACCTCTTTTGATTAGGGGTGCTAATTGATAAAAAAGAAAAGAAAAAGCACATTACATGATATGCTTCTTAATCAAATCAGTAGCCAATAATCACACTGAATATTCTATCAATATCTGCAGAGAAAAAAGCCAAATGATAATAATTCAAAACATAATTGTCGCAGATGAAAAAAGAATTTAGAAAAGAGGCTTCAAGAGTCAATATGTTGTTTATTTTATTCGAACATAAGTGTACTAGTTGTGTATTAGTGGGTTTATATATATATATATATATATATATATATATATATATATATATATATATATATATATATATATTTTTTTTTTTTTTTTTTTTCCCACACTCTCAGTTTGACATTAATTTTCTCATGAAGTAATTATTATTATTATTATATAATAACAATCTATAATAGATAAATTTAAAAAATAGTTATTTGTACTAAATTAATGTGTTAAAAGGTTAGTTCACCCAAAAATAAAAATTTCTGTCATTAATTACTCACCCTTATGTCGTTTCAAACTCGTAAGACCTTCATTCATCTTCGGAACACAAATTAAGATATCTTTGATGAAATCCGAGGGTTTCTGAACCACACATAGGCAGCAACGTCATTGCACCTTTTGAGGTTCAGAAAGGTACTAAAGACATTGTTAAAATAGTCTCCACTTGACTACAGTGGTTCAACCTTATGAAGCAACGAGAATACTTTTTGTGCGCAAAAACAAAACAAAAATGACGACTTTATTCAACAATTTCTTCTCTCCCCTGTCAGTCTCCTATGCAGTTGACGTAGTGAACGCAGTGCAGCGGTTCCGTGTTTAAGTCTGAACGCTGTACATGCGATCAACACGTTGGCTCGTTTTGGGCAGCTCCTGCGTCAGCATCACACGCATGCGTCGTGCTGCTTACGTGTACAGCACCGACCAAGAAATTGTTGATTAAAATCGTTATTTTTGTTTTGTTTTTGCGCACAAAAAGTATTCTTGTCTCTTCATAACATTAAAGTTGAACCACTGTAGTTACATGGACTATTTTAATGATGTCATTAATACCTTTCTGGACCTCAAAAGGTACAATGATGTTGCTGCCTATGTGTGGTTTAGAAACTCTTGGATTTAATCAAAAATATCTTAATTTGTGTTTCGAAGATGAGCGAAAGTCTTACGAGTTTGGGACGACATGAGGGGGAGTAATTAATGACAGAAATTTCTTTTTTGGGTGAACTAACCCTTTAAACTGGCAGTTTGAGTCTTGATTTCTGCCTTATGAATCAAGTTTGTATGAGGGTGTTCAGGTTGTGTGTGATGTACCTCTTCAGTTGAGAGTGTAGATAGGTGGTGATACGGGTGGCTTCCTCTAGTTGCCTCATAAGTACATTCCTCTTCTCCTGCTGTAATATCCTACACAACATACACACATTTGATACAGATTTGCCACATTTAATGAGTCAGTTTTAACTAACCATTTGATGTCTGCTTGATCTCAAAGAATCATAGACTGACTGTAGATCACAAATGCAATACTATTGTTCAATTGTTCAATGTGCAAAACTAGAAATTATTTCAGTATATGGTCTGCCAGAAGTAAACTACAGTCGTATAAGACTTATGCAATTTCATTTTGACCATCATAACAAAATGTTATTCTACCATTTTATGGCTCCTAATGTGACAAAGAAAATGCATCAATATCCATAGCATAATAGAAAAACATGCAGGTGGGATATGGAAGCTGATATGCATACTGACGTAATATGAAAAAAAGACCCCTATATGTCTCAGCTGAGGTCTCAGACATAAGACACTCATAATGAGCAGATCAGAGCTGGCACAAGCACATCTACTTTGTTCAGTGGGGAAATGAGGGCACCCTTATTTACCTCTGCAGGCATTTACAAAACTTTTACCATACTATTTTGTTCACAAGATTTGCTGATAACAAATACATAATTCCACCACCATGTTTTTAGTGGAGTTATATTATGTTTATGGGATGTGCTTTTCTTTATCGCTATGTTGGTGCAACTTTTCTTTTTTTGCATGGTTGTAAGACACTTTACTTTGGTCTACGGGACCTGAGATATCCTTGAGAACATTCTGTCAATTAAAAGTGCAACAATCCATTAGAAGTGACCTTCGTTTAGAAAACTACATACGTTAAACATCCACATACATGTATTAAGAAATAAATTCTGACCTCTGATTGGCTCCCTGACTCTGGACAATCTGGGCTTTCATGACCTCCTCCTCCAGCCTGCGTTTCTCCTCCTGCAGCTGGAGCAGAGTATCTGAGGAGTGCTGCTGCTGGCTGAGCAGAGTGATCTCCTGGAGCAGGGCTTCCTTCTCCCGCAGCAGCTGCAGACAGTCCAAATCCCGGTCAGCCTCTGCGCGTCCTGACCAGCTCTCGCTGTCCAACTGGGCCAACTGATGCTGAATACTGGACATCCTGGGAGAGAGAGAGGGATCATCTTAACTTCTGTAAACAAATAAATGCTAGAGGAAATGTCAATCAGATGAAATGACTGTGTTCACATAGGCTACACATACAGTTCAATGATTACTATTACATAACTTTAATACTAATCATTCCAGCATTCAAAAGTTAGCCAGCCAGAAGTTTTTTTTTTTTTTTTTTTAACATTAACACTTTTATTCAAGACAGATGCATTAAATTTGATCAAAAGTATGACTTTTAAATTGTTACAAAAAATTTTAATTTAAGTAAATGCTGTTCTTTTGAACTTTCAATTCATCAAATAATCCAGAAAAAAAATGTAGCAGGGTTTCCACAAAAATATTAAGCAGCACAACTGTTTTTAACATTGATAATAATGAGAAATGTTTCTTAAGTACCAAATCAGCATATTAGAATGATTTCTGTAGGATCATGTGATCGTGAAGACTGGAGTAATGATGCTGAAAATTCAGCTTTGCCATCACAGGAATAAATTACATTTTAAAATATATTTAAAAAAAAAAAAACAGTTATTTAAAAATGTAATAATGTTTCACAATTTTGATCACATTTAATTTCAAAACTGAAAAGTGTAGTATAATAATGGCATCTCCAGGTTGTAATATTGTTGATATGCGTATGTGTGTTTGTAAAAGGGCTGGCAAAAACATTTAAGAGCAAACAGACACTGCAGCTTTATGTTTGGCATGAGAAATTGTGTTTCTGCACTTTGGAGTTCAGATATTGTGACTCAGTCAGAGAGCATGCAAGTTTCCACAGCTTTCTTCTTCTCTCAGCTCAGTCTCTTTTCCCCTTTCCCCCTGCTTTCTCTCTCTCTCTGATGTCATACCTGGCACTCAGTGGCCAGCTCTGTTGCTATAGAAACATGCATCTTGTAAAAAGGTTTGCCAAAAACTCCAGCACCAGTTCCTCCTAAAATATAGAGGAGCTTCCAAATGTAATGTAGGCCACATCAATCCACCACTCTACTTTTATACAAACCACTAAAATCTACTGTGAAGTAGTAGCAACATTATTACACAGCAAATCCAGACAGGGTTTCCCTTAAAGGCAGAGGATGAGGCACATGATCACACTCTCGGGAATCACAGCCAGGCTGAAAAGTCAAGTCCTTAGTCAAAAAACTTCTGCTCCTTGAAATCACATGACTGAAATCAGGTGGTTTGAGAGGTGTGACACTACTTTCAAAGTGATTTGACTTATGATGTTTGCATAGTAAATGAAAAATGGGTGGAAAGTCTTATTTTAACATGGGGCCCCATGCATATCTAGGAACCAGAATATCATATAGAGGTGGGCATTTTCATCTTTTGACGCATTCCATATTATTTTTAAATCAAAAACATTGATTTTTTTTTTTTTTAAATGATGCTGAAATCACACTTGCTGAGTCCCAGTTCGCCTACTTGTACTATTCTCTAAAAGTATGTACTGTTTTTGTGAAGAAACAGTACATACTTTTGGTTGTGTAGCAGAATAGTAGGCAAGCTTTGGGACATATTTTGTCATAGTTGCGTTTTTTAAGCACTCTGTTGCTTAGTTACGTGCATCCTGTCACTGTTTAAACTGCCCTGTCAACCATCTTGTCACAGTTAAAATCCTCAACATTCAATTTAAAATAAAGTCCTACTGTATCAGAGAGAAATGTAGTGGCACGTTGTTCTGCAAGTTGTGGATCTTTCATATGGAGAATCATGTTCATGAAGATATTTTGTAAATTTCCTCCCGTAAAAATATCAAAAATTTATTTTTGTAAGTAATATGCATTGCTAAGGACTTCATTTGGACAACTTTAAAGGCGATTTTCTCAAATATTGTCCTATCATAACAAACCATACATCATTGGAGAGCTTATTTATTCAGCTTTCAGATGATGTATAAAACTCAGTTTCAAGCCTTATGACTGGTTTTGTGGTCCTGGGTCACGTATCGCATATACAAACTTTTAACAACCTGAGAGCTCATGGTAGGTCTGTCTTAAAATGTTTATAGGTTATTCTGAAAAATCTATTGATTTTATTTTACTTCCAGCAACTGACTGTTGTGCAGTGTTGTTACATATTTATTGTCAATAACAGTTATGCAGTGCATTTTTGCAAATCCACTTACTTTTTCTTAGCCTCTTCATACTGCCAATTGAGTTTGACTCTGTCTGCAAGTAGTGATGACTCCTGGTTGCCAAACTGTAAGAGAGGAATTACAATCAATTGTAAATTATTGAGCATATATGACTTTAATTGTATCTCTGTGATGGCATAAAATCATACTGTCAAAAGTAAAACAATTGAAACTTCAGTTGCAAAACGAAGCACAAAACAAAAAATCGTGACAAACCTCTCCCATTAGATCAGTCTGGCAGCCAGTGTCTGTGTATTGTTGTACACTACAGGAGTCACCCAGGGTTTCTGCATTGTTGGCCACCTCGTTAATGGAGTCACAGAAGTTCAGCGTCAGCTTGGCCAGGCTCTGTGCGCAACAAAAAAATAACAAATTAAAGTGATATTCATAACAGAAGTTCCCAGTAATCAGTTATGACCACAAGATGGCAGCACCTCTTAAAATAAAAAATATTTGAGAGGAGGCTGAAGGTGTTAAAATGACGAATATATTAGGGGAGATATGAATGTCTATTCAGTATGTATTGGTGCATTCAGTACACAGGAACTATACAGAATTCTTAAAGTCAACATGAACTGCTGTTTGCAGTGTATTTTACACTTCAGTAATGTGACATAATTCTGAGTGCATCAGGATTTTCAATGAGGAAAAGAAAAAAAAATTGAGGGCAGGACTTGATTTTATCCATTAGGGATTGACTGGATTGTGAAAAGTGGGTGTTACACCCCAGAAAAGAGCTGAACTGAATGAGAGTTTGCTAAAACAACACTGTGATGATGTGTTTCCACAGTTCCACATATTTTGTTAACTACACTCTCTGTTACCTTGGCATTAAATAACAAATAATAAACAAATAAAATAACAAAATTATAAAATACATTTTCTCTTTCAAGAAAAAAATCTATGAAGATGATGGACTTAAGAGTCTATCTGACCTGGATGAGGTCCTGCCTCTCCTTCTCGCCGGTGCTGATGGCCTTTTTAATGCTGCGGAGTTCGCTGAAGATGGCCTGTGCTTCATCTAATTTGTAGTTGGTCTGACTGCTGGACATCTTCCGGTCAATTCTGCTCAACACAACACACAAGTGAACAAACCATCAACCATGCTGTTAATCTGCTGACATTAATTGTTATTGGGGTACTGGGAGTAGAAGAGAATAGAAAATACAAACATGCAGGTTTCTTTCTTACAATAATACATTGGAGAAGGTCTAGTACAGAGGTCCTCAACTTTGGACCTCAAGATCCACTTTCCTGCAGAGTTCAGCTCCAAACCTAATCAAACACTCTTGAACAAGCTAATCAAGGTCTTCAGCATTACTACAAAGTTGGAGGTAGGTATGTTTAATCCAGGTTGGAGCTAAACTCTGCAGGAAAGTGGATCTCGAGGTCCAGAGTTGAGGACCTCTGGTCTAGTAGATCAAATTATTAAACAATTTGTTGCTGTGAATGCAGCCCAGATGAATCTAAATGTAGATCGACATTGTGTTCTATTCTCCATGGCCATGCCCAGAATGTGCCTGGATTTGTATGTTCATAAACATCTAAATATGGTTTAAAGAATCTTACCCTCTTAGTGCTGCTCAACTAATTATAAAGAGTTAAACTAGCAATGACATCAGAGTTTATTTACGCCAAACAGGGTGTTACTCTACCAGAGCCAAGCCAACATCACTGCTCCACACAAAGCTAATATACCGCCATCCAAGTCATACAGTATTGTGTGAGAATGTTAAAGAGAGAGGGAAAAACTCTGTTGCTCTTGAAGAGAAAACGTGAGATGGCAGCGGTAGACGTGAGCTTAGATTTATTAAAACTTGCCTCGCTGACCTGTCTAACAGACTGGTTAACCATTTAGCCATGTTGGAATAATATTGTTTTAACTTAAACCAGCTTCTGGTCTCAAAGGCATAATAATTAGGCGAGTGAAACTGGAGAGCACTGCACTAAAACCCTCCCGTCGGGGAATGTCTGCCTTCAAAAGCACCAAAGCACTGTGGGATATATATCCTCCAAAGTGTAATGCCTGAAATGTTGGCCATAGAGACAGGATGCCATTCTAGAAACAGAAACAACCCGCTAAACTAGCTTAAAAACCTTGTAAAAATGTCTTTCATCAATTTGAACAGGAAAGCAATAAGAAATGTTTTGTTTCTCGATATACTATTGCATACAGCCAAAACGATAACATCTTAACTGTCATACAGATCATAATGGAAATTAAATAATGAAATATATGATACTCAAGTTGACAAAATTGATGGTTATAATCACAGGAATGGGGGAGAGACCGCGTAAAGCATGTCTTTTACATCAGCGTGTCTCTGGCGTGGCGCCTGAGCTCCTGCCATAGGCCACTTCCTGCAGGCCACCCTCCTCCAACAGCAGGTACTGTCAGCTTGCCTGCCCTGCCTCTTCCTCTCCTCTTTTCCACACAAGCAGGGCTTTGTTTCCCCCCTTCAAACCTCCAACCTTTCACAGCCCTGCCTGACCAAGACCCGAGTCTGCCAGGCTACTACGGACATCTACCCACCCTTTCCACCCCAATACCACAGCGCACGACTGCCTGGTGACACAGAACAGACATGCCGGCTGCTAATTTTAAAGACGCAGAAAGTGAAAAAGACAGGATGAGGAAGTGACCTTATTAGGACCATTCAAATTTAAGTTGTCCTATAGATATGTATGAAGATTAACAAACTTCTTATAAAGTGTGTAATAAATTAAGATTAATCTCTCATCTAAGCACTCATGTTATATGTTTTGGCATAAACTGATAAAATTAAGTTACTTAAAGCCTGTTAGAGTCCAGAGTGGCTTATAAGATAAATGGTGTGCGATTTCAAAACACACTGCTTCATGAAGCTTCGAAGCTTTACAAATCTTTTATTTCGAATCAGTGGTTCAGAGCACATATCAAACTGCCAAAGTCACGTGAACTACTGAAGTTTCAAAGCACTTTTGACGTAACAAAGCTTCGTTTACTGAAATCATGTAATTTTGGCGCTCTGAACCACTGATGCGAAACAAAAGATTCGTAAAGCTTCGAAGCTTCACGAAGCAGTGTTTTGAAATGATATTGTGGAATAAAGTCGCTATTTTGTTAATTTTGGAGCACAAAAAGTATTCTCGTCGCTTTATAATATTAAGGTTGAACCACTATAGTCACATGAATTGTTTTAAATATGTTTTTAGTAGCTTTCTAGGCATTGAAAAAGGGAGTGTTCTTTCTGGCAATGCAGGCCTTACTGAGCCATTTTTTTTTTTTTTTTTTTCATCAAAAATATCTTAATTTGTGTTCTGAACGAAGGTCTTACGGGTGTGGAACGACATGAGGGTGAGTAACAAATGACAGAATTTTCATTTTTGGGTGAACTAACCCTTTAAGAAACATTTCTTATTATCAATGTTGGAAATGTGCTGCTTAATATTTTTGTGGAAACTAACCTTTTTTCAGCATTATTTGATAAATAAAAAGTTCAAAGTAACAGCATTGATCTAAAATATAAATATTTAGTAACATTTTAAATGTCTTTACTGTCACTTTTGATCAATTTAATGCATCTTAAATGAATAAAAGTATTCATTTCTTTAAAAAAAAAAACAAAAAAAAAAAACAGACCCTAAATGTTTTTGAACAGAGCATTAAATCTCTCTTTCTACATATATATATATATATATATATATATATATATTATTTATTTATTTATTTTTAAATGTTAATATGTAATTAAAAAAAAAAACATCCCTTGATTCTATAAAAACAATGTCTTTGGAGAGTGTCTCGAACAGCAAAGCTTTGATGCGACTTCTACAGTGCAGTGACTGCTGTTTAGACACTAGCAACACATTATCTTAAAATACTCAACTAAACATTAGATTGACTTCAAATAAAAAGTAAGTGGACGACTCATGTCAAGAGGGAGCTTCCATTTTCTTAAAGCGCTGAGTAAAGAAGAGTTAATCTTGCTATTCTGGGAGCAAGTAGAGTTGTGTTCTATCTAAGAGATAAGGGCCCTCACTGGGATGCAGGAAGCAGAGAGGAATTTGCTTCCAGATATCTCTGTGTTTTTCAAAATGCTTTCAAGCACTTTTTGCCCCCCTCCTCATCTCTTCCCACCCCTCCTCTCGCTCTCTCTACTCCGGACTCTCACTCTTTCTCTGCTTATTGAGCTTTTCCTGCCTTGGCAACCCACAGTCAACTGGTGCATCCTCTTCCTGAGGTGGAGTCTCCTTTTCCAGACATACACACACACATACAAAAAGCTTTTTTGTTGGTTTAGGTAAAATTCCGTACACATATTCCCGGATCACTTTAAATAAATCTAAATTGATGAAAAATGTTAAATAAACACTACAAAAAAGACAACTAACAGCTTCATTGCAATTCAAAACACCAAACTACTAATCTATTCTATTTTGTATATTTTAGCGCTGAAAACGGTATGAGAAAAGTATGTTTAGTCAGACATTTGCAGAGCAGGTAACTAATTTAGATTTTTTAGAGTTTGGTATCTGGCAACTGTTTGGTTTACGGCTCCACTGAACTGAATAATAGTGAAATTAGGGCTGAAATTAGCCATGAATGCACTAGCTAGCTATGCTAAGTATAAGGACTGCCTTGTCTAAATGAAGAACTCTTTCTACCTGACAAAATATTACTAGAGTGCTGGCAAAACAGCTATTGATGACTCTCACACTGGGTAGGCTGTTTTAAACCTCTAACCCAAATTAAACTTTGCCGAAATGTTAAGCATATGACTCCATTCAAACTTTGTTTTGTAGCCAATTCATTATCCACATTAGTATCCATAATAACTTTTAAAGAAATGATTGGCTTCCCATTGTGCTACAATGATAAAATGCTTACCATTCAAAATGTCACCAACAGCTATGATGTCTTGTACAATATTTGGATGTCAGACATGCAGATAAAAAAAATCAGAAGCTTTGAACCAAAATATAAAACCTAAACTTACCTAAAACTTTAACACTATTTCTCCTACCATGCAAGTATTACCATAAGAAAATGCAAATCTACTTAGGCTACTTTATTCATCTGCTTTAATGCAAGTTGCAACTGTTTTGAGCCCGAGAGAGAATGTCTGTCTGGGCTGATTTGTGTCCGTTTGTGCAACAATCGCTCAGCAGTAAAGATTACTATAAACTTATGCTTATGCTATACACCACCTTTCAAAAGCTTGGGGTTGGTAAGATTTTTTATTGTTTCTGAAAGATGTCTCTTATGCTCACCAAGGCTGCATTTATAATTCATATAAAACAGTAATATTGTACTATATTGTAATGCTGTAAAATTTTCGCCGCTAGAGGTCGCTTATTTAAAACAAAGGCATATCTTGATGATGCCCCGATTTCACGGAATCAAGGGAGGTGTTGTCTTCACCTCACATCCGGTGAATCTGGATGGGACTCGGGCATAAATCATGTTCATGGATGATATTATTAACGTTACTGAAGTATGAAGCAGAGCAGGGCCGAGTGCTGTGAGAGCAGAAACGAGGCCGCTGGAGTGATTGCTAATGAGAGAAGAGCGCGACACGCGTATCGAGAGCAGCAGAACGTTTATTATGCCACAGTTGCCGCTTCCGCTTCTTCCAGTCAAGCGTATGTGGGGTAAAGCAGTGCTGTTTATCATATTAGATAAATTTGTGTGTTGAAAGTTGTTATTGTGCTACTCTGCGTTCGCTCGGCAGCAGCTTAATGCAAACTGCAATAAGCTAGATCAATATTAGGCACTGTAAAATATGGTACTCACTGTAAATCAAGAAAACGAGATTTAAACATTAAAACTTACTGTGTTGAGCTATATAACATTATTAGTTTTCTGTCAATGAATGTATCCAAACAGTTGCTCACTAAACACATAATATATTAAAGCATCTTTGGTGTTTCCATGATTTCTACAAAATAAAACTGAAAACCGAGGGGAACGCGAGTATGTCGTCATTGATAGGCAACGCACGGACACGGTCTGTGTCCTGGTTAAAATTGCTTATTTCTCTGGATTTAAACATTCTTGGAAACATTTGGGATAATGTAAGAACACAAGTCAACAAAACGTATAACATTGTTCTAGTGGTTTTTGGATATTTTAATCCAAAAATCTTACATATTGTGCCTTTAACATATTTTGAAATGTAATTTATTTTTGTGATGGCAAAGCTGAATTTTCAATGTCACATGATCCTTCCAAAATCATCCTAAAATGCTGATTTAGTACTCAAGAAAGATTTTTCATTATAATTAATGTTGAAAATGGTTGTGCTGCATAATATTTTTGTGGAAATTGTGATAATTTTTTTAGGATTCTTTGATGAATATAAAGTTCAAAATAACAGCATTTTTTGTTACATTATAAATGTCTTTAATGTCACTTTTGATACATTTAATGTGCCCATATTTAATACAAATTTAATGTATTTACTTTAAAAAAAGTCCTACTGACTGCAAACTTTTTAATTGTAGCATATATAAAACCAAATAAGAACTTTACATAATTTCAAGTAATTTTGTTGCTGCTAACATACTGTCCCCATTAAGATACAGTTTGAGGGTGGTGATTGGAACAATACAAAAGACTGATTGACTTTGTCAAAAGTGAATTGTGCAAATACAGAGTGACATCATATGCTGTGTCTTTTTTGATGTGCACTCTCTGAGCCTGTCCAGGAACCAAAGTGTGTGGACACTTGGAAAAGTTTCAGTTAAAAGACAACTACTCAAACAGAGACACACATAAACAAAAACATGAATAAACAGGAAACATAAGACAAAGCAGGAAAAGAAACTAATGACAGTTTTTGACAGGGTGGGGTCATGTATCGGTAATCACGGAAAAGACTGTGCATGTGTGGGGTGGGGGGAATACAATTTTATATAGTTTTACATTTTTATTGTGAGCTATATTTATAAATGTGATGGTGTGCTATAGTGTTCAGAGTGATTTAGAGTGCTTTGCTATGAGATTGCTAGGCTGTTCTTGTTGGTTGCTAAGTAATTTCTTACTGTTCCAAAGTCTAAAGAGTAGGTCTCTATGGCATTCTTGCCTCTTTTCCCCTTTTAGTTGTCATCTGCCAGACAAAAATCTGATCGTTTAAACAAAAAGTAGAACACCTCTCCCCAAAGAGCTGGAGCAGAACATACTGCATGCCAAAGTTAAATACTTTAATACTAACTTCTAACACTGCAATAGCAGGCCTAATAGTGATGCTTGCCATAACAAACACCACTAAATAAATGCACTTAATCTACCCATGCTCTGTGTGTGTACAAGTGTGTGAGGAAGGGTTTAACTCAGTTTAACTCACTCCTGTAGGGTCTCCACTCCCATTTCCTTGTACTGCAGCTCCTGTCTCATCTGAGCCAGCTCCTGTTTAAGTCTGGAGAGCTGTGGACACAAGAGCCACTTAGTCAATATACACATCAAAACACACAGTGGGATTCCCTCAGAGACACCATCACACAAAAACATTGAGTCACCAGCAGAGACATATCTAATAGTTCCCGACCCGCCCAACATACACAGGAACTTAAAACGACCTTAAAACACACATATACACACAGCCCTCCCAAAACCACAACGGAGGAATGTGGGGCCATTCAATATATAGAAGAAAAAAAAACACTCAGACGAACGAGGTAACAGGCCACAGAAGACCAAATATGACATAATATTGAGCCTTTTTGCTACAAAATGGTTCTGTTCTATGTAAAAGTCTTAAAGAAACAGTTCATAAATTCTGTTTATAATTATAATTTTCTCACCTTAATGTCAGGCTAAACCTGAATGCTCTCATTTGTTTAATAAAATATAACAGAAAATTTAAACGTCTGTCAAACTCCAAACAAAGAACCAAAAACAGATCATAAAAGTAGCCACTGTGACTGGTGTTTCATTTTCTTTCCTATATACACTCCCGTTCAGAAGTTTGGGGTCAGCGCAATTTTTTTTTTTTTTAAAGCAATTAATATGTAATAAGATGCATTAAATTTATTAAAAGCAACAGTAAAGACATTTATAATATTTCAAAAGATATTATATTCTTTGAACTTTCTACTGATCAAAGATTTCTGGGGGAAAAAAATCCACAAATTTTAACTGTGATAATCATAAGAAATATGCAAAACTGTTACCCAATCATAGTCTTGAATGAGGCACGCTGATGAAAACCGAGTGTTTTAAACACAGGGGCAAAAACAGGATAGAAATTAGCCTATTACTTCTAAATTATGATGTTTTTGTGTAAAAAAAAAAATAAAAAAAAAATATCTTTATAACATTATAAGTGAACCTCAGAGAGCATTATAAAATAAAAAAAAATGTAGAAAATTTTCACAAGCATTTTCAATTGTGATAATGATAAGAGATGTTTCTTGAGCACCAAATCAGGATATTAGAATGATTAGGATTATGTGACACTGAAGACTGGTGTAATGACTGCTAAAAATTCAGCTTTGCCATCACAGGAATAAATTATATTTTCAAATATATTAAAACAGAAAACAGTTATTTTAAATTGTAATATATTTCACAATATTACTGTATTTTTGATCAAATGCAGACTTGGTAAGCATAAGAGAATCTTTTTTTAAAAAAATGATGCTACCCCCAAACTTCTGAATGGAAGTTTTTTTTCTTCTAAAACCATACAATAGATTTGAGTACGGAATAGAATAAAATGTGTGTTAAATGAAAAGTCATTCACTGAAAATCTCCTCTGTAAAAGCTCTAAAATACCATTTTCCATTTGAACTGCTGTGCTATGTTCAGTTGCCGCATATGCGAGAATCAAACCTCAAGCAACGACATTATGAATAAGAACTAGCGGCGTAAATATTCTTCTCCATTTCTCCTTCTGTATTTCAATGAAAAAAGAAAAACATTGTTTGGAACAAGACAAGACATTTCTCATTTCTCAAATTCTCTTTTCTGGGGGAACTATTCCTTTAATATGATTAGTCATTTAGTCATAGATTTAGTCATGAGTTCATCATCCACAGACTAGCTTTCTAACACAATGACTAATCCAGAGAGGTCCAACAAGCAGTGAACCCAAATCTAGGCCTCTTCACCCTAAAGGTACCCACCTCCCCTCAACACATATACGAACACACAATCAACACAGCACATGAGGGGCCCCAGCCTTTCCCCTTGGGCCTGACGTATGAGGCATTGTTCTCAGAGGATAATGACTTACCCGTTCACGCCTACAGGCGATTTCCGCTTTGATTTGGTCAGGGTCATATTTTGCATTGGAAGAGGAACCAGAGTGAGCTATGAGAGAGAAAGACGAGTCAAAAAGTCAATCACATTATGCTCATGTGAGGCCAGTGATTGTACCTTGTATTATACATATAAATTACACAAAATACAAAACAATCTCAACTATTAAATAGTAAGAAATAAGAACACTTGCAAAAAAGTACCATGATGATACCATGTTATATTAGATATGTATTGGTTTTCTATGACGTATCTAGTACCATGTAAATAGTTCAGCGCAGTGCCATTTAGTAATGCAGCAGGACATTTCATGATATTTTGATACTGTACTTTTTTTTTGTGCAAAAGCTGGATATGTGGATAAAAATGGAAAAAAATGGGAAAAGTGAGGGAAAATGATGGAGAAAGAAATTTGGTCAGGGTCATATTTTTCATTTGAACAATATTATTAATAATTAAGAAAATACATAAAGTAATTAATATAATCTACTGATGAGCATGCTTTTATTTTTGAATTTAAATTTATTTTGATATTTTCGGGGGGTATAAAGTAGACAGTGTGAGGGTGATACAACTGTCCTTGCATCATCATGAAATTCTGAAAAAGAAAACCTTATTCAGCAGTTTGGCATTATCTTTCATTATTTTTCATTAGAACAAACTGTTAACAAAACTGCTTTTTAAATCATCTTAATAATGTTAGTATTAATCTTAATAATATCAGTATTAATATTAATAATATACCTTTCCTGGCACATTCCCCTTCAAATTCCCATTTTTAAGCGGGGTCCGCCGCTTTGCCAATATAGCAATATATTAATAATATTAATGGTTATACCAATAATAATAATAATACATTTAATATTTTATGGTCTAAACATTTGTTTACTGAATCAAAACCATGTACATTTTATTGTAAGTGATGGGTATAAAAAAATGCAAAGAGATGTTTTAGTGAGAAACAGGAAGTAAGAGCAGAACTGATGAATGGTGACAGGAAAGGGAGGGGAAAGTGAAGGGAAAAGGAGGGGTGAGCTGGACTAGAGGAGGAAGGGAGGAGGCCATGGAAATACGAGTGAGGAAAGGAATAAGATTTCAGCCAATGAGTAACACTGAAGTAAGGCTGGAGTAAGAATGACTTCATTGAAACTTCACACAATATGACTAATAAGTTGGCGCAATTTTAAATGGCTGAATCAGCAGTGTGTGATGTGATTAAAGTGAGATGTGATGCGTGTCTCACAGCTGGTGATGGAACGGTTGTCATCCTGAGTGAGCTGGTTGAAGAGTTGCATTTCTTGCTGTGCTAGCTCGAGTCTTTGCTGTTTGATCTGATACATCTCTTTCTTGGCATTGAGAGCCTCCTGCGCCACCACCAGGTACTCCTTTAACATGCGCTCCTGCTCCTGACGCCATTGTGTGCGAGGGTTCTCTATCTGGGTCGTCTCTGGGAGAGAGAAACATCAAAAGACAGTAAAATTTAATTCACATATATTAACCATGGATAGATGGATGGATGGATGGAAACTACAAGGAAACATAGCAGTCAAGCAATGAATCAGCCAAATCAAGAGGTGCAACAACTCTCTTTCGCATTGAATCAGCTCAAATAATGCACTACTCTACTGAGCAGCACAAGTTATCCGGTCTGACTAAAAATAATACAAGAAATGTTACTTTGTTTTTGAAACAAATCTTTAAAGGTTTAGTTCACTCAAAAATGAAATTTCAGTCATTAAGTTCTCACCCTCATGTCGTTCGAAACCCGTAAGACATTCGTTCATTTTCGATACACAAATTAAAATACTTTTGATGAGAGCTTTCTGATCTCCCTATAGACAGCGACATCATAACCAATTTCAAGGACCAGAAAGGTAAAGACATTGTTAAAATAGTCCATGCTACTACAGTGGTTCAACCTTAATGTTATGAAGCGACGAGAATACTTTTTGTGTGCAAAAACAAAATAAAAATAACGACTTTATTCAACAATTTCTTCTCTTCCCTGTCACTCCCCTATGCTGTTCACATAGTAAACACGGTTCAGCATTTCCGGGTTCTACGTCAGAACACCGGCTACCTTTCTAGGCCTAGAAATTGTTTATGACGTTGCTGTCTATAGGGAGGTCAAAAAGCTCTCGGATTTTATCTAAAATATCCTAATTTGTGTTCCGAAGATAAACAAAGGTCTTACGTGTTTGGAACGACATGAGGGTGAGTAATTAATGACAGAAATTTCCTTTTTGGGTGAACTAACCCTTTAATGTAATTCAGATAATAAATAAATAATTAAATTCTGGCTATTTTCCATTTATTTATCCACTTTATGGAGCCCCCAAATACTTGAA
This sequence comes from Hypophthalmichthys nobilis, assembly GCA_037950665.1. Lineage (NCBI taxonomy): Eukaryota > Metazoa > Chordata > Actinopteri > Cypriniformes > Xenocyprididae > Hypophthalmichthys > Hypophthalmichthys nobilis. The sequence continues at coordinate 15,200,085 of CM075471.1, forward strand.
AGTCAAATTTTGTTTTTGAGTGTAACTGGGAGGATTTTCTCAGCAAATATTGATTTAGGTGATTATTAGCTAATTATTTAATTAATCAGCATATTCAACTCTAGTTTAACAGAAATGGCTAGATAGACCAGATGTGTAAAATATGACATTTAAACACAGAACTAAAGAGCTGAACTTACTATTGATGTGGTCGATGTAGTAGACGCCCACCTGCTGGTCATACACCACCTCCCAGCCCAGAGGAAGCTCATCCCCCACACAGTCGGCAAAGGTCAGGGGCTTGGTAATCCTACAGGAACAGAGAGAGAACGCCAAAATCAACATAAGAGTCGGAAACACCTAAAAACTATGCTGTACAGGAATATTCTAGACAATTAGTCTTTAACAGGCCAGTGACAAAAAAAAAAACATTAACCTCAACACAACAGAGCTGGAGCAGTATAACAGCAAAGCTGCTTTTGCTATTTTTCATATCATCGTGTGTTATGGCTCATGTATTTCTGGGAGTCTAAAAGCATGTGTACAAAAAAAATATATATATATTTTGTACAAAGACTCGCATTGGGCCGAACAAAGCTGTGTGGAACATTCCTTGAGATCTCTAATGAATGTGTGTTCAGTCAGTCAACAGCTACTGATCTCCTCACCCCAGGTCAAAAATGTGTGTAATATAGGCACTGCAGGAAGAGACGGCCCATAAACACATTCCACACAGCAGAAAGCAGGCCTGCCCCACAGCCCACAAACACAACCAGGACACTGGATACTCTGCACAAATCACTTTTCACACTTTTGATGAACCACATCAACGTAAAGCTCTAAAACAAATCACGTTCTTTAAATATCTCAGATATCTCCTGCTTGTTGAAAATATTGGCACTACAAATTTAGGCTGGTTTCAGGTTAAACTGACCAAGATTGAATGTGTTTATAGGGATGTCTTCTTGTGCTCAAAAACAGCTGGACATAGCACAACAGACTAGAATAGAATGCATAAGTTATGTGACAGTTCTGAAAAACTGACGTGTTTTTAACTTCACACAGTGTCTTCACAAGACGCTAAAAAGCAGTGAGAGTTGTGACGCAATGACCAAGGACGTCTGTCTGAGGCCGTTTCCACCTGGTATTAAGATGTTTTGGTCATTTTGGTCGATCGGATCACAAGTGGACAACGCTAAATACAGGTGTAAACGGGGTGTAAAAGATTTGAGCTTGTCCACTTTCGACCACTTCCAGAGGTAGTCGAAAACGTATTTGATGGTCATGTGGTCGAATGTGTTCGGACAGCCGCTAAAGACCACCTGCTCTCCGCCTACTGGCCTAATGCGTAAACATTATGGGAAGCCAAAATTGAAAAAGGAATATTTTAAAAATATATTTATTTTTAAAGAGAAAAAATAAAAACTAGTCAACCTCATAGTCAACTAAAACTTTAGGTGATGGTCCTTAAAAAGATTATGGCACATAGCACTCAAAGGTATTTATAAAATACCATAGTATTACCATGATTAGTGGTTCAAAAAACATAGCACCATGGTACTCTTTTGTTGGTGAGGTAACATGATCAGGCTGAAGTTGGTTGTAATGAATAATGTCTTAGGTAATTAAACATTTCGTGCTGTTAGAGTTTTTGCATCGGTTTTCAAAGAACTTTACTGCTTTTTTTTCCCCATCACATATTTTTCTTTTGTTGGTGGCATGTTGGGAAGAGCTTTAAAGCATGCACAGGAGGATTCCAGGTTCAAATACCTGTCACTGTGCCCTTGAGCTAAACACTTAACCCCTGTTTGCCCTGAGGTACGCAGTAGGACTGTCTGTGTGCTTTGACCCTTCTCTTCGTCTGTGTCAGATAACAGCAGGGTTATGAAAAGAATTCCTGGGAAGCTGTGGAACCTGCAAACAGTTAGTAAAATAAGCCCTTAATTCCAAAATTCTTTAAAAAAAAAAAAAAAAAAAATCTCCAAATTAATAACAGTCAGACATCAATCGGATTTTAGTCGGAAATGTTCTGTGCATGGCTTATGATTTTCTTTCTGAATCTTCTGACAGCATTCATTTCCCAAAAGAGCCCCACAGAAATGACCTCAGTTACTGAAAATCAAGACACTTAATCAAGTATTATGTGCTTCACTTTCAAAACATTTGGACAATTTTGAGATATATACAGGCTGGCTGTGTAGACTTACATAAAATCTCTGTGCTGTGGAGACACGAGAAACATGAGAGGAGGGGACCGATGAGGAATGCTGAGATTCCATGACCCCTTGGAATTACCATCATTAACACATTTTTGACACACCATCATAATTAGTGACGTTAATCACTTAATTCCCCCCTTTTAAAGCAGTTTTAGCACATAACTCTATGGCATCCTATATGGCTATGCCTTGCAATTGGACAAAAGTACTCAAATAAACAAAAAAATAAATAAATAAAAAGATTTATATTACATATGATTTTCTGGATTATACTGCAAGAAAAAAAAACCTGAATGTCAAGTTGACAATGACTGAGAACAGAGGACATGCACCACACAAGAATGATTTATTTTAATGTGAAAAAGTGTTCAGCACTCAGCACTGAGAGGTGGAATTACTTGCAATGGCCTCAAAATCCCAATGATGTCACAATAGTGATGCAATCCCTGTGATTTCAATGCAATCTTTAGACCAACAAGAGACATGGAAATATCAAGACATGATTTTTGTATTATTATTTGCAATTTTAAGCTCCATCACAAACTTTCTGGGATGCTTCAAAATATAGCCAAATATGTGCAGATGAATTTGCTCTCAGCATGTTAATTAAAACAGGCAGTAAAATGAAGAAATTAATTATATTATATAAAATGTAATTTCATTTAATGTAATATGTGAAAGGCAGACAGTCTCTTCCTGTCTACGTGGGAAGTTCTTGGCCAGAAAAACCTGGGATGTGGACCAGACTTTGTGCCATTTAGTCAAAGGTCTGGTTATGCTAGACTAGTCTGCTGACAACTTCTGTACCCCTCTACACACGGCATTCATGCAACACATTCCATTCAGCCACATTGAGTCTCTAAAACCATGTTTTTTTTCTACCCAAATGCCTCTCAGAGTTCTGTATGTCTATCATGTATATATAAAATGTTGTATATATTTTAAAGTAAGAAACAATTTATTTAGTCATTTAAATGTTCTTGTTGAAATGAAGTACAACAAGTAGCTTTACTGGAATTCCTTGACGATTCATATTTAGGGGAAGGATAGCAAAAAATAAATCAAATAAATAAATAAATAAATAAAAGACATTACAGAAGCTGAGGCACATTCGTCAATTTCTTAAAATAACACACAGACAAAGGGCTGTTTGATCATAATGGTTCCAACACAAGCCAATACAAATATATAGCTAAGATACAAGAGAAAAACACATGCACTGTGGCAATCATATCATCAAATTACAAAAATCTCTTTATTCACCAATCAAATCCTTACTGTAACAACTATGTCAATACTGGAATAAAGCCCAGAAAGCAGTGCTGTTATCTCAGTGCTTTGAAAGACAGAGATGAATGGGTTTGTTAGCGGGTTTATAAAGTATTGTTAGAGTTCAGTGCATTTCAAGTCCTCTCAAACTGTTCATTAAGATACTTCTGTGCTTGTTAATCTGTTAAAATAATCTGTGTTTGTTAAGAATCACCATTTGACATGATTCTTAAGCCTAATTAAGATAAAGTGTTTATTTTTTATGGCACTAGCAGCTCAAATCAGAAGATGTTTGACGAAAATGCAAATTTTCTTCAAAGCATTGTCAATGGTTTTTACCAGTCCAAAATAATGTTGGGTGTTTTAGGTGGTTGCAATGGTACACTGGATGGTTGCTAGGTTGCTTATGGCCCAAGTCACACGAACCCCCAAGTCTCTACGGCCCTTTACACCATTTTCAGGTGATCATATGATCAGATCGCATTTGACCACATTAACTCTTTCCCCGCCAATGTTTTTTAAAAAGTTGCCAGCCAGCACCAGTATTTTTGATCATTTTCACAAAAATTTCACGGTGCCCAGAATATTTTGTTGTATGAAAATTGAACATACAATATATAAAAGAAATAACAGAGCCTCAAACAACAAAAACATTCTAGTTTCATGCTTTCTTTTTTATCAACACTTGAATGTGGGTAAGTTTCATAAAAAAGCAACATTTTGAACAAAAAGCTGAGAAAAATCACATTTTTCTTCTAAGACTACGTCCGAATCAGATTTAGAACGATAATTAAAACATAGATCAAGTAGATCACATCCATCAACACCCCCAAAGTTTTCGCAGTCATATACCTCTTCCTGGGTCTACATTTCATTTGGTAACATTAGGCAGTTTTGAAATGCTGTTTAATGTTTGATGATCGGGTTAGCTTACATGTACATAAGCAATGCTTCTATCGCTTGTTCTGCTTCTTCTTCACCCGTGTTTTGATCCGGAGATTCTGTACTCTTTCAGAAGGTGTGTAATAGCTCCCCCTACTGTATAACAGTAAAAACATGAATTGCAGGAAAATTCCGTCAATGGTGGGGAAGCGTTTTTGTGTCATAAATTATGAAAAATTCCGTCAATGGTGGGTAAATAGTTAAAAACTAAGTGTAAATGCACTCAATATTTATTGTGATCGGCTCACTGAAGCCCCATTTCAAAGTGGTCTGGGACGGACTACATGTAATGAATGTTATCTGATATTGAACAAATTATTTTACTGAAATACACTTCCTTCCTCAAAGAATGCACTTTAAAAAAAGTTTTTCTTCACTTCTCATGCCTATTAGCATCCTTAATACCAACCCTACTGCAGTGATTGTAAAAAAGTAAAAAATAAATAAATTAAAAAGGGGGTGCAAGAAATGACAGAAAGCATTTGGAATTATCCAATGTTCACGTAATGCGTAAGTGTCTAAAATGATGCAGATATCTGGATACAAAACTAAATGTTAGTACCAGGTGTAAATAGGGACGAGAATATTCTGTTCTCTGGATATGACTCAAGTCCCTCCTTTAATACAAGTCTAGCAAGTGAAAATCATGAAACAAACCACACAGATTTGAAATCTGCGATAGTGCAGGACTACTCGCACAATAGAAGAGCACGTTGATGAGACTCAAAACATCAAAGGCAACAAGCTTGAGTCTTGTAGTGTGCACTTGGCCTTAGAGGTCAACAAACAAATGGCTTGTTTATAGTGATCTCTGCACATGAACTTGGACGGAAAAAGTATTTTAACATCAAACAACATTACACACATCACAGTTTGTAAAGAACAAGTAACAGAATGAACAACAAAGTAAAATTTCCGAGTTTGCCACGTCACAACATTTCAAATGTATTTAATAGTAAGTTCACCAACTTTTAACCTGCTTTGTATTGTTACAATAGCCGCATTTCCATTACCATTTAAATTGCGCAAATTGAAATTGCGAATTGAAAATACGGCCAATGGAAACACGTCAATTTCGCGAAAAATCCCATTTATCACAAAAAGTTTTTACGCTCGCATGAGGTTTTTCAGGTAATCTGAATATTACAGTACTATTGGATTCTAAACAAAGAAATGCCACAATTTGAATTTATGATGACCTCAAAGCAGATAGGAGGGAGAAACACCCAGGAATACCTCATATGTGGCCGCTCCCAAGTATAAGGGGCTTTCCTTGCCATAAATGCTTGGATAACATGCTTACGTCTCCTTCGATATCATTTTATATGTTATACAACATTTGTAAATTTGTTATTTGGAATACAAAAATTCAGAAGTTCAATCTGTAGTTTTAACAAAAGCCCTTAAGCTGTCAAAAGTCACTGGATGATGCAAAACTCATTATTTTGCTGGTGGAATTTTAACGGCTACAACTAGTGTAGTGCCGATTTTAAATATATTTCTGTGGTTTTACTGCATAGACAGCCAAGTTTTATTAAAACCAGTGTAAGCACAACTATTAACTAGGGATGCATGATATATCGGCCACCATATCGATATGTTTATTTTTAATGTTATCATTATGAACCCTAGGGGTGGGCAATATGACCAAATTCTTATTTCAAGATATGAAAAACTTTATCACAATATAGTTATTGTGTGTTATTTTATCTAATTTCTGTTGTTAAAAATAAGAAAAAAAAAAGATTCAAAACAATAGAACAAATACAAAATAGCAAAAAATGAATTAAGTTTTTCAGGTACAACAGGTTTATTTAACATGTAGTTAGAATTAGTACACAAATTTATGTATAAAAAAAAATGCAGTCTTTACTGTATGAATTAAACATAAATGTATTCATATTAAAGCTAAAAAAAAAGTAATTCAGTCAAGAGCATTAAGTTACTTTCTCTTTTGTTTGATTCACATTAATGACACAGAGCAGCAGGTAGGTATATTAGGCTGCTGTCACTTTAAGGCCAAATGCACGGATCCATTATACTGATACACATCCAGTTTATTTTCACTTGAGACATAAAGGCTGTTTTTACATGAATACTCCACACGATGGGCACTTTGACATAACTGCATGTGTATTCGACCATTCAAGCACAATAAGACGTAAAAGAGAACTGAATTCACGATTGCATACTGAGAGACACAGCTTTCTGTGCACACTGTGTGTCAGTTAGTGCGAGCAGTAAGAACCGCACCGATTTCTTTTTCAGTGCTTATTGTGCTTAATAACATTTTTTAACATCGAGCATGTCCCAAATTTGCTATCGCCTTCTGAGAGAAGCAGGTTTCTGTGTGCGCACTCTGGCAGTGTGCCAGTCAGCACGAGCACCATACAGAGGTCCCTTTCAGGATATATTGCGCTTATAACTCTTTTTAACATGAAGCACGTCCTGCTCTTTATATTCTCATTAATGCATTTCATCACTCTGAAGTGTCAGTAGTGCAATATATTTACATACCGAGATATACACAATATAGCAAAATCTCTAACGATAGACATTTTATACCACGGTAACTATACATCATCATACCAACCAGCCCAATACGAAAATTTGGCCGATATGTTAGAACCGATAAATAATGGATTATTTCCTTCAGCTGAGACACTTCAGATGCGCTCTGTTCGCCATGATGGGTTTGAATTGCTTGGAATATCTTTGAAATCACTCGAAAAGGAAAATACAGTTAAGTGCAAGGTGCAGCGCAAGTCTGTCATACAGGCTACATAAAATTATAATGAAAACATTTGCATCATATTCCAGATATTAAGTTGTATATGTTTATGTTGTATAAATATCTGATTAATCTCATATAGGATGCGTGTCATTGAGTTAATTAACCCGCTAACAAAGCACTTCAGTTTCCCTGTGTTTATTCAGCTCTTCAGCTTTAGCGCACGCAGCTCAAACAGCAATGCTGTTATTTGAAACAGTAATATTAATTTTAGATGTTTCTTTTTCAAAAATATTGATGCATTAATAATAATAACTAGCACTTATTTTTCTTGTATCATTTTCATCAACAATATGGTTTAATTAAAATCCATGGCACATGCATTTTGATTCTTTATATGCACGTAATGTTGCATTATTTAGCCATTATTTTACTTATTTGTACGATTTTTTTTTCCCAAAAGAAAGTTGGCCATAGGAGTGTAAAATAAATTTTAAAACTTACACTGGTTCAGACTAGGCCACTGTACTGCATAAGTTCTTGGGACATGGCTTTTAATGGGTGAATTTAAAATTTTGTGACTATTTAGATTTATCATCTAACATATCGTTTATCGGCTTTCAAATATCAAGAATTATCGGTTATCGGTATCTGCCAAAATTTTCATATCGGTGCATCCCTACAATTAACTAACGTAAAAAATGTAAATATGTAAGGAATATTTTCAATTATGATAATATTTAGATGCACATGAGTAACATAGGCTTTTAAAATCACTTGTAAGATCTTATAAATGGCAGCCTCAGTTCTGCCACCTTAATGAACTGAGAACATGTGGTTTACTGCATACCATGTAAAACAGCTTTATACATATAGACAGAGCCTTGTCGAATTATACAAGTTATGTATTACAAACAAATATCAATATATTATAAAAAAAATATTAGGTCTTCCAGTAATTTAAGATAAAACTAAATATTAACATTCAAGGACTGTAAACAATTCAGAGCATTGGCTTTAATGGGCTAGCCATAAAGGCCTCTAAACACACCAAGACTCACAACCACAGGCAACTCACTTCCCACAATACAACACAGCAGGAAACACTACATACACAAGCATGATGTCCATTTCCTAAACCCGAACTACAGCTTTACAGCAGGTCTCCTGCTAGGTTTATCGAACTCTCCCAAGGACAGAAGAAAAACATGCACCATGTCGTTGAGATCCTCACACAAACTCTAACATTGGACATAATGTGAGATGCGGACCTCTGACAGGAAATAGGACCACCCTGCATTCTCACCAGGAACCTAGGGTCAGTTTCCTTCTGCAGTGCTTTCAAAAACAAAAGAATACCAGATCGCAAAAGCTGAGCTCGGAAATCTGCATACACATACATTTTTCATTATGAATCACTGAATTAATCAATAATGAATGAACATGAATAAACACCACTGCTTACTCCATTGTACGTCATACAAACATTTTTCAGCACCAATATTGAATGCGGATATTTTGTCGTGCCACCAACAAAAGCACAGGCCTGAGCAACGATATGCTAAATGTTTTATACACTGGCAGAGAACATTCATCAACACGCTTCTGCCCTCAGACTTTATTCAGCACTGAAGTTACTCGCAAGTTTCTCAAGCGAGTGTTTTGTTTCAGTTCCTGAGAGACCCTCTGTGCTCTGAGAGAGCTAATCTTCTCATACCACGCCTTTTCTTCCAGAGAGGAAAGCAGCTCTGCCAGAAGGAGAGGTCTCGGAGTGTTTAGCGGGCTGAATCCCAAAACCCGTCATCGGCAGAAAGAAAAAGAGTTACGGGGCCATGGGTTATTTTAAGACTTGGGAATTTCTCAAATACACTCGGAGCAATGCAATGTGTCCCAACTTTTTAACCAAACAGAGGAAAAAATGTCAAGGGCATTTATGTAGCACAAACTGGAGTACTATGACAATTCCACCACTTAAAATCTTATTTTAAAAGTCCAGCTTTTACTTCATCAGTCTTCAAGAGGAAATCATTTGGCTTTAAAAGTAAACATGTCCTCTGTCATATTCTGAATGCTTTTAAAATTAAAACAACTTTATGGGGTATACTTTTTGGGATTGTCTTCTCTTCAGGGAGTAGTTTTACTCCGGAATCCTCCTACAAGGAATGTCAAAGATGCACTCTAAGTATGCAGGCCAAAATTACAAATCAAAAGCAATTTAGCACAAGACACACGAGTGTCAGACATTTGCAAATTCTATAATCATCTACTCTCCGCTTTGCCATCTCCCTGATGTTTCCCAGTAGATATTTTCATCCGGAACGACACACTTTTCCCTGGTGGGAAAGGCATGTGTAACTGGAGTATGGGCCGTTGGTCCAGGCCTCGTCTGGACATCCACCCTGTCGCTTCTTCAGCTTGAGCCGTTCCTGACAACAAAAGGCCAGTCCAGCATTCCGCCTGCAAATTAAGATGCTCCCAAACAACAGGCTCTGCATTCCTCGTCAAGAATGTGTTTCTCTAAAAATAATATACCCAAATAAACTTAATTATAGTAGCCTGGTGGCAGAGTTTTAATGCTTCTGGAGCTCCAAGCACTTCTTTCTTGGTTCCGCAAAATTCAGTGGCAGAACTTTTGTTTTGGCAACCATATGTTTTAAGAAGCATTTTCATTTGCAAGCTGCTGTTACAGATGTCACCTTTTATGTGGGCTGATCAGCTCTGTATAACTTTATGAGGGCCTTTTATTGGCTTAATTAATTCGCAGCCTTCGTTTAGACAACTTGTCGCCATGGCACAGCGCGGCCTCTCATCTGCGGTTTTACGTTTAATTGTTTAATGGCTTGCTTACCACTAGAGATATTCTATTGTTAAAAACATGACACCACTCTACAAACCAAAGGTTTTTAAGAGAAATGAAATTGCTTAGACACTGCTAAATTATGTCTCATGCAACCTCACCAGGTATTCTACATGCTTCCAAAGGGTATATCACCACCATCACCAGGGTACTCACCAAAATAAAGGCAAAAAACATCTGAATTACATTAAAAACACAATAAAATAACAACATTAGGAAATCTACTAAAACAAAAAAATTTAAAAAATTAATATAACAACATACACAGACATCGGCAGCCCATCAATTAAAAAAAAATATGGCCAAGCTAATCCGGATACTATAACAGCATAAGCGTATGAGCTATGTATATGCTGGGATCCACAAGTGTCAATCTAAAAATTGCATTCTCATTTTAAAAGACTATATCAAAACTGTGAGGAATTTCATTTATGTTGTTCATTTATGTCCAGGCAGCTGCGCACATAAGACAGGACAGACGTCTCCTCCTATTATTATATACAGTATCTTATAGAAATAGGTTGACTATAAGTAGCTCTGCTGAAGAACTTCCATTCTAACACATTTAGATACACCCATCCCTGCTATCACTTTCACAGTGAGACAATGATAGACAGGGAAGATTGTACAAAGAGCTAAGGAAAATTGAAAGTTTAAGAAGAAGTCATATTTCACAACAAAATAAAAAATAAAAGACAAAATATATATTCTGCATAAATAAATGAAAACTAATTTTCTTTTTTCACCCTTCACATTTTGTTAATAACAATTAGGTGGGAAAATGTTCTGAATTTTCCTACAATGTAGATTGATCCTAAAATAGGCTTCATTTTTATAATACAATATTTCTTTTTGCGCTCCTGGGTTCATAAATTTTAAAGACGGCTTTGTCTGCTGGATGTGTTCTTAACAAGTTTTGTTAGGCTCATCCAACTAGACTAGATAGGCTTATTAACTAGATTAGAGGTAGGAATGATAATGATTTTTCATGGCCGATTCCGATTGACAATTATTATTTTACAAGCAAATGGGCTGATTCAGATACCGGTTGTTGATATTTATTAGCAATTTTTTTTTTTTTGTATATTTGTTCTATTACAGGCCAAACCATTTGAAATTAGAGGCAATCACTCCATTTTTATCAATCTGGATTGCATAATTTTAAGATTTAAGATAAATTAAGCAAAAACAGAATGCTTTGACTTTAACGTTGTGAAATTATGCTACATAAAACACCTGCAGGCTGCATGTAACAAAAACAGCAGAAGGGCTAAATGAAAATGCAAATTCACTTTATGCCAGTAGGTGGCGCTTATGGAAAAGCAGGAATGTAGCGTTTTCTTGGTTTCTTCCTATAAACAAAGCAGCGCTGCGCTTATAAAGACTACTTTAATATGTATTATATGGAGGTAAGAGGGGAAAATGCCATTAAAACTTTTCTGACAGTCAGTTCTCTTTAGAGACACATTCATTTTAAACCTCACCCTCAATTCAATATTTATATTTTCTTCCAATATTTTGAGCATCACGAACAGTGAGCTTGCTGAACATGGTACAGTATTTTCTCTGCTGGCGCATCTGCGCTCTCCTCTCCTCTCCTCTCCTCTTTGCATCCATATTCAGCATGTCCCATCTCTGGCCTGTGTTAATGTCATGTTTACAGACTTTGTAATAATTCTACACTAATGAAATTTAGGGAAATTATTGCAATTCAGTTTGCAAAAAAAAAAAACAGCGGGTTGCCGATTGTGTGTTTGGAGCAAAAACCAGACGGTTCCAATTTATGGCCGGTCCACTGGTGCATCTCTTAGAGGACTGTTTGTTTTTCATAAATGCAGGAGCTGATACAATTATCAGAAACATCTGATATTACTCCAACATGACATACAGCAAATTAGAGTAATGATTATATATAAAAAAAACAATAAAAAAAAAATTGTTGAATAATTTCTCAAAAGTTCCTTGAGGGTGAATGTGTCTGTGATAGGAGTTTGGGGTAAAGTGTGGTGAATTTGATTTTTTTGACACTTGATGATCTTCAGACAGCTATGCATTAAAATTCCTTGGTAAACGGCCCTGACAAGTTTGGTACATCCTGCTAAGCTAGCATTCCAGACATGATCGGCATAACCTGTGTGTGACCGAGTGCAACTGGCATGCTTAAAAATCAGAATGACGCTGAGGTCTGGTCTAACAGTTTTCGATTTTAAGCTTTTAATAGGAAAATCTTTCCTCTGGAAGAATAGCTTACCCACTGAAATATTGTGTGGTCGATATCACAGATGTCACACTGATTTCATGCTTTCACACATGTCTGTTAATTTCTGGATTGTTCTGAAAATAAAAATTCACAACTCTTTATGGTTGAAATTAAGTCTAATGTGTACACGTATTGTGCTAATACTTTTCTGAAATGGATCTGATACTAGCGGCAAAACAAACTGTCCTAAAAATATGCCATAAACAACAGGACGTGCAGCCTTGACCAAAAGCTACACCGCTGACACGAGTGAGCAGTGTGACAACAGGAATCAGATGATACTCTCACTCACAGCTCAACTCCCTGAATCAGTAAATGCAATGGAAAAACCATTTTACTATTATGTACTTTTAACAACCCACAGTGTCTGGTGTTTTCGGTTTACTGGAAACAAGTCAACATCAAATTAAATATGGTATCTACCTTTATTAAAGTTAATTAATAAATTAAGGTAGGAATCCAATTTGATGTATATTACTCTAAACAAGACGTTGTCATTGTTGGGATTGTGATCCCCTGCCATCCACCTTAATAATATTTTCAACTCAATAGTAAAAATGCATATAATGTAGTTATTTTAATACATTTTCAATTGTTATTTTGTAAATAAATGTAAATAAATCAAATCAAACCAGACTTACTAATGCCTCCCCCAATCTCATTTGCATAAGAAGATGTCACATGACGAATCTGCATTTTGGCGAATAATGGCCTATGTATACTGCTTGCCTGTAGTGTGGCATGAATGGGGATATTCAGCTGGGTTTTTTTTTTTTTTTTTTTACAATGTACAACAATTGCAGAGAAACATGGACCTAACAAAAATAAAGTCAGGTGAAGATGCCGATGCTGATGTCATGCTTGATAACTCTGGACCCGGGCAATCACGTAAAGGTGATCCACAGGACGCTTTGTTGTAGCAAGCTAGCGGCTCTTGGCTTTATGCCAGGAAGAGGACAATTTACATGCAAATGTTATTTAATTTAAAACAACAAAATTTAAATGTAGATTTTAGTATATAAACTGCTTAATCGGCCATTTTCAGTAAGATTTACTAAATATGAAGTGTTTGTGTGCCTGCTATTGTGCGTTTAACTTTAATCATGCCCAACAGATATCGGTCTTAAAGCAGTGGGTGAGTAATTCACTCCTTAATTTGCTTAATAAAAGCCTCCTTTGAGATTCTGTTAACAAACATGTTTATAGTGCATTATTTTTAACGTGCTTATTGCTAGCCCTGCAAAAATACAAGTAATTCGTGTGCAATGTATGTGGTTGATGACAACCTTGCGCTTGCTGCTGCTCTATGTAATCAGTAAAACCACTTGAATGGTATTACTATAGAAAAGCTAAAATTATTTAAAAGTGTGACTGACCAAATTGACTGGCTTCATTTGCTCCCCCAAGCTCAAATGTCATGCTACACTTATGGAGACTGTCTGCTTGTACTTATTGCATGATAGTTTAAATGAAGACTACACAGATTCAACTTAAATGCAAAAGTGGAGATGAGATTTCAACAATAAACAGTAGAGGTTGTTCGATTGATCGGTTTTGGCGATTAATTGGCACCGATTATCGGCAAAAATCCATACTGATAGTTTTTCTGGGTCGTGTTTGTTGGTGGAGTGGCTGAGAAGGGTCCACCGTCATTATACAGTACGAGACCGGCCTCTAGAGGCGAAATCAATTTACATATGAATGCGAATGGAGACGACGGAAAACATACAGAGAGCAGCATCTTCTGTTTCTGCTCTGACAGCCTCAAGACCCCGGCGAACGCGGTGAGTGCATGTTAGAAATCAGGAATGAGAGAATATTATGCTTGGTACGTTTTTTGTCTTCAAACCAAACTTGGGTCTTCAGTAGAGCTGCATGATTAATCATTAAAAGATCGCAATCTTAAATCAAACACCCACGCGATCTCATTCCTAAATGACAAAGATCTACTCTTCAAATACCGATTGTATCAATTACATTGTTACGCCACCAGGTGGCGACAAGTGACTGTTAAAAGATGTATTCATCATTGAATCATTCATTCAAGAGGTTCGTTCAAAAACACAGATTAATCCCGTCTTTGAGTGAGTCATTGAATCATTCATTCATCCAAAAAGTTTTTTTTCAGATTATATATATATATATATATATATATATATATATATATAGAATAATTCAGATTAATTAAACATTTCAAATAGACTGCAGCAATTAACATTTTGTCAGAACCTTGTAAATTACAAGCTATTTTGTTCAGTTGTCTGTTCAGAATCGTGGGAGAATCATGATTTGTTTGAAACAAAAAAAATCATGATTCTCAATTTAACCAGAATAGTGCAGCTCTAGTCTTTAGTCGGCAAAGTTTAAATACAGTCCGGCTAGTGTGCTTCTCATAATGTTTACGCATTAATTCAGTATAGGCGGAGAGTAGCCGTTTTTTTTGTGGCTGTTCAAATGCATTCGACCACAAGCGTCTACACTACGAAAGAAATCTGGTCGAATGCGTTTTCAACTACCTGGTCGAAAGAGGACAAGCTCAAAACATTTTAGACCCTGTTTACACCTAAATTTAGCGTTGTCTACTTGTGATCCGATCGACTAAAATGCTTCTTAATACCAAGTGTAAACCGGGCCCTAGGCGTGTTCCTGGAACAACATTCCTGTCTGAAAATTTTATCCTAACCATATCCCTACCCCTAAACCTAACCTTACCCATAACTTATCCCTAAAATCAGAGGGAAATGATAGGTGAATAACTGATGTTGAAGCACCTAACCCTGGTTGCAAGCCTAAACTTGACATAAACTGTAAACATGTCCCTAAAATCTGATTGGTTGATTGGAATTTTGTTCCAGGATCAACAAAATGTTAATCCAGGAACATGTTGCACTTGGTAAAATCAGGTTCTGCCCTCGTGGAGTTTTTTTGACATGCGAGACTGTACACTGCACAGAGCGGGACACTTTAGATGCAGAATTAAAACAGAAAACGAAATGGTACGTACAGTATACAGTACACTACCGCACGTGTTTTCATATCATTATAAAATAATTAATTTGTTGACTAGATGCTGCATTAGTAGAGAAAGAACAGCAGTATGTTTGCTGTCAAGGCTGAGAGGACGATAACTTCAGTACCAAAAGCGGTTAAACAATGTGACAAAAATACACGCAAGTCCGACTCAAATGTTTAATGTCACGATTGTTACCATCTATTTGCATTGAATAGTTTATATCCAGCTGGTCACTTTTATGCATTCATTAGCCAGCGAGGTTGCATATTTAAAGCTAGTGACGTAAGAAAGCAAATGTTCATGCAGCTGACAGAAACATTTAAACAAATCAGAAACGCATTCGATTTCAGATCTTTAAAATTTTAACACATTGTTTTGTGTACACACACCGACGGCACTCAGCTACGACTCAGTAAGCTGTTCAAAAACTTGCTGCGCCACAGAGCCCCACTCACATAGTTTTCCATTAAATTACATAATATTTGTCCAAAATCGTTGTTAAAGTGCATAAAGACTAAGCCTGCAACATTACGCTAATGCATTAGGGTGAAGCTTAAAATAAAGAATTCTCATGTTTTTGGCAGCTTGAATCACGTACCTTTGCCGCAGCAGCTGACTCTGTTTCCATTTTGTCCATAGAAATGCATTATTCAGTGCTGTTATTTGACGTGCCTGGTGGCAGTTTTTTGTACACGGTGGGCATACACGACTAATCGATAATGAAAAAACGAATGTCATTATCGATTATTATCGATTTTATCAATTAGTTGTTGCAGCCCTAAATAAAATGGTAAAAAAAAAAAAGTAACTGGAAGCGAATGACACCGGTCCGGAAGCCAGACACATTAAATTTACAAATGGCCGCGCCCGCTCTTACCTGAAAAATAAGGTGGATAGTGCCAGCCCATGACAATAAATCGAGTACTCAGTATCTACACAAACTGTTGTCAATTCAATAAGAAACCTTCCAAACAAACACACTCCGCATGAAACAAAAGCCATGTTCACCAACCCCTTTTTAACAAAAAACTTGCCCTCCCTTAACCGACATAATGAAAACACCAAGGGAAGCAAAATAGCACTGAGGGGTTTGCGCTCATGTGAATAACCTTTTGGCGCTGGCAACACGGCTTCCACTTTCCAGAATAATTGAATTTGGTGTGCTTTGTGACCACGTATAAAGGCTTCCCTTTGCCAAGCGGCAGGCCTGGCTGTGGCCATTGCATAACAGAGCCTGTAAAGAATAAAAGGAGAGCCGCTGGGGCCTCGGGATGGAGGGAGGGAAGACACGTGGGAACTGCTGCCTCCATTGGGCAGCTTTGTCTAGGGCCGATCACGGGCAGAGTCCCTCAGGCATTAGTGTAAGCATGCCTGACATTGCACTCATTCCACAGTCACAAGAGCCTCCCCACAGAAACTACGCTGAAGCAAGTGGACGAAAGAGAGCGGGAGTCACCTTAGGAAACCATGTAACGGACAGTCTTTACGGCAAACGGACACAGGCGATATTCGCTGTTTACCCGACTATTGTCTTGCCGAGGTGAAGCGCCCTTCCTGACACAAAGCCCCTCTTGTAAACTAAAGCACTGAAGACAATACTGAAAATACTGTATAAAAAGACTTCTTTATTGAGATTAAAGGTATTAAAGTACTCACAAATGTCAAAGATGAATTCTAAAATGTAGACTTCTTTTTTGCACATTCAGCACTGTGAGGTTTGCTGCTCAAAGTGCAGTCATCTGACATTTTCAAGCCATGACAGAAAAGTAATACCACAGTATAATTTTTCACACTTTTTTCGATGGAAGTCACACCCAGCTAAGAATGATAAAAAAAAAAAAAGATACATCCTAAAAGACGGCTTACCAGCAAACACCACAACACAAAGAGGCAAAAAAAAGGTTTAGGTATTCAGCATTCTGTGCTTTTAGAATTTCAATGAAGAATTTCAATTTGTCCATATAAAAGAGAACTAAATGGTACCATGCAGTTAGAGAGTGAGGGGCAGGTGCTGGAAGATGGCCCTGTTTCACAGAGGAGCTCCAGTGGTTTACCAGGTGACTGTGCAGTGAATTCACACACTTATTCCAATTTTCACTACAAGCTGTCACTGGGCCTGAAAACCCAAAAACTCATGTTCATTGGTGCACAGTTGATGCTCAAACAAGGCAGTGGTGTAAAACATCATGCCCAAGATCAACTTTGTTTCCTCTAAATATAAATTTCATTAACAATTATCATGTGTGAACTCTATTATATTAATCTAATGGATTATTTTATTTTTGAGGTAGGGTGCATCAGTGATTAGTGCTCTGAAGCAGTACCTCAGATAATATACGCTGAGAAATGGTAAAGAACTACTGTAAATGACCATAAATGTAAGCACAAGTAAAAAATAAGGACAATAAAGCCGGAACTTCAAAAATTATGGATGAGACTTTCAGTTTTCATAGTGAATTCTATTCTACTCTAATGTTCTATGGCCTTGTTTGCCCTTAAAAGTTACAAGAAATGACTGTACTTCATTAAGAGCCTGAGGAATAGACAACAATATCTGATAAGTACCAACTCAGTTTCTTTGTCAGAATATTTTTTTCTTTCTATACAAATTAGCCCAATATAATAACCAAGGTGTTAATTAACTTTCCATAAATCTTAATGTTTTTAACATCAGTAGATCAGCATTTGCATGTCAACTAGGGCTGCACGATATAACATTTTAGCATCAAAATCGAGATGTGCGCATCCACAATAGTCACATTGCAGGATGTGTGATGTCAAGTATAGTGATCGTTAATCCATACGGATCAGACACCACGAATCAAAACCATCATACAATGAAAGTTTATCATTTGAACATGTTTTAGGTCCTGTCAGTTTAAATATTCAAGCAATTTTAAACCATTTGAGTGCACGAAGACGCGAAAGAGAACGCGATTCTGCATGTGCGGCTTTTTTCTGTGCACGCACACACACACACACACACACACAAAATTAATAAACGCATACATACATATGGGTTACACACACACGCACAACAGTCAATCTTGACAGAGATGCATTCAATAAAATCCACAATGGACAAGACAGCTAATCAGATTGTAATGTAATGCAAATTTAAATAAAATACTGTGGTAAACCTACAAATTTAGTTTAGGTACAGACAAGCCAAATAAAAGCAGAAATATGGCATATATATAGCGCATTCACAAGTTCCATTGTGGATGTTCTTGTATTATTTTCAGCTAATTTGCCATTTATACGGAGTCAGTGACAGAAAACGCTGAGAAGAGAGAGGAAAAGAGAGCGAATGTCATGAGACCAACTTTAACTCATGTGTTGTCCTCACATGTCCACCTCAACATCTTCTGGATAACTCCTTACTGCTCTCCTGACATGAAAATATGAGATTTCTCAGACTCTAATCAGCTTCACATTACAAAAGCATGTCACATGACTTTGTCGAGGGGAGCCTTCAAGCAGATCAGGTTTTTCTTATCTTGATTCATTTCAAGCTACTCCATTCCTTCTCTTGAAAAGGATAGGAAAAGTGACAGGAGGACATTAAAGATGCTTTTGAATGAAAATGAAATATACACAACGTAACACAAGAGCAATGAATGCAAAAGTGAAAGACTTTCAATTTGTGTGGGATGTTGCAGTATCCATGACTATGACAGCGTAGTGATGTTAATGACAATAACAAAAGTAGATTCACTCATTTTAGAGGCTAAAATTTGGATTTTTAAAATTTTTACTCAAAATAAAAACAATACATACTTTTTGCTGTATTATAAAATTACGTAAACATTAGTGGTGAAAATGTAATCTGTTCTCGGCACAATGTCACTATCCAAAAAAAGTCATACAATGACAGAACTGCCTTTGAGGTGGTGATGTGTTTGCTCATTGTTTTGACATGAGTGACCCTACAAATTAAGATGAAACCATGTTAACTACCCTCAAGGCAGCAAATTCCCTCTATTTGATTTACACAAGGCTTCTAGTGAACTTGTGTTTAAATGAGTCGGGCTGAAAGGCTGGTTTCTCCTCTGGTGAAAATACAGACCTCACAAAGCACATCCACACTGCTTTCCCAGCGGCCCAACTAGCATTCCATACATATTTGCACATGGAACTCTTGGAACTACAGTTCAATTCTCTCTTTCATTTGCACACAGTTTACATTATGTGACCACTTAAAAAATAAAGGGGAAAAATATATGATTTTATTAACTAAATTAAAATAGTAACAAAATACAGCATGATTTGCATTTCTACTATTTCTTAAGAATAATGAATGGCGCAAACCATTCTATTCATATTCTAAATTTAGAAATGTTCAAACTTATTGCAAAGAGACCACCACACATTCTATAATGATTTTACAAAGATGAAAGTAAAAATTAAAACAGAGAGAGAGAGAAAGAGAGTATTCTTTCCTAGCCCTATAGATCCATGTTACATGCTATCTAGATTTAGCCAAGATAACTAATGAGGGAAATTATGTGGGTGACAAGCGGCAAATGACGATGTGTATCTTTTATATTTGACTGACAATCAAGAATTACTAAATTGTCGACAATGATAATGGGGATCTAAGTATAATCAAATCTATATCACACTTAAGGCAACTCAAGTAATATCACATACTTTTTTGTCATTAACACTAATAAACTTTTATTCTGAATTAAATTTATTGTAAATAGTCTTTTAAATGGTATTCACAGACTGACTATTTTGTGACAAGGAAAGATTTTAGGATGCTTTACTCAGCTGGTTATAATTAGTGTTCATTATTGTATAAACTTATATAAAGTTAATATACTATATGCTTTTCACATTGTTATATATTTATATATATATTTCTTATATTTTAACAGCAAATAAATTATAATCACACTATACACACAATAGAAATACAATCATTTATAGTTCTACACATATCTTCTTTAATCCTAATTTTGCAATAATCTTGGAGTTCTACTGTTAAAGCAACACATAACTGGCATGCACTGTAAAGTATTACACTTGGGACTTGTTTAATACCATCAAACATTAAATGTAGGGACAACAACATCAACAAGGTTGCCTTATCTTTCCCGATGCTGTTTCATACAAACCTAACCAAACAGTAATAAGACCAGGTAGTTCATACAAACATCACAATACAAGATTAAATAGCCATTTTTCTGGATTTTTCTTTTTCCCCAGATGAATAGTCACTAATAGACAATCTAGAAATTTAACATATAATTTGCACATAACGTGACGGTAAACTGGCATGACAAGCACAAAGAAAGAATGAACAACCAGCCATGTTACAGTGTGTCAGCTCTGGACTGTGGAATGAAAACACTTCCATTCCTAACTGTGCAACTTCCCTCGCTTCTTAATCATCACTTCAATCTGAGCCCCCGCCCTCTACAACCAAACAATCATCAAACTTCAGCCAATAAAGCATGCAGCACCTCTCACGGTCACTTTTACCTGTCTCGGGGGTCGATCCATGAAGTTTGTCGAGTGTTGTGGTCAATGTAAAAGACTCTGCCATCAAAATCCCTGGCTTCCTCCCAGCCCGGGGGCAGCGGCAGCTCCGAGCTCTCTCTCCGCTTACAGCTGCTCACCCACGGCATAGCGCTGCTGGGACGGTAGGGGGGTCTGACCCCCTGCCTTTACTCCAACAACAAATATATCACAACTTTCTACTGCATTACAAAAGTTTAACTCCCATCAACTCTCGGAAACAGAAAACTTCACGACGAAGAAACAACCGTGGGTCAAATCGACACAGGCAGTCCTGCATCCACCTTTTCCAAAAAGTTTTGCGGCGCTCTCATGACTCTGTGTGTCGGTCCTCCATGTTTGACTCTATCTACCATCTTTCATTCCACACTGTCCATATTCGGGCAGGCGTATTTGCATAAGCACTGCCTCCAAATGCATACGTATATGAAAGTAAGCCAATAGTTGCGCTCGTATGATTTTGGGATTGTTGTTGATGGAAGTGGATACAGTTTTTTTTATACCGACCCATGTGATGGGTGTGATTTTTGTAATTTGCTATTTTTAATTTTTTTTTTTAATTTTTTTTTTTTTTATAAATACACCTATAATTTATCAAAGCAATGTTTATCTCATTGGACCAATTTTATTTTAATTTTATTTAGTTAAAGTTAGAGCACTAGCCTTGTAATTTGACTACTGTAAGGGTGTTCTTAGAGTAAATTAAGTTCAAAAAGCAGCCTATTCATAATTTCAAACGTATTTCCTTTCGTGATAGAGTGGTAAACTGTTGCAATCTATGTTTGAACATTTTCAAACATAATATCGTTTACTCCTTATCACAGAAACTCGAAGCGCCTATGAAACGCTTGAATTAATTACAATTTTTTAGTATAAGAGCGCCATCTAGAGATGACTGCCAGTTTCTTTAGCTCTTTTTTCTACATGAAGCAACAGTTGTAGCTGTGTTGTAGGGAGTATCTATCTATAATAATGTATAATCAAAGTATTTTATGTGTTCTGTTTTGTTGTTATTGTTTGTCGTATGAACATAATCTTTCTCCATTTCATTTTTTTCCCCCACACTCTGAGGCCTGTATTCAATCACATGACATACTGTACTGGCTTACCTTATATACATTTGAAACCTCTGCATATTTTTAATATAAAAAAATTACTTTGATTATTGTAGTCCCCAGTTTGTATTTTATTAATCATCTAGCCTTCAATGCGGCATCATAGATCAAACCTTTGTGTATTTATTAGAAATGCCTTTCTCCCTCCTTATCACACTATTTCCTGTAGGATAAAATAAATCTAACTTTTGTTTTCCTACTCCTCCTCATCCGCTTCCATTTCTCATCACACTATTTCCATTTAAACACATTGAGCTACTCTACTTTAAAAAGGTAAGTAACAAACTGATGCACTTGTATGCTGTAGTTTACTCAGCCTACACTTTGTCAAACCAATTTAAATTGGTCATTGAAAATATAAATACATATTTTGTGGAACAATATACAAAATATCAGGAAGAAAGAGAGAGAGAAAAGACATGAGGCCATTGAAATAGCCTACATTTATTACCAGTAAGTACCACTAAGTAGCTTTAGAGCTCCATTTCTCTATTATAATAATTATAATAACCTCAACATCCCTCATCAACTTCTAAAGACATTTAAAGGAATAGTTCACATAAAACAGCAATTATGTCATAATTAATGCACCCTCATATCGTTCCAAACCTGTATGACACAAAGGAGAAGTTTAGAAGAAACTTTTTCATAAGTGAATTGTCATGGTCGATCCTAGAGAAAAATCATATGGTTTTGGAATGACGTGAATGTGAGTAAATGATGAAAGAATTTTCATTTTTCATCCCTAACAGTGAAAGTGTTTGTTT
The DNA here is from genome assembly GCA_037950665.1 of Hypophthalmichthys nobilis. Lineage (NCBI taxonomy): Eukaryota > Metazoa > Chordata > Actinopteri > Cypriniformes > Xenocyprididae > Hypophthalmichthys > Hypophthalmichthys nobilis. The sequence goes on from CM075471.1 coordinate 15,222,763, forward strand.
GCTTAACTAAAAGTAATCAAAATCATTTTCAGACAAAGTCTGAAATGTGTGTGTAATTATGTGTTTGTTGAGAGCCAATTATGTGTTTGTGGAGAGCCACTGTGTCGCGTCACAGATTTGTTCTTTAGCCTCCCACTGCCTTACGTGGCATTCTGTAAGTGCACTGGACACTTCTATCTTAACACAATTCCACATGCTGCAGAAGACAGATCAAATGAGACAGTCTCACACTTCAGGTAACACTCTAATTTTTTTGAATATTTTTTTATGCACAGTAAGAAAGTACTTTGATGTACATGAATATCAATGACAACACTTTATTGCACAAAACTTAACTGCAATGAAGAAAATTTTATTTTTGTTAGTAACCACAGGTGAAGATGATGATGATCATTTTTATCAAAACATGAAGGCTATGTTAAAAGAATAATCCCTACAGGGATAGTTCATAGTTTTTACTATGAAAGTCAATGGCTACCATCAACTGTTTGATTACTGTTTGATAACATTCTTTAAAATATCTTCTTTGTGTTCAGCAGAAGAAAGGAGGTTTGGAACAACTTGAGGGTGAGTAAATGATGACAAAACTTCATTTTGGGGTGAACAATCCCTTTAATAGCTTAATATTTAACACAAACAGATGTTGCATGTGATATTGGAAAAGGGCTTTGGAACTCAAAACGATATTTTCTTGCTCCACTTTGCACTTTGAACTGTTTTAAAGGCCACAAAAAGCTATACTGAAAATCTAATGTAAACCTCAAAATTAAAATGTTTAATATTTCTGTAGCTCAGCTGGTTAAGCATAATACTAACAAGGCAGTGGGTTCGATTCCCAGGGAACACATACTGTCCAAACATTTAGATTGAATGCAATGAAAGTTGATTTGCATAAAAGTGTCTGTCAAATGCATAAATGTAAATGAATTACTTAAAAGGAAAGATTCTGCACTATTTCTTGGACATCAAATAGGTCGATTTGTGATACTGATCTGTACAAACGGTCAGACTGAATCAGAATGCTGTCATTCTCCAATCATGGATAAATGAACTTAATCATCAGGATTTGTACAAACTTAGGGAACATATCAGTTTGATTCTTGAGTTCTGCTCATTAACGCAAAAAGGGGGACAATCCACATACATAAATTCTGAAATTCATGTTTATTTTTAATTCAACTTCTCACTCCAGTTGTTCTGCATAGAATATAATTTGTAATGAAAAAATATTTTAATTTTTTTTCTTTCAGACACCGCTGTATAAATCCAAAATTTTTATTTTTCCAATTAAAAAAAAAACACAGGAATTATAGTCGGCAGGCATCAAAGATCCTTGTTAGGTGCAGATTGCATATTTGCTGTGCAATTACTGTGTGTCAAAGAATGGACTGCCAGGCACTTAGCAGAGCTTATCTCTCACCCATTCATTCCTTAAAAAAAACTCCATAAACTTTCCTCCCTTTATAAACCTTTCTTTTCCCCCATGGCAACCCCTACGGCAAGTGCTGTTGCCGATAGCAGGGAAATCAAATGAAAAGAGACAAACAAAAACTAATGAGGTAGTAAAATCAAAACAGTTTGTCCCTTGAAAATGACAACAATCAGCATTTTAATGGCATCCTGTCTACAGTTTAATGGCATCCCATGTGGCCTTTGGTCTCCTTCTGCCAGACTGGGGTCTGAATAAAAATCTCTCTCTCCCTCTCCCTCTCTCTCTCTCTCTCTCTCTCTCTCTAAAAAGGATCCTAGAGGGCAGGGCCTAAAGTTTGAGTGCCCTCTCTCCCCATGTGTACACCTCCTCTACCTCCTGTGCTCTTACTGAAGACTGACGGACTGTGAAGAACCTGCCAGCAGAACTGTACACTATCAGGATCCAAGGTGCTACTTTTGTTCTTCTCATACTCTCCATTCCTCTTTCATTTCTCTCATCGAGAGGAGGTTTCTTGAGGTTCCAGCCAAAACCGAAGGCCGTCGGACCCCGTGAGGGACACGGTAGTCAGAGGTAACCATGACAAACCCTTGCAATGTCGTTCTGGAAGTTCTGGGGATGCTGATTGGGATGGGGGGCTGGTTTTGTTCCCTGGCGGCCACCATCATGCCTCAGTGGCTGTCACTTTCTTCTGAACTAATGGCCTTGGAGAGCTTTGAACAAGGGCTTTGGGAGTCCTGCGTGTACCATGAGGTGGTTGGCACAGAGTGCCGCCCTTATGACACTATCCTAGGCCTCGACCCCACTTGGATGTTGGCCCGTATTCTGATGTGCCTGTCGGATGCCACATGTCTTCTTGGACTGCTCCTCGCAATCCCTGCCATGAGTCAGATCAATTGCTGTAAGAGTGAGGAAGGACGACGGACCAAGCGAGGTTTGAAGATCACGGCGGCTGTGTTTTTATGCATAGCTGGATTGTTGGTGCTTGCTCCCGTTTCCTATGTCGCTCATGATGCTGTTCTAAAGTTCTTTGATGAGACCACACCTCATGTGGTGTCACGTTCAGAGTTTGGGGACGCGCTGTTCATCGGCTGGGCTGCAGGACTTCTTGACATTGTGGCAGCCGTCCTGTTTTTTACCTCTTGTACTGACTCAACATACAGTGAACCACATCTGGTGTATCACCATCAAAGGCCGGACATCAGAACTGTCGATGGTTCAAGAAAACGCACTGAGTATGTTTGAGATGATCCTCACTGTCTTGTAATGACTGTTAATGTTGATGCGGCAGGACAAAAAAACTTTTTGAATTGATCTTTTAATCTTTTTTTCCCTCTGGAAAATGTTTATACTTAAGTTGCATACATCAATCAAACACATGAAACAGGTAAAGCAATATTATGATGCATTTATCCTTCAGTATCTGAGTATACTGTTTAATTATGTCTTATCATCAGTAAAGTCTTAATATTAAAAGGTTGCCAATATGTTCTCAGTTCATTTAATAGAGATAGTGATTGAAACAAGTGGCAATAATAACATTTTTCTTCCCATTTTGTGGAAATGTACTCACAAATATTGTCTTAGATGATTTTGAAAGTATGTCCTCAACCTATTTGTTTAGTTCCAATATTATACATCTAGTACAGAAAAGCATAAAAATAACACTTTGGTCACTTTGGTCTTCTTATTTCTGCATGCATTTGTACACTGTACATGTAGTACTCAATGTCACTTGCAAAAGTAACTCATTGTTTGGAGATCAAGTAAACAGCACCTGGAAACCAGCTGGTGCTAATCCGGAATACTGTCTACTTTTGTATGAAATACATAAGATGCTGACTGAACTCATAATTTATACATACAATATTTTATTATGCCCTATATGGGGCGACTGTAACATTTTCATAAAGTGAAATCTATTCAGTAATGTAGTGATGTAGTTTATCAATACAATTTTGTATTTATTAATGTACTAGTCTTAGGTATTAATGTACTAGTGTTAGGTTAGGTGGTGTAACGAGTCAAATTACTCATGGTTTTGATCACAGTTTTAGGGTCCAGGTTTTGGTACGGTTCGGTATGTGCTATGTTCAGAGAAAAAAGGACTACTGTCAAATAAAAATAAAGAAAATAAGAACAAATAATCAAACTTCAAGCAACAACACAAATAAATATAACAGAGCAAAGATACAAATAAAATAAACTGATTATTTAGATAACTAACAGTAGTTTTCAGGAACAGAAATTGTAATCAAGTGTAAAGTAACATTGAACATAACCTTCACTGTATAAATTGAATAAAGATGAATCATTATTAAAGTTACAAAAGCTATTTAGTCAAGAGCAGTGAGTGATTTCCTTGTCTTTTGTTGTTTGATTAACATTAAAAACACAGACAGCAGGAATATTAGGCTGCTGTCACTTTAAGACATAATGCACGCATCCAAAATACTGACACTGATACACATGCGTTGCCTTTCTCGACTCTTTACATTCACTTAAGACATATCCGGCAATGTTGACATAATTTTTGTGTGCATTTGTCCGTTCAAGCGCAAGACTTGAAAGAGAACTTTTATTGTAACTATTTGTGTGCTGTCTGAGATGCGACTTTCTGTGTGCGTGCTTCAGATGAGTGCACACAGTTATCTTTCGCATCTTCTTGCACTTGAATGTTTAAATTGGCAAGGCTTAAATGAGTTTAAAGTTGTTTAGTTTAAACAGGTCTCACCTGTGCTCACACACTATCAACATGACGTTGTCCGACAGCGTAAATGACTCGTCATATTAGGCCCCATTTACACTAGTGCATTTTCATTTTTAAACGCATAACTTTTTCTATGGTTACGCCTGTCGTTTACAATACTCCAGCGTTTTGACCCTCGAAATCGCAGACATTCAAAAACGCTGCAGAACCCGTTTAGTTTGAAAACCCCGGGGTTGTGTTTTTAGTGTAAACAGACCAAAACAGAGACTTTTGAAAACGATGGCATGGCTGCCCACATTCGCTCTGCGTATCCTTGACGACCGTGTAAACAATAACATGGAGACTGAACTGCTATGTTTGCTGGCTTTGTTGTAATTTTTAGCAGCCATTGTGCAGTTAAACTCTGCATCTTTTAATACTGCAGCTACCTACATGCGCAAGAAGCAACTGTTTACACTTGTACGCGCATGCCCAGTGTGCATGAACGGTCATGTGACATGCGCTTTCGGTCGTGTAGTGTAGACGGAGATCGTTTCTGAAATGCTGTGGAAACGGCAGTGTAGATGAGGATCTTTTCATTTTAAAACGTTGTTTTAAAACGAAAACGCACTAGTGTAAACGTGGCCTTAGGTCCCGTTTACACTAGTGTGTTTTCATTTTAAAACGCATACGTTTTGCTACGGTTACATGTATCGTTTACACTACACCGGTGTTTTCGAACCTCGAAAACGGAGACGTTCGAAAACGCTGCAGAGCCCGTTTTAGTTTGAAAATGCATTTCAGTATAAATGGACCAAAACTGAGACTTTTGAAAACGATGGCGTGGCTGCCCACGTTCGCCAGTGTAGACGAGGATCGTTTTCATTTTAAAACGTTTAAAACGCCTTTGTAAACTTTGTTCAACAGGACTGTATGCGCTAAGGCCGCGTAACACTAGTGCGTTTTCGTTTTAAAACAGTGTTTTAAAATGAAAAAGATCCTCATCTACACTCGCGTTTCCACAGTGTTTCAGATCTCCGTCTACACTACACAACCGAAAGCGCATGTCACATGACCGTTCATGCACACTGGGCATGCGTGCATACAAGTGTAAATAGTTGCCTCTTGCACATGTAGGTAGCTGCAGTATTTAAAACTGCTGAGTTTAACTGCACAATGGCTGCTAAAAATTACAACAAAGCCAGCAAAGTTGCAGTTCAGTCTCCGTGTTATTGTTTACATGGATCGTTTTCAAAAGTCTCCGTTTTGGTCAGTTTATACTGAAACGCAACCTCTGCGTTTTCAAACTAAAACAGGCTCTGCAGCGTTTTCGAAAGTCTCCGTTTTCGAGGTTTGAAAACACGGCGTAGTGAAAACAACAGGCGTAACCGTAGCAAAACTTATGCATTTTAGAGCGAAAACGCACTAGTGTAAATGGGGCCAAAGAGTGACTGTTTTGACCAGGTTTTTTTTTTTTTGGTTTTTTTTGATCATCGCTGTTGTAACGTATTAGAAAGCCAGAATGCATATCCATCGACAGAAACACACATTAGCCGAACTTTGTCTGTCTGTTTTATGCATTGTTATTTTCAACAAACCATATTATAGATTGACGTCAGATTTGTGTCATCAGAAAGGTACACTTTTGTACCTAAAGAGTGCATATTAGTACCTCAAAGGTATATATTGGTACCAAAAGTGTACATATTAGTACCTAAATGGTACATATTAGAACCTTTTGAAAGGGTTCCGCCCCACTGACAGGTTTTGTACCTTTTTCTGAGTATTTATATATATAAAAAAGGTACAAAACCTGTCACTGGGGCGGAACCCTTTCAAAAGGTTCTAATATGTACCATTTAGGTAGCTTAGTCTTTGAGTTATGAATGAAAATTAAAAAAAAAAAAAAAAAAAAAACCTGTTACAATTGCCTCTTGGTCATTTGCCTCTAGATCACATTTACAGTAAAATAAAATAATAAAATAGAATTAATTTTGAGTAATTTTATTGGTCTCAGCCATTAAACAGTTTCTGAGCAAGAGTACAAAAAGGATAAATGGAACAAAATAAGATTTGGTGTTCTAGTGTGTTCAGTCGGGTGAGCTAATGGCAGTAAATGCCTGCTTGAGTGTAATTGTCTCTGATGGTCTCTCTATCAGAATGGAGACTAAGCTGTGTTTAATGAAGGCTCTAACGAGCAGCATGTCCTCTGAGGAATGCCAAACAGCGCCACCTCCTCCTCTCCATCATTACTCTGATTTGACCAGGTTAGGAGGAGACCGGGAGCTCTTTTCCACTGGAAACTGCAACAGGTACAGCTCCACCCCGGAGAGAGCTTTAACCAAATAATCCCATCTTTAAAAGGAAATGTCCCTGTCAAATGATGCTTTACATACTACAAGGTGTCAGTGATTTGAGAAAACATTCATTAAGATGTGAAACGGTAAATAAATCCAAGCACATATGCAGGCAAAATGTTTGGTTAAATATGTGACTTACATTTCTTTAGACATGATAGAAATATGTATACAGACAAAAAGTTCTCAGACTTGAAGGCGCCATGTAGATTGTGCCCTCAACTTCCTGCGATGGATATTGATAATGGAAGTGAAAATAAGCAGTATGTTTACACTTAGATGTTTAGCTGTTAACATTCATTTCCAGCTTCTAATTGGGAGGGGACCTACCCTGGGCTCTCAGAAAGGGGAAATGGTGCGTCTTCGACTCATTAGGAACAATGTCCTAGCTCGCTGCAAACAATCAGGAGTGAAAGAAGCTGATAAAATAACACATTAAATGAAACTGTAAACATTTTATACTGTGGGATAAACACCATTCACAAACACAGCATTTGTTTATGTATTTGTATATTATGTGATTTCATAATTTTCCTTTTAATATCATTTTCTTTCGAGAACAATAGGCAAAACAAAAACAAATGTGCTTGCTGGAAATGCCATCCAGATGTCCAATTCTTTCAGTGAAAAGTAACTAAATCACTCATTAAATAAATAAATAAATACATTTTCAGCAAAATATTTTTTAATTATTAGTTATGTTAGTTGTTTTTCATTATTGCTACAAGAGGATGTGTTTTCTCTCTCTACATGCTATATATTAGATTAGTTGACCCAATGTATTAGATGACATATATATACAGTCAAACCAAAATTTATTCAGACAACTCGAATATTTCATTCATTATTACAGTTTATTCACTATATTTAAAAAAAAAATGGTAATAAAATATCACAAGATCTTAGAGTTAAACTGTGTCCGAAAAAAATAATCATAATTATGTCAGGTAACACTTAACATGGTCAGGTCAACGTGTCTGAATAATTTTTGTCCCAAATATGTATCAATTTTACTGGTAGTCCAATGTATGAATAATTTTTGGGTATAATATTTCACAGTTTATTTTGCTATCCTCACTTACATAAATGAACTATAGTGTCCTGCACCCACTAGTAAAGCAAAATTATATCTATCTCAATATTTTTTGTTTGACTGTATACACACGCAAAGTGTTTAGAAAGATTTATTGATTAATTTGTTGATTAGTTGATAGATTGAATAGTTTTAACTGAAAAAGAGAAAAATATGATGTTAACTGGGTTGACAACTTTACAATAAATATATATATATATTTATGACTTATGACCAGCATCGGTCAGTAAACAGAATCTTAACTTACAACACAAGCTCAGATAACCTGCTTTTTGTGCATACATATACTGTATGAATACTCAAAAAAAAAAAAAAAAAAAGAAAAGAAAGAAAAATCCGTGAAGCAGGTTTAGTATACAGACTTGTAATGAAAGTCCTCAAGTAAAATTATACCATCAAGTCCTTAATTATTGGTGTTACTCATTGGAGTTTATACCCTTTACTTAGTTGTTTAGCTATGCAAAAGGGCAGATCAGAACAGCAGAGGGTGAGATGACCTCTGTGTAGATGAGATACAAGCTGCAGCTCAAGGCCAGTCAAGATACTTCAAAAAGAAATTACAAGATGAAAGTCTGAAAATGCCAATGGTTTCTCACAGGTGGAAATCTTACACACACACACACACACACACACCACTATGCAGCAGCAGTGCTGATCGTGCAACACACCCAGCACCAGCAGTGTGATCACATGCACACCCACAATCACATAACACACCCTGCAGTTCACACCCACAATACACCAAAACTGCTTACCAATTTAGCACCCCCACCACAGCAACACAGAAAACTTACTAATTGTTTTTAATTATTTACTGAAAGTAAAAAAAAAATAATATGAGTGAATACTTAATACTACTACTACTGCTACTACTACTACTAATAATAATTTATTAGTAAATAAATAAATAGATAATCTGTTTCCTTGAGATTGTTTTACACATTTTTTTTTTCCTGACTTGACGGCTGCTTACATCCTTAAAGAAAAAAAAAAAAAAAAAAATTCTATACCTATCCCTTCACTTCCTTTAATCCCTCTCTATTGTAGCTTATGATACTCTGAGCACTGCCTAAAACTTGTATTGTGAGCACTTCTTGTCCCTATTTGCCTCGTCATGACGACTCGCTTACTGTATTCCTCACTTGTAAGTCGCTTTGGATAAAAGCGTCTGCCAAATGAATAAATGTAAATGTAAATGTTAAAGGGTACCGGTGAAAATAATGTACTCTTTAAAATAATGATAATTTTGTGCATCATACAGCACCTGAATGGTGGAAACGCCTCAGTCCAGCTGAGTTGAGTGCATTATTCTCAAAATACATGATCATGAAGCAAAATATGTTCTACAAACTGGTTTAGAGGCCTGTAGAAAGGGTTAAAGGGATAGTTCACCCAAAAATGAAAATTCTTTCATCATTTACTCACCCTCAAGTTGTTCCAAACCTGTATAAATTTCTTTGTTCTGCTGAACACAAAGGAAGATATTTGGAAGAATGTCTGTAATCAAGCAGATCTCGCCCCCCATTGACTGCCATAGTATTTTTCCCCCCTACTATGATAGTCAATGGAGGGGCGAGATCTGCTCGGTTACAAACATCCTTCCAAATATCTTCCTTTGTGTTCAGCAGAACAAAGAAATGTATACAGGTTTGGAACAACTTGAGGGTGAGTAAATTATGACAAAATGTTCATTTTTGGGTGAACTCATCCCTTTAAGACAGACCCGACTGATGCAAGCTAAATGACTGTACAGAGATAATATTTCAAAATCTAATCTTATCCCATAATCTGTAATCAGTTCATGTTCCATAAAACCAGTCAACTTTATTACAAGACATTTAATAGCTAAAGGGACAATTCTGCTTCAGGTCCTCATCCATTTTTCATGAAAAAGGAGAATTATACAACTAAATGATAAACTGTTCCTTTAAAAATATAATAATAAAAATGGACCAAAGAAAATTACTGATGAACATATATTTTTTAAAAGCATGTTTCCAAACAAATCAATGCAGTTCAAAGTGCTTTACAGGAAAAGAACAAGTGATTGACACTAGGTTTAAAAATAACAAATAAAAAAAAAAGACCCAAAAGTAGATTATAAACAGGTAATAAAATCATGAGATTTGTGGGTTTAGTGTTATAAGATATTACAAGAAAGCCAGACTAAATATAATTTAGATTTAAATCTTTCAATATTTTCTGCACCTCTCACTCTCTCACCACTTCAGTGATGTGGAGCATAATGGATGAAAGCAACACCACCAAATAGTTTAGCTCTACTCTGTGGAATAGCAAAAAGAGAAGAATTCATCCTTCTAGGCTCATATACTGAAGGCATTTTTGAGAGGTAATCTGGCACGAGACTACCTCTCAAAAACACTCCTCCAGCATATTGTTTTATCTGTCATGATTATGCTGAACTCTGATATGAGAATGTTGTCATGTTCACTGGCCTTAACCTTTGGCTTTACTTTGTTATCACAGTATGTGTGATAATATGAGAAGTGTTAATGTCACACGTCTCATATGCTGCACAATCAGAGCTGGGTTTTCAGAAAAGAGACTCAATTGTTTTCATACCATTCTTCCATCCTTTTGAAGCACAGACCGTTTTTTTGTCTGCTAGAATACTAATAAACTGTTGTAAATGAGGTTTTATACTGAGGTCCATGAAAGCTTATTTTCACCAATATCATACCCCAGTCTTGGTCACATGAGAGCAGAAATGTGTTTGTGTTATACCCTCCCTAAGACAATGCATTCTTCTCAGTATGGAGTCTTGGCTCTTCTCTGTCAGGATGTTTCTTTCACCTCTTCCTCAGAACAATGCACGTCAAATTGCCAATGTCCCTGGAAGTCCATCCTGGAAGACAAATTCTCTGGTGTTCTCAAGCCACAATTCTTATGAAACTTAACACATATTCTTGTGTATACATTTATGAGTGTTTTAGATGGATAAATAATCAAAACTCCTAAAGGGACCTCGACAGACTTGTGAAACAACACAGAAAAAATAAAAGCAACTTTAATTGGCAAGAAATTATTTCCCTTTGTCGAATTATCAGGAGGATTATGTGGTTTTATAACAGAAGAAAATCATGTACTATCCAGTGGGATTTGTCAAAATTAATGTTCAATTTTAACAAGATTAAATGTTGGCAAGTAACAAACTCAAAGCCCATGGGGGGTGTAGAAAAACAATAAGGGCAAAGTAATAGGGCAAGTATCAAGCTGAGAAATAACAGTAAAGTTCATTCCACTCCATGGCAGGGGTTATTTCCTCTGAAATCACCTTGTCCCTGCTCAAAGATCCACACTTAGTCAGCTGAATCATATCTAAAATCAAATTCAAGATTTTGCGTTAACAGATTTTAGTGGCAGGTGAATGTATCTGTAAGCACTGTCTGAACAACAATGGAAAATAGCTTGTATAGCATTACTCAGTTTTTTTTTTATCATGGGTGCAGTGATCATCACTTTCACTCTAAATCACTGAGAGGAATAAAGTAGCATTTTACATACATTATCTTCGTATACACACACAATATTCAAAAGTTTGGGGGCAATAAGATTTTAAAAAATAATAATAATTCATTTTATTCAGCAAGGACACAATTGATCAAAAGTGACAGCAAGGACTTCAAATAAATACTTCAAATAAACGACTTCAAATAAACGCCGCTCATCAAAGAATACAAAAAAAAATTGCAATTTCCACAACAATATTAAGCAACTATTTTCAACTGTGATAATAAGAAATATTTCTTAGGCAGTAAATCAGCATATTAGAATGATTTCTGAAGGATCATGTGACGCTGAAGACTGGAGTCATGATGCTGAAAATTCAGCTTTGCCATCACATGAATAAATTACATTTTAAAATATATTAAAATAGAAAACTTCTTTTAAAATTACATTTCACAATAATATTGTTTTTACTAAACTTTTCATCAAATAAATGCAGTGTTGGTGAGCATTTATTTGACTTCTTTTAAAGTCCCCCTGTAGTCAATAATTTTATCCCTTAAAACTCATCTTTTATCACCAAAAACGTTTTTTCCTGTGAAAAAAAGTTCTTAATGCCTTAATATAGCTTGAATGTAACTCTACACCCTTGCCTCATTTAATATACATGGATCTATGAATATGATAATTAGCCCCACCTCCACTCACTCGCACGAGATCCACTCGGTCAATTTACTGAGGAAAATATTGCACAACGTCGGACACATAACAGTAATTAATATGACTAATCAAGTACAGAGTTAGTTCTGGCAGGTCGCATCAGCTGACACTCAGCTGATTCACATTGACCTATAGGAATAGGACGCCTATCACCGCATTTGTATATATACGGTCCATTCAGTATTATCAGGAGTTTTATCGCATTGCTCAAGAGCTAATTACCCTCATCCATCCCCAGCTCCTCCTTTGTCCAGTCAGGACTTGCCCTTCTGATATTTCTCTTGATCAAACTCATTTCTCCAATTATGTTGTTACATTAATTATTGTCATTAAGAATATTAATGATATTGCAGTACTTGGTTCTGTTCTGTTTACCCTGGGGGGTAAACAGCTGCTCTCCCTGCCCTTATCTATGCTAGGCTGCATGGATGGGCAGGGAGTTTTTGCCCAGAACAGAACCATATCGCCAATCCAAACTGTATGCTAACTGCCAGTCATCTTTGACGATAGTGATCCTGACAGAACTAGCGTTTTGCTTGACTATGTTATCAAACAGCTAATAATGTGTTGCTAATGTTACACAAACAATGTTCACATTTGCGACAGCTGCCTTATAACAATCAGTATCCTTAGAAACACTTTGAACAACTCAGAACGTGAGAAAGGCATATATAGTTCATCATAACATCATAATATGCATCATACACCCACCATATTGCTAAATCTACCCGATTTTTTATATCAACAGAAAAATATACCAGGATAACATTCTTTTGGTCAGTTAATGATATTACACATTGACGTGATTGGTTACAAGGTAGTTTGTGACGTCAGAAAAAACAGCGATTTCAAACCGCGGGTTTGAAAGTGAAAATATTTAGCTATGGTGTTGACTTATGAATCTGCACATGGTTTGTCTTAAAGCATGTTAAAAACACCAGACAGACATATGAACAACATTAAAAACTTGATTTTCACCACAGGGGGACTTTAAAAACATTAACAAATCTTTCCGACCCCAAACTTTCAAACTGTGGTAAATGTATACATACATACATACATACAATTAACATAAAGTAGGCTATATAGCTTACATTACAGACATTTAGGAGAGTATTTTGTTGCACAGATCTCAGATACAGTGTTGTGTGTCCTGCACATTAGGTAACAAGAATATACTGAAAAAGTCCAGTGTTAAAGGATTTCTCATATTAACTATTTGATACCATTAAGATGGCCTCAAAGTTCAGTGTTGCCTATATTTCTGTTCACTCAGTCACTTTAGTAATTAAATAATTTAATTATAATATTTGATATACTCAGATACAAATTTACCTTAAATAGTCAAAATTCTTGAGAAATTGTACGTAGAGCCTTCAGTGTCCTTCCATAGAGCGATGTATATTATTATTAAAGATTCTCCAAATCAAATGCTGGGTTGATCATCCCCTCATCCATACTCTCATTAACTACACCAAGAAAGCCTTCATCCCTTAGATTTTTGTCAAAATGTCCAGTTTCTCCACTCTCAGGCATCTTGATTTCGGGATGCCTGTAGCACATTAATAGTAGCCCACTTACAATGAGTAGGCAACCTGAGCCGATCCCAATCCCAATCCCTGGACCCACGTCCTGTTTTACTGGAGCAGAAGGCAAGTAGAAGTCAGGTGGGAATTCTATAGTGTGATTTGCCAGCACAGAACTCATATTCCAAATGACAGGGACCAGAGAACACGCTGCAGTTAGCCAGTACAAGGAACCCGCCATCACAAAGGCCATTCTGACATGCCCGCCGTCAACCCCAAATAATGCATTTCTCACTGCATATCCTGCCACCAGGTTTGCGACTACCCCCACGGCAATAGCGGTCATGCAAAGTACCTGGGCAGCAGCTATCTCTGGAGGAGTGAATGAATCTGTAAGGCTGATGCTTTTGCAGACCTCAGCCGAGTCCAAAATGTGGCTGTTGAAACAGGCCCTCCACACGCCCACCCAGGCCAATCCTCCAGTGATGACCGTCTGATTGTCCACAGACCATATCCTCCAGTCGTTCACCCCAGAAATAGAGGCCATCATTATCCATCCTACAAACCCAAGCACCAGACCCGCAAACTGCCATTGGACTGACTGGGCCAGGTAAGCCATTGCTAAAACTGTCACCAGGCGGTTATTAATATTTCCTCCTCAGATTTGCCGACTGTCCTTCAGGGCCATGGCTACATTGCAGTCACACAACGCCTGTCAGATTAAAGAAAGTTAAAAGCAATTTTAATCTACAAAATCATTAATGGGGAGAACTAAATGACATTCTAAACACATTTGTCCAGTTCTATACACCATGTTTTTGATGTCAGGGACCCCAAAATATGAGGATTCCATTCTGAAGGACCCCTTCCTAAAATATAAAGTCAACTATACACTACCATTCCAAATTTTTGGGGTCAGTAAGATTTAAAAAACAAAACAAAAAAAAAACCTCTTGTCTAAATGACAGGTCAAAAGTAACAGTAAGACATTTACACTGTCGCAATTTTTTTTTTTATCATGGTTTACACAAAAATATTACATAACACAACCGTTTTCAACCGTTTAATAATAATAATAATAATAAATGTTTCTTAAGCACCAACTCAGCATATTAGAATGATTTCTGAAGGATCATGTGACACTGAAGACTGGAGTAATGATGCTGAAAATTCATTTAAAATATATATAATTTACTGTAAGTTTGATCAAATAAATTCAGCCTTGGTGAAGAGATGTCTTTCAAAAACATTAAATTACCAAACCCGCAAACCTCTGAAAGGTAGTGCATACTGGATGTGTGAGAAAAATAGTAAGCATGATATTATGTAGAAAAAGTGTGAAATAAAAAAAAAAAGAAATTAAAGCTAAAAGGAAACAAAAAAACAAAACAAAAAAAAAACAGTAAAATATTATTTGGGAAATATATAACTTGTTTTAAGAAAAGTAATAAAGGCATTTTTCTACAAAAAGATTATGATTCTTGACAATTGACCAGTCATTAGAAAGTAGACATAAACAGTAATCATTTTCAAATCAATGTCTATTTTTTTATGGAAAATTTCCATGGACTGCCAACACCCCATTGGGGCCTTTTAATGGGCTTTTGTTCTTTTAAAGATATGACAGCAGAGAGAAGACAGGAAAACACAAGGAGAATGCAGGGGAAAGGGAATGGGACATGACGCAGGCCAGATTGAGCTGCTTGGAATATACAAAAAGTGTCCTTTGTACACAAACATTCAAGGTCAAGCAAGCAACCATTTCAGACTGAGGAAAATGTTTTTCAAATGTAGTGTTTAAAAAATTGTGGTGAAGAGTGATGTTTCCAGAGAGAGGAAGAAGGACACTGCATTGAGAGTCAAGCACAAGACTACGCAAGCAGAGGAGGAAGTGGAGGATGAGAAGAGAGAGAGAGGGAGAGAGAGAGAAACTTTAATATTTCCTGCCTGGCTCCCTGCACACCTGGGGTTGTGGAATGTTCCAGGATAAGCTAAAAAGGTCATTTACAATAATCTGTTTCTTCACGCACAGAAATCAGAGATGGGAAAAATTATTAGAGCTTTGGGGAAGGGATTTCCTTAACACTTTGCCAACCCCCCAGTAACTCCCCCATGTTACTGCTTAATATATTTTATAGCCAAATTATTCTGTTGCTAAGTCTATTGAGTCCATACAGTTGTTCTATTTATACACATTTTTGTTTATGCAAAGCATAGGTTTTAAGGTCTTAGTTACAATGCAATTATACATTTTTTTTTTTATCCACAATTTTTATTATACAGACAAAATAAAAACAAACAAAAAAAAACAATCATAAAAGAGAAAACATTGTCTGCATTTTTTTCCTTTTTACACATTTCTTTCCCTCATGTAACTAAATGAGGAAAGAGACAAAGAAAATAATAAAAATAAAGAATAAAAATAAATAAATAAAAGTAGCCACCCCCCACAATTATACATTTAAGTAAGTACATCCCTTCGTAATGTCAATATGTACTCACATAAAACACAACAAACTTATCCTTACCTTTGAAACGTTTTGAGCTCTGAAGCATCTTCGAAACTATCAGTCCATACAAAGTACAGGACATCTCATATGAAACAAGCGGAAAGGACAACTTTCCAAACTGACACGTACAATTCAAACACAACTGTGGTTAATGATTAATGTAGAATATCCAATAAATGGATGAGAGGGTGGGGAGGATCAGTGCACAACAATGAAAGGTTACTGTGTACTGGATTGCAGAATTATGTAACTGATACCAACTTGTTGATTTGGCCTATGCAGATGGTCAGTTCAACTTACATAATTGTTTTTTGGAATAATTGTTGAGAACATCTCTGCAGTGTAAGTGTATGCACATGATAATGTAACATGTTATTTGCATATTTCTATCTGTAAACAAAAGCAGACTGTTGCATTTGCATAAAGCACTCTTTTATTCAGCAATAACCATTATGGTTCCTTAGAGTTTTGTCAGGATTATGTTTCAATATCATATTTTAAATGATCAATAAAAACAAACAAAAAACATATTCTGTTTCTTTAGCTCAAATCATGCTGAAAACCTGTGTTTTTTCAGGCTGCTCCAGCTAATGTACTCCCATCTGTGTCACTATGTTCAATTGTCTTTTTTTGCATGTTTTTTTTTAGCAGCTTCCTTTGCAGATGCATCAGCCAATTGGTTACCTCTTACTTTCTCTGATACTCCCGTTGCATGCCCTTTCACTTTGACTATGGCTACTTTGCTCGGCAGCTGCAACACATTATTTAAATCCCCTATCAGATCAGAATGGGCTGTTGGTTTCTTCTTCAGCTGTCTTGAAATTTCTTTGTTTCCACATTTTAGCAAAGTCATGAAACTACCCCATATGCATATTTAGAATCAGTATAAATCAGTATAAATTTACCTTTTGAGAGTTCACAAGCTCTCATAAGTGCCAGTAGTTCCGTCGCTGACTCATAGACCATTCCCCTTTTCTAAGGCTGTATCTAACAGATTATGCCTATAAACAGTTTCATTTTCAATTGTTTTCAAACAATCATGTGCCTAATTATTGCCGTCAGTGGTTTGGTCAATGCTACCGAGCGAATCTCTCAAAGCAATGACAGCAGTGTGGGGTATGAAGGCATGCCTTGTCAATGTTTTGGATAGATAAGCTACTGGACGATAAATTGTGCTGTGTTCCTGGGCCAGTATCCCCGCTGCAATGCCCCCGCTCTTGTGCACATACAGATGAAAAGATTTTTTTCTTTGTATTCCGTTAGGCCTAAGGCTGGAGCAGACATGATAGCCTGTTTCAATGCTTTGATGGAGGCGTCCATTTCATCAGTCAACTTGATTGCTTGTTGTGGTGAATCTTTGCTATCAATTGCTTGTCGCAGGGTTTTGTCGTACAAAGCAAAGAACAAATCCATGCCCTGCAGTAGTTTAACAGTTCCAGAAAATTCTACATTTGCTTGATTGTGGCTTGTTTATTCAATCTCTTTACCAGCTCCAAACTGCCTGGAGAGATTATCTTTTGTCTTTCAGAGATAATGTGTCCCAGATAAGAGACTTGTGGTTTTACCCACTGCAGTTTCTGTCTTGATGCTTTGAACCCTGCCTTGGCCAGCACATTGCAGGCAATAATGGAGGCTTATTCACAGTCTTTTGCTGACACAGCTGAGATGAGAAGGTCGTCTGCATACTGTAGCAAGCACGTAGTTGGTTGGAGATTGATGGTGCTGAGGGTTTGGTGCACGACTGCAGAGAACACAGCGGGTGAGTCAATGTAGCCCTGAGGAAGACGTGTCCAGGTATATTATTGGAAAATGAACAGTGGCTCTGTCTCTCTGGCCATAGGAACACTGAAACCTTTCAACCTTCCTAGACTAAGAGCAAAGACCAAGAGTCGAATTAAGTGTTTGAGGGACCTCCTGTTTGCTGTTGATGCAGCTCTCTCCACACATTCCGCTGAGGATCTGCAACAGCTGATGAATCGCTTCAGCAAGGCATGCCAAGAGTTTGGGCTCATCATCAGCCTTAAGAAGACGCAAGTCATGGGACAAGATGTAAATCCTCTACCCAGCATCTCAATCTCTGACTATAAACTTGAGGTTGACTTGTGTACCTGGGATCCTCTATCTCTGACTTGCTCTCTCTTGACACTGAGCTGAGCAGGTGAATTGGGAAGGCTATCACATCCATGTCCAGACAGACAAAGAGAGTGTGGACTAATGACAAGCTATCAGAGTATACCAAGATCCAGGTCTACAAGGCTTGTGGTGAACACTCTCCTATACGGCAATGAGTCATGTACCCTGCATGCTTGGCAAGAAAGTAGACTCAACGCTTTACATATGAGTTGCCTCTGTCTCATCCTGGGCAATGCCTAGTAGGACAAGACCTTCAACTGCATCGTCCTTGAGAGAGTAGGGATTTCTTCCATGTTCACCCTTTTGAAGCAGAGACATACTTGATGGTTGGGTCATGTTGTCAGAATGGAAGATGGGCGCATTCCGAAGGATCTTTTGTATGGCGAGCTGTCACAAGTAACGCGACCAGCAGGCAGACACCGCATGAGGTACAAAGATGTTTGTAAAAGAGATCTAAAGGCCCTCTGAATCAACCCGGGCTCTTAGGAAGCTACTGCCTCAGACAAACTTCAGTGGAAACAGGTTGTGTTAAAAGGCCTCTCCAACTCTGAGGAGACCTTCAATCAGCAGTCTGAAGCAAAGCAGCTATGGAGGAAGGCTAGGAGCCAAGCTATCCAACCTGCCTCAGATTTCATTTGCAGGTTTTGTGGCAGAGACTGCCATTCCTGAATTGGACTGTGGCAGGAGATAGGAAACCCATAAATACCTGCAGAGTGAGTTATTCTTTCAGAAACTGGACCATCAAACATTAAACCAGAAATTGATGAGGAAGTGGTACCATTATCAATCAAAAAACAATAATTCTTCCAATCTACATTCAATTCCAAATTTGGTGTTGTGTCTTATCTTGAGTCCACCCCTTTAAGATCTCTAAATATGGTTCTTTCCAATATCCACAACAGTATCTATACATCTAGTCTCGCGTAGCCAGACCTTCAGACTGACGGCAGAAGGTCTACACTCCATTGCAGCTTTCATTGATCCAGGACCACCCAAGAGGCCGACATGTAAAGCAACCAATCACAGTTTGTTTTGTTCCACGCCATGTTTAGGGGTGTAAAAATGTAAAGTCGATGTCCCTACAATAACAGACATCTTTTGACACATCCTGCACTTAATCACAATTTTAACAATCAACATTAATAATTTGCTGTACCACACCAAATGGGGCTTTTAAAGATCAAATTAGTTAGCCAAATCAAATCAATTAGCAGTCTGAATATTCCCATCAACACTTTGTTATCCGCCAAGAAGCTCTGCACAGATCTTCCTCATGCCATATGACTACCCCAAAATATTTGTCAAATAACCTTGTTATCCGTCAGAGAAGATCTGCATGCATCTTCCTTATGCTGGAAGGAATAACTACCCCAAAATATTTGTCAGGTAACTGTGCATTTAAATAGTAACCTTGCAGACAAATCTTCCTGGAACCACCAGGGATATCAGCACAAAGGCTTATGTAGTCATCACTTAATACAATCCATCCTACCACCCCGAGAGCATTACAAATGACTTACCCATGATGGAGGATGATTTTCAATCACATGTTTCTTGAGAATATCCCGGACGAACCCCCAGATGTGTAGACTGAAGGCTCACTTTTATCAATCATCAGTTGGAGACAGGCGCCTCAACCTCAGTGATGTGTGGCAGCAGTGCGAGATATCTCCGGAGAATTATCAAGCAGATAGAGCCAGTGTAATAAAATTCTTTCATATAACACACCATAACTTTATTAAGGAAGATGGGTAATATTTATACACACAAGATATGAGCAAATGTATGTGCACATCTTGAGTTCCTGTTTGCGTGCAAGTGTACCAGTGTGTCCAAGGACTAGTGCTTGTTTTGTCTAGGTGTGCCCATGATGTGCACATAACATAAAGGAAAAAAGTTACACAAGGGCAGTCTTACACAAGAACAGTTAAAGTGAAGCCTAAGAAATAAGAAAATATTAACATTTTAAAATAAGATTTAGATTTTAAAATAATGTTTTTGATTTTGAGTAGAAACAAACTGAATAAATATTTCAGCAGAAATATGTACATTATTATTGACACAGTATTATTTACATTATTACAATACTACCGTGATTTACAGATGTCAAAGTCTCTTTCCTGATTGGCCAAGGCAATAAGACTATATCTGAAGTTAATTATTACAGAAAACGTAGGTGATCAGAGCTATTCGGATAAGAATAAACAGAACGACTGCTTCAGGAAACAAGAAATAAAAGCATTAATCAAATAATCAAGTATTAATTTGCTTTACTGATACACACAATGTTGTAGGTACATACCTCTATGATTAAACTAAAATGTCCTTCCTCTGATCTCATTATGGAAATGTCCAAATCAACTAATGTTTAACACCTTAAAAAATTAAAAAAATAGGATACTTTTGACAAATATGTTTAAAATTGCGTACATTTACATGAAATGAAGATTCATAGTGGCCAACATGTTGAGATCTTTTGACCACTTCATTTATCTCTAAACCTCCCTATTTATCAGACACTTTTGTATGTAGAAAAAATTAATCTTGGGTGACATATATGGCTGCTAATTCTACAGTGTATCGTAAACTAAGAACTTTTGTATCATATGCCAATAACTGTCAGTATAAAGCAATAGTGACCACCCAGAAAAGAGGCATGAAAGACAATATTCACTGCATGTCTTTCACTGTTAAAGCAGCTACTGTTATATGTAAAAGAAATGCTTATATGTATCTTACAAAAAAAGTATGCTTCTACTTAGCATACTGCTTCTGAATAGCCATCAATGGAAAAAGACGCTTTTTGCTACAGAATGATTTCGTCTCAACATCTACCAGAAGGGGAAAACTGAATGATGCTAAGCAGCAGTGGAATTTGTTTATATACTGTATCTTAATATATTTTGGCTGTGTTCAACTCAATGATCTTGTAATACATGTTTTACACTGTCTTTTCTACACAGTGTGTCTTTTATAAAAAATAATTTGTGACACTTATATGTAATAATTAAGAGAAACAAAGTTAAATGCAATACACTCATGATACTGCTTTTTATTAGCTATCTATGGAAATAAGGCCATAATTCAAGCAGAATTGTAACTACTTACTGCATTATGTGTTACATTACTGTTTAAGTTTCTGTGTAAATACACAGGACATTTTAGACTAGAACATGACGCTTTTTTTCCTCATTTTGAGGCCATTCTGACTTCATAAAATGTCAAACCCCAAAAACCTTACAGATGAAATAATAAATGACACAGAAACGACTTTGAGCAAAAGGCAGCTGGTATTTTATAGACAAGCACTGAATCCTTAGTGAAATAATATTATATAGTTTAGGCAAGTCTCTTAGATTCTTTAAGCAATAGAATACTTACAGTCAATCCTAATTCTGGTGTTACAATGCATTTTACGGTGATATACATCTATAAAAAGTGTGCAGACTAAAGTTTGCTTAGCTAAAATAAAGTGAAAGAGTACAATACTAGCCTATTCTAGTTATATACAAAGATTCAAAAGGCTAAAATAAATTACTAAAAATATCACTGAATTATTTTTAACATGATCAGGACAGTGACATGTCATTTGTAATAATGCACCCCCCAGTCAGTTTCGGAAGTTAATTACAATCTCCTGATACAAATAGCAACACAGTTTACATGTGCAAACCTTGGGTGAAATATTTATGACGCCAGGATTTGAGTGTATGTTTGAATCTCAAGTGTTTGTATTGGGCTTCAGGCACATACACTTTAAGGTGTATTTCATTGCCCTCTAGTGGTTAAAAAGATACAGCACAGCGAGTGACCATAGCATGTTTATACAGAGTGTCTAGTGTTGAGAGCACATTGGTGCAAAAAGGGCAAGGTCTATTTAAACAATTGTGGAAAAAATTAAAGTGTCTTTAAAAATTATTATTATTATTATTATTATTTCACCATATAATTCTATGGGTCGTGTAACATTGAAAGGTCACAAAAGCATAAAAGACACTAAAATAAAAGCTGACACTAAAAATGGTAACCACAGTGTGCTCTGTAAAATCAGGTTTGGTCAAATCATGATCTGAAAGTGCCCAGCACTTTCAGGGTCTTCATGAATCTTGCCAAAATGCTCTCTGCTGGGTCAGACAAGGAGCACTCAATATATGACCAGAATGCTATTCTATTGGCAGTAAATGGACAAAGTACTGGAACCCTGTTATTTAGGGTGATGTCAAGCGAGTTGCTCTGGATTACAGCGTGAATCATTTTTTAAGTCCTTAGTTAGTTGTCCTCTGGTCCATTGGGAGACTGTCCATCAGACACTTGAGCTGCTCCTCCCCCAGTTTGATCTTGTCCTCAAGCTTGCGTTGCTCAATAATAAGGGCAGATTTCATTTTCACAAAGTGCTCATAATCAGCCATGCTCTCCTCCGGCAGGTAGCTGGCCAGGATGTCGTAGACCACGCGCTCTCTCCTGTCAAGGTTCTCCTTCAGCTCTTTGGCATCCTCATGTTGACGGATCAGCAGTTTGCGTTTCTCTGTCAGAGTATGCTGCAAAAGGAACATGAACATTTCACATATTAACATTTTCACATATATAACCCAATGTTATTAACAATTGAGCACCAAATACACATATTAGAATTAGAATGATTTCTCAAGGATCATGTGGCACTGAAGACTGCAGGAATGGCTGATGGAAATTCAGCTTTACTATCACAGGAATATAATGTTTTTACTTTTTATTTCTTAAACAACCATGTAGGAAGACACATCATCGCCATATTCCAGGATGACAATGTCAAGATTCATCAGGCACAAATTGTGAAAGAATGGTTGGGAGGGAGCAGACCTTAAATTTATTGAAAGTCTTTGGGATGTGCTGGAGAAGGCTTTACAGAGAGCTCGACTCTTGCATTGTCAATACAAAATCTTGACCAAAAATTGATGCACCTCTTGATGGAAATAACATCACAACATTTATTTCCATCAAGAGGTACATCAATTTTTGGTCAAGATCTTGTATTGACAATGCAAGAGGTGAGCACTCTGTAAAGTCTGCTCCAGCACATCCCAAAGACTTTCACTGAAGTTAAGGTCTGCTCCCTCCCAACCAGTTGCCGATTCATGTGTGAAAATGATTCTTTATGCTCTCTCCCAAACATTCTTTCACAATTTGAGTTGATTTGAGTTGTCAAAAGTACCGACTTCGGTACCCAGTCGGTACTGAAATTTTAAAAATGTGACGCTTTGAGCACTGTTGAGCGGATTCGCAAACACCTCTGATTGGCCATTGTGTTCACGGCTCATAGGATATGTCTGTGATTGGCTTCATTGATCAACACTGTAAAAACATTGTAAATAGTCATCAGTGAAGCTCATCACCAAGTGCTTGCACAGATACACACGGGAGCATTTGAAAGCAGGTGTCTATCATGTACCAGTCCTCTGATAGACGCCTGCTTTCAAACGCTCCCCCTCCCGCTTTCAAAAAGCTTTCAAATTGTGCTTTCAAACGCTCCCGTGCGTTGATCATTGTAGCCAATCATAGACATATCCAATAAGCATGTCAACGCAATGGCCAAACAGAGGTGTTTACGAATCCGGTTAACAGCGCTCAAAGCATCACATTTTTAAAATTTCAGTACTGATAGGTAGCGAAGTCGGTACTTTTGACAACTCTAAATTTGAGCCTGGTGAATCTTGACATTGTCATCCTGGAATATGGCCATGATGTGTCTTCCTACATGGTTGTTTAAGAAATGAAAAGCTACACCTCAATTAGAGTTAAAAGAACTGTTGCCAATAATGATCCAATCATAGACTCTTAAGCATTTGCTTATTTAAATTCAAACAGTGACAGTGACAGCGATCGGGGTTCGAGACGACTCTGAACAGGGTGGGGTTAGGATTGGAGGGTGAGTTTTGGAGGCGGAGCAAAGAAGAGAGGGGTGTGTTTGTTTGGGTTGACTTCAAATATCAACAATGTATAGTACTAGAGTAGAACTGTAATGTACAACAGAAAACAGTTATTTTAAATTGTAATAATATCTCACAATATTACTGTTTTTACTGCATTTTTAATTAAATAAATGCAGCCTTGGTGAGCAGACGAAACTTCTTTTAAAAACGTTAAAATCTTACCGATTCCAAACTTTTGACTGGTAGTGGTACTCAGTTATTACCATTTTCCAAAGTACCAATTTAAGGATCAAGATAGGAAAGGTTTGGGGAATTGGGGAAAAAAAAAAAAAATGGAATCTGGAAGTGACATGAGCTGGACTCAAAGCTGTGTCACTTGTATCAGAAACAGGCCATTTTTCTGGCCTAACATTGTACTTTTATGTTAGTACATTTTTTGTTCTCTTAATCTATTTTCTTATGCTTTCTGAAACTGATAAATTATTCCTCCACAACATCAATCCTGCTTTCCCATATCCCTCATTTTCATTCTCACCCTTTCCTCCTGTGATGCATCTTCCTCTAGGCTGTTCAGGGCATTCTCTACTCTGGCCAAACGTCCAGACAGAGACAGCAGAAGGTTGACCACTTTATCAAGATCACCAACGAACATACGGAACTTGTCGAGTTCATTGGGCTTGCAGACACCCTGAACAATGACCTCCACATCTTCCCCAAGAGCGTTGTTGTCCTGCACATCCTCCTGTAGACTCTCCTGAGCTTCCTTCAGAACCTGCAACTTCTTGCTGAGGCTGTCAATCAACTCATGCTGCAAAGAGAGGAAAGTCATTTGATAAAATAAATTGCTAAGAAAGCATCTGATTGTACAATACAATGTGTTTGTTCAGAGTGTTGGTACCTTCTTGTTGGCAAGATCATTTTCATTGTCCTCTTCCAACTCCTCTTCTGAGTTGTGTTCCTCACTCTGTTCCTGCATGTCCTTCATCATAATCAGCAACTCTGCTTTGGGTGCAGATGTACTGTAGTAGGTTGAATTAGTCACTAAAGCAGTAGCCACCACCAGGTTGTCTTCCTCTTTCCTGAGAACCCACAGATGATTTTTATGAGAAACACAAGTCAACTGATCCAAACAGAATTACTTGTAACAGGACAAAACAACTGTGTGTCTGCTCAAAGCATGAAGCAAAATTTTGTGTGACTTCATATTTACACAAAAGGCTGACAGATTGCTAGAGTTAGTGCCCTAGATTTGCAACAAGAAACATAAACCATGCTTATGAATCATAACTTGAATGAGAAGTAGAATTGGGCCAGCTATAATTTAAATAATCATGAAATGTCATTCTTAATTTTTTTTTATTATTTTTTTTTTTTTTTATGAGAACCACATGGGTAGGGCTCAATAACAACCCTGACTTCCTGATTTAAAAAATAAATAAATAAACAGAACATCAGAAACATGTTCAATCTGTCTTCCTTCTTAAGGGTATTAAGCGTAATTCAGGGTAAATCTCTGGAATAAATAATGAAATACAAACTTGCAAACTGAATGTGTGCGTTAAAGGGATAGTTAACCCAAAAATGAAAATTATCCCATGATTTACTCACCCTCAAGCCATCATAGGTGAATCTTCTTTCAGACGAACACAATCGGAGATATACTTAAAAATGTCCTTAGTCCTCCAAGGTTTATAATAGTTGTGAATAGCAGCCCAAATTTAGGAAGTTAACGCTTTTTGGACGTACGTCGAATGCGTATGGCTGTCGCACTGGAAGCTCGTTATTTTACTTTATAAAGTTTTAAATGAGAATATTTGTCTTACACGAATGCATCGATTCACTTCAGAATGCCTTTATTAACCCCCTGGAGTCATATGGGTTCATTTTTTTATGGATGGGTGCATTTATTTTTGTGTTCAAAATTTGGGCTGCCATTCACAACCATTATAAATCTTGGAAGACTAAGGATATTTTTAAATATATCTCCGATTGTGTTCGTCTGAAAGAAGATAGTCATTTTCAGCTAGGATGGCTTGAGGGTGAGTAAATCATAGAATAATTTTCTTTTGGGGTGAACTATCCCTTTAATGAGATAAACTATATTAAATATAGTAGGTTCACAAGTAAGAAATACTGACTTCTCCACAGAGTTACGAGGGGAGAGCTGTTTAGGTGCAGCTTTCCTGCGCTGTTGGGCCTCCTCCAGTAGCTGCTCACCCTGAGGGAAAATACCCTCCATCAGATCCATAGTTGTCTTCATCTTACTCTGGTCTAAAATGTCCACTAGGGACTTGTCCTTGTCCATTATGTCTCTAGCAAGTTCCTTTCTTTTTTCATCATCCTCTGACTGCAAGGGATGTGAAGACAATCCGTTGCTGCTTTGATCTAGTGAAGGGCTTGTCTGCAGGCCATGTAACTCATTGAATATTGGGTTCACATTGGTTTGTGGCACCTGGTCTTTCAGAGGGCCCATGTCTGTGTCTCTTGGTTCAGGCCCCTGATCCTTTTGCCTGGTGTAGGTACAGAACAAAGAGTATGACTGATCCGGGTTCCCCAAGCTCTGAAGATGAGTCACTCCAGGTTCTTGCGAGCTGACAGGGGTCTCGCTGGGCAGGTCGAGATATTGTCGACCTTCTTTTTCAGTGTTACGTTCTGAGTGGACAATCTTAATGGGCACTTTCTTCACTGATGTGTTCTCATCTTTAACCATATCCATCCTGGTAAACAACAACGATGAAAATAGAAATGTGTTATTCTGGTGAACACAAAAAATGCAACATAAAGTAACTAGGCAAAAGCACAACAACTATTTTCATTGGTCTAATCTTTGTGAAAACACATGAAATTCTTTTACTTCAGGCTAGAAGGCTTTGCACACAGGAAAACAAGGAGGAAACTATTTTTGTCAGTTCCTGTGACCAAATCCATATATATATATATTAGTTAAGAATTATATGTCACTGAAACCTTCTTCTCCAGTATTATAAAGAGGCTTCTAAAGCTACAAATGGCAAGACTACTAAAATTCCCATAAAAACAGCAAAAATAAAGCCCCAGAAATTATATTTCTCAACAGTCTTCAGTTGAGGCTGGGTGGTATTCTTCTTATGAATGATCTGAAGAACTCCAGTACACATGGACTGTAAGAGCACATATGAATAAGCCCCTTGTATGTGCATGAATACAATAAAGAGACAGTCAGAGAAGCACTGTCATTAAATTACTGGGCTGTAGGGAGAGTTTCCAGTGATGGTTTTAAGATTGCAGCTGAGAGGAGCCCAGCTGTGGTTTGCCAGTGGAAATCTCCCTGAATTCCAACACAGACCTGAAAGATTTCCTGAACGGCAGAATTTAAGTCTAAATACAGAAAATCTTACCTTCCAGGAGCTTCATCCTGTATGGAGACAGAGACGGGGGGCTTGTCAGTCAGCCTCTGGGGAGCAAACTGGGGCGAGGGCGAACGCTGCCCATCCATGGTGGGCTGGGTAGGGCCAGCGGTTTGTTGGGTGGGCAGGACAGCGGGAGGGGGAGGAGGTGGAAAGGGAGGAGGCACAAGCTCTTGTTGTAGCTCCTCCTCCCCGATTGGCCCTTTGCTATGCTCCAACCCCTTCCAGGGAACGGGGGCTGAAACTGAGGCGGAGCTTTGATTGTTGACAGGAGAGAGTGAGGCCAAAACTCCTCCTTGTGATCCAGGCTGGACCTCCTGAAAATTGCTAAGAGGAGGAGGTGTGCCCTCAGGGCATTTGTACTTCTCCAGATGGGGCAAGAGAACAGAGCTCTTGTTTTTAGAGAGGGCTGATGGTTCACTCTGAGTGCTATGGTCAGAGAAATGCAGTGGAGGTTTATGATGACTGGACAAAGGATCTAAAGTCTTTTTCTCCAGGTCTTCAGTCAAAGCTGAGGGAGGTGCTTCTAGTTTCTCTTTGCATACAAGTTCACTGTATCCTTTTTCATTTAACCTAAAAAAACAAATGAGAAATGCTTTGAAGTAAAATTCTCAATCAACCAATACACACAACCAAAGAAGATTTATCAAAGGCTCAGACTCTGAATGTATTTGTCCTTTTTGGTGCACAAAGCCTCACTGTATTCAGCGTAAATCGATAGGCAGGCAGACATTTCTCCCACATTTCACCATCTCTCCATGGTAACTCCCAGGCTGGCTGTCATACCCAGCATATTTCTGTTCCCACAAGCCTGTCATGCTGTGGAGAAAGAATGATCTTTCCCCTGCAGCAATTGGCAAAGAGAACGCTTTTCCCTTCTTAATCTTGATTGTTTTCGTTTATGTTTTTTACTCTCTTCCTTGTCTACTCAGATTTATGGAGGGCAAGAAGAGATAAAAGGGTTCTTGTGAGAATATTCTAAATAAAATAGCTTGAGAAAGAGAAAACTCACTAATATAACAACACTCTATGAGAGTAACTTAAAGAAAGATATTAAAATTGAATTCTTTACAGGCTTCGCAAGACACCAATTACAGACATCTATTAGGAATGTCTGGTCTGGCAGTATTTATTTATACAATGCGATGCGACATTAGAAAGGTGTCAACTGGTAGTGATTCTACTGTATGGTTTATAATGATTTTGAAATACCACCCACTCCTAGTCGACATTTGTGACTGAATTATACCAATTTAAAAATCTAACTGCATAGAAAGACACCCATAATTTCTACTCACACATAATTTAGAGTATATTGAATTACCTGATGGGTGTATAGAACCAGTGGCTGTGTTCCAAAGAAAGAGACAGAAAGAGATTTTGACTGAAAAAAAGCAAAAAAAAGTAGCGAATAGCAGAAGAGTGGTTAAAGACAGACTACAGTTCAAAAGTTTGGGGTTGATTTTTTTTATGTTGATTTTTTAAAATGTTTTTGAAGGTCTCTTATGCTCACCAAGGCTTAATTTATTTGATTAAACATACAGCAAAAACAGTAATAATGAAAAATATTATTAGAATTTAAAAAATCTTAAAATTAAAATGTTTATCATATTTTAATTTAATCCTCTGATGCCAAAGCTTATTTTTAAGCAGCCATAACTCCAGTCATATGATCCTGATTCAAAAACATTTCTATTTATCAATGATGAAAACAGTTTAAGAGCTGCTTATGTTTCTTTGATGAATAGAAATATTAAAAGAACAGCATTTATTTGAAATATATTTTTGTATTAAACTGAATAAAAGTATTCATTTTAAAAGTAAACAATCTTACTGACCTCAACCTTTTGAACTTTAGTATACAAAAGGAAGACAACTGGCAAAGTGCAGAAAAAAAGAATTAAGGAAATGTAAGATGTAGAAATACAGAGTATACGCTTTAATAGTCATTCATTTTATCTGATACATGCTTTCTTTTCATGCATACACTGGTAACATTTATGTAGGATGCAGTCTCTTTCTGATACTATACAGTCTCTAACACATGCATTTGATCTCGGCATGAACTGGCATGCAGAACGTCTCCGCTGTAATACCACGTAAGCTTTTGTCCACAGCACCCCACCTTTAATCAAACACAGTCTCTTTCTAACTTCCCTTGTTTGATAAAGTGTGTACTATGACAAAACATGTTCTACCAGTACCAGAAACGTCTACATATCAAACATCTCTGCATGTGGATAAGCAACTGTACGTTTTCATTGTTCTTTGTGCATTTTACTTCAAAAATTGACCTGCATTTACCTATCAAGTAAAAACAGAATGAAGCCATCATTTAATGTTAATCTTACAGACCCAGAAGGACTCAAACTTCATCAGAAAAACTTCAAGCAAAAGTCCAAAATCTAGGTACTCCTGCTGCTGGCCATATACAACTTTAAAGTTGCTATAAAATGGCTAAATACCAATCCTTGCATTAAATATGAAACTTGACTGTATGAGAAGCAGTGCTCACCTCTGATGATTGGGAGTTCTCATCTAAGCGACAGGTGCTTCCTGTTGCCCTGAACATATGTAATCTCACCGGGGTGGGGCTAAAACGCTTGTAGCTCAATTAAAATGTTTCCAACTGGATTTAATCCACACTAGATGTACTAATAATTAAACAATAGCTGTGCTAACAGTAGCAAAAGGGGGTTTCTAACATTAGAAGTCTGTCAATATCACTTACTGGAGTGAAGTATTCTTTTAGCTAGGACTTTTCAGCTAGCTTTTTATAATTGAGTCATGTGTGTTTGCACATAAATGAAATCATTGGGTAGGAGACAGGAAGTTTGACATTTAAACAACGATTTAAAAAAAATAAAAAACTCATAGGGCTATGAAGCGAAGATGCAGGTCTATGGTATAATTCATAGTTTGCTCTCCACAGCACCTTAATTAAAAGCAAGAATCATGACAAAACCTTTCATAGGGGGCAATTTACAAGGCTTTGGATGATGGATGTTTGGCGGTAACTTGCTTATTCAAGTTTGCCACTCCTTATGTCTACACATAGAAGTCTAAGAAAATGACTTCGAGAAACCAGCGGATGAAATGCCTAAAAGATTTGGAAATATATATATATATAAATACGAGAAAGATAGAATGTCGGATAAATAGGTAGATCATAGGTTAAACACATAACTGGAAGCTGTTTGTGACGTTAGAAGTTTATATTTGTTGCTTTGGCAGAAAGAGTCACTTCAATATGCATCTAATTTACATCTCAAAACATTGAGAGTAAATATCCAATTTGACTCACACTACTAGAGCCCCACCTAAAACGTTTGCATGCAAATTGAATAACATCCCAGCCAGCTATCCATTATACTTAAGCTGGATCTTCAAAGGACACATTTGCTTTTATATTGTGTTTTCTAAACTATAAAGGAAGTGAGAGATTGCAGGATCAATTTAACTTGTTTCACAGGCTAGACAAGAAAATATATGATTTCAACACTTGCTAAGGTAACTGGAGGTTATTTCATGCGCAGCAATCCATACTATCTCAGCTGATGCTACTTCCTTTCTGTGCCAATTTAATACATTATTCAAGGGCAAAATATACATACAAGACCTCTATTCTTCATCCAGATGGTTTTAAAATTCTGAACATTAAGCATTATGAATTGGATCAAGTTACTTCTTAGCAGAGTACAGGGCTATCATTCATGATCCTTTCAGGGTAAAATGCAATACAGACTGTAATGTACATGCAGAGTAAAAACGTAATTGGATAGTCTTATCTTTACACAGTGTAAAAAGTATAAAAAACAAATAAAAAGCACAAAGCAAAAATGACATTTAGGTTGCTATTTTACTCTTTGGCCTTATTATGAATGGACTGATTGGACACTTCCTGTGTCATACTCACATGCCTACACCTCAAAACCTTCTCCTTGTAACACAAAGCCCAGTCAGTGAGGATAGCAGTGCTGTCACAGCTGGGCTAAATCCCAAGACTGCAAGGACCATAAAGAGTCTACTGTCTGTTTTTGACCCAGCGAGGGCTGACTGATGGCCCAACTGTGGAATTCTGTTTGCAACAAGGCCAAGATCAGAGCCATTACCACTGGAATAGTTTCACTGACACACTGACACAATCTCAGCCAGGACTGATGGCATCTGTATAATTTCCATTACAAAGGGAAAAGTTGTCTGGTTTAGTTTCAAACATGCCCAGGAGTATCATGAACATAAAAAAAGTAAAAAAGTACTTTGATACACAATCAGCATACTAAAAGTATGTATTATCTTTTTACCCTTTAAACAACTTGCAAGACAATGGAAAAATAACATTACAGCACTCACCTTGTACTATTCTTATCCTGTTCAGAGAGATTTTTCTCAGGTTTGGAATAGTCAGCTGTCTTCTTTTCTTGAACTGGAAGTTTCTGGGAGGAATATAACACATAAAACTTAATATCCTTGTTCAGGTATTATTATATCTCTACTGTAAACTTTTGCAATTTTAAGACTTGTCTATCCTAATTATTAGCTTGGTCGGTTGACATATGTGATCTTACTTTCAATTTTCCTGGTCCGAGGGTGTGACGTTTTGTACTTAGTTTAATGTTTGACTAAGTTCCAGCCTTTATATTGCTATCATTGGAGCTAAATGTGAGACTCAAGTTACTTTTGTTTTATGATAGTTTCTAAATAAATCAAACTGACAGTACATTTTGTAAATAGTTTACACCAGTTAGAACAGATATAACAACAGAATTAAACCACTGAAAAAACGGCTTCATTAAATACGAAATAACTAACCTGTCCATAGATGTCAGCAGAAGGGGAGGATCTAGATCTTTCATGCACACAGCTGGGCTTACTCTGTCCCTCTTTTCCTGTATCAAGGATGTTGTCAGCGGAGTGGTATCGTCCAGATACCCTTGGTTCAGTCGTCTTCCTCTTGGTGTTCCATTTGGCTTCATACTCTGCAAAGGTACCAAGTCGCTGTTGTTCTAGCATGGCTTGTCGGTTCACTGAGAGTGGGCCATCCTGACCTTCATTAAGGTGCTGTTCAATGGGGGTTGAGCTATCACTTTTACTCCGCCCTGCCGTGTCACTCTTTGCAGAATAGTGCATGCCTCCAGTTTTGGACAGTCTGTTGTCTTCAGATATCTGCATGCTTTGCTTTGGCATAGGTTTAGGGAAAGCTGCTTTTCCTGTTGCTTCAAAGAATCTGTGCCTATTTTCTAAAGGTACAGCACTGTCAGGCATAGGGGAGCGCTCATCAGCTCCTACTTCATGAATTTTATCTGGCTCAGAAAAAGAACGAACTTTCTTTTCTGCAGAAAACCGCTTGCGGCTACCAATGCGAAGCACCTGATTACTCCCTGAGATGGGTTTGCTAGGTGGGACTTCGGAGACACTTGGAAGTGGACTTGTGTCATTCCAAGTAGAACCCTCAGTGCCTGGATGCTCGAACAATACTGGCTCTAGGTCTTTTCGCCTAAAAGACGTAGCCTGGAGGACTCTGGCCTGGGCTTCTTTCAGATGGTCTTTATAAGAGCTAGAAAAGCAGCCATCTGTGGAGGGAGAAGTGGTCTTCCAGACAGCAGCCTCCTCTACAGCTTCAACCGGACTTTCTAAAGTGGCTGCGCTTTGACTCTTTTGAAGCTGGGCCCTTCTCATCTGGATCTCGTTGCGCAAGGTGGTGGCAAAACGGTCACTCCGTCTTACCTGTTTGCTGCTCTGACTGTCAATGGCTTCCTGTTCTGCACTTCCACTGTTGATCTCATCTTGACAGTCATCCATGTCATTGCTCCCTTGGGCCAGAGAATACAACATAGGTGTTTTTTGGGGGCATATCTTTGTCTCGCTTTTAGTTGGAAGAGGTTGTTGTGAGTATTCTTTATGATGGAGATGGCCAGCATTTCTCCTGTGCTCAGGTTGCTTACTGTGGGGATAACTACTAGAATGCTCATCTGAGCTAGACATTAAATGTTGCTTTTGGCTCCCCCTCAGCTCAGAAGGTTTTGTTAAATCAGGCATATTCAAGGGATTACATGGAGCAGATAAAATGCGATGGTGGTTTTCACTTTGTTTGAAGGAGGCATTATTGTCCTTATAATCTGTATCATGGTGCTGTGACTGAGGAGGGAAATAGCGGTCTTTAGTTCCTCCTTGAGAACCTATGGACATCCTGTCCCGTCCACTGTGTGATATTTCTGAGACAGCAGAAGCTTTAGAGTCATCAGCTCTCACTAATGAAACCTGTGTCATTCCCTGAGTGATATGGTGGGAGGTAACTCCAAAAAGACTGCAAAGTGATGCAGCTGGCCGTCTAGCTTGATTCTGGTTGTTAAGTTGCATGTGGTTGTTTGTGGGCAGCTCCTGCATACTGCTAAAGTAGCCACTGAATGGAGGATTCACTGCTGGCACTGTTCTAGTTTGAGCGTGAAAAGTGCCCTCATCGCTGTACTGCCGTGGATGGTATGGAACATGGGCATAAGATGGTTGTCTATCTCTGACATCTGTGGTTGATAGGGAGTATGTCTTGTCTGATGACATACGGTTGGGATACTGATGATAGGCATTGGATGAAATGCAAGGATTTGAAGAATCATTTTTGGATGGCAGGTTAAAATCGCGTCGACCCTCAAGACCTGTCTCGAAGACTTGGTGAGACCTTTGCGTGCTTTCATAGGTTTCTCCAGCCTTTTGTAATGCTTTCACCTGAGGCTTTAACTGGGCATGAACACCAAGGCCCTCAGAGGTGCCTGTGATCAGACCCTTTTCATGAACCTTGGTGGCTGCAAAACTATCACTGCGTGTCGGTGGAGTGGGAGGTGGGGTACAGGATACCATGTTTTTCTTCATATCTGGGACATGCCAGACAGGTCCAATACTAACTCTTCCAGAGTTTGAATGTCGAGTTCCTGGCTGTTCTTCGGCTCTTGGGATCTCATGGTTAACTGTACTTGAGAGATGCTGCAAGTATCCAAGCTTCTCATCTTGTCGTACCCCTTCGTTTAAGTTTTGGCTATGCCTGCCATTGCTGTGCCTGCCACTCGAGTCCCACTGATTAATTTTGTACAGCATGTTTTCAGTGGATGCAGCGTTACTTTTAGACAGTGTGTAATCTGGGGTTCCTGAGCTTGTAGAAAAGGAGCTGTATGCAGAGTCTCGTTTACCACCACCCAAATGTTCAATGCTGTTATTGTTGGACTTACTTGGGGAAAGACAGCCAGGTGGATAGGGATGAGAGCTATGCTCTAGGCTGTCCATACTCCCCAAAGAGCTGAACTGATCAGATACTCTCTGTAGATTTGTTTGCTCCCAGCCAGTTGAGAGTTCAGAGGAGAGTGAACTAAGAAAAACAAACATGTGTAAAGAGTGTTTAGGCTGTATGAACTAGCAAATGCAACTGCAGTAAGCAATATGAAGAGTTTGTGCTATTCAACGTATATTTAAAAAGGAAAAATAGAGGCCTTTATCACTAATTCTTTACTGAAAGAAGCAATATAGACAGAAACAAATTATTTTCTGTCTCTTCAATTACCTTGCATCATATCTTGTTTGCCAGACTGGTGAGGGTGTGGACTGGGTTTTGACTTCTGAGTGGTTCTCGTTGAATTTGGTGGCATGCCAGGAGTGAGGTCTGCTCATGGGTTCATTTCTCCTGTGAGCAGCAAATGGGAAAGAAATAAGGATAGAGAAATGGGTAGAGAAGAAAAGGAAAATTAGAAAACAAGGCAATAAAATGTTGCTGTGAAAATCTGTAAAACGAATGGCAAACACAGATCACCTAGCATCACTACTATGAAGGACAGAAGAGTGTCAAAACATGGTAGATGATTATGGGAGTAGTATAATGATCATGGCAAGAGAGAAAAGTTGCCTGTGAGCATGCCGATGTTGCAGTCATTCACCATCAACGCAAAGTTTTTCGATTGTCAACCACAAATAAAAGACTAACAAACAACTGAAAACACCAAATTAAATTGCTGTAAACCACAAGTCCACTCTCTCAACACTCATACCACAGTAACATACCCTTTAAATCGGTTCTTTCTGGGATGCATGAAGTGAAATAAACAAATATATATTTGTTATTGAACCTTTATTTAACTGCCACAACAATTCTTGTAAGGAGTCAAATACATTGTACATACAAATACAAATACACTGTCAAATACAGGGTTCCCACACCTTCGATCAATGACCAATAATGCCAACTGGATAAGGATTTTTTTTTTTAAAAAAAATACTTTATTGAGATTACACTCATATGGAGTGATTTCTAGCAAATAAATATTTGAGAGAAATTTCCTTTATTTTCAGTTCACTAATTCTCATGATTTTCCAGGCCTGGAAATTACTATTTTAAAATCCAGTAATATTTCCAGGCATTTCATGATCATGGGAACCCTGAATGAAGAAAGTAGAGCGTATGCAAGGTGGAAAACTAATGGATGGAAATTTGAACTTCTGATGGATGATATCACAAGGCCATGGAAGAAATATGATTGCAGATCATCATTACTAAACTGGGTGGTACAGGAAAGGAAGTGGGTTTTCTTGTTGATATTTTGATACGATACCTCATGGAACTTCGTAAAATCTTCGTGAGAAAGCTCCGGGCCATATGCACGTCACTCTCTGATGGCATTTTCTGTGCTACAATATCCACCATTTTCATCTTCCTGAAGGGAGTTAAAAGGGGGAAGGACACACATAGTCTGAATCTGAGCTCAGAAAACTTTGACAGGGACTGTGCTATATTCCAAATGGAGAGATGAAAAGCCATCTCTGTGATGGGAAAATACAGACATACTAGCATGAGCCACAACACTGTCTGTAATTAGTCAATCATTATACGCAAGAACACAAACACAAATATAGCCCTGCATAAAAAAAAACATAACCAATTCAGACAAAACAACCACAAAATGTTATAATTAAGATGTTATACTGTATGAAAATACACTGGCAAAACATACAATCCACATAGATGAAGCCATAAGGTCATTCAGAAAAACTAGTGCTAGCACTGAGAGAGGGTTTTAAAAAGGGTAAAATCGTAAGGAAAACCCAAACAAAA
This sequence comes from Hypophthalmichthys nobilis, assembly GCA_037950665.1. NCBI lineage: Eukaryota > Metazoa > Chordata > Actinopteri > Cypriniformes > Xenocyprididae > Hypophthalmichthys > Hypophthalmichthys nobilis. Next base: position 15,259,074 of record CM075471.1, read on the forward strand.
CAGATTAGTTTCCTTCTCATCATGCCCATACTGTAACATACTGACCAGAGATCTGCAACTTACATACAAACAGTTGCTTGGTGTGAATAGTGGACATAGGGAGACATCTTGTGGTTAAGGATTAACACTACCATTCCAAGTAATAAAATAAAGGGGTAAAAAATTAAGAAAAAAACAACAAATTAATTAATAAAATATTGCAACCTCTTTCCAGAATCTGCACATGTAAAGTTCAAAAGCTTCATGTCACATGCTTTGCATCAATGAGTTTAGCAAGAAACATTCCTCAGTATCTCCCCAAACTAAAGAGTCCACCCACACCTGACCTGTGACCTCTAAGTTTTGAGAGTCAAAACATTCCTGTCATTTCTGAAATTCAGTTGTTCAGTTTAGTGATAGGATTGTAAAAACAGAAATCCATCTTCGAGATTTTCCAACAGTCTAAAACCCAAACCTGTGAGACTATCCATGAGACTGGAGGGGTTAGAATAACAGTCAATCAAAGACATGCAGTGCTACTCCATTAGACCATGAGGTTAAGTGCCAGTCACCCTCTAGCCAGTAAACAGTTAGAGTCATTCTTTGAATATAAAAAGTACTATGCTAACCCAAATATCCTTGAGCCCAAAACATTTGTTTAAACCACCTTTGGCTAACCAAGCTGATTTTGTCTAAAACAAAGATGTCCATGTATGTCCCTGTCACAGGTTTTAAAAGATAGCAGAACAGATTAAACAGAAAATTATGAGCAGAGTGGCCAGAGCTCTCTCTCAATGATGCTGCCTGTTCCTGTGTAAAAGTTTCAAGTGTGTATGTGCTCGCCACACATGGTGCTGGCTATTCAGATGCTAATGACACTCTCTTTATTAGATGTATTGTCAGGGCTACAGCTGGTCTAGCACAGATATGCCAGTGGTCTGAATCAGCGGCACCCAGGCGGAATGGAGGCCAAGGAGGGGGTTCGGAGGGGAAAGTCCCCCACCAATGTTTTCAGAACAAGGCATGTTCAAAAACAAACAAATCACTTCTGAAAAGACAACAACCAATCCAAAGCTCCGATGCAAATCAGCTTGGGTAAAGTGTTAACATCCAAATCTCATTCACAGGGCAAACCAACATGAAAAAGTATTTTAAAGACACCTACATGAAAGATTAGCAAGCTTTTAAAAGTGAAAAAAGCTATTGTTTGCTAATGTATATATATATATATATATATATATATATATATATATATATATATATATATATATATGATCGTGTTTGAAAACCATCAAAGGTTGATTTTGGTTTAACAAGATAGATGCAACAGGTTTCACGAGGTCAAGTTTTAACATATCATTTACTCGTTTACACATGGCCTGTGTCATCTGAGGGACAAGCTGCACCAAAGCTTAGATTTCACAAACAGTAAAATAAGACAAGACTAAACAGATAACAAGATAAACAGAGGCAAAGAAACAACAACAGGTGTGAGATAAAGACAGCACACGAAAACAGACAGCAAGATGTAAACTTCTAAACTCACCAAACAATCCCTCAAGCAAGCAAGTTTGCCAAACAGGTCCCTAAAAAGAGCAGACTTGAGACGCTTTGATGGATGAAATGGTACTGAGAGTCCGGGTTTGCTCCAGTGGACTCCCCAGGCAGTGCATTCCACATTCACATCAAAGACAGGCCAGGACAAAGGGCCCTCCATAGACTGCTGGTCCCAGACCGCAGTGTGAGTCTTTTCAACCATCCATGTCTTCCATATGAAAGAGTACAGAAAAAGGTATCCTTGAGGAACCCCATGTAGAGATCTGATCATATGAGCCTTAGCAAATACACTCTCATATCTACTTCCAATGCCTGTGTGACTGTTGCAGTCAGGGCAGATCTCAACAGGGATTATGGTGATTTTACCCTGGGAAGTAAGGGGGGAGGGAATGAGGAGGGGGCTGTTCTCATAGCCAGTCTCCTTGAAGCAATCTAGCAGCTTCTGTCTCCCTATTGGCTCAGGGATAGTATGCTAATGAGCAGCCGAGAGGGCCAAATGCTCTCGTTGAACCCCTCTTGTGCAGCGGTCCTCTGTTTCTTCTATTACTATGGCAACAGGTTGATTTTTGCAGAGTCTTAAGTGCACTGGTTTGTCAAGTGGAGCGAAAACAACAAAAGACATAACAGAATTACACTTTAAAAGAAAAATGGTTTTATTGAAATTTGAACAGATCAGAAAAGCATTTATTTCTATAAACTGATCAGTGTAGCACTGAATACTAAGTAGTGGCTCTAGACTACACGACACCAGAGTTTTACGATTCCCACTCACTAACTGCACTAGACGTCACCATGACCGTTGACCTCAAGCCATAACCCCTCCCAACCCCCCGAAACTGATCATGTGACTGGTAGATCACTCCAGCTCTGACAAAGGACATCTGGTTAAAGCAAGGTTAGAGATCTCATATAATCAACCTGTTAGCTATGCAAATTGCACACTCTCAAGAGTGAAGTTTGACTGTGATTAGAGCTTGACCTACAAAGTTTCAAGCTTGATTAAAACTTTTCTTGGCATTAAGACAAGTAGTCTGGTGACAGGCAAGAAGATTACAGAAAAATTGTTTTGGCCTATGCCTGATGGGAGGGCCTTTACAAAATCTTTCACAATGATCTATTGTAAGACGACTTCTCATCCGTGCATTCCAGACAGAAGTCCATTCCTAGGCATTAGCGTTCCCATAAAGGTTGCATTTTTCTCGCTGCCTTAAACAGGTAAGGCAGCAAAAACTTTAAAAGATCTTATTCCAGAGAGAGAAACCATTCTGAAACCATCTTGTCATTTGTTTGTTTTTCAAGGAGACAAGAATAAGTGTTTAAGGAGAGATGTTAAGGGCTAACTCCAACAAGATCTTATCTGATCCATCTGTCTTTGTTCCCTCTAATGGAAACTGCACTTCTAAAATGTAATATTGGGCACAAGAGGACATCGAGAGAGATTTGGCTGCATGGGAGTCAGTTATTCATTTGGCTGTTGAGTGTCTGCACAAAAGCCTTCTTTAGAACGCATCTCAATCAGACCGCTAATACAGGGCAGGAGAGGCCAACCGTGAGGTGCCTGTAATGACAGGCACATTCCTGAGCTGCATGTCATACCAGCCAAAGAACCAATAGCTGTCTAGCCCCCCCACTGGGTTCACAGCTGCGTCTCTTTTGTTTGGGTGTACAGTACTAAGATTTATCAGCATAAAGCATTCCTTAAACTTACACATACTGTGTGTTATGATTAGGGCAAGAACAAGAAATTAATGGCTTGCTTACACCATGTTTCCTGCATGTTGATGTGATTAAGGATGCCCTTGATCTAACCTCAGCTAACAGTGTAAGTAGTAAGAAAGGTGCACAGTAATCAGACTTAGAAGGTGAGCAAAGGACTCTAAATTCATTGCTCCATGCCAACAATTCTTGGAAACAGTCAGCACAGGAGAATGAATCCTTCTGTGCAAAGTTTTACATTCCAAGAGACTTAATATGACCTGTAGATCGACATCTGATCACAGACCTAGACTGAATACCCAGAGTCCAGGGACTAGCCTGTGGTGATGTGATACTTTACTGAGATTAAATAAACAGCTAGCATTACATTCATAGAAGAAAATATCCAGAATTGACCTAATTTTCGAAAAAATATGAGAATTACCTGCTTTCTTTCGACAAACATACAAAGCCCATTACAAGCTCTTTTTTGTCTCTTAGGTTAATTACTTTACTTCCTCTTAAATTAAGCTTTTGTAATTGCTACCTATTGTACTTTGGTTTGATAGTTGAATGTAGACTGTTGAAATTACAATAAAAAAAAAAAAAAGTACTTGTCTTGAGCATAAAAAAAGCACATCACAATATAAAAGTGTTTGATAAGTTTTGACTTCATTAAAGACCTGAAACAGCAATAATGCCAGCAATCTAGTGCTTAAATCTGCTGCATATAGGAAATATCTACAAGAACTAATTACTTGCAACTATTAAACAACACTGAAGACTTTCCATAAACAATAAAAAAATAAATAAAAAATTTGAATCTAGACTATTATTTTAATTAGCCCTGATTTTCTTACATTTTAATCATCAGACTTGAAAAATTCTAAAAAAGTGGCACTTGATTGATTTTGATTCCATTATGCATCAAAAAAATTATATTATGAATTTTATGAATGGATCAACCCAGAACTGTTTAAGAAAGAATCACAATCCATAAGTGAATCACAATTTTCATCAGTAATTTTACAATGACACATATTTCTAGTTGAAAGATGTAGCTACTTGTGATGAGACTAGAACCAAAACTAACTTGTGGTTACACTAAACCATACCCAGTTTCCCCTACCGACTGAGCCAGGTTCAGGCAGATAAATCCCTCAGCACCACCTTTCCCATGTACCTTTCACTTTCACCAGCTGGTGATGTAACAGGTGTCCCAGCAACCAAAATAAAGGAACAGAGATTCAGAGGGATCTCATCACCATAGCACTGTAGGAGCTTGTCAAAACAATTGTTTGATGCCGTTTCCTGTAAAGCCAAGCCACCTGCAGTTAAAATATGACCTGATGTCAACAAATAAAAGGCTTCTTTTTAAAAAATAAATAAATAAATAAAAGCACTGAAAAAAGTATTTGTTTCATTCTTGACTGAAGTGTAATAAAACAGGAAAATATTGTACTTCATCGTTCACTAAATCATGAAATGCAGATATTGATAACTACAAAACTGGAAAAGTATGGCAACATTTCAACACTTTACATACCTCAATAACAGCTGTATATCAAAAGGTCTGAGCCCACTACAGCATCTGGTTTGATTCAGTCATGATATGCTTCACTTAAAAGACCAGTTCCTACTACTGTGGTAATTAGTGTTTGATTATAGTTCCTTAAAGTACATGTGATAACAGCAGCTCTTCCTCTAATGCTAATGAAATGTGTCTAACCCACGGGTGTCAACTCACCTTGCCAATGGACCGTTCCACAGATCATTTTAGAAAAGGGTGAATCAACGATTAGCAACACGTGAAATTGCAAATTAAAAACCACTTTGGCATTTAGGTAACGCTAATCCAGATGTTACATTCTTAAATTAAGAAAACAAGAAAGTAGTTATAGTGTATCACTGGGCACCTCTATAAATCATATACAGATGTCTTGGCTCCACCCCTGCTGTGGTGATCAACTTCAAGTCATCCTCTTTCAGTTAATGCCATAGGAGAGATTTACTAGTTATAATTGGATTCTGAAGCCAGAGTGACACAGCTTTGATCGCTATAGCCACACAGCTATTTTACTCTATTGGGCAGAGGCATAGACACAGTGCAACCATAATTTTTGACATGGCAATACACTGGAATACACATCCTAGAAGGGGCTATTACATAATGCATTACTTTAACATTTAAACTACATCCTGTAGCTGAAATACTTAGTCCTTTAGATGCAATTTAATAGCTGAACACTTAAAAGAGGGACAGGTTAATGTCTTATTTTAGGCAGCCCAATGGAAGAATGGAGCCCACATTCCAACTGCATCCTGGGAAATCATTAATATCATCAATTAATACTGACAGTTTTCATCAGTTAATATGGACAGGCCTATTGCAAGAGGGATGAGGATTCTTACAGAGACATCTTAACTTCCTTAAACAGAAAGCTTGCAGGAAGTGTGACAAAAAATTGAAAACAAATTTAAGGAATGGGGGGAGGGGGTATTTTCCTAGGATTATTCCATCTATAATTCCAACGTATAACACTGACAGTTTTGTTCACCAGCCAAATATATAAATATATTATGTAGAATGATTTATATATATATATATATATATATATATTTTTTTTTTTTTTAAATATTTTTTAAAGTCGCTCACCATGGCTGCATTTATTTGATAAAAAATTACAGTAAAACAGTAATACTGTAAAATATTATTATAATGTAAAATAACAGTTTTCTATTTTAATATATTTTAAAATGTAATTTATTTCTGTGATGGCAAAGCAGCCATTAATCCAGTCTTCAGTGTCACATGTACCTTCAGAAATCATTCTGATATGCTGATTTGGTGCTCAAGAAACATTTCTTATTATTATTAACAGTAAAAAAAAACAGTTGTGCTGCTTACATTTTTGTGAAACAGTGATGCTTTTCATGATTCTTTGATGAATAGAATGTTCAAAATAACAGCATTTATTTGAGATCTCTGTAACATAAATGTCTTTACTGACACTTTATCAATTTCATGTGTTCTTGCTGAAAAAAAGTCATACCGACCCCAACAACTTTTGAACAGTAGTGCACACACACACACACAAATAAATACACACTTCAATTGAGAAGATTATGCATTTAAAGCGATATGTCCACTAAAAAGGAATCTTTCATTTATCTTTGCATTGTCCTTTTTTACTCACGCTAGTGGCACTGAAGGTTTTTTTTTTTAATTATTATTATTATTTTCCCCATAGAAAACAAAAGAAATTATCTAGCAAAATGTCTGGAAGTGGACTGGGACAAAAGGTTGTCAAAAAGCTCCAAAAAGAGTACTATAAAAGAAGTCTATTTGATTTTACAGCCTGAACATTTTGCTAGACAACCCTTTTGTGCTGTCAAACACAATTCATTATTGCAGTGGTGCCCAATCCTGTTTCTGAAGATCTACTTCCTGCAAAGTTCAGCTCCAACCCTGATCAAACACAACTGAACCAGCTAATTAAGATCTTCAGTAGCACTTGATAATTACAGACAGGTGTGTTTGATCAGGGTTGGATCTGAAGTCTGCAGGTAGGTAGATCTCCAGGACCAGGATTGTATTATTGTGTTATGGCTCTCAGCCACTAGGTGGCTGTAGTCTTTCTGTGTGAGGAACTGGCTGTAGAAGAAGGACTGGCCTCTGGATGTTCTGTTTATTACAAAAGGTCTCTTGGGTCAACAATTCAACCACATTCAAACACATGACAGTCGAAGAAAAGAAAAAAAAAAAAACTGTTGTTTTTATCAGTAAACTATGAAGAATTAAACATGCTTTCCTGAGGTCAAAGTTTCTGAGAATAGTAAATGAACAATCAACAAAACTTAACAGAATAAACATGTGTAGAGATCGTTTATAATAATTACTGAATCTGAATCACATCAATGCACATTTTCTCTGATAGTTTCTCAAGACAATTCAAGGTCATGACAAGCCAGTTGGCAGACGTTCCTAAAACAAAAAGATTCCTCTGAATCAGTCACAAGTGAGTACCTCTAAAGACCACTCCAGACACGCCTCTGTCACATGACTGCCTTCTCTCATCTGTATGCCACTCTTAAAATTAAAGGACTGTATGTGAAGTCACAGTTGGGATTCAATTCAATTCACATTTATTTGTATCGTGCTTTTCGTGATACATATCGTTTCAAAGCAGCTTTACAGAGAATGCATGTCAATTCCAAATCAAACAACTACAATAGTCATGCTTACCATGGGAAAATAATCTCCAAAGCAGCAGATCTCATAGTGTTTATGTATCAACATGTACGCTATTGTTCAAAAGTTTGGAATCACTATGAGATTGCAGTTATATTAAATTGATCAATAACTACAGTAAAATTATTTCAAAGGCTACAAACAGTTTCTATTTCAAATAAGTGCTAAATTATTTTCAGATATTATAAGCAGCCAGATTATTAAAATATCATAATTTAATTTCATCTCATGCTTTCTGCAGCATTTCTGTGTTATTAATCTAATCTAACAAACAATCTATGCTCTTTTCAAACAATTTATAGTTAAAAAGGTTCTTTTGCCCCTTTGAATCTCTTCTTCTTATTCACCAGTTCCAGATGTGTCTTTTTCTTTGAAATGTAGCTCAAAAGCTTGGTATCCCAGAATTTTTTCTTCACTATTGCAGATGAAACTGCTGCCTGGCATGTACTTTTCAATAAAGCTGCCAGCTGAGAACATTTGATGTATCCATTTTCTCAAAAAAGAGACTTAAATGTATTGTTATTGTGTACCTGGACCATCTGCATGGGTTAAATCCAGTTTGCTTCTCTTGTTCAAGACATCAGTACACACTCACTGATACCGTAGAATAGCCTTCAAAGAACAGATTGTGTGTTTGAAATGTGTTTATTTCTGAAACCAAAATCAAACTTTAGAAAAACCAAAATAAATCAGAAACTGGTGCTGACTGAAGACAGATCTTGCATTACAATTTCCACACTTCAATATTACAACGGTATTATAGTATCATATAGCTCCTACTGTAGCACCAGACAAGTGTGGATGAATTATCTAATCCAGAAGCAGCAGACTCCAAATCCCATTTTAATCACACTGACCATAATCCCAATATCACAGTAGATAGATTACCTACTCAGTGGGGAATCTGGGCACACTGGCATCCACAGAAACACTCAATGTTGCATGATGCATGAGTGATAATATTTAATGTGTCATTTTTTTATTACTATGGCGAATCACTATCGCAAAAACAGGATGCGTAAAAACTGGTTCACGCAGTTCATCTGTATTACTTTTTTGTGTGTAAATAAACAGTTACATTAAAACAAAAGTATGATTAATTAAAGGTGAACTCAGTAAATTGGTGTGAATACTGTACCACGCAAAGGCAATTACAAAGGTTTTCAGTTACAAATGGCTTTGTAGATATTCATAATCAGTCATGATTTGCTTGCGTAATAAGTTAAAGTGTCCATTAACAGGTGGCAACAAAGATAAAGTCAGTAGGGCTGGGCTGGTTATGTGATCTCAAATAGTGGCCCTATAAATACATCTGCTTATTTTAAAAATAAAACCCCTTTTATTAGGATACTGATATGACAGCAGTGTTAAATATTAAAAATAATTTTCATTATTGAAATAAAGCTGAAATAAAAAAAATATATAAATATTATAGTTGAAAAACTAAGCTTAAAAAAAAAAAAAAAAAAAAAAAAAAAACTTACTGAAAAAAAAATTTAAAAGACACAATATGTAATATCTTTTTAATTAAAAAAAATCCAAAAACCACTAGAACAAAACAGTGTTATATATTTGCTGACCTGTGTACTTACATTATCCCAAATGTTTCCAAGAATGTTTAAATCCAGAGAAATAAGCAATTTTAACCAGCACATGGACCGTGTCCGTGTGTCGCCTATCAATGACATCATACCTACGTTACCTTCGATTTTCGGTTTTATTTTGTAAAAACCATGGAAACACCAAAGACGCTTTAATATATTAATATAATATTTAATATATTAATATATTTTATTAGACAAGGGAACAACTTTTTGGATACATCTATAGACAGAAACCTAATCATGGTTATATAGCTCAACTAGTTTCTCAATCAAATGTATCCAATATGATAAACAGCGCTGCGTTACCCCACATACGCTTGACCGGAAGAAGCGGAAGCAGCGACTGTGGCATAATAAAAGTTCCAAGCCATGTGCCGTGCTCGTCTCTCAATAGCAATCAGCTATTGAGCTCTCACAGCACTCGGCCCTGCTCTGCTTCATACTATAGTAAAGCTGTAAGGGGAAGACGACATCTCCCATGATTCCGCACTCAATCTCGGCATCATCAAGCTACGCCCTTTGTTTTGAATAGGCGACCTCTAGTGGCGAAAAGTTACATATTGTGCCTTTAAGTACTAAAATTACTAAAACTAAAATAAAAAATAAAACATTACTTAGATATTACAGATTATTACAGTTTTTCTCGATTGCTAAAACACTATAACCAGGCTTTTGAACTAAAATTTCAAAACCATAATGGCATTTATCAAAAAGCACTCCTATTTCCCTAAACTATAAACACTATTCCCCATGTGGTCATTTAGAAAGCACTAGCCTTCAATATCGTTCACTCAAGACAGCACAGCTTCAGCTCAATTAGTACACAAATTCCCAGTTGGAAACACTAAGAGTCAAAATTTATCACACCAATCAGAACCTACAATAGATAGATAAAATAGCCAGAGTCAGTTCATTCAGTTTTGGAACAATGAATCCAGAAAGACGTGATAAAGAGGTTGAGGACACCAGAGAGGAAGAGAAGGAAGAGAATGAGGATGAAGACAAGAAGGATGAGGAAATGGAAGGGGGCAAGGAGACAAGCAGCCTCAGATGAAATTTGTGTCACTCTAGTTGACCATGTCCTTGTCCATGGTATGACTATGAGGGAGGCTGGGCAATGAGTTTCAGCTGATGTGTGCCAGGGTGGATCAAACATGCAAGAGGATTTTACCCCCGCTGCCATGGCTAGGGCCAATATAGGCTGTGATTTTTGACAAGATTCTCTGGCCTGTCCCAGACCAAAGACGGGATGCTAGGGTGGGGCAGGATACTTGTTTTTGTTGTTGTTTGCTGTGTAGTACATGAATGAATAAAATGTGCCATTGTATACATTGGTTGTGTCTTTTGTGTTCATCATGTGAAAAGGTTTTTGAGGTGAGGAAACAAAAACAACATAACATGTTGTTTTGAATTTATCTCACCAGTGTGTAAAACTATGTTGTAGTGTGTGTGTTTTTAAGGGCTTGTGTGTGATGTCTGAGGGCAAAGTTAGGTTTTTCAGCAAAAGTGAATAGTTTTGATTGTAAAGCTTCATTTTGACCTGAAAATAGGATGTATGGGAAATCGGGTGAGACGTTATGGATTTGTGTTTACGGTTCTGAGAATACGAGGCATAGTTTCAAGAAATGTGTTTAAGCAATCGAGAAAAACTGTAAAACAACATGACAATAGCACATAACAAAATTACTAAAACCAAACCTAAAATTAAAATGAAAGCTGAAAATATAAACAAAAGCTATGGTCCCACTTTATATTAAGTGGCCTTAACTACTATGTACTTACATTTAAATTAATCATTTGATACAATGCACTTATTGTGTACATACATGTTTTTACATTGTACTTATATTTTAAAAACACCTGCATGTAATTACATCTGTAATTAATTTCTGTAATTACATTTATAATTACACTGTTGACCCATCCCTTACACCTTACCCCTACCCTTAAACCTACCCATACTACCAAAGCTTTCCCTAACCTTACCTGTATCCCACCTCAATAGCAGCAAAAGTGTTTTGCAAATCAATATGAACCTAATAAGTACATTGTACTTATTTTTTGATGTAAGTACATAGTAGTTAAGGCCATTTAATAAAAAGTGGGACCAAAGCTAATTCAAACTACTTAATACTATAATAGTATATATAAATAATATTAAAATAACACTGAGTGCATCTACATGCACATTCTTAAATAGTTTATGCTTATTAAGCTGACAATGCATGTGGTCATGTAAACGCATGAACTGTTTTTTCTTTATTGTAGTAAAGTCATAAACGGATTAAGCATAAACCGATCGACACAGCTAGATTTTTGCCCCGTACCTCGATTTCTCCCAGCATGTAAACACATTAACCTGTGTTCTGTGGGCTTATTTAAGTGCGCATGTGTGATATATGACAGGAAAGCGTCCTTACTGTGGATTTAAGCGCAGCCAGACAGAGCGAGCATTTCACACTAGTGGAGGAGGAAATACATTGCCAACTCCAACTCCAACTCCAACTCTTTCTTGACCCAAGAACTTGGGAAAGAAATGTGTTCTCATCTTGTGCAGAAGTGATACATTCAAAATAGGTTATTCGTTTGCATGTAAACTGGGACAACGGGTTATTTCAATAAGGTTATTTTTGTTATCAACGTACTGGTGTGCATGTAAACGTGCTCACTGTATAACAAGAGTTTCCTTGCGTGAGAGTACATGAGGAGTACAAAAATATTTACAAAAACTACTGAGGGCACCTTTAATTTTAATTGCAACAAATTTCTTAATTCACATGAACTGAGTATCAAAGCATACAGATGGCCTTGTTCCACTGTAAATGCTACTTTCTCTGTTTGTCCAGTGCCTTAGTCATGCCAAACTAAACAATATATTCCAGCTCATACCATGACCTCATAGTTTCAAATGAGACAGCATATGCAAAACAGGCACCGCCCACAAACTCAACAACTTCCTATTTCCTCATTTCACAGTCAAACACCTGTTTTGCTTAGGCCTTCCACAGACATGCGATCCCTTTCAAAAAGTACACTGTTAAAAGCCACATGTCACCCTCTGCTCTAGCGTAATGGTACAGATCTAGGCACATGGTTCGCCAGGGTCAGGGTCGTTTTGGTCACACAACCCAGTGATCTGCCTTAGGCTGACAAAACATGACACAAATTTGTTATATAATTAAAAAGAATTATGACAATTACACCCACCTCAACAGGTTTTTAAACAACATAAGGGCGAGGTTGGAGTGATGTAACAGCATGTTATTTGTTGGCTATAAATATGTATGCTATATACAGTGGGATTTAAGTCTGAGACCCTCTGTAATCTAGGATTCAAATTGTATTTATTTTATATATTATGAAGTTCTAAATTTAATGAAAACATTTTCACTGGGCGTAACATAAAAAATATATATAAATATAAAACACATTACCATTCAAAAGGGGTTGGAATGATTTTTTAAATGTGTTTGAAAGAAGTCCCTTATACTCACCAAAACTGCATTTATTTGAACAAAAATACAGTAAAAACTGTATTATTGTGAAATATTACCATTTAAAAGAATTATAATTCATTCCTGTGATATCAAAGCTGAATTTTCAGCAGCCATTACTCCAGTGAAATCACAATGAATTCAGTGAATTCACATGAAATCATTCTAATATGCTGATTAATATGGTCAAGAAACATTTTTATTACAGTGTTTTGTTTCTTGTTTTTTTTTGCCCGCCTACTTTTTTTGCCATGATTTTTTGATAAATAGAAAGTTCAAAAGATCAGCAATTATTTGAAATAGGATTTTTTTTTTTTTTTTGGTAAAAATTTAAAAGTCTTTATTTTACATTTTACTTTACTTTTGATCAATTTAAGGTGTCTTTGCTGAATAAAAGTATTCAAAATATAATATAATATAATATAATATAATATAGCAATATAGTATAATTGTAATACATATAGTATAATATAGTATAATTTAAATAAAAAAATAAAAAAATTAAAAAAGCACTTACTGAACCCAACTATTTGAATGGTACAGAAACTTAAACAATCAGGCTATCCTTAATGACAGACATTTAAAGCCATTCTGAATGAGATTCACACCTCTTTTGAAACACACCAGTCTGCAGACTGCCCACGCCTGCCCCACCTTCCACTGTAGACCAGTAATGACTTGCTATCTGCTCTGTGTTTGCCAATTCTAATTTAGTCATGTCTTGTTGCCCACTGAAATGATCTGCTACAGACACAGGAAAATATATGCAGAACAAAATCACAACTACATATGGGTTTAGGTTCTCGTGATTTAAACATTCAAATGCAGTATTACGAAATGTTCCTAAATTCTTTTGTGATTACTCTATTGGAATGAATCAGTCTAAATGAATAAACTGTGAATAGTTACGTGTCTGTTTAACAATGTCAACCATTAATCCCTGATTGCCTAATCGCCCACATTTGTTTCACTGTTGAAGACATGAAACCAACACTATCCTTTAGATGTCACCAAACACAACCCCCATTTCATCACACATCTACAATAAACATTACTCCAAAAAAAAAAAAAAAAAAAAAAAAAGGGCAAAGCCAAAGTCATTGTTCTCATTTAATCTCAGCATTGATTTGAATTTAACTTTAAATTGATAACTCTGCCTAATATCCAAGTATTAAAAGTCAAATACAGTGAATCTTCAATAGACGTTCAATTCACCTTAACGTAGATTTTGAGTCCCCTTCTACGCCGCTGCTAACCCGCAGTAATGGCTCTGTGCAATAGATAAACAGAGGCAGTTGTTCTCCCTGGATGACATTGTTTGTTTAGCAGTTATCCTGTAATGCGACCAAACATACTCGGTGTTGCCCAGATATGCCAAGCTGAGACAAAGAGGACAGTGTCTGGCACACAAAGAAGTGGACTGACCAGCTTGCACCTCTTCAGCTGCAATGGGCCAATGAAAGTGGGCCAGTGAAAGATATTGTCTTTCATAATACACATTTTTCAACAGAAACGTGTAATATAAAAATGACATTAGGCCTTATGGCTTAAATTTAGATGACTTAAATTTAAACCTGAAACTGTGCTGTATCCATTTATTTCATTTCTAGCAGAGAGATCACATTGTTGTAAGTGTTGCTGTAAACATTTGCATACACTGCTTTCAAGGTGAGAAAATTTCACCTTTGTGTTTGGTGTTGGAAAAGAGCAGAAGTCGTGAAAAAAAAAAAAAAGATAACAATCAGACCACGTGAATCAGGACCAAATCACTTCATTTGCATCACATATTCGACACACGCTCTCTGCCCGCAGTATCCACTGGCTGAGAACGCTTCCAGCCTGCATGCAAATCTACTGCATCAGATAGAAACTTCAGAGAGGGTTGTTAGTGAAAACATAGTGGCTGCTCACTTTAATGTCAGCCTTTGACTACGTCAGTGGAAATATGAAGGTTGGCTGAGTACAGAAAATGCACAATTTGATATTTCAATTAGAAAACTAATCACGTTACTGGATCTAAAATAACTTATGATGATCACTGACATCAAGACATGGACAAGACATGTCTCAAATAAGGGCAACAAACAAAATGTGCAGTGCTGAGGGTCCTTCAGGACAGGTTTGGGAACCACTGCACTAGAGAAATAAGCAATTTTAACCAGGAAATGGACTGTGTCCATGCGTCGCCTATCAATGACATCATACCCGTGTTATCCTCGGTTTCCGGTTTTATTTTGTAGAAACCACTGAAACGCCAAAGATTCTTTAATATATTATATGTTTCATTAGATAGGTGAGCAACTGTTTGGACGGATACAGTCATCGACAGAAAATTAATAATGTTATATAGCTCAACACAGCAAGTCTTATTGTTTAAATCTCGTTTTCTGGATTTACAGCAAGTACCATGTTTTACCTGCCTAATATGGATCTTACTGCAGTGTGCATTAAGTGTCTCATAGCAGCTGCCGAGCGAACGCAGAGTAGCACTACAACAACTTTCAACACACAAATTTATCTAATTCTAATACGATAAAACAGCACTGCTTTACCCCACATACGCTTGACCAGAAGAAGCGGAAGTGGCGGCACAATAAATGTTCTGCTGCTCTCGAGATGCGTCGCGCTCTTCTCTCATTAGCAATCGATCTAGCGGCCTCGTTTCTGCTCGCACAGCACTCGGCCCTGCTCTGCTTCAAACTACAGTGACGTTAATGATCTCATCCATGAACATGATTTCTGCCCGAGTCCCGTCCTGATTCCTTTCCACTGGCTGTAGACACGAAGACAACACCTCCAATGATTCTGCAAAACCAAGGCGTCATCAAGCTACGCCTTTTTTTTTTTTTTTTTGTGAAAAAGCAACCTCTAGCGGCAAAAATGTACATAGCGTGCCTTTAAAGTCCCCCTGAAATCAAAATTTCAGTTTTTCAGCTTTTAGTATGAATATGTTAGCCTTAATGTTATGAATAAGCTGGTGTGTTCCAAAACAATGACAAAATTTGCATTTAGGAGATATAAGCATTCAAAACTTACAGTCTCTCACTTCCGCTAAAATGGATCACGGTTTTTCATGACATCACATTGCACTTCAGCGTCTCATCAAATCTTCTGTCCAATCAAATGCTCTCTAGAATCTGAAGTCCCGCCCCCTCCTACACTATCAACAGACACTGAAGCTGGCTGAAATTGGTCATTTATTCACACATTTACTAATTTCTACATGGTGAATGACACATAGTGCACTATATAGAGAATAGGGAACGATGCTCCCAGTATATGGTTAATAAATACTTTCAGTATATAGCTGAAACTTTCAGTTTTATTTTAGCTTTCTATTCCTCTTTCTATTCCTGTTTTCTTGAAAGTGCCAGAAAGCAATCTGGCAGAACTGGACCTTCAGGCATTCAACGGCTCCCTCAGCATCAGCTGGACTAGTGATGCAAACGACACCAATCCCCAACGGCTACACTGATTCACTGGCGTTTCTACCTAACAGCAATACAATATTGATGGGAATGCAAATAATCCTGCTCAAAATGTTCAGTGTATCTTTTATACGAAACAAGAACAGTCAACAACCACAGATAATATCTTTCCACTGAGGAAGAAATGTCAAAGATCTAGTTTACACCTGGTATTAACATCTGTTTCTGACAATCTGCCAATGAATCATTGAGCTTAAACAATGATTCTAATTTCTAAACCCTACCAACTATGACTTTAAGAAGATGACAATAGGGGCTTTACTAAAATAACTGAGCATTCTGCTCAAAAAGTCACATTTGCAGTGAGATTAAAATTTGGAAGTATATTTGGAAGCAACAGTCTGTTGACTTTCCATGCTTGTTCATCAACGTGCAATAACACACTGACTTAGTGAGTTATGGATGCATTATATGACGAAGTCACAAAATCAGGGATCCTTCCCTCGAAATTTTTATTTGTGAAGCATGTTCGGTGAAAACAGCTTGACCGCTTGTGATCAGATCCTGCGAGATCTTATAATCAGGTGTAAACAGGGCGTAATAGTGAGGTTGTGGATGAATTACCTTTTCACCACCAGGCTGAGAGTCTTGTGGGAGCCCTTGACTAGACAGATGGCCTCTTGTCTGTAGCCGGAGAGAGAAATGTTGTTGATGTTGATGAGTTCATCTCCAGCCTGCAGTCTTGCGGTCGCGGCCTTACTGCCCTCTTCCACCTGTGACAGACAATACACTCAGGCTCAGTTTCATGGCCATACATCACCTACAAATGAATAGATCTATACCAAGAGCACTCTCTTTGTTGTGAAGCTGAAATCGAACAATGACAATATTTGGACAAGCATTCACCTTTTGTAAATGACTTTAGCCTCTGTCAGGTAGTGCAGTGCGATTATGCTTTGTTCAGATAGAGCAAAAATCTGATTGTTTAGCATTTCAAACTTAAATCAGTTTAGTGAAATCTCATCTTTACACATCCAATCCAAGACACATTCATTTGTGGTTTAAAATCTGATTAAGTTTCAGTGTGAACAGTCACATACAATTGTTCTACCGGTCCGCTGATAGACACCTGCTTTCAAACGCTCCCGCTTTTAAAATGCTTTCGTGCGTTGATAATTGTAGCCCATCACAGATGTATCTGATGAGCGCGTGAACACAATGGCCAATCAGAGGTGTTCAGAAATCCGCTCAAGAGTGCTAAAAGCATCACATTTTTAAAATTTCTGTATCGACTTGGTATCAAAGTCTGTACTTTTGACAACACTAATACCCAATCTACAGTAGTCCGTCACATTTTTGCTCACCTTTTCCCCTAAAAACTATATTGTACCCACTGTGTAGTGAATAATGAATGAAGCAACCAGGTTCAAACACAGTACATGCAAGAATATGTAAAACACAATAATTACAACAACACTTGTTTTGGTCCTTTCCTTTTTTTTTTTTTTTTTTTCTTAGGAGTGCGTAATATCAACAAAAAAAATCATTATTTTTTGGGATTGGGATCATTAGACAATATTTTGCTTAGTGTGTTTTTGTGCTGGCCTGGTACATTGCCTGGTTTAGGCCTGTCATGGACAGCTCCTGAAGCTTTTCATATAGTTACAATTTGATTCATTGATTCAATTTTGATTCAAGTGTTTTTATGAATGGGTTATTGAATCATCACTTTGTTAACAAAAAAAAGCAGATTCATTCAGTGTTCATTCTATTTTTGTTGCCATTCTAACTGTATTCTAATAGGCTACATGATGCAGTAAATGCGTGGACTCTAAAGGAATTTTTTTTACTATAGTAACCAGTGTAAAATAGATTGGATATTGACTATATGATCAAACAGATCTTGATTCTAAAGATCCGATTTGAAAAACAAATCAGATATATGTGCAGTGTGAACAAAGTCGAGCATTTCCTAAACAACTACACGCACTCCAGTGCCAAATACATTACTGTGGGTGTTTTACCCTTAAATGACCAAATGAGAAAGGCATGTTCACCTTTCTAAATCAGCACAGGGGGGCAAGTCATAACCTTTCCACATCAGCACTTTACCTCCACAGCCGAGCTAGAAGCGAGTTAATCATAAATATTCTGTCATAAAGAGCAGATTTCAGGGAACATGTAGCCAAATAGGGGGTTTGGTCTAAAGTAAAGTAAATTCCTGACGTGATATGTAATGCTGCTCTATCTTCCAGTAAGCCAGTTATCTGCTATTTGAGTCTTTACCGCAAAGTTGATCACGACCGTTCATTATTTACTTTGCAGGTATGTCTATTACTCATCAAACATGATCCTTTCTGGGGAGATAATATTCATACACAGGCAAGCACTTTTATCATTACATGGTGCTATTAACAACAAGTCAGCAGGTTTTTAGAAGGTCAGCTTTAAGCTTAAATGGACAACAAACATTGAGTGATAATTCATGCAAGCTTTATCACCAGCTGTGGCTAGATTCAAATGCCAATCAGCCCTACAATAAACCATCTTAGTGAGTATACGTGCTCAGTCAAGAATGCACAAATGTGGCCATTCCTTTGTTGTATGCAGTCTTCCCTGCATTTATTATTTTAACAGCAGCAGGACTCTGTGACATCCGGACTCGAGAGCCCCCCTCAGAGTTTATAAAACAAGGAAAACATTAAGAAGGCCGAAATAAGAAGCACTTAGAATAACCTCAAATGTTAATGTTAAACAGGCTCGCCATTGGGTGCCCCCCTCTGGCATTCCGCAACATACTGAGTGAATAAATGACTTAGAACAATGGAAATGTTCACAAGAGAGGTATCAAACCAACATAACCATAGCAAACACTGCTGGATCATAGGGAATGAGGGTATGGCGGTATTTAATAGGAATGTGAGGTAAAAGCAAAGGTGAGAGTGAAAAAAGACAGATATTTTCTTCTCAGTATCATACATATGTGTAACACAACATATCTGCAGGGTTCATGACAAGACTATGAAAATATGGTCTTGGACTTGATTCCGGTACCAAGTACTGCAACACTCACTACCAAATTCACATGTGTCATTTACATGGTACTTCAAGGTTTGTCAAAAAATACTGTGGTATTACCATGGTATATATCCAAAATATTGGGGTATAAATCTTTGGGATGGCAGCAAATCAATTGAATTCACAATTCACTGGTTGTGCTTGTGCATTCAAAAGTCAAATACACAACTGTTTGATTTAATTAATAAAATTCACCGGTTTTCAATTAGATTCAAAAGCAATTTTTGCAAATTCAGAACAATTTTATTCCATTCCATTAACAACAACACTATGTAATTTTTACGATGCATTTATAGGACCCTTACATTACTACTCCAAATGTATCTTTAGTTATTTCTAAAGACTAAAAATAAGTCTAGTTATTTCTTTAGTTACTTTCTCTGATGAAGCCCCCTTTTGACTGTTTAGGACATCTAGAAAATCGATTGTCCAGAGAAGAAAAGGTCAACGCTACCATGAGTCCTGTGTCATGCAGTGAAGCATCCTGAGACCATCCGTGTGTGGGGTTGCTTTTCATCAAAGGGAATGGGCTTTCTCACAGTTCTGCCCGAAAACACTGCCATGAATGAAGAATGGTATCAAAATGTCCTGCAAGAGCAACTTCTCCTAATGATCCAGGAGCCAATGATCCAATTTGGTGATGATCTGTGCATTTCCCAGCATGATGGAGCACCATGTCACAAAGCAAGAGTGATAATGAGGTGGCTCTGAGATCACTACATTTAAATTTTAGACTGTGGCTAGGCAACTCCCCAGATCTCAATCCTATAGAGAACCTGTGGTCAATCCTCAAAAGGCGAATGGACAAGCAGAAGTCCACAAGTTGTCAACTTAGTGATCAACAACTAATCACTAATAAGGCATGAATGAATCCCTATCAGTCAGGATTTGGCCCAGAAGCTGATATCCAGCATGCCAGAGCGAATTGCAGAGATAATGAAGAAGGGTCTACACTGTAAATATTGACTCTTTGCATATATTTAATGTTTTTGCCAATAAAATGCCTTTAAATCTTATGAAATGGTTATCATAGTTTCTGAAGCAGCAAACTTTGTAAACCACAAAATTTATGTCACTGCCAATATTTTTGACCATGGCTGTTCACTGTATAAATTAAAACATGGATGCATGGCGCGTTCACAATAGCAGTTTGTGATGCAGTCCACTAAAGAGGTGCTTTTCTATGGCGATGAACTTCTACGTCAGGCTTGTTCAGACGGTGACAAGTCAACAGTTGATTTGCGCGTTTGAACTGGCATTCAGTGCTGCTTTATAAAGGCAGCTAGCTATTCGTGCACTTGAATGCTGTTGCGATAGTTTTCTATCACACAGTGCAAGTACTGAACTAAGTTCTCTTTTGCACTTTACTGCACTTAAACTGTCAAATACACACAAGGTTTACATAAATACAGTTAGTTAGGTCTTACGTGAACGTTAACAGTTGGGTGATAACCGATATGTATCGGTATACTGGATCAATTCATTAGGTCTGTCATTAATATTAATCATAGAACAAAAGAAAAAGAGAAAAATCATTCATTGTTTTTGACTGAATAACTTTTGTAGCTTTAATACAAATTAATGTATATTTAAATCATTCAGTTAAGTCTATGCAGTGTTTTATTTTTACATTTGTTTATTTAGCCATTTTATTTTATAATATATTTGTACTATTATTTGTAATTTGCATCTTTGTTCCCATTTCTTATAACAAAGATAAAATAATGAAATAAAATAAAGTGAAATAAGATTTTGGCCCACCCCTACTTTGGCCTAAATGGTCTGTTTTTCTTTTTTCCTTTTATATTTTACCTCGTTAGACAATATTTTAAATTAGGGAAATTAGTTTGACTGTACTGCTCAGTGACTTGCAAAATAGTCTTAAAAACCAACACGAAAACAGATCCTGCCTGGAAAAAAAATATATTTGTCATACTACCCACCCCTACTGTGGATTCATTTTTTTCCCTATAAATATCAATTTAACATCCGTCCCTGCTCCATGGTATTTTTTAAGTGCATGCGTCATAGCAATACCATGGCTTTTTCTGACATTCTCCAAATCACTTATCCTCTCTAGGGTCACAAGAGGCTGGAGCCTATCCCAGCATCTCAGGCTGCAGATGGGGAAACACCCTGGACAGGGTGGCAGGGCTCACACACATGATGCACTCACCTAAACACTCTCACTCATACCTAGTACCAGTTTTCTTTTTCTCTCCAATTCACCTATCCTGCATACCTTTGGACTATGGGAAAAAACAGAGTACCTGGAGGAAACCCACGCTGACATGGGGAGAACGTACAAACTCCTTTTTCTGATATGCATCATTACATAGCATTCTTTGCAATATCTAAATACCATGGTAATGGCACCACTGTGTCATGTGCTAACCACACCACTACAGCTCCAACAACCAGGTGGTATTTCTGAGGAATTTTTCAAGACCTTGAAATAAGCTCCATGACCTGGCAGTCTCTGTGAGGGGTCTGGAACACAGGGTTGGGGTGAGGGAAGGATGTGGCACAGAAGAATGTGTGAGTTCTGCTGACTAGTGTCCTGTGCTCTATGCTGACAGAGCACTGAGGTTTACAGCTACTGACTATCCCACTGCGCCCCACACACACACACACACACACACACTTCTTACTTACACACACACTTCACACTTACAAATGTTCATTCAAGAGACATCACCTCTCCACAATGGTGTTATTGTCAAATCTTGGAAATAAGAGTACGTACAATACACACCGGGAGCTATAACAGGACTCTGTACAGAACAATAATATGAATAAGAGTTTTTTTTGTTTCCGCTGAACTTGATCGTACACTTAAGAATTTGAGTCAACTCCAGCTACAACAGAAGTGTTCAAATGTACAGATTAAGCTCTTTTGAATGAACAATGTATCCTAGCACAAACAAAAGAGCATGGGCTCCTTGTGGCTTAGCATAAGGAATGCATCTAAATTCCTGCCCCTTCAGGGAATAAAATAAAGACTGAAGATCTGCAAAAGATGTTCAAAAAGATTTCATGAAGTTTGCTGCAAGCACATTCCATATATCGAGAGGTGTTCTGACGTAGAACCCTGCAGCGCTGCACCGTGTTTACTATGTGAACAGCGTAGGAGACTGACATGGAAGAGAAGATATTGTTGAATAAAGTCACTATTTTTGTTTGTTTTTTTTTTTTTTTTTGCGCACAAAAAGTATTCTTGTCACTTCCTTGAAAGTGGTAATAACGTTGCAGTCTATCGGAGGTCAGAAAGCTCTTGGATTTCATCAAAAATATCTTAATTTGTGTTCCGAAGATGAACGAAGGTCTTAAGGGTGTGGAACGACATGAGGGTGAGTAATTAATGACCCTTTAACCCTTTAAGCTATAGCAGTTTTTGTGCATTTGCATTATACTCAAGCTACTGTCAAATGTGCATTTCTAAGAGACAAAACGTAATAATTTGTGAAATGTTCACCTGAACTTAAAAGAAATAAAGATGTGACATTTATCCTGATAATTAACGATATCAACTGATATGAAAAATTTTATTGTGATAATTTTTTGGCCATATCGTCCAGCCATAGTACTTTAAAACATTTGTCCCGTTTGTCTTACAATCAATAATGTGCAGTCAGAAGTTTTATATTGTACTGTTATTCCTGAACCATTTTTAAAATTCAAATATGTTGAATGAAATGTAATGTTGCGATTCATCTCAAAGCTGGTTCGGTTTTTTAATTGCCTTTTAATTTTTTTAATTTAACATGTAAAGGATTTTTTTAATTGCCTACAAAAGAAATGAATGTAAAAAATATTTCCAGATTCAAGGCTTATAAAGGGTGACAACTGTTGTCCTCTTCCCTTTAGACCACAAATAGCTGTTGCCTCCATATCTAAGGACAGCATACACAAGTGGTGTGTTTCTTTAAACAAACACCATTATTTTCATAGCAGCCTTTGGCAGTTTGGAGCACTCTAAACAACGGATGCGTGTGCATATGTGTGTTTGTATTGAGCAAGTGCTCAGAAGAGATAAGAGCAAAGGTCTTGAAATACTTCAAAACATGTAAAGTGAGGTTAAATACTCTTTCCTGATACTTATTACTCTGAACATGAACAGACATGTACTGCTGAGTTAAAAGTCAAGCTCTTTTGAAACAAATACTAATGAAAGCTTGCCTAAATACAACTCGTTCCTGACACTCCTCAAGTGAAGTAATTGTCATGAAAAAAAAAAAAAGATCATTAACAGACTTTTCCTCTGATGGCTTTCAGTATGTAGGTGAAGGGCCATCCGCATCAAATTTGCTCTCAACAGGTCGGGGCATGAAAGACAACTGATGAATCCTATTGTTTGCAAATAGGTTTACCAGCGCTCATTTAATGGCTGCCCTTTTAGGGTCTGTGTGTGTTGAAAGAATGCATAAACGAAAAACAAACACAGGCGGCGTGTGAAAGGCTACACAGAGTATGCATCCCGTGTAAAACAGGATTATTAGAGTTTATTGAAACTGAGGTTTTAAAATAAATGCGATAAAAACCTTTGGCAAATAAACAGTAGGAGAGGAATGTAGGGAATTTTAATTCGTTCCATTTTTTCTGTATAAATACTTGGTTTAAATAAAGCTGCTTCCTGCAGCCAACTTTCACCTAATGTATGGACAAATAAGGTAAAAACAAATAGGCTTTCTTATAAGAGTTTGCGATCAATAAAATAGGCAAAGACATTTTTTTTACCCTAACAACTGCATGGCAATGCACTAAAAACTACTAAACACCTTAGCAACTTCATAGAAACAGCCTGGTAACCATCCACAACACCCTAGCATTCATCTTCAGAAAAAAAAAAATTGTATAGGGTACAACGGGGCAAAAGATGCACTGGGGTAAAAGGCGTATTTGACTTTATTCTCTTTTAAACCACTAGATTTTACAAAAATTCAGTTCAGCACTTTTCTTAACAACTGCTTTTGATGATGCAAGTGAAAATTTGGCTGATCCTAGACGCGATCACGGACAGCAAAGCAAAGTTTATTCTGCACTAATTTGATCTAATATTTAATGATTTTTAAAATGTTGTAGATTTATGTAGCAAATGAGAATTTATAAAATTGTCTATATTTTGAGACAAAGGTCTTCTTAATGTTTTTCAGTTTTGTTCAAGGTAATTAAATCAACAGTTTTTCCAATAACGGAAGAATATGTAAAAGTATGGTATTTAGGGTAGGCACCCCTGCTGTTGGGGCTATGATAATAAACAGCTGGCTGACTTGTCCATTTGTTGATATGACATGGTTAGATTCAGATCATATATCAAGTTGGGTGTCCATTTATAATGACACCATCGTATATAGTGTATAGTACATTGTGTATAGATACAGATACACACACACACACACACACACACACACACAGACTCAGAAGTATACAGATAGCCTGTTACCAAACAGGTTACAATGACCTCACTTTTGTGCGGAGGAATTATTTCAAGAATTTAGTGAGACCATAAGGCTCTCATCCTTCACTTACAAAGAAGCCCAGGTTACTTTAATTCAATCTAAATTCATCCCAGATGCTGTATCATGCAAGTCCAACAGGCCTCAGGCTGTCAAAGATAATTCAGTACATTTGGATAATCAAGCAAAGCTTCAACATTCCAGTGCTGTTCCTGGCACTGCCAGTTTGCCTCAGGAATCTCAGAGAAACGTAGTGAGACAATCCACTGAAAAACAGAGTGAGCAAAGAAAATCAAGTAAATGAAATACACTAAATACTGCTACTTAACCTGCAATCAGTCTATTATCTCTGATTATTTAACTTCTGTAGAGATCCCTTGTTTACATTCTTTATGTTTAGCTTTTTCCCTTTTGAGGCTTAATAAATCTCAGGGAACAGACAGCTTATGAAACATGCCTTTTCTTTCTTAACACTTGTCAACAAATCATTTTCTCATTATTAACATATATCTGTCACTTGATGTATGCCTAAAGGTATGGATGAAATTCCAGACATGCCAACTAAACGTCTACTTTCAAAAGACCAGTACAATAGGAAATAATTGTTGAACATATTTCACAAATCTCTGAGATGTACATAGCAATCAAAGAAATCTCAATTTGCATATCATCCATCCTAAATAGTATATGAGAAATGAAAGTTCAGAACAGTAAGCCAACAGGGTTTTTTTTTGTGTGTGAACTTTTGAGCTAATAGTAGCCACAACCTCTTGCACCATAAAAGAGGAGATTCACTTTTGAGGTTTTCAGTTTAATAAAAGTGTTCAAGATAGCAAGCTATGAACTTAGGTAGGAAAACATTTCTCTCAATGCTAACCAAGACAATTTTATGGCCATATAATGTGTCCCACTACAGGTACTGTCTTAATACTCAAACCAGTTATTCCATCACGAGTGGGAGAACATACTTCTACCATGTGGTACAAACCAATGAATTAAGATGTAGCATGTTTACAACTGACTTTTGTTTGTTTAGTTTTCATAGATAACCAAATATTTAGGAAAAACTGAAGATAAGTGCTCCATACCAAATTGACATGTACTTGGAAGAGATTTAGGTCATACTTGGTAAAGGTCATTCATTTGTTTTGTCTATGGCACTTGTACAAGAACAGTAAGGTCAAAAACACAGATATGCCAAGAATAAAAATGGACTCACTACTAATGTTGCAACACGATGACAGTCGAGTACACACAAGCTGTGGAAACCTTTGGAAACCAACAGAATAAATGGATAGTGGTTTGCCAAGTATGATGGTTCTGGGTTCAGTGTTCAACATCTTTAGATATGAGGTCTCCTGCATCAGAAAAATAATGTTTTTTTTTTTGAGAAAGGAAGTGCACTACAACTCTAATAATGTGATAGCTGCTAATAAACCCTAATTCCTAGGTAGCAGCGACTCGAACAAACATGGTTCCTGAGAAATTACACCAGCTTTGCACCCTTGAGCAAAGAGCACACTCAGATTGCTCCAGAGATATTGGGAGCTATACTGCATTTTCCCATGAGAACCAAATTCTGAAGCAGTCAGTCAAGCAGTCAATCTATCTACACAGCAAAATAATTCAAGACACTTTGACTATAATCTGTCATGAATCAACGGAACCTTGATTAGAACAGAGACAACGATGCCTAAAACTCCAAAAAACAGGTGCAAAGGTTAATTTATGGCAAGATTTGCCATCATATGATCCAGTAAGAACAACAAGTGACTTTAAGAGCATCAACGAGGGGGGTAAAAAGCTTCAGTACATTATTAACCACTCTTACCAATTCCTGAAGTGTGACGGGGTCTGCAGGGCTCACAGAAATGTTTCTTGATGAATAAATGTCCAGAGATGTGAAAAACCACAGATCTACTCAGTCTTCAAACCATCCTCTGAAACACTGTGTGCTTACAAATCGAAGGCTTCCATGAACTGACCTAACTTAAAGATTTAGCTCCTTAAAGACCCCAATAATGGCAGGAATTTACTTCTGAAAGTCACATGAACATCAAAACTACTGTATGTAGGGTGGCCACCAGAGTTTTAGAAACAGTCACATTCTCTCTTATTTAACATTCTCTATAGCTAATCTTTGAGCTAAAATTGGCTAAAAGAAACATGCACTAATGGAGAACATTAGGTATCCCATGCTCAAAGTAAGAGAAACCAGTATTCTCTCCAAATTTATCTGCAAGGTCCTTCAGAGTTGATAAGTAACCAGAAAAGCACACACACAAAAAAAAAAAAGTTTCGGTCACTGTTCAAAATGAGTTCCTGAAAAACCACACCGCAAGAGACCAAAGTGCCATTTCCACAGCAATAGCTTAGAATGTACAGAACGTTTAAACTACAACATACTCACATTAATAGATATTGATTTAAAGTTACATTCTAAACTGCAATTGTTGTTGGACAATGGACACCCTTTCAAGGAATCACAATGTAGAAAGGTGTAACTATGTTTCGCAAATTTGCTGCTTCAGTATTGGTAGATAATATTTTCATGTTTCTATGGCACACCGGAAAACAATGATAACCATTTCATATGTTTTAAAAGCTTTTATTGGCAAAAACATTTAATATATGCAAAGAGTCAATATTTACGGTGTTGCACCTTTTTCTTCATAACCTCTGCAATTCATTCTGGAATGCTGGATATAAGCTTCTGGGCCAAATCCTGACTGATGCCGATTCATTCTTGCCTTATTAGTGATTAGAGTTGACTTCTGCTTGTCCGCTCACCTTTTGAGGATTGACCGCAGGTTCTCTATGGGTTTAAGATCCGGGGAGTTGCCTAGCCACGGATCCAAAATTTCAATGCAATGAACTATGAGCCACCTCATTATCACTCTTGCCTTCATCACCAAATTGCTCCTGGATCATTGGGAGAAGTTGCTCTTGCAGGACGTTTTGATTCCATTCTTTATTCACGGCAGTGTTTTCGGGCAGAACTGTGAGAGAGCCCATTCCCTGAGACCCTTTGATGAAAAGCAACCCCACACATAAATGTTCTTGGGGTGCTACACTGTTGGCATGACACAGGACTAATGGTAGCGTTGACCTTTTCTTCTCCGGACACTCGATTTTCTAGATTTCCCAAAAAGTCGGAAGGGGGCTTCATCAGAAAAAAAAAAGAAAAAAAAACTTTGCACTAGTCTTCTGCTGACCAATCCTTGTACTTCCTTTCTGTCCTTGAGGTTTTTTTTTTTTTGGAGATAAGTGGCTTTTTTGCTGCCCTTCTTGACACCAGGCCATTGACTAAAAGTCTTCGCCTCACTGTGCAAGCAGATGCCCACCTGCTGCCAGTACTGAGCAAGCTCTGCACTGGTGGTGACACGATTCCGTAGTGGACTCCTCAGGAGGAGACGGTCCTGCCGCTTGCTGGACACTCTGGGCCGTCCTGAAGCAGCTGAACCTCCCTCCTTAAAGTTCTTGATGATCTGGTAAATGCTTCTTTCAGGTGCAATATTCTTTGCATGCAATTTCCTTGCATGTGAGACCATTTGGATGCAAAGAGATGATGGCTGAATGTCTTTCTTTGGAGGTAACCATTGCTAACACAAGAACACAATTCTTCCCTCCTTTTGTAGCAATCGATCTGCTCTTATAATCCAGTCAGAATGATAGTGTGATTTCACCTGACTAGTACTTGTTCACACTTTTCAATTAGTAAAATGATGTTAGCTAGTCATTTTGTGCCAGGGCCAAAAAATAAATAAATAAATAAAAAAAAATGAAATTTGGGTTTTTGTGATAAAGTTTTTGGCCAATGAAGCATTTTGCAATCATTTAAAATACATCTGATTACTCTGTGCAATAACCAAGAAACGATGTGAATCAACACCACAACAACTGAAGCAGCAAACTTTGCAAAACACAAAATTTATGTCACTGCCAAAACTTTTGGCCACACCTGTACAGCATTTTACATTCATCATGTGACAGTAAAGACTTTTACAGTGTAAAATTATAGTTCAAATAAATGCTGTTCTTTTGAATGTTCTAATCAAAGAAAAATTTTTTATCAGTTTCTACAAAAATATTAAGCAGCATAACTGTTTTAAGCATGTTTCTTGAGAACCTAATTAGCATATTAATAATGGAATAATGACTGCTAAAAATTCAACTTTGCCATCACAGAAATAAATTACATTTTAAAATATACTGAAAAAAAAGTTATTTTAAATTGTAATATTTCACAATATTGTGGTTATAACAGTATTTTTGATCAAATAATGCAGCCTCGGCGAGCATGATAGTTTAATAAGTCTGTAATAATACAGACTTATTAAACTCAGGTGGTATGACACATGGCTCTGAAAATTTAGTAAATTATTTATGCTATAAAATATATTTTATTTAAATTAAATAAATAATACAAATTAATTATATAATACAATTATTTAAAATTATTCAAAACTTTCTGGTACTCATAATTATAATGTGCAGCTTTGTGCATGTAATACAACTCTGATGCATAGCTCATCTTATGTCAGTAGTACAGGGTGGGAAAAAGTTTTTACAGCGTTCAATCTATCCTGTTTTATCCTTCAAACATTAAGGCTATACTGGTCATAAATAGTTTATATGGCTTTTGAAAGATGGAGACTATGTGGTACTTGGATGATCTTATTTGACCAAACGTGTTCAGGTTGAAAACCCCTGGATTAGACCATTGCAAACTCAAGCATTCTTTATTTGCAGAGGTTCAGCCATGGTTTAAAGTTTTAGTTTTCCTTTAAATTCTCACAACATAATGCTTGTCCAATCAAACAAGTGTACCCTCTTTACTTTAAATAGCTTTTTCTATGAGATACTATATGACAATCTCTGGTACTGTCAAAAAACAACAGATTTAAAGGCTAATTTAGGTGTACAAACCCTAAGGGTCAACGGCTGATGACCAGATTAAGAGACACTGTTCTGGTGTATTTTCTGGTGAAATACATTTAAAAACTGTCTGATTCTTAACAAAGGGACTGCAGTTTGATGGTTGTGAATTAGACTGAAAGGTTAGGCATTGTGCATGTGTATATCTGCTGAGATACTGTTGTTCTTCCTGGACAAGAAAGACATTGCTTTGCTTGAATTGCCCATATTTTAAAACCAGCACTTTCTCCTTAAACTTCTCTCTTCTGTGCATGTTACTTTCTTGTGCGAACTTAATTCCAAGAGAGTAAAACTTTAAAAAAAAAAAGATTCTTGCGTTGGCCGGGAATCGAACCCGGGTCAACTGCTTGGAAGGCAGCTATGCTAACCACTATACCACCAACGCTTAGTGAAAATCGCAGCACTATTCAAACTCACCAGACTAAACATTACAGAAGTGCTATTACTTCAACTTTACTATAAAATTGTTGTGAAAAACATCAAATAAATATTAAAAAAAGGATTATGAATATTAGAAATAGCTTAACTTCATAATTTTGAATAAAAAAATATAATTTATATTAATATTACCCTACTTTCATTAAACCAAATATAATCATTTAAAATATTATTATATTTAGTTCATATATAATTATTATTATATTTATATAGCTTTACAACAATTTTTCTCAAGAAACTGATGCTTTTTGTACACTACTTTGAGTTACACAGAGGTCTCTCTCTCGCAAACAACAATAATGCCCAGGTTAGAAAAACAGTCCTGAGGTCACTGTCCAACATAGTCGACGGATGACTTACCTTGGTTATAAGAAGAGGTTCGCTGTGCTCCAATCCACCTCTAATGGTAAAACCCCATGGTGCTCCCCCAGAGAGGGTCACATCCACTACTTTCCATCCCTCACCATTACCATGATGTTCATCAAAACTCCCAGATCTGTCTGAACTGTAAAAGATCCTGTGGTCTCCTTCAGGAAAGCCGGAGTATTGGTTGATCGTGTCCATTTCATTCAAAACCTCTCTCTCATCCAACAGAATATGGCAGTCTTTTGTGTTTAAAAGCAAAAACCGAGGTGGATCAATTCCAAAAGGCAAAATCCTACATAGTCTTCCACATTAACAGCAGTTGTTAACGTTAATCCGCAAGAACATCACATGAACGTCTCTTGGATACTTTGTTGCGTTGTTTCCCCCTCTAAACGAGGCATCATTTAAGAGCGCTATTTTATGAACTGGAGTGTAAATTTACAAAACAAGCTTCCCAACTAAAACAAAATAGTTTTGTTTTAATTCCTGAAACAAAGTGCGATGGACAGAAATGTTAAGTCTTGTTTGTTTCTGGTTTATCTAACCCGTTTCTTTATGTTAGCATTAGCCAAATGATTCAGTTTATCTCGCCATTAAAATCAAGTATTTCCTACAATAATAATAAAAAACGCTCACTGACTGACTGTCGATAGCGCAACCATCCGGATTCAAGTCGTAAACCAGAAATACTGATTAGTCATACGGATTTCGCTGTGTTCACAGTGAAGGTTGTGCTCTTCCAGTCCTGTGGTAAGTGTAAGTAACGTTACCGGTGGAGCTAGTCAGCTAACCGCGAGTCTTATTCAATCAACAAGTGGATGAACACCGTACTTTACATCTCTTCCCTGAACCACATTTTAAGTTTTCCAACTGTTGTATGAACCGAAGCAAATACATCTCTCTCTTAGTTTTTATCCTAACGCAAAATGTACTCGGAGATGAGACACAAAGGCTGCAATGCTTGATGGCAGAAAGCTGATCTGTTGGGATACTGTGGATTAACAAGACTCAATCTACCTGTGCGCTCGTCACCAACTATGAAAAGAGAGCAACAGCGACCTCTACTGTTCACTGTGTGTGGCCGCACGATTTTGGACGCGCTTACGGATACAATCATTGAAAAAATTGTGCTTTTAAGTAATTTATCGAAATAGTAAAAGATTGGTTTGCATAGTGACTTTAATCAAACGATGTTGAAAGTGCTTATAGTTTGAGGAAGATAAGGGTTATTTTCAAAATATTGTGACAAATATGTCCCTTGATATATTAGCCATGAATATTAATATTCAACAAAGTCCAAACAAAAGGCACCATAACCTCACATTTTATTTAATAATAGGAATAAAAAATAGGAAAATAGCCAAGTACCTGAAAAATAGCCATGTCGTCTTTATCAGGTATTGTAAGTGTAAATTTTTAATTTATTTATAAACTCCAATATACATGTGTAATATAGGCCTACATGTGGTTTTATATTGTTTAATGTTTGTTTAAATATTTTTAAATAAAAAAATCTTAGAAAATGAACTTGTGTTAAAATAATATCATAAATTATTGACCAAAATAGGCAAAAACTGACCAAGAGAGCAAATAAAATCTATGAATGTAGTGAATAATGTATTCTCACAAATCGTATTTCTTATAATAAAAACCTCATAAAACATAAATCAATAATGCATGCAACATGACATCTCTTCCCAGAGAGGGCACTCATGGGTTGCTTTCCATTGATTCCACTGTCCTGTACATGATTTAAAGCTCTATGAAAACAAGTTCCCAGTGGACATAACAAATCAGTGCATTAGATTCATTTTGTTTCACTTTTCTTTTTTGTCAGATGTTTCTTGTACAAGTAATTGTCGTGCTGAAGTAATTCTGAAAGCATGATATGTCTCAGAATTATAAAACGGTTAGCTACTTCCTGTCCTTGATTCTGATTGCGGTGTTTTATTCATGATAAAACACGGCTATGACCGCTTCACCCAACTGTTCAGTGTATCACTACACAACACCCTTAGCAACCACTCTTAGCAACGTAAACTGTATGATCTCAATTGATATTGTTCATTGAAGCTGTATTATGTAGAAGAGTGTTGTGAGAAAAAGATCGAGTGAGCGAGTTTATTAGCCTACCTGCATTCAGATTTAGCATTTTCCGTCAGTCATATGTTCATAATAAGAAAATCTGTTTAAATGCCCGATGTATTATCTTGTCCTTTTGACATTTAACATTTGTCAGTTGCGTTTTCAAAACAATTTAGCCTTTTCAATATAAAAGTCTTCACTACTGACTGACACACTCATAAAGACAGTCTTTGCCGCCATCTAATGGCGTAATAATGTAACTTCTGTTGCTGTTCACGGTCAGGGACTATTTTGTCCGGCGGAAGGAAGACTTTTAGAAAAAGTTTACTTCATAAAAGTTGCATTGATACACATTTCTGGCTTTAATATTTGTATTATGTGGTTACTGTTTTATAAAGGCAATAAGGTACTCGAGGCTAGTGCTGTATCGTGAATAAGTCACGGCTAATGGGGTTGCAGGCACTCCGCTTTGCGTCGTGCCTAACAACGCCCTTCAGCCGTGACTTATTCACGATACAGCACAGCCTCTCGTACCTTATTGCTTACGTATATTATGATAGACATGCAGATTGAGCAGCCCAAGTTCTTGTTAAAAAATATAAATAAAAAAAAAAAATCATCAGTTTTGTGCTAGCTAAGGCACATACCTAATTTGGATTAATGCAAAGAAAAATAATCAGCTTTGTTGCTTGCAAAGCAAGAGTAGGACAATGGTCTGTGCTTGCCAGAGAGAACCACATTTGCAGAACACACACATACACTCTCTCTGTGTAGGCCTTCTGTTGAGCCTACATTATAAACCTAATATAGTCTCTCAATAAAAGTCTATTGGCAGCTAAGCCTTGTTAAAGGTACGCTCTGATGCACAGAGATTTATTGTAGAAATGCACAGTTCACAGTCATCCATGATTAATTTATTAATAACAGTAAGGGTGGTTTCATAATAAAGCATTTACATTTTTAGTTAATTTCATAGCATCTTTATTTTAGACTACACTACATTTAAACTCAATTAAAGCTCAGCATGTGCATGTTGATTTTAAAATGAATAATAAAACCATGAAAACATACAGAATTGCCACATAAATAAAGCGAGTGATGAAGATTACTCATACAGCACCAATATGACTCACCCATTTATTTATTTTTGAAGATTATTAGGGATGATTCCTAATAAAAGCCTACTATATTTTCATGGGTTGACATCTGTGGTTAAATTAGCATGAATATTGCACAGCATAGTATGGCCAGAGATTAGTTAAAAAAAGAAACACTGCCTAAGAATCTAAGAAACTTGATTTATGTCATCTCTCAGAAGATCTTGGACCATAAACAGAGAGTCCATCACAGAAAGGTACCGCAGAACCTCCGCCTTTTATAGCACTGAGTGAGAAAAGCAAACAAGCAAGACTATCTACTGTAGTTTCCTTGTCACTGACAGCAGCTGAAAAGCAAAAGAGCATTTACACATTCAGCAACAGGTCATTAGAGACCTCTAAACCAGTAGTTCTTCTCATCAGCTCTCCCCATGCTAGCATAAAAAGAAAGTTCTGCAAATTACCCAAATTGCCACACGAATTACCACATGAATGAGTAATGAGGTATTATTATACATTAGGATTAGAAACTAGTAGCCTATTTCTATGTTGAAGTAAATAAATTCAGGTTCCTCGAGCACATTGGTAGTTCCATTGGCAGAACACATCTTGAATGCCATGCAGATTTCTTCGGATAAGTGTCTGCCAAATATATAAATGTATAAATTAATTAGTGATATCAATAAAAAGACCAAAGTGAGATGGTGGAAGACTTAGTAAGTACTATGTGATTCTACATGTGCAAAGTCACCATGAAATCAAAGGCGACCTTTCTTATTTGTTTACAGGATTTTGCAGTGTTTATTATACATTTTTTATCCGTGCAGCATATTATACATGAGATCAACCAATAGCAAACCACAATGATCCAATCAATTCCAGATGGACAAAATCAAGTCCCACCCTACAGTTTCTCTTGTTCAAGAAGCCGTTTCATACAGATATAAATCACAATAGGGAAGAAAAGACTATCGCAGCTTCCATTTCATGCTGACTGTAATGATACTGCTCCGAGACACGAATGGTTGGGGACCCAAATGCAGTATTTATTAATCAGAGGGTAATCCACAATTGTAATCAAAAAGCCAGGCAAGGGTCAAAACACAGGTGAGCAATCCAAACAATGATAAAGTCCAGGGCACAGGCAAAAACAGAGATATAGGAAACAGAATCAAAATCCAAGACACGGGAGAAACCAAATACAAAGGCTCAGAAATGCAGCTATACAGACATACAAGACCTAGCGATAAATGACTGAATGAACCAGGTTTATATGGGCAGAAACTAACAAGGTAACGAACAACAGCTGAATGTAATCATGGCCCATAAGTCCGGGCAGTGGATTATGGGAAATGGGAGTCTGTGATAGTGAGGCAGTAGTCCAGGGTTGAGTGCCCTCTGGTGGCTATTAAGGGCACTCCACCGAGTGAGCATGACACTGACTTTTACACTTTTATTATGCTTACATGGTGTCCATATAAATATGTTTGGCACACTTTACTTTTTATTTACAATGTCACAACCAGCTTTGGTATGTGGATCACATGCTGTTCACACTAATTCATTTTCATATCAATGTCAAAAGTGTAAAGATGTTCTCCTGATCTCATCTTGGTATACAGAAAGAAGAACACACACACATACATTTGCTGTTATGTCATAGTACTGTAGAAGCTCTAGAAATAAAGTGTTGAGACAATGGCAGAGCTGAGTGCTGCATGCTGTCCTTGGTGTACTGCCATGGAAACATCACAAGACTTACTTTTGAACATTTTTATTGTTTTATTTATTTATTGGTTGTTTCTTCAACCATATAGAATCAATTCAATGAGTCTTAAAGCAGTTCAGTTTTGAGCCAAATCACTCTGACTGCAATAAATGGATATTTTTTGATAAGTGTTTACCTCTAACACCCATCTCTAAGAGAAATGCACATAGGGTAGAGGGAACATACTGCATAATTGATTAAATTCTCATAAAATCCCCACAGTGACACGACCAATGCACTGTATCTCTTGCATTCGTTACTATTTAAAATGAACAACAGTGAGCACTGTCTATGAAATATAAAATTCAAGCTGGTCTATGTCAAGGACAAAATACAGAATGAGCATGAACATTTTTTAAGAGTTTTTAGATTCATTCCTTCTGCACTGCACTTTTCAGAGATCAGGCTGTTGCTAAGCAACTGTAAAATAAAGCAGAATCCTCTTAAGTCAGATAACCTCCTAACAATTGCTGTACAGTACATACTCTAAACATCAGTGTTCATCAATGTGTATTTCTCTCAGCTGATGGCCTGTTGTTACTGTAATATGGAAAAAGTGAATGTAACTGAAGTCTAGATATCCAAGCAAGGAACAGTAGGCTATGCCATTCAAACCCTCAAATATAAGACAACAGTTTTTGCCCTGTGGATAAAATCCAACTATGGCTTGAAATGTTATATGTGAAAAACCTGGTAGCTTCAAAATCAGGTCTGTACAAGTAGGCTATATTTGAATGAATGCTGGTGTGTGGCATCAGTTTAATCAAGATGTTTATGACATTGTAAAGTCTATTAAAAACTACTAAGGCTTATTTATGACACATTGTAGACTAATTAGCAAATAGCCTACCTAATTAATCAGTTTAGACAATATTGAATATGAAAATGGCCAGCCATGTTTATTTCCTTTAAAAAATGTGTAGATCACCGCTGTCATTTTATGTAATGCAAAGCACCTTCCAATAGCTCAGTATAATCTATAATACATTGTAGGCTATTCACGGTATCTTATATTTGAGATGAAAAAGAGATACAACATCATTGTTGCTCAGTGAAATGGAAAGTGGCTCACTGGTGTATTTTGTGCATGATCTATAGTTGCCATGGTAATGATGGCTGAGTACAGTATAATGAATATCATAGAGCGGTATAGTCTAGTGTTCTCACAGTGCAACATTTTCTTGTTTTCACACACACAAATGGGAACTGTCTAGCAACTGTCTAACTAACTAAATATACAGTACCTGCCAAAAGTTTGGAAACATTATAATTATTTAATGTTTCTGAAAGAAGTCTCTTTGTCACATATACATTTAGTTTAGTTTGTCTTTCACTTTTATGGACTTTTAGTTTGTTTATCATCAGTTTCCTGTTTCATTTGTTTCTAGTTTCCCACCAGTCATTAGTTTCAATGGACACTCATTCAATCATCACAGCTGTTCTTAATTAAGGTCATTATCTATGTGTATTTAAGGGTACATTTACTTGACAACGATGTACTAAAAACGGAAACTTTGAACAGATGACAATGTTATCAAAATTATCCCTGTTCGCCTGCGCATATACACATTCTTTTACAGAGCAGTACAGTTTACTGCACTTTGATATTCTTCTCGTTATTTCTCTATAGCGACTAATAAATCGGAAGTCTCACACATTCAAAGAAAACACCTTATTTCCACGTTGAAAAATAAGGATGGACTAAACATGTAATACGCATGTGCATGCCGTCGCAGTTTTCACAGATTCGCATTTTTGCAGTTTACACGTACATGGTAACGGTATCGTTTTCAAAAACGTACACTTTGAAACCTGTTTTCAAAAGTTTGCATTTTCAGGCCACCAAAATGCCGTTGTCGTGTAAATGAACAGCCAAAATGCGTAAAAACCGTTTTCTGTTTTTAGTTGAAAATGGTGTTGTGTAAACAGCCCCCAAGTTCCTCTTGGTTTTCAGCTCCTTGTTGTGTTATGTTGTACATGCTGTTTTGTGGATATGCCTTCTTTTGGATTATCTGTGTGCTTAGTTTAATAAATTAGTGATTTTGAACCATCATTCATCATTCCATTGCCAGCATCCAGGCGGACACTGCATCTATCACCATCCCAGAGCCAGACCCAGCACCTACACCCACTGTGGCTATGGATCCTGAGCCCACCACAGGCCGAGAGACCCAGCGAATTCCCACGACGGAGATCGAGCCTGAGCTGATGCCCACTGTGGAGCCAGAGCCAGTAGCCACAGCCGTCCTGGAGAAGAAGCCCAAGGTCCAAAGCCAGCCATTCCCTGGGCTACACCTCCACTGGCTCCCTTCAGCCCCTCAGCTCCACCATCAGCCCTGATCTGCCTTGGGGCTTCCAGTCCCCAGCTCTGCCCTGGCTTGAGGAGTCCCAAGCTCCACCTCATCCCTTGGAGCCCTAAGTTCCACCTTGGCCCGTCAACCAATCGGCTCTGCCATTGCTCCTCGCCCCCTCGGCTCCACCTGGGACCATCATCCCTTCGGCTCCACTGGGCTCCCTCGTTCCACCGGCTCTGCCCTGGTCAGTTGTCACTACACTATCGCCATGGACTTCTGGACTGTCTGCTACGCTCCATCCCTCCACACCTACAGCTACACCAGGCTCCTCCATCCCTCGGGCTCCACCGTGGTCCTTGCTCACACCGACGTCGCATCAGTCCTCCGGCCCCCTGGCTCTACATCGGCCACTCGTCGCCATGACTCCACCTTGGTCTCCCAATCCTTCGTCACCAGGTCTCTTGGTCCCACAGATGCGCCTGGGCCTCTACATCTCCAGGCGGCATCGCTGACGGTTGGGCTCAAACTACCACTTTGGCTCCTCCCTCCATCACTGCCACCATGGATTGCCTCTCTCATGGCTGTCTCCTGGGTCATTCTGGGATCTTGCCGGCCATTCGTTCTTCCCTGGTCCTGCCACCTTCCACTCCTTCATGGACCGTTCCACCATTCACTCCTCCATGCTCCTCCCACCATCTGCTTCTCCAAGGTCCCTTCCACTGTCAATTCCTCCATGGCTTCCTCCACCGTCTACTCCACCCAGGTTACCTCTGCCTGCGGTCCTGCCTGGTTCCTGCTCAGCGCCGGCCCCTCGTCTACCTCCAAAGAAGTCTTTAAATTGGAAAGTCTTCAAATGTAGATTTCCTTTAGACATCCTTTTGTGCTTTTGGAATTCATAGTGTTTGTGTTTATTTTATTATTTTATTTTTTATTGTGTTTATGACCATGATTGCTTGCAGTGGGTTTCTCTCACTAATGCTGAAATAAAAACCCGGAATAGAGTAAAGTGCTGAAGCCAGTAATCACAGAACTTTGAGCAGGGAAAGGAAACCTCTGTAGATCCACTCTCTGACAGACCAGCTGTATTCTGTGCATTGATTGAAGATGCTTAGTGAATGCCTTTGGAACTATTTTCATAAAAGAAATATATGAACTAACTGGCAGATTTTTGTCTGAATTGTGTTTTTCCCCATTGAACTGTTAAAGACAATGTCGCACTCGCAATCATACTTTACTTAATACAATATTTATTAATTAGACCTACCTGCCACCTTGTGCCTACATTCGAATCACATCGCAATTGTGCTTCAACAAAAAATAATGCTTAAACTATAATACCTATAACCCAAATATTATATGCTCACATCTGTTTGTTAGTTTAGCTAAAATTAAAAAGGTGCATAAGACCCTCAAATACATGAGCTCGCTATAAACTCACGTGGCCTGTAAACACATGCCCGAGCAGGAGGTGCTATATGAATAATGTGGCGGAGAGAATAATTTAAGACATAATGCAACTTCATATCCAATCCTCGCACTCAGGCGTGAAGCGTAGGTGAACTTGTTTGATTGACGTCGTGGGAGTCCGTCCGCAGACCACCGTATGCACTCGCGCAGCCATTGCACTGAACCGCACCGACGATGCAGAGGGGATGGAGACGGTCTACAAGAAGGCACGATGGCTAATAACATAGAGAATTGTGTCGTTTTTGATTAAAAACGTGACCCACTGTTATTTCCACTGGATTTTTTGGAGGGGAGAGAGCCGAAATCCGTTTTTTGGAAAACGTCTTTTTCTAATCTTGTTCATTCGGTCCCAAAATGAGCAAACTGATCCATACGGTACGTACGAATTGAGTGCATGTTTTACATGTTTCTTTTGCTCTTTAAAGAACGCGTTTTACAGTGGCAGTGCTTGAATGTTCGTGCATCTGCACTGAGTCGCAGCTGGCTGAAATGAAAGTACGCCTACTCAAAGTCAGCAGCAGCTTTGCGCATGTTGCGGGTATCATGTCTCAAATGTGCAGTTCCACCTCTGATTAAGTATTGACCCCTCTGTCCCAAAGGAGTTCAGGTGCATAACGGGTTTTTGCTAAGTAGCACAAGTTAATATGGTTGTTTGCGATATTCCCTGTAATTTCTAGCATCAAAAGCACGACGCGTTTACTCAAAAACGCAGTCTAGGCATGTTAGTCAAGTTCAGGTTGGCACTGTTGCTTATAAGGATTACTTAAGTTATTCTTCCCCTTTAAATGTGAATGCTTAGGTGTCATTACCCCCTAAAAAAGACAAAAAAGTTGATCAACTTTTCAGCTATAAATACACTGTAATGGCATTAGTCACATGTCAGAAATGGGTAGAATGCAGGTAAAGTGGGACACTTTAAGATTTTTTTAAATCTGTCATTTGTCTGTTTTTGAAATCTCATCCAAATGGCTGCATTAATGTCGACCCATTTTAGTTTATGATTTCTATTTGTTTGTTTGTTTGTTTGTTTTTTGTATTTTTACAGTATATTCACTATATTTAACAGAATGGTATGAATGTGTAGTAGGGAACCTACTAGCGTATTCTTGGGACAGAATATGAATCACCTTCAGAAACTAGGTGACATGTTGTACGTTTCATGCAGGTTTAGAGGTTTTAAAAGTAGTCTTGTCAGAAATAACAACCCCCTTATTTTATTGAGAAATCATTTTGGAAACTTTGTGAGAACAATTTGATTGTTATGTCGTGTTAAATGTTGAAGTGGGCACATTTAGCCCACCTAATAATTAGCAAAATAAATAAAAGCAAAGTGGTTTAAGCTTGCAGGTTATTAAATGTGTTCCCAAAGTTCTCTGAAAAGGGCTAACTCTGAGAGTGGGCGAATGATATGGAATTAACAAGTAATCACGACTTTGAATTTTAGTGCATATGTTTACTGCAAATCAATTGCCTGTAGATTAAGTGTCAAGAATTATTTTATTCCATTTTACTGCAAGTAATTATATTAAGATAATATATTATAATTATACTCCAAAATACACCCATATTATCATTTGCTGTACTACAAAAACAAAACAAACAAAAAACAAACAAACAACAAAAACGTATATAATAGACATACAATATGTTGTAAGTTTCATTAGTTAACTACATTAGTTAACATGAACTAATAATGAACTGCACTTCTACAGCATTTATTAATCTTTGTTAATGTTAATTTCAACATTTACTAATACATTATTAAAACCAAGAGTTGTATTTGTTAACATTAGTTAATGCACTGTGAACTAACATGAACAAACAATGAACAGCTGAAATTTTTATTAACTAACATTATCAAAGCTTAACAAACACAGTAACAAATGTATTGCTCATAATTAGTTCATGTTAGTTAATACATTAACTAATGTTAACAAATTAACCTTATTGTAAAGTGTTACCAATATGTCCATAAAATATCCATCCTGGCAATATAACATCCTCATTATCCATATACATAGTTTGAAATGCTAAAAAGGTGGTTTGAAAGACTTGAAGTCAATGCCTTTGAGAGGCTCATCACTCCCTCGCAAGGTCACCAAATCCTTGGAATGTTTTCCTCTTGAAATCCATCTGAAACCATCTTGACTGGGCATCAGGCCAACAAGAGTCAGCTAAATTATCTGGGTCTCTTATGTTAGAAAGAGCAGGGGGGAAAAAGCAGAAAGTATCAGTAAAAACTTTTCCATTGTTTCATAATCAAGAAAACCTCTTTTTAATGTTTAATAGTTGGGTGAGTCACAATTATTCATTGCCATGCATCATCAAAATTTATTAATTTTGATGTGCATACGTCCATTTGAGGCTTCTGCATGTTTCAGAGCTTATGATGATGATTTCGGAATTAATGATATATAAACAGACCTGGTTTGAAGGAAGCAACAGTGCAGGGACTGGATCGCCTTGATAAAGCCAATCAGATTAAAGTAGGTCTTCTGTCAACTAGGTCACCCTGACCTACATAAGCTTGTCCCATGGAAAATACTCAGCTTTTTTAATCATAATGTAGCTAATACCATGATATAGCAAGGAGCAGCGTTTATTAAATTCACAACATACTAAATAATTGAAGAGGTGTGGATTACCAGTACAGATCTATCCGTTCAGCTTACGCTGGTTTGGTAAAAGAGAGATGTTTTAGGGAATGTAACCTTTATCTTTGTTTAATTAGAGATATTTATCACTGAAGTCTATATATACAGTATAGTACATTGAGTGCTCAGACATTATGATATGTCTGAACTGTTTGATGGTAACAAACAAAGGCCATTTTATAGTTGCATGAAATTAAGTTATTACTGAACTTTTGGAGCATTTGTTCCCAGTTTGTTTTATTCAGTTTAATACTACTCTTCAGGCATTTTATCACATTTAGTTTCAGGATTTCTACTTAAGTTACTTGATTACATCATGCCGTGCTCTTTCAAGTCTTTACTCTCTATCTCTCTCTTATACACACACGTACATTTTCTCACTAGTGGTGTGGAGAATGGAGGCAGCCAGAGCTGGCACTTTAATTCCATGGTGCTTTTTCCTCTTCATATCTGTCAGCGGGTCGCTGCATAATTAGCTGCAGATATCTGCACAGGTTTCCATGGTGCAGCATCATCTCTGTGTGAAAGGCCTGCCTACACATAAACACTCTCTCTCACACACACATACACAGCAGAATGCTGGAGGTTTAGCACTTTATTATAATTATCGCCTATTATTGCAGATCTGGAACACCCTTACTCACTATGTGACTTCACAACTAGGAGCAAAGCAATGCATCTGCTGTCTTCTCAGTGGACATAACGGTTCTTTGTTGAAGTGTTTGTTGAAGTGTTACTTTCCCATCTGTTGTGTGTGCTGTGGTTTGCCAGTCATGGAAACACCCACAAGTTTTCACCTTTTGAATCATCGCTGTAGGTAAGAATGTCTGCGTGATGCATAATTTTCAGCACTGGCAGTGTAATGGTTGTTCCTCGATGACTTGCGATCTACATCCTACTTGGTTTACCTCAGAAACGCTATGTTGAGGTTATGAGGAAGCGATATTTGCTCTTTCTGATTCTCTTTCTGTCTGTCTGTCATGATTCTCTGTACACTGGCAGAAAAGACAGTTTTTCGGCTTTTCAGCCTACAGACAAGGTTTCATTTCAGTGTTGTGTGGGCGTCTGCAGTGTAAGAGCTTACTCTGCGGAGAGAGAGGCAGAGAGTGGGGGCTTCCAGTTGTGCTTCACTGCAATGGCAGGCTGAGAGCGGCCCCTGCTGTGTGTGAGAAGGGTGACTGATAGCTGAGGGAGATTTCTGACGAGCTGAGTAAAAGTTATTCAGCATGCTTATCCACTCAATCAGTCATTCACTTTCCACCTGCAGCAAGGGCATTAGCTGCTGTGTAGCTGTATGGTACGGGACCGGTGGGGAGGCAAAGTCCCTTAGAAAGGTCCAATAGGAATTCATGTTCCAGTTCCATTTTATGTTTACAGTTTAGTTAACATATGGACATTTATTTTACCTTTAATGACAACCAACCAATACTATTTTTATACGTTATTTTTTACATTTTATAAATTACATTTATAGAAATTTACACTAGTTTATAAATGTTTGTTTTTAGTCTCTAATGCTCAACAAATCTGTATATTTTAACCAAAAATAGAGTAAAAACATTAATATTGTGAAGCATTTTTAAATTATATTATTTAAAATAACTGTTTTCTATTTAATATAATTTAAATGGAGAATTTCACTCCAGTCTTCAGTGTCATGTTATACTTCAGAAATCATTCTAATTATGCTATTTTGGTGCATTTATTCTTACTATATTCTTTTCAGGATTCTTTATTTATTTTATTCTTTATTCTTTATTTGGATCCCCATTAGCTTCCACAAGGACAAAAAGATATATAAATACAATTACTCAGATTAAATCACCAAACTGTATTTCTTCCACATTAGTCTTTTGGTATTTCTGTTAATCTGAATATTTAACTTTGCATACATAATTCAGTCATTTAATGTAGCAGCATATCAAACATACAGTATACACCCACATATCTTTAGGCATATCTTTACATAGTCTTCTAAACACATGTGCACTTTTTCTTACAGTATATTTATAGGAACCATATTCCAAGCAGCAGATAAAGCACAGTTTTTTCATCAAATTTGTTTGTGGACGTGCTCACTTGATGCGTTTTATAGTCATGTCTAAAACCCACACAAGCTTTTCAAAGAAGAAACTCTGATGAATATAAAGTTCAAAAGCAGACATTTATTTGAAGTAGACATTTTCAAATAAATAAATGTCTTTACTGTGACTTTTGATAAATTTAATAGGGCCTTGGTGAATGAAAAGTGTTAATCAATTAAAAAAATCTTACTGACCCCTTGTACTATTTATTAAAACCAAGTCACATAAAATTCACATAAAAGTTTATGCATTTTTAATAATAATAATTCTAATTCATTGGAGCCGATAGCCTAGTGGGCAGCTCTCTGATATGTAATGTGGTTGTGTTTCAGGTGGCAGCTCAGAGACCTTTCCACATCCCATCTTCCACTTCGCTTC
This sequence comes from Hypophthalmichthys nobilis, assembly GCA_037950665.1. Classification (NCBI taxonomy): domain Eukaryota; kingdom Metazoa; phylum Chordata; class Actinopteri; order Cypriniformes; family Xenocyprididae; genus Hypophthalmichthys; species Hypophthalmichthys nobilis. Next base: position 15,303,186 of record CM075471.1, read on the forward strand.
CTTTGGATTATCTGTACTGTCCTCAAAGGCAACAATAAAAAATTGTAATTTATCAATTTATTTGTGAGTTTTTAACTTTTTAATTAGTGTTTCTGTTTTCACCACTTTGACCAATTTATTAACAGTCCATACAGCAGAGCTTGACTCTGAGAATAACCAAGCTTTGAGAATTGAATATGAGATTTTATCTGCTGGAGCAAAACTGTTTTAGGAACATTTGTGGTTTGCACAACTGTTGGATCTAATTTTTCGTTATATTAATTTTGTTTTATTTTTGTACAGTCATCCAAATTGCTATTGCTTCCCTCGATCCCTCAGACAAAGGCGTCTATACAAACAATGTTTTGCACTGTGCTTTCTTCTTGAGTGAGTGACTATCTCCTTTGTTTACATGTTTTTAACTTACTGGAACCAGTAATAACCTTTTTTTTCAGGCTGCTGATTGGCCAACATGGCTTTAGGGTTAGGGTTATATCGCCACCTCTCGACAGCGCCTCATAGCGTGTTTTTGCGTTTTTATGTGGACAGATATGTTTTTTAAACCATGCTTGTGTGGACGAGATTTTTTTTAAAAAGAAAAACTCTGTTTATAAAAATACCCATGAACGTGTGGACTAATCCTAATTATGGATTTGCATCAAGATTGAATAGATAATAGGGCACCATCTTCTAATTCGCCGCTCCTTATTAAAACAGTCTGGAGGCAGGATGACCGTGGGAGGAGGAGAGAAGAGATGCGTTTGATGTGATTGGAATACACAGTGATTCCTGATCACGAACCCCTCCCCCCACCTCTTTATTTCTGTGACTTTATCTTATTTGTCATTTGTATTCCAACTGAAATGCACATCTTCTAACACACAATTGCTGACACAACATAACCTGTGAAGATTCACACATCAGCAGGACAGATCACATGTTACTCAAATATTCATAGATCTTTTTAAAATTCACAAGCTCTCTTTTGCTTATCCTCAGAATCTTTGAGGGGGGTTTGATTTTTCGACATACAAAAGAAAGGTCACAAGACTGTAAATCCACATCGAGTGTGGCATTTAGGATGGCATCACTGTCCCCAAATAATTATGTTTATGATAAATAATAAGGTTGACTAAAATTGACTAATTAAGTTCCCACACTTACTTACAATGACATGTAAAGATATAAACTCCCTACATTTCCAGGAATTTTTCACAAGATGCTGCTAAACTACCCTTGAAAACTATTATGCAGTAGCTTGCACAGAGAAACTTGCATAGTTTTATTTGCATTATGTTTATGCACAGTATCCCTATGCATTGTGGGCTTGGATAGCCTCAACTACTAAACTAGAACTTTATATGCAAAGTTGTAAAGTAAAGATGGTGCAAATTTGCATAATAAGACCCGTGAGCCTGTCACACAGAACATAGTCAGGGATTGCTGTTCTTGGTTTCATTCATCTTATAGATTTTTGAACTTGAAACCAAGCTCTTCCATTTTGGACAACAAGCCAAATCCATTTACTTATACTACCATTTAAAAGTTTGGGGTTAATAAGAACGCCCAGGTTTGTACAAAGTACTAATGAAGTAAGACAGTAATATTAAAAGACCAAATACAATATATACCTTATTTATGATGCATACCATGTACAGGCCATTTTAAAGAAAACACTGAACCATTTAACACATTGCGTTCGTATTCTGGGCTCATCTTGCCTGTATATAGTAATATATAGTAATATCAATAAGGTGTATACTGAATTTGGTCTTTTAATATTACTGTTTTATTAAGGCATTTTAAGTGTTTTTCAAGTTAAGCATTTTAGAACGTCTCGTTGTTTTTAGTGACTGAAATACTGTAGCAGGTGGTGGATATGGATCACGAGTACCCAAAACTTGCATTTTATTCACAAATTTTTGTTTTTCTTCTTTTGAGATGGAAAATTGACAAGCCTGTAATGCAGTTTTATGGATGTTTTGCCCGCCTGGGTTCCATGCCTGTCACTATGAATTGTCATTCATTGACAATCGTTTGTAATATGACATATAATGGTTTTCTGCAGTTTATATACAAACATTTTTTTTGCGGCACGAAATCAGATTCCTTGTCAAAATACAATAAGCATGTAGGTGTGCAAGACTGCCCCAGCTCTGAAAAAGAAACCCCATCATGCTTATATTGATGATACGCTTGCGTTGCATTAAAAATAAGTCCATTGCAAAGACAGAAAATGATATTATTTTTATTATTTTTCCCAGCAATACATATCATACATATTTTCAAAAGTTACACCTAGCGATCAACAATACATAAATAAAACTGCTGTCATTGTGAATGGGGCTGAAAGTACCATGAAATCAAAATGTTTGATTTCAATTCTTGTTTTTTCATGGAATACTGCAGTATTTATTATAAATAATTTATCCATGCACATCATAATTTTAATGTTTTTTATCCATGTGCCTTCAAAATCAAAATAACTTTCCCTCCCTCTTGCAGTGACATCTCTTCTCTTTCTGATGATATGTTTACTGGCTCAAGGGCGGGACAACCTGTCACTTACATGAGACCACACCAATAGCAAACCACAATGATCCAATCAATTCCTAATGAACAAATTCAAGTCCCGCCCTACATTTTTTCTTTTTATGATATATATAAATCACAATATGGAATCAAACACTATTGCAACTTCAGTTTCATCCTGAATTTAAGAATATTGTAATAGCCAGCAGGTACGTTTGACTTTTTTTTGCAACCATACTGAAATTAGGTTGATCTGTTATAGTCCTAGAAGGCAGACACATCCTGTGTTGGCTCAACTCTCAGAGCCCCTGAATGAACTGGGCCACAGTCTCTCACTGTAGCCTGCTGGTCAGGCAGTGTCACAAGCTGACACTGTTCAGCCTCTGCCCTGGTGGTGAAAATGTGTTATATCCAGTGGGCTTTGTAGAAAATCTCATTATTTCTTTGTTTAGATTGACACTTTACTCTTTTTATTTTCGTCTGTCTATTCCCAACTACAAAATGTTCACAAAAGTTATCTGCTGTAGGCTATTATCATTGATATTATTGTTAATATCTCAATAATAAAAAAATAATTGTTAATTGGTTAACTTTAAGTTACCTTAAAATATACATTGAAAATTGTAAATGGTTTAAGATTACATGTAATTTAACTGTAATTTACTGTCAAATTTATGTTTTTTTTTTGCAAGTAAAAACCATGAATCACTGTATAATTTACTGTGAAAGGACATTAACATGTGAAGGTAAGCCATACTTGGAATTTGTCCTCTGCATTTAACCCATCCAAGTTAGCTCACACATTAGGAGGGTCAGGTGCCTTGCTCAAGGGCACCTCAGTCATTTCCTGCTGGTATTGAGCATCCAACCCACAAACTTCTGATTACTAGTCTGACTCTCTAACCATTAGGCGTATCAGTACATCAGTACCACGTATCAGTACATTTGAAGGTACAAAGCAGATTTTGGTAGTTCAAGTAAATTGGTATATTAGCATTAAATCATTTAACGAAATATACAGTTTGTATAAAGTTATAAAAAAATATATGTAGGTTCTAATGTCTTATCTGTTAATGGCAGAAACATTGTTGATATTAATTATGGTTATTTTTTGCATTCACAGCTGCTATAAATATAACAGGATTTGTGTGTGTGTGTGTGTGTGTGTGTGTGTGTTGAAAGAGCGATTTTAAAAATACATAAGAGTGGGTAAATGATGAGAGAATTTTATCTTTTGTGTAAAACTATCACTTTAAGTAATGAGAGATGGGAATGTGTGAGAACCGTGAATGAATTTGGCAGTATCCTGCCCTCGGTTGAGCATGTACTTTTTGTCCTTGAGTTGTTATGCTTTTTCCTGCTGTTTTCCCACTGATTGTCTGGTCACTGGTGAAGGTTGATAGGAGTTGGTTACAATGCAGATAGAGTGAGAGAATGCTTGCAGTATGCTTTTTATACTGATACACAAGAGGTTTGACAGATGACGGATACTGTATATTGTGTGTTTGGTTTAGAATCTGAATGTTCCTTTAAAATGGCATTTTATAATGTGCCCTAAAAACAGAAGACAGAAGCTACTAACATTTTTTTTTAACATGAATATATTTCCCCCCTTTTTTGTTCTAAGAGCTCTAAGATCTTGAGGATCTTCTAAATTAGCTAGCATTTTTCCTGATTGGTCCTTATTCTGCTACAGGGCAAATAGGCATTACTGCTGAACCTAAAATGTTCAAATGAGCTGAACTTCAGGCGAATGAGAAACTAGGGCAAAACATAATGTACTGGACCCATATACTAAGTGATCTCTTGCTACAGTATCTATTTTGAGCACAAAGACAATGAGCAGATTTGCTTCATTTTAATCACAAATTACATAGCAGAAGCATTTCGGGAAATTATTTTGCTTTAAGAGGATATTTACTTAAATAAGATATAGGAACATGGAGGAATGTAGGACTGGAGTCATGAAGTGTATCCATCCGTCTCTGTGCACCAGATGGAGCCATGACTGCATTTTGAAGCGTTTCAATCAGACATGTGAAATTGCTATTTAAAAACCATAAGCAAGCTATTAATATAATCTGAATTCACATGACATGTCGTTCCAAACCTGTATAGATTTCTTTCATCTGTGAAAAACAAAGAAGATATTTTGGAAAAAATGCCTCAATGAACATTTTTGTTTTGGAACAGGCTTCTTTAAAATATATTCTTTTGTGATCCTTATAAGAAAGTCATACAGGTTTGGACTGACATTAGGACGTGTTAAATAATTTCATTTTTGGTTGAACTTTCACTTAATGGAATTAATTTTGTAGGGATATATACATTATATTCCATTTTGATACATGCTCTGGCTCTTACATGTAGGGCAGTTGCTTATCATCTTTGAGCATGGAAATGGAAAATGGTTGATGGTCTGAAGTCTAAAGTAATCCACACTAAAGAAATGCTTGTACAGTATTGAAATTACTGATGGTTGCTATGAAGTACAGCCAATTTTGCAAGTCTTAACTAGAAGATTAGTGAGCAGTAAGTGTGTTTGCTTTAGTGTCTCGTTACCATTTCCACGACGCACACGCTGTAGTCAACAGTAGATGATAAAATGACAGAACTTAATTCATATCCTCTGTCTTGCACTTTCTCCTCCGTAGCCTGCAGTTTCCATGGCAACTCTGTGTAGCATGAGCGCTTGTCAGCCCACTCAGGCAGGCTTCGCTGTGTGAAGTCACAAATAAAACATTCTCTCTCTTCATCTCACCATCCCTACTGCAGTACAAACCCAAGCACTTCCTCCTGACTATACTAGTTCCATCGATTCACACAGGAATCATACCAGTCCACTCAATTTGTCCTCCTTTGTGGAATAGTGGAAGAGTTGCAAATGGCTCTGTGATAATGCCAACCCTGGTGGGGCTTAAATCTGCCATCATGTCAGCTATATGTACATGTACATGTAAAAGCAAAATAAGTTTTTTAGTTACTGGCAATGTAATGTTTCATTTTAAGCATTGATTGTACTGTACAATACCTTTTATATTATGAGGACTTTTATGAAATATTTTTAAAGCTGAGACGTCAAGCTTGGATTATGGTTAAGGACATCAGTTTTAAAGTCAGCTGACCCTGTGAAGCTCAGTTAATTTTTGATCTTGAACTGTAGCAAAGTGTTTTAGTGAATAAGAAAACATTTTTTTTTTTTTTCTGTTGTCAGAAGGTTCTGTCTCATATTTCATATGCAGGAACTTTATAATTTCTTTTCCAGAATTGAAACCATTATTAACACAAAATCATTCCATTATCTGGAAAAACTCTGTAAGTATGTTCTGTGCCTTAGTAGCTATTTACTGTTTAATTTATATTATGGAACAATTTAAAGCCTTATTTTAGAAAAAAAGTCAGTGTTGTATATTTTAAATATTTACTATATTTGATGCATAGTTCCTCGAAAAATTAAAATTCTGTAATTTACTCACCCTCATTCCAAACATGTATGACTTTCTTTCTTCTGTGGAACATAAAATATATTTTGAAGAATAATTCATGCTGGTCTTTTGCATATAACGACAGTTTATAGCGACCAAATAAAGCAACATAAGAGTGATCTGTGACAATATGGCACTATTTTCAAAGTCTTCTAAAGATTGCTAGATTTATGTGAAGAACAACCCAAATTTAAGTCATTATTTATTGATAATCTTCCCCTACAGATAGCTGATAACTTGACAGCTGTTGCAGATGAATCACTGAGTCAGTAAATGATTAAAAATGATTCATGAACAAATCAGTCCAATTCCATTTAATGAATGAATCTGAGCACTAGTGAATGAAAAGAACCAGCTCAAAATTAATTTATATATATATATATATATATATATGGGCCATTCTGCAGAATTGGTGCAAACTGCTGTCCCACAACCAAAAAAAACACATTTAAAATGCATTTAAGTATTCAACGTTTAGATGTTTACTAAGATCCTTCTATTATCTATTGAATCACACAATAATATTTAAAATATCAGTAAGCTTAATATATATAAAATCATAATTTATTGGGTACTTTCAATTGGGAGGTGGCTGTCCCGAACCCTAACCCCTAAATTTCAACTTGTGAAAATGACATTGAAATAATTTGTGAAATTTTTTCCATTGTTATTTTTAATATATATATATAAAAGTGAAGTTAAAAAAAAATATTTTATATTTTAATTTTAAATCATGACATTTTATGTAAGAAAAAAAAAAAAAAGGCCCGCATTTTCATGTCACTACCGAAACAGTGTATTTTTTAGTTCATTGGCTGAGATTGATTTTAACCACACTTATCCATTTTTGATCAGGAAATATTCCTGAGTCCCTCCCTCTCATAGCCTCTCTTTCATAGTAGATAGGTAGCATCATTGTGAGTTAAATGTGTTCAAAAGTCTGAAAATCTATGTGGAACTTAGATAGGTAGATAGGTAGTATCATTGTGAGTTAAATGTGTTCAAAAGTCTGTAAAATCTGTGTGTAACTTAAAGGAACGTCACTACCAAACACCTTTTTTCTGCAGTTAAGCAAATTTTTTGGGTGTTATTCCATAAAATTTCGTTTTTATGTGTGTACACTGTTCAGAACTGTGCTGGGTAACCATGTGCTGATTAGCAGCTTTGAGCATCTAACATTGTCACTACCGAAACAGTCACGACCGAAACGTGTGGTGAAGTTTCGGTAGTGACATCATTGTTTTTTGAGTGTTATTCGATAAAATGTTTTTTTTTTTTCTGTGTACAACTGTTCAGAACTGTGCTAGCTAAACATGTACTGATTAGCATCTTTGAGCCAGGCTCAAAAGTATCTAAAATTGTCACTACAGAAACAGTCACGCTTGAAACATGTCATCATTGTTTTGGTAGTGACAAAAGGGAACACATAATCATTTATTTTGGAGAAATAAACAAAATTTTAGTGTTATGCAAATCATTAGTATTTTAATGTTTTATTATGCAAATCATTAGTGTTTTAGTATGTGAGTTAAAATTCTGTAATGTGATGTGGTGGCTATCAAAACATTACTGTCACTACCAAAATTGTAAGTCAGGACTGAAACATGGGATGTTTTGTCAAAAATAAAGTATATTGAATTATCAACTAAGATGTTATTATAGTGTTTGGTTCAATGTATATTCAAACTAATGAATCCTTAACCTTGAAATCAATATGATAAACTTTATTTTTTACAAAGAAAGATTGGATTTAAAATACAAAAAATCTCATAAATGACACTTGAAATATTGTCAAAATTGTAATTGTCATTGATTTACATGTGAAAACTTTTTTAAAAAATAACAAAAAATATATTTACAAGGTAGATGTAAACAAAATCTTAATAGGTCAATGTAACCCTTCTTATTAAATTATTTATTATTGTGTTTCGGTAGTGACAAATTTGGGGAGAAAATTTTCTGAAAATATAATATGAGAATTAACTGCACAATTATTAAAAATGTGTACCTTGGATATTGTAAAAATTGCATGAATGGCCCATATATGAGGGTGAGTAAATGAAGAAAGAACTTTAATTTTGGGGTGAACTGTACCTTTAACAAGTAGAAGTTTAAGACATTTAAGGACAAATATTATATTGTCTGGCTCAGTGGGTTTGCTGCGTTTTGTGTGAATGACTACATGGTGACTGATGGTACCTGCTTGGTCATTTCCCAACAGGGAGGATGTGATTTGTAGTTATATTGGTTCATTCCGGCTGACGTTCATTTTGTCCTCTGCACCTGGACCTGAGGGAGAAACACAAATAAAAAACATACAAAACATGAACGCCGATCAAAGAAATTGCTTTGTTTTTTCATTACCTGCTTTTATTACTTCCTTAGCTGGACTGTGAAGATCAGCTTGAATGTTTAAACAGGTCTTTCCTTAATTCAGAGTATAATTCTTCACCATGTGCTGACAAATTGCAGGGCCACCAGAAATAACAAAGTAGGCCAGTGCAAGGCATTCTGGGATGGCTAGACACCCTTTGGGTGCCATCAAGAGACTTTTGTCTAATATTATTACTCTCTTGCATGGCTGCCTGTTTAGCTTCTCGAGGAGTCTTGTGACATTACAGCATCTAATATGATCTTGAACTAATGGGCTGTTTATTTTATGTTTAGTTAATAATTAACAAATCTTCATGTGGAATATTCAAGATCATAGCTGAAAATAAAACTTAAAAAGTCTCATATGGATGTATTAAGAAAAAACAAACAACTTGACAATGAAAACATGAAAGAATTCTAGGATAGTTAATGTTGGAGGATACACTGAAAATCACAACGCCACATATTATGCATTATAAAACATAGGTTAGTCAAATGCATAACATATCAGTTCCATTTAAAACAGGCCTCTTCTTAAAACACAAAAATGCTACAGGCAGGTATAGGGGATGAAACTCTTGCTCTGTGAGAGGCCATATGGGCTGTGTTAGTGCCTGGAGGTGCTCTCGTTCAAGTGACTCAGTGATCTCCTCTCCTCACGTGGCAACTCCGCTTATCCTCAACTCTCCGCCGCGGGCCGTCTACATTAGAGGCAGGAATGATTGTGTGTGCCCTGCTGTGCTTCTTAATAAACATTCATGATATGTTTTAGCATTTGTACTACCTCGCTAATGTGTAGCAATGTTGATGGTACGTCCCAGAAACAGAGGACCTTGGGGACGATTGCTCCATTTTCCCCTTCCTTCTGTTTATTAATTTATCTGTTTTATTTGTGCCATGCCTGACCTGAGGACAGCTTAGCCGCCTTTAAATGAGTGCAAGGTGCTTTGGTGAACGTTTGATTTTGAAGGACGTATTTGCATTTGAAAGATTTCAAGACCTTTTCACTCTGTTCAAATCATATCAGGTGGTGTTTCTTCAACTATGGGCACTTTTGTCCCTGTGGACTGTGAATTTCCTTAAAAATTTGTTTATTTAATATACTAACAGTAAACTTTTTTTAATAATTAAATTTTTTGATCAGAGATCACTATTTTAATTACAAAAACTGTATTTTCAAAGCAACTGTAACAAATAGATCTAAATGAATTGAATGTTTTCAGTCCACACATATTTTCTATGCGGAGAATCTCCTTCTGATTAAATGGAGGTTGGATTCCACTTGGTATTCTGCCTTAGTTTTAGAGGGTCCCGTTAAGCTATACATCATCATTTGTAGGATGGAGACTGGGCCCCATCTCCTCTGCCTCACCGGGACAATGACCTTAAATGTTTCACTTCCATTAAATAGAGCAATTGAACCTGAGCTTGGCATGTTTAAATGCTGCTGTTTGCCATACTGTGCGAATTACAATTCTTTTCCCCAGCATTGATCGCTGGCTGTGGGCTCCCCTCTGGAGATGTTATTTAATTACACTCCATCCTCTCTCTTGGTTAAGCCTGTTTCATCAGAATGCTCCTGCATGTCATGGGAATCTGTAAGCATGAGGTCACTGGCTTCACTTCCTGCTGAGCAGATCTGGACCTCAGGTGTCGGAAGCTTGTTGGCATTTGGCAAACAGCACTAAGTGTACACCTGGAACAGTGATTTTTGCTGTTAAGATGACCATGTGATCGGCATTCTCGTTCAGTGTATTCCCAACTGTCATTTAATTATTTATTTTGCCTTTGAGTTCTTAAAGGAATAGCACAACTAAAAATTAAATGTTTTATTAACAAAGTTTGGGAGGAGCATGTTCAGATAATTAACCCAATTAACACGAGAGGCGCACATTTAGTTAATCAGCTCAATTAAAGGGTTAGTTCACCCAAAAATGAAGTTTCTGTCATTAGTTACTCACCCTCATGTCATTCCAGACACGTAAGGCCTTTGTTCATCTTTAGAACACATATTATGATATTTTTTGATGAAATCCTGGAGCTTTCTGATGTTTACTAAGCTGGCGTTCTGACATAGTACCCAAAAGCGCTGCACTTACAATGTAAACAGCTTGGTCGTCTGAAGGGGAAAAGAAAAAATTGCTGAATAAAGTCGTTATTTATTTTTTAAATTTTTTTTGCTCACAAAAAAGATCGTCATCGCTTCATAGCATAGTCATGTTGACTATTTTAACAATGTTTTTACTACCTTTCTGGTCCTCGAAATTGGCTATGACGTTGCTGTCTATAGGGAGGTCAGAAAGCTTTCGGATTTCATCAAAAATATCTTAATTTGTGTTCCGAAGATGAACAACGGGTTTGGGCCAAATTCCGAGCTTCGAGCCTTCCCCTCGGACAGCACATCAGATACGCATAACCTTTACTCTATTTAATTATACGTAAGTGTGAACTCGTGAACAGGTTCATAGATCATACTGAATGATTTGTTGATGATTTACTACTCATTCGTTCAATCGAATCAGATTGATTTGTTCACAAATCAGTATCACCTCACTGACTGAGTTTTCAAATTGTCAGCCCACTGGATAGGGGAAAATTATCAGTAAATAATGACTCAGTGTACCAAAACAGTTGGCAATCCGACCCAATCCGACCCAACGGACCAACAAACCAAGTGGCATCATAATTCATAACAATAATTCTGATTCTGAAATGTGTTATATAAAAAGCAGGAGTGCCAGATTCTGAGTTTTTGTGGTTGAAAACCAAAGAGCGCCTCTTCATATTAAAATGTTACGAAGCCTTAATACCTGCTCTAACTGTATTATAAATTAAATATATATGATTTATCAGTCACAGCAGGAATCAAGGCTACATTCGTATAAGTGTTTGCGTGTGTCACGACAACTACAGATAAATCCACAATAAGCTCGCGGAGTGACTCAGAGAAATGCAAACAGGTGAACTCTGACCAATAAGAGGACACTTTTATTCACATGTGACTTGCATAGACACATTTTGGTACACTTTGAAATGTTGACTTATGAAAGTGAACCAAACCAAGAAAATGCAACACTGTAACAAGTTAAGTCCCAGTTTCAGAACAAAGCAAGCGATATACAGTTCTGAAAACGCTCTAAGAATATAAAGCAAGAGTCATATGGACCACTTTTATGGTGCTTTTTGGTCACTGAACTGCCGTTATATGCAAAAGACCTGTGTGAAGATTCTTCAAAATATCTTCTTTTTTTGTCTCACATAAAAAAGAGAGAGAGAGAGAAAAGAAAAAACATGAAAGGATGAGTAAATAATAATACAATTTTCATATTTGAGTGAACTACTCCTTTAAATAGTAGGTCTACTACAGTCATTCTATGACAGTACTAGATATCTACTCATTTTTACACCAAAAATAAATAGTACACACTTTTGTGTTTTGTTTGTATTTTTTCGAGGGCATCTTTATAAATAGTTGCACCACCATGGCAGGGTGTTGCTGGCATCACTCACATAATCCCCCTTTATCTTTGTGCTGAGGTTGGCAACGTTTTTCCGCAACTCCATCTCTAATGCCTGTGAGTCATGCACCCTCATTTTGAAGGTATGTTTAGATCCATTGACTAGTTTATATTGAGAAACGCTCAAGCCATCTTTTCCTGTTGTATCCATAGTTTTTTTTTTTTTGTTTTTTTTTTTTTTAGTTGTGCTCCAAGGACCCAAGGCACATGCCTGGAGAAATGATGTTCTAGAGTTCCAGAGAGAATTTGTAATGTCCTGGAGTTGTGTGAAATTTGACTGGTGTTAACAATTACATGTACTTCAAAAAGAACATGAAGCACTGAGGAGAATTCAGATCGGTTTGTTCTCTGGCACCCAGTGAGTCATTTCTGTTTAACACAACACCCCCTCTGCTTTCTGCTTCCTGATTATATGGACAAGTGCTTTGATTGGCTAGAGAAATCATAATCATAAATCGGTAGAAATCATGTGTACTGAAGAGACATAAATGGATTGCGAAATTAAAAGCAAACATATTGTGAAATAAAGTTATATTTTATTACAGCAATTTTAACCTAAGGGTACGTGTACCCTAAGAAGCTACTTAAAGGGTTAGTTCACCCAAAAATGAATATTCTGTCTTTAATTACTCACCCTCATGTCATTCCACACCCGTAAGACCTTCGTTCATCTTCAGAACACAATTTAAGATATTTTGATCATATCCGATAGCTCAGTGAGGCCTGCATTGAGAGCAAGTTAACTTAGACTTTCAAATGCCCAACAGTTCATGTGACTACAGTGGTTCAACCTTAATGTTATGAAGTGACGAGAATACTTTTTGTGTGCCAAAAAAAATAAATAATAACAACTTTATTCAAGTCTAGTGAAATCTATTGATGGGCGATTTCAAAACACTGCTTCATAAAGCTTTACGAATCTTTTGTTTCGAATCAGTGGTTCAGAGCGTGTATCGAACGATCTCAAACTGCCAAAGTCACGTGATTTCAGTAAACGAGGCTTCGTTGCGTCAGAAGTGTTTCGAAATTTCAATGGTTCACGTGACTTTGGCAGTGCTCCGAACCACTGAAACAAAAGATTTGTAAAGGTTCGAAGCTTCATGAAGCAGTGTTTTGAATTCGCCCTTCACTAGATATTGTTGAATAAAGTTGTTTTTTTTGTTTTTGTTTTTTTTTTGGCACACAAAAAGGATTCTCGTCACTTCATAACACTAAGGTTGAACTATTGTAGTCACATGAACTGTTTTAAATATGTTTTTAGTACCTTTCTGAGTGATGGAAAATCTAAGTTAACTTGCTCTCAATGCAGGCCTCACTGAGCCATCGGATTTCATTAAAAATATTTTAATTTGTGTTCCGAAGATTAACGAAGGTCTTACGGGTGTGGAACGACATGAGGGTGAGTAGTTAATGACAGAATTTTTGGGTGAACTAATCCTTTAAGCAAGTTCCAGGGGAAGAAAAAAACTTTAAGTCTATAATTTATCTAATGACTTATGGGGTAAAAAATAACTTACTGTGGTTAATTTCTTGTTAATTTGTGGATATAAGCTTTTTTAAAGAAAGAAAGAAGAAGGTATGAAATATCTGTTTAAAAAAAATTGTGTAAACATTCATAGCAAAATATACACTATCGTTGAAAAGTTTGAGGTTAATACATTTTTTTAAAAGAAATTAAAACTTATATTTAGCAAGGATGCATTAAATTGATCTTAAGGAATTTTAAGACTTTTAGAAAAGATTTCTATTTCAAATAAAGTCAGCTTAAAACTGACCACTAATCGCAACTTTCAGACGCCATCTTTATTTTTGAGCTCAACTGTCACAGAATGGACAGTCTTCTTCTTCTTTTTCTTTTTTAAATGGTGGCTTGTGGGATGTCAAAGGCAGTGAAGGATATATCTATGCTGCCTTCATAAATCGATCAGCTGAAGTTATCTCAGGAGACAAGAAGTGAAGCTAACATAAAAGCACACACCTCACATTGTGTCAGTAATTGTCTGGACAACGGACTACTTACTCTAAAGATTCTCCTTGCGATACGTCAATGTACTCCTGACTCTTCCAACGATCTCCTCGTGAATCCTCTCCTACACTCTCCTTGTGATCTCCCCACGTGTTCCTGTGAGTCAAGCTTGTCATCTTCTTACCTGTATACACACTCTCTATCCACCAGCAACGAGGTGTGTGCTCCATCCATCCTCTGATCCATCTTCACAGTTTCCTCTTCACTCTGGTAAAACAACAAAGACTCAGTTAACATACAGTGTACTACCAGCCATCCAGAACCTGCAATACTGCCACACCCACCTGACTGTCTTTCCTGCATCTTTGTTAATAAATACACTGCTGTGGTTTGAAATTAATGTGTTTCTGAGTTCGGTGTTCCCTGACACACATGAATAAATAACATTTTAACATGTATATATATATATATATATATATATATATATATATATATATATATATATAAAATCAAAAGCCTTTTAAATGTTTTTTTTCCTCATAGATTTTTGTGACTTTAATAATATTAGTGTTAAAGCTTAATTGTACCCAATATATTTTCCTGAAAAGAAATATTTCTGGTTTAGGATCAGTGAATGGGGCTGTTACATCCTTGATTTCCACTAGAGGGCACTCCTCTCGACTCCTGTACTATCTCATCAAGAACTGCATTTCCCATAATCCATTGCCTGGACTCATTATGTGTCATTACTTTCAGCTGTGTCTCATTACCTTGTTAACTCTGCCTTAACAAGGTAATGAGACTCTGGGCCCTATTTTAACGATCTAAGCACATGGTCTAAAGCACGGCGCAAGTGCACTTAGGGCATGTCCGAATCCACTTTTGCTAGTTTAATGATGGGAAAAATGATCGGCGTGCCCAGCGCATGGTCTAAAAGGGTTGTCCCTATTCTGTTAATGAGTCATGGTTTTTTTGGGCTTAACGTGCAATAAAGTCTCATCTCCTATTCCCTTTAACCCTTTGAGCGGTACAGACCCACATATGGGATTTTTATTTCTGTGCCTCTGGGCGTACGGTTTGGGATTTAGAACGTTCAGCGACGTCACATAACTGCCAGATTCAAACTGTGCTTTCGTGCTTTGGCTGTGAGATGGACGTGCTCAGCTCTTGTCATATATCACAGCTATGCAGTGTTTTCAGCCACATAATGTTTTTTTTAAGGTTTCAGAAATTTAAATACGGATAAGCACCAGTAAAACAATACATTTACAGTTTATAAAACACACACTGATGTCAGACGTCAGTGGAAGCAGCAATAACAATCCATTCAAATATAATTTGCCGACATTTATTCATATCAGACACACGTAATGGGCCTAAGTAACTATAAAGTTTACTCTATTATTCTTCCAGTTCACCAGCCAGCCACTTCACCTGCTGTAAATCCGACTGACAGGACTCTGCGAACTGCGGGGCAAACTAAGATGGTGGCGCCCATCTCGCGTTATAGATCAAGATAAATTTCATTTATAAAGTTTATTAAATGACAAAACACACTCACACATATTTGAGAATCGGAATCCGATATTTCATGACATGGTAAGCAAGTTTGTGAATATTTTAAATAAAAAAGGAAAAACAAAATAATAGCGATCCATCTGTCATATAGTGTTATTGTGGCTGCGTTCAGCCAAAGTCCCTTTAAGACAAGTCATTTCACTCGGCGGCCATCTTTGAAACGCCTCTCGGGCAACCAAGTGCAGCTCCTATCTCTTTGAATGGGAAAACATCAAATTCTCCAAAGCTGTTTGCCAAGCTTTCGATTAAATTTCATATTTGTAATCACCAATGAAATCTGACAACTGTCTCATGATTTTTTTTCTAAACGCTCGAATCATGACAAAAAAAATGGTATTTTTCAGGCTGGATCAAGCTAATGCGCATGCGCAGACCTAAATGCGCGTCTCTTGTGTCTCATTTCGGAGGCACACATCTGACTGTTTCTATAGGAACCGGAGGTTCTAACGGCCGCTGCAGTGACGCGATGACTTTACCAGTCGGCGATTGGCTCTTATTTAGAAGGCGGGACTTATTCCGCCATATTGCGCGTTGCACTTTCTCCCATTCAAAACAATACTAGTGTCATGTCTTGTGTTATTCTATAGTCTTTGGTTCAGCACACGAGACACACATGATGCGTCGCTAAGGAAACAAGGGCAAACGTTCTAAAATAACGGTTGCCTTAAAAAAACTCACTCTGGAGGGTCAGTTGGAATATTTTAAACTCACGCTTGAAAGGGTTAAAAGTCAGTTGCACTCGCGCCACGGTGGATTCGCTATTTACATGGCGGAATTTGCAAGCAGAAAAACTGAACGCTTTTCTAGCGAGGGAATGGATCTGCTTGTGCACGAGGTTAAAGCGAGCGAGCATCTATGGTATTCCACCAAAGCAATTTCATCTTTATGCACACAATAATAATCTTTTACATTGTAATCCTTTTATTTTTAATATTTGGCTTGTTTGTGTGCTGCTGCACCTGTTACCCTTTATGTGTAAAAAGCACATTACTTACTCGCTCCATTGATATTGCGCCATTGACTTTAAACCAGGTTTCAGTTGGTCAATGGCGCAGTTTATTTCAGTTGCCTCAAAATAACAACGCGCCAACAATGCACCTTAACACACCTAGTTTTCATACCAGCAAGCCCATGGGCGTACAAATGGGCGTAAATGCATTTGCTATTTAAACATTGTGGTGCAGGACGTGAAAATGATAACTACATTGGGCTGAAACTAGCAAAAAACACTTATGTCGCGCCTGGCGCCGCATTGTGCCGGGTGTGTGATAGAGCCCTCTGTGTTTTCAGTCATTCTTTGCAAAGTCTTGTTTGTGTCACACTGCAATTCTGAGAGTTCTCTGTTTGGTTTCCCGTGTTATGGTTTCAATCATCTGCCTGGATTTCCCTGTTTGCTTGTGGTTTGGACTCAGTCGTGGTTTGGATTATTTCCCTGTGTTTTTGATCTCTTGCCTGTTATTTGAATTATTTTGGATTACTCTAATAAAACT
The DNA here is from genome assembly GCA_037950665.1 of Hypophthalmichthys nobilis. Classification (NCBI taxonomy): domain Eukaryota; kingdom Metazoa; phylum Chordata; class Actinopteri; order Cypriniformes; family Xenocyprididae; genus Hypophthalmichthys; species Hypophthalmichthys nobilis. Next base: position 15,320,107 of record CM075471.1, read on the forward strand.
GCACTTGGATCCTCAACCTCTGTGTGTCAGAGCGGTTCGTGACAGGGGTGGTGGTATATGTAGGCCAAAAGAGGTTGTGAAACACTATTTTATTACATTAAGATGTTAAAATGTTTTAAGTTTCATGGGAAAAGTTAATTTTATGAACTAAACATGTACAATTAATTTGTATCAAAAGTCAAAGTCAGGTTTACTGTTATATTTAAATGGTTCCTTCAGGAAACAGTGCAAACATAACACAGATTCAGCAAGTAATACAGTAAATTATGGACAATAAAAATGACAGTGTTAGAAGAAAAAAATACATTATTTCATACAGTGCTCAGCGTAAATGAGTACACCCCCTTTGAAAAGTAACATTTTAAACAATATCTCAATGAACACAAAAACAATTTCCAAAATGTTGACAAGACTAAGTTTAATATAACATCTGTTTAACTTATAACATGAAAGTAAGGTTAATAATATAACTTAGATTACACATTTCAGTTTTACTCAAATTAGGGTGATGCAAACATGAGTACACCCCACAACAAAAACTATTACATCTAGTACTTTGTATGGCCTCCATGATTTTCAATGACAGCACCAAGTCTTCTAGGCATGGAATGAAGTTCGCAACATTTAGCAACATCTATCTTTTTCCATTCTTCAATAATGACCTCTTTTAGAGACTGGATGCTGGATGGAAAGTGATGCTCAACTTGTCTCTTCAGAATTCCCCATAGGTGTTCGATTGAGTTCAGATCAGGAGCCACTGAATCACTTTCACCCTGTTCTTCTTCAGAAATCCAACAGTGGCCTTAGAAATGTGTTTAGGATCATTGTCATGTTGGAAGAGTGCACAGTGACCAAGGGCACGGAGTGATGGTAGCATCTTCTCTTTCAGTATAGAGCAGTACATCTGTGAATTCATGATGCCATCAATGAAATGCAGCTCCTCGACACCAGCAGCACTCATGCAGCCCCACATGAGGACACTGACACCACCATGTTTCACTGTAGGCACCATGAATTTTTCTTTGTATTCGTCACCTTTGCGACGCCAAACAGTTTTGAAGCCATCAGTTCCAAAAACATTTATCTTGGTCTCATCACTCCAGAGTATAGAGTCCCAGTAGACACTCCTATCGAGGTGTTAACTTCTGTGGACGACATGGACATCTCTGTGAGATGGTTGCAGTTCCATCTTTTTTAAATTTTTGTACCACTTTTGCTACAGTATTCTGACTGATAAGTAAAGCTTTGCTGATCTTCTTGTAGCCTTCACCTTTCTGGTGTAAAGAAATTATTTTCTTTCTCAGGTCTTGTGACATTTCTCTTCCATGTGGTGCCATTGCTGACAGCATGAAATGGGAAGGGGTTTTAACACCCTTTTATAGTCAACTGTCTTCTGGACACCTGTGTAATGAATAACTAGACTCACCTGTGGTTGAATTCTTGTTAAATTAGACATTTGTAGTCTAAAATTTAGCTTTGCTCCAGAGACTTTCAGTGGGGTGTACTCATTTTTGCATCACCCTAATTTGAGTAAAACTGAAAATTTTGTTCTCTAAGTTATATTATTAACCTTACTTTCATGTTATAAGTTAAGCAGATGTTATATAAAACTTAGTCTTGCCAACATTTTGGAAATTGTTGTGTTCATTGAGATATTGTTAAAATGTTACTTTTCAAAGGGGGTGTACTCATTTACACTGAGCACTGTATGTGTAGCCACTTTCTTTTTTTAGTGTTAGTGTTTAGAGCTGTATCATTTTTATAAGCTCCACATATCAAATGTTTTAGGTGTGCTCACATGCAGTTCCTTAGATGTGATTTACTGCTCATTATCGTGTGCCTCTGAAAGCAGTCTTGCCCTGCAGCCATAAATCTGTTTACTTTAATCGTGAGCTGTTCTCACATGCTGATCTTAAAAGCTGTGCTGTTTGCCACCAAAAGTATATTTGCACTAGTGCTAAATCATATGGAAATGATACTGTGATTTATCTTAAAAAAAAAAAAAACTTAGGCAGGCTAAAAAAATAAATAGGCAGGGATAGATCATGGATCTTGACCCATATTTTCTCAGACCCAGTACCTTTCAAATCAACATAACATCAAAAGAGAACCCAGTTTAGTATCTTAATACATATTTTCAGTCATATTGCGCACAATTGATCATCCTTCATAGTCTCCTTTTCTCTGTTTTGCAGGTGCATCTGGAAACAAGAGGCAGCCTCTTTCGGTCAGTGCTTCAGGACTGAGAGTGTAGCATGGGCGATATAACAGGATATGCCATCAGAGTCTAGTGGCTGGCAGGATTTGGACAGGAGGCTGAAGATGAGGAAAACATGAGTGTTTGCACACAAATGAACTGGGTGGCTGTCTATACCCACCAGTGATAATCTACACAAGTCCTGCCTGCTCTGGGAGTCTCTACAGAGAGCGGCCAATAAAATCTACAAAAGGTCATCCCATTTCTACTTCGGTAAGTGTGAAAAACGGCAGAATAAAAAAAGCAATATACTGACAATGACCTCGCTGGTGCTGTCTGTCTGTGGTTTTTTATAAATGTAATGTTCTCTGTTCTGTTTCAAATTAGTGCTTGGGTTTGTATGCTTAAAAAGAATATGAATGAAGTTCAAGGAAAATAGTATATTAAAAGGGATGTGGTAGAGCTGGCCTTTGCTCTGTGCCTGTTACTGTTGCCCTTCCTGTACAAGTTACTGCTTCTGTCATGACAATCCAAATGGCTCCATAATTTCCTGTGGTCATAGAGGTCTATTGAATGGTTGAGTGAACTTTTCTTTTGTAATGGGCTCACTGAGCTTTATTGCAGTCTGAATGTGAAACAGATAATGGCATCATTTAACTTCTGGCCTTGCCCTGTGATCAAGATTGGTAACAGCTGGACACAATTGTCCAACAGTTTTGATTTGGTGGCTATTATAGACTATTGAGTTTTGTAACTGTACTTCACTGAATACGAAGATGGGTGAGGCTAGAAACGATTAAGAAAATTAAGTTGTTTTTTTTTTTTTAAATTGCTCTTATTTGGCTTTTTTTTTTTTTTTTTTTGAAAAAGGAGTGTGATTTTGCAGTAGAGTTTAGCGTGTTTCATATTAAATATTTCATGCTGGAAACAAGAGCAGGGCCAAAACAGAGCAAGTTATATATTGTTACTAATGTACTTCTAAGGTAAAAAGGGGTGAAGTTTTCTTATGAAGGAAGCTTATTTATATTAAAATTCTGCCCATAATGCTTTTCAGGCTGATATCTTAGTGGTCTATAAAATTCTATAATTAAAAAAATATTTTCTATGATGAAATTCCTTAAAAATATAAAAAATTCTATATCAAAAACTAATAACTTATCCACTCTAAAATGACTTTAAAGACATCTACTAGGGCACGCTGCCTATTATTAATGTTAAGTAATATCCAAATAGCTTCTTAAGTTACTGTTGTAAATAAAGGAGTCTGAAATATGTAGTAAAGAATATGACAATAATAGCAAATAATGACAGAGTTATTACCATTGCGAATCTGCGATATATTGAGATGCTATTGGAGATACACTTGACCTTAAGATCAATCAATTCCCGATGGATAAAATGTTTCACTCTACTTTTTATGGCCAATAACTTAAATAATTTCTATTATAAAATTATATAAAAAAATATTTTAAAAAATCGATATTATTTTGCCTAAATAAATAAATACATAAAATACTAAAAACTAAAAGTTGGCCATCACATCTTTATTATGTACAGTATGAAAAAGAATGGATACTCATTTTGATATTTGCTAAAGATTACATTTATCAGTGTTGTTAAATTATTACATTTTTTTAAAGGTTAACATTAAGTAAGCTTTAGATTGCTGCAAAGTAATCAAAATTTAAAAACCGGCCAATATATATCCAATATCAACCAAATGCCAGTAAATTACCAATGTAAACGATGTGGTCCCATTAAATTGTGAATCTCTAAACTATTAGCATTCCTATTCATTTGGGCCATGCCAGCCAAACTCTGACTCCTTGGTGAAAATTCCTAGATGTATTTTTGTGGGAGAGTCTCAGTCTACTCGTATGTTCAAATTGGGTCTGAGTGGTCTACACAAGTGAGTGTCGCTGTGAGAGGCCTAATGAATGGCTTCAGGAACACTTCTCGCTCTCAGCTATTCAGCCAGGTGTTCTCATTAGCACTTTCTTGCTTTAGTAAGGAGAAAAGAGATAGCAGGTAGAAATTAAGTCATGCTGAATTCACTATGCTTTAATTTTTGACACACATTCTCCTAAATCCTTTTGAGACTATACTCTTAATGTTTTTGTTGAGTCATGTGTGCTTTATTCATTTTGCAGTTCATTTATATGCACAATCGTACACCAATTATGCTTAAAGGATTAGTTCATTTTCAAATAAAATTTTCCTGATAATCTACTCACCCCCATGTCATCCAAGATGTCCATGTCCTTCTTTCTTCAGTCGAAAAGAAATTAAGGTTTTTGATGAAAACATTCCAGGATTATTCTCCTTATAGTGGACTTCAATGGACTCCACTGTTGAAGGTCAAAATTACAGTTTCAACTTACAAAACGAACGCAGCACTAGTTCCATTTTTTCCGTAAGTAGAATAGGGAAGGTGTAGGACATACAGCGTAAGCTTTTTGAAGAATACGAAAGTGTGGTTTTGGCGGAACCACTTGGAAGGCGAACATTTGTTTATATAAAGCATATACATTTACATTTTTTTTTCGAAAATGACAGATCGTTTCGCTAGATAAGACCCTTATTCCTCGTCTGGTATCGTTTAAAGCCCTTTGAAGCTGCACTGAAACTGTAATTTTGACCTTCAACAGTGGAGTCCATTGAAGTCCACTATAAGGAGAATAATCCTGGAATGTTTTCATCAAAAACCTTACTTTCTTTTCGACTGAAGAAAGAAGGACATGGACATCTTGGATGACATGGGGGTGAGTAAATTATCAGGAAAGTTTTATTTTAAAGTGAACTAATCCTTTAAGGTTACAACAGTCCAATATGCTTAAACATCTGATTTATTTATCAGCTGAAGGTTTCCTCCTTTTTTCACTCTGCTCATAAACCCCAGCATTACAGTTGTTTATTCAGAACGTGCATGTTTTGTGCACATGTCCACTTAAGTTTTAATGTCTCTAAGACCGGAGAACAATTGCAAGGTTTCTATCATCATGTTGTGCATGTAACATACAAATTTTCTAAGCTTTGTTGAATAAGATTGATTTAAGGAAGTGTAAAAGCACATTCACCTATAATTATGGACAAGTTCCTTCGATCACATTTAGGCTTCATTCAGTTTTTAAGGGTTGAGATTACATGTAGCAAGTGTAATATTTGGACACTTGCCGGACATGTCATATCAATATGTTCTTCAGAATGCTGGAATTTGTTGTACAACAGGTGTCAATCTGGCCGAGAATAAGCTTATCAAACCTTTAATTCACTGATGAACCCTGTGGGATCACTTATTGTCCAGGACAACTAGTTAAATTCCTTATTATGAATGTAGATGCAGAATATCATCCTATACTAAGCAAAGTACCCTTATCATTTTGGTTATTTCAGATGTTGACTGCTTATAAAACAGAAGGGTTGTATCTCTACCAGATGGGTATTTCCTGGCCTTTGTCCTCTTGCGTATTGTACTGATGGGAAACTATATTGTGGAAGATTCAGAGTTTAGAGTAATGGTGGGGTAACTGGATGAAAGCAATGAGTTAGAAGGAAACAGCTCTCTGGAGATCGAAATCTTAAGTAAAATGTAATGCAAGCGGTCAAACTCCCACCCATTCTGAATCTTCATTATAATCCTGTGGAATTTCAGATAGTAAGGTTCGGAACTGTGCCACTATTGGCTGGCAAATCAGAGTCATGTCTTGCATTAATAGTGATGCTAAAATAAAAGTACTCCACATAGTATTTTGGCACAAATTCCTCTGGCATTTGGTAGAAACTGGCCAAATTAGGTAGATGCCAGCATAAACACTTTCTCAGTCTCATCCTTAAAAGATTTAACCTGCATTATACTTGGTTCACTTGCAACTAGTATAAACATGGTTTGTGCAAACAGCAATGGGTTTTAAGTAGTTAACTAAACATAAAACCAACAAAATTCAAGAGACATTTAGAAATCAACATAGTAAATTTTTCTACTCAGCCTAATTCATGTTAATCATTCTTAGTGTTGTGACTTATTAATAGACTTATTAATAGAACAAGTCAACTAGCATCAAATTTTAGAAAGAAAGAATCATGCATTAATTATTCTACAACAGAAATTTAAAGTATAGCCTGCAACTGTTACAAGTGTTTTCTGTTCAGCATGTACTGATCTATAGGGAAGATCAGGGAGTGTTTAACGTTTTAGTTTCAATGTCTATTACACAGTTTTTTTTTTTTATTGTTGTTGTTTTTTTGTTTTCTTGGTGCTCTCAAAATTACTTTTTCATTATCAACAATAATAATGTTATGATAATAGCCATTAAAGGTTGTGGTAAAGCACACAAAGATTCAGGCAAACAGTCTCTAATAAACTCCAAAGATAAATCCAAGGACAGGCAATCAAAGTTAACACAAACAAGACCAGATAATTTATAACTCAAAAAACTGCAACTTAAATACAAGGCAAATGAGGGTAATAATGACAAACACATGTGATCATTAAATTAATCTCCATGACAGCTCATAAGTGGCAGGAAACTAAACAAAGGAAAACAAGAAGGAACTAATGAATACAAACTAAAAGTCCATGACAACGAAACTAACAGAACGTAACCCGTGACATCCATGCACTGTAAAACCGAACAGTGAAATTAAATGAAATGAGTTTGTTTCACTCAAATAATAATGGAAGCTCATTGTACTTAAAAGAAAAAAGTCGTGTGAACTCAAAATTTTCATTGTAGTAAGCTGAACATAATATGATTGAGTTAAGTTGCAGCAGATTTCTAATTTACAGCATGATTTGCATCAGACTGTATAAATAAATGCTGAAATTAAGTGTTTTTGCACAAGATTAACATAGGGAGACATAAGTTAGTGTTTAATGTTGTGTCATGTTGGGATTTACAGGGGGTTCTGTTATGTTAGTTTTGTAGGGTTGTGAAGAATAGAGCCTTGTTAGGTTGAGGATGGGCTGCAAAACTTATAAGACCACATATACTGAATGTTGTTTGAATATGTACGTGCAAGAAATGGCAGTCTCTTTGATAATTATAATAGTGTGTTATTTGTTATCTAATATTTAACCAAGGTCTGAATGTGTTTATGTAAATTAACTGTATGTAATTAACATTATGATTAGAGGGGTGAGGCTATGATCTGTGGGAGCGAAGGGATGTCGGTGATGTGTTTGTTAATGAGAGACACCTTACTAACTTAAAAAAATGAGTTAGTTTACTTAAATATTTTGAGGTAATAAGTTTCCTCAAATGTTTTGGGTATTCTGAACTTATTGAGTTTTACATTGTGATATTTCTGCCATTTCTTTAAAGGTGTAAATGAAAAGCTTTTTGATTTTATTCATCAAACAATAGAACCTCCTGATTCAGTTCTGCCATTCAACATTTATTAACATGATCACAAATCAGTTACTTTCTTACTTTTTCTCACTTGTACTGTCACTCTTTTCTATTGGTCACACTGATTTTCCACAAACTTCCAACACTCCTCTACACTCCTCTACTGTTCCAACACTCCTCTACAGATCACAGTTTAGTTCTAGATAATGTATTAAGATCAGTTTTTTTGACAATAAATTTTCAGAAATTATATTGTTACAAAAACTTATTCTTCTGCATGAATAGCACACACAGAGCTGTGGCTAAATGTGCTTTAGCTTTTATTTTTAGACTCACTGTGTGTGGGCCTAATTCTATTGCCTGGAGTATTGCACAGTGCTTAGTATCAAATTAGGCAATTATAATGATCCTATATACTTACTTTATACACTACATATGAGAATGACAGCACCCTGCTAGCACATAGCCTACAGCTCATTTGCTAGAGACATGTTTTTACAAATTGTCAGAAGAACTTCAAGAAGACTTACAAATAAAGATTTCCCCATAAATAAATGCCAGTTATGATGTATCAATTATCAGTTTATCAATATGAGCAAATACAGTGGTGTGTGTGTCTTCGAATTTGACCCTAAAACAATTTAAAATGCATTTTTCACTCAAAAATTCCAGTACATTTCACAAACAATTACAAAAAATGGCAATGAAATACAAAAACTGAAATAGTATTTTCTTGTAAAATGTACTCCAGTAATCTTTGTTTTATTTACAACTTTTTTTTTTTTTACAGTGTATATTCTTTTTCAATCATTCACAGTTAAAACCAGTTTTGTATTTGTTTCACAGCCTTGAGGATTTTACATTAGCACCTAGCTTATTTATAGTCTCTTGTTCATAATATCAGTTAGAAACTTGTTTCATTTTATAACACATACACTACCGGTCAAAAGTTTGGACACAGTAAGATTTTTAATGTTTTTAAAAGAAGTTTTGTCTGCTCACCAAGGCTGCATTTATTTAATTAAAAATACAGTAAAAACAGTAATATTGTGAAATATTATTACAATTTAAAATAACTGTTTTCTGTTTGAATATATTTTATAAAGTAATTTATTCCTGTGATCAAAGCTGACTTTTCAGCATCATTACTCCAGTCTTCAGTGTCACATGATCCTTCAGAAATCATTCTAATATGCTGATTTGCTGCTCAAGAAACATTTATTGTGTACAATTGTACAAAATATTTGTGTACAATATTTTTTTTTCAGGATTCTTTGATGAATAGAAAGTTCAAAAGAACAGCATTTATTTGAAATATAATCTTTTGTAACATTATAAATGTCTTTACTGTCACTTTTGATCGATTTAATGCATCCTTGCTGAATAAAAGTATTAATTTCTTTAATTTCTTTAATTTCTATAAAAAAAAATAAAAAAATTCTTACTGACCCCAAACTTTTGAATGGTAGTGTATAATGTTACAAAAGCTTTGTATTTCAGATAAATGCTGTTCTTTTGAACTTTCTATTCATCAAGGAATCCTGAAAAAAAAAGTACACAACTGTTTTCAACATTGATAATAATCATATATGTTTCTTGAGCAGCAGATCAGCATATTAGAATGATTTCTGAAGGATCATGTGAAACTGAAGACTGGAGTAATGATGCTGAAAATTCAGCTTTGCCATCACAGGAATAAATTACTTTATAAAATATATTCAAACAGAAAACAGTTATTTTAAATTGTAATAATATTTCACAGTATTACTGTTTTTACTGTATTTTTAATTAAATAAATGCAGTCTTGGTGAGCAGACCAAACTTCTTTTAAAAACATTAAAAATCTTACCGATTCCAAACTTTTGACTGGTAGTGTACTTGATGTTTGACCGTGTCTGCCAAACACTGATTATTCGTTTGAGGTGCAGGACTTTTGTTAAATTTTAGTGACATATTTCAAAAGAGGAGAGTGAAATCTTGATTGTACATTGAGGAGAAAATGTTGTTCCGCTTTCACTCAGAGGTCAACCTAATTACGTTCAGTCATATTTCCAAAATGACTGGCTTCAGGGCTGGCAATGATGAAGATGCCGTTGAGTCATGCTAATAGATCAGACGAACAGATCTCCCTCCATGGTCTTATGTAGATCAGTGGGACTTGTTGCCATGGTAACCGCAGCAGATGGAGCATAGCTACACCTCAGCAGCGTGGATAGGAGAGAAAGCCTGGAGTCCCTGAAGAGGCAATGTGGTAGGTGGTGTAACACTAGTTCCTGCAGTCAGCCCCCCTTCTTCCTCTCAGACACCCACTCTCAAGACTTACCAGTCTCTGTGTCCATTTCTTCTTGTGAGTAAGGCCTCGTGATCACTTTTCATGCTGATATAGTCTGTCGAATGTTGAATTAACATACTGTACATGCATGTCATGAATTGAGCTTCTTTTTGGAAGCTCATATATTTGCACTGTCTCAGGGTAATCTCTATTAACATTTGTCGCAGGCATATATTTTCTTATCATAGTAATTACAAAATCTGAGGGCTGTGCAATGCAATCACAGTAAAGTAATTAAAACAATCTTGAGGCCATGCAATAAAATATTCTGTTCACAACTCAAGCTTAGAATGAAAGAAAACATGTTTTCAACATTTCATAATTCTCATATCTACAGCTAGATGAGATTTGTATGGTTAAATCCTGTTCTCCTTCATAATGTTTCCATGACATTCCACTTGGATTGTCTCCATGACATCCCACAATGTTTCCATGGCACCACAGATACCTAAACCTGTCTGCCAGGTTCAGATATGTAAACCGGATTCAGTTCATAACATGACTGAATAAAAGTTGCTACAGATAAATGAATAATTAAAAAGTGCATAAAATATAAATATGTTTGTAGTGTGTAAATGATTCACGCAAATTATGACTGTCCCTCAGTGGCATAATTTCCACCATGACTAAAGAATTTTGCCTCTAAGAAAGTTTTATCAAAAGTTAATAGGCTGCTTGTTGGAGTTGGACATTGTAGTACAAAAATGCTGTTTAAAATCTTATTTCTAGCAGCATCAAACACAATTAAATTCAATGTTCATGATGTTTCACGATAATTCCCTGGTGATGCATGTACCTGTATACACTGTTGAAACTTTTCAGAGTTTTTCCACAGATCACAGATTTGTTCTCAACAAAATTTATGTGAGAGTTAATTGAGAGTTTTCTCATCATCACCACTGCTGGCTGAGGTTTCACACTTCCCTATCCCTTGCTGAGTCTGGCACAATCTGAGGTCTGCCGGTGAGGCCTGTGGCTTGCTTGCCTTTCAAACCTTCATTATACCAGCATGGCAGCACATATCCAGTCTGTCACAATGAGGCTTTACCCTGTGCTTATCTGAGTGGATATAACATCAAGTTGAGGATCTCAGGACCTGAAAAGTGATGCTTTCAATGTGTGTTTAATGTTAATGTAAGATGAGATCAGCACTATAAATAGTTAAATGTTATTGCTTTAGTTTTAGTCAACCGGCATCTCTGTAGTTTTTACATTTATGGATAAAAGATGGAAGGATCAGCTGAAATTAAATACATTCATTATTCTTATTCAAACTTTTGAATTTGAAAGAGATTTTATCAACAAAGGACTGTCTCTCTGTAGCGGAAAAGATAAAGCTCCCTTGACACTCCATGTTCTGTTGAATATGGCTTGAGAGCTGATCCAAAGGAATATTTTAAATGATTTATTGCATCGTGGTGCAGCACAGCAAAGGTCTTTGTAAAGTTCTGGATACTTTCTCTTGCAGAGAAAAAGATGTTTGCTTATCATAACACTTGAGTATATTGCTATTTTATGACACCAAATGTACTGCGCTGAGTGTGGTAAGGCCAGCTGTTCAGCGCACAACGTATGAATACATGTGCATTTTTTTGAATATTATATATTTTCAATTACGCATTTCATTGTGTTTTGTCTTAGGCAGTGCTCGAAGTGGGCCGGTATGCACTGGTACACAGTACCGACACTTCTGTATTTTAATCTGTAGTGTACCCTCACTTTTTCTTGCATACCGGCACTTCTCACATGTCGCCAGTACTCTGACCGGCCCCGAAACCCAATTTCAACCCTCGGGAGTACCAGCACTTTTTTTTTTCCCACTTTGAGGACTGGTTTTAGAGTTAAAGGTAATGTCTGTAAACTAAATAGAAATGTCCTGCAGAAAATTACCAGTTCCTTTTGGCTTCTAAAAAGGGAGTTTATTTTGTATAAAGTAACATTACAGTTTCCCTTCTGACTGGTTAATAGCAGAAGCATCATGCCCATTCATACTGATTTTTGAGCCAAACGGATTTTAACTTAAAAAAAGTATAGTTGTGTCTTTGATAACTGAATTGCATGATTTTTGAAGTTTAAAAAGTGTTTATTTAAATAGTGTGCACCCTGAGTAGGGAACAACACACTGCGTCAGTAGCTGAGGCTATGGGAACACCCCTGGGTGGTACCAATGGTTTAAAGCCCATATAGAATACATGCCAATTCATTGGCTGCTGGCGCTGACACAGCCACTCTAAGCATAGCGTCACCAATGATATACACTACCAGTCAAAAGTTTGGACACACCCTCTCATTTAATGTTTTTTCTTTGTTTTCATGACTATTTACATTGTAGATTCTCACTGAAGACATCAAAACTATGAATGAACACATGGAATTATGTAGTAAACAAAAAAGTGTGAAATAACTCTAGATATGTTTCATATTTTAGATTCCTCAAAGTAGCCACCCTTTGCTTTGTTGACAGCGCTGCAAACCCTTTGCCTTCTCTCAATGAGCTTCATGATGTAGTCACCTGAAATGATTTTCACTTCACAGGTGTGCCTTGTCAGGGTTCATTTGTGGAATTTCTTGCTATCTTAATGGGGTTGGGACCATCAGTTGTGTTGTGCAGAAGTCAGGTTGGTACACAGATGACAGCCCTATTTGACAACTGTTAGAATTCATATTATGGCAAGAACCAGTCAGCTAAGTAAAGAGAAACGACAGTCCATCATTACTTTAAGAACTGAAGGTCAGTCAGTCTGGAAAATTGCAAAAACTTTGAATGTGTCCCCAAGTGCAGTTACAAAAACCATCAAGCGCTACGACGAAACTGCCTCACATGAGGACCATCCCAGGAAAGGAAGACCAAGAGTCACCTCTGCTGCTGAGGATAAGTTCATCCGAGTCACCAGCCTCAGAAATTGCAAGTTAACGGCACCTCAGATTAGAGCCCAGATTAATGCCACACAGAGTTCTTGTAGCAGACACATCTCTACATCAACTGTTCAGAGGAGACTGCGCGAATCAGGCCTTTATGGTCAAATAGCTGCTAAAAAACACTACTAAGGAAAAGCAACAAGCAGAAGAGATTTGTTTGGGCCAGGAAACACAAGGAATGGACATTAGACCAGTGGAAATCTGTGCTTTGGTCTGATGAGTCCAAATTTGAGATCTTTGGTTCCACCCGCCGTGTCTTTGTGTGATGCAGAAAAGGTGAACGGATGGTCTATTTGACCAAGAAGGAGAGTGATGGAGTGCTGCGCCAGATGACCTGGCCTCCACAGTCACCTGACCTAAACCCAATCGAGATAGTTTGGGATGAGATGGACCGCAGAGTGAAGGCAAAAGGGCCAACAAGTGCTCAGCATCTCTGGGAACTCCTTCAAGACTGTTGGAAAACCATTTCAGGTGACTACATCATGAAGCTCATCGAGAGAATGTCAAGAGTGTGCAAAGCAGTAATCAAAGCAAAGGGTGGCTATTTTGAAGAATCTAAAATATAAAACATGTTTTCAGTTATTTCACACTTTTTTGTTTACTACATAATTCCATATGTGTTCATTCATAGTTTTCATTCATGATGTCTTCAGTGAGAATCTACAATGTAAATAGTCATGAAAATAAAGAAAAAACATTAAATGAGAGGGTGTGTCCAAACTTTTGACTGGCAGTGTATATATCATCAACGGCATCAACTCCTCAGATTTCCACTGGAGAAAAGCAGCGTCTCGTTCCCTGGTCAGGGAACAGGTGTGAAGTACCTCACACAAGACGTTCCCGTTCACTGTGTCGGTTGCTGAAACTATGGGAACGATATACCAAACACACCAAACTCTTAAGACTGCTAAATTCAGTCAACCCTTGTGTCAAAAGAAACTCACACAGGCCTGACTAGACAAGGAAATGGAAACCGATCAAGCAGACAAGACCAGGGAACCAGGAGCTGAATCCATATCTAAATTATAAAATTTGACAAGGTGTGCGGGGAGGACCACCCTGCTGCGACACAAATGTCCTGCAGAGAAACACCTCTGAACAACGCTTGAGAAGATGCAACACCCCTAGTAGAGTGAACGCTAATAGCCAGAGGTGACGCTAAGCCATGCACCTCATAAGCTAAAGAAATGGCATCCCTAACTCAATGCGACATTCTTTGTTTTGTGACAGCTAGCCCTTTGTGGCTGACACCAAAAACACTCAAACAACTGGCTAGATTTACGCATTACGCATGGCAATTGCGGTCAGCATAAATCTTCAAAGACCTCAGTGGACAAAGTCTGTGCAGTCTCTCATCTTCCTGAGATTCAATAGGTGAAGGAGAAAAGGATTGCAAAGTCACCACCTGGGACCTATAAGAGGTGGATGCAGCTTTAGGCACATAGCCAGGCCTAGAATGCAGAAAGTCCTTGACTAGGGATGTGCCGATAACACTTTCTTTGCCAGAATGAGTCCAATACAGATACACTTGCTGATACCAAGTACTGATACCTGTATATTCATTGCATTTGTAATTTTTAAAATATTGGGTAGAGAAATCAAAAGAATACGAATCAAATTTATTGGCTTAATTCATTTACCAAATATATATTTCCTTCAGTTATTTTCATGCTAAGGATTTTTTTTTTTTTTCAAAAACTTTTTGTTCAAACTTTTAGATACCAGTGGAACATTACAATTTTCAGGTACAGAAATTGAATAATGTAATCAAATGTAAAATAACACTGCAAAGTCTTCACTTATTAATTAATTAAATATAGATTAATCCTTATCAAAGTTACAAAAGTTATTAAAGCAGTCTACAAATGACAACATATCTAACCTTTTGTTCTTGGTTTTTGATTTGTTCACTTTTTACAAAAACTATTTGTACTAAAACACCATGCTGCCTGTTTGAGACACTGATATTGTTATTATATATCTCACTCGAAAAACTGAAAATATTAACATAAACATTTAAAGAACCAGTCTAAAGATTTTTTTTTTTCTATTATTCGGAAGAATTGTTTCTACCAAATAATATAATCCATTTTGATGTCATTATTCTTGCCTTTCTGAAGGTATTCAACTTATCTCACTTCCAAACAAATCAGATCGGATATTTAGTTTGACAGACAGTAGGTTTGAGAGGCTAATCCTGTTGCCTGACTGGAATGAATCCTGCCTAATAATTAAACAATAACAAAGGAGAAGGGAAGACAGTGACTTGGAGCACCCCAGAGACAGTTCTTGGAATACTTAAAGCATAGATTTGCCAAATACAATTGCCCTGCCAGGCAGACAAGTGATTAACCAGTCTGCCTCAGATAGCTAAGATTAGCAGAGATATGTGGTTATACACAAAACATTTGTTTGCCTTCAGATCCATTTGGCCCCATGCAGTTGTCCAATTCAGTTCCGTAAAGGTGAATTATATCGATATGTAATTCTTGCTTTGGGCCTCAGGATTCCATGTTATATTCATGCCATCTGTTACACAAGCTGATCTGACACAAATATGCATCTGTTCAGCTAGTATGTTAACATTATCCCGGAAGCTAGCCCCACCTGAAGAGACAAATCACAATGTTATTTTCAAAGTGCATCCATGTGCTATGTAACACAGGGATGCCTATGAGGAAAATAAATAAAAAAGAAAATACATGAAGAAGTGTGCATTGTGCAATGTGAATTGAAATTTATAGTAAAGACTGACAAATGATATTGTTAGAAAAGTTTTTACTTTTACAGTTCATGTGACACATGGGAGTAACCCAGTGGTACAACAGTCTCAATGAAGTCTATGGAAACATCTTGTGGTTAAAAATGTATATTTTATTTTATTTTTCAAATTTAGTGTAGCTTCTTTTTAAAATATTATAACATTAATTGAATTGATATTTAAAAAAAATATAGATATTTAAAATTAGTATTTTTGTTGTTATTTCCCAGAGTGTTCAGAATTTTTTGTTTCAACCAAGAATTTTAATTTTGGTGTATCACTAGTATAAGTGCAAATTTAGATAACCTGAATTACATTTCTACAAATGAAATACAGTAGTACAGTGTGTGTCTATGTATATGTCTGCTGTAATTCAGCCATTTTTGTTCAGTTGGTGCCTTTGTCTGTGGAAAATGTGCTTAGCTGACAAAACTTGCCGTCTTTTTTTGCCATTATTTTGCTCTCTTTGAAGGATCTGGACTTAGTTCCTAATCCTGTTGTCCTACACTTCCTCTTCAGGCACTTTATCCATCTCCCCAGCTCTCACCCAGAAAGAATGGAGAGAAGGATGAGGTTGCTATGGCAACAGAGAGCCCACAGGGAAGCTAAGTACAAATAGTGTTGCAGGGTTGAGATTCCTGCTTCAGATGAGGCGCAGAATTGTGCTTCAGAAGCTATAAATATTAGCTTTCTTTCCAATTTTGCATCTTCATTAAATAAGATAAATAGAGTCTGCTGCTTGGCCATTGATGCATGATGTCATGCTGTCGTCAAGCCTATGTAATGGAACATTAGATAGTGAGTGTATTTCAGAAGCTCTCTGAGTCTGCAAATTTACACCTGCATAAAGGATAAATTGGCATGTCATCACAATGTATTCTCAGGTGTTGGCAAAAGGATCTATTTTAGGGTTTGTAGACGCATGTTTCATCATTAGGTGTGCAGAGGTCTTGTTCACAAATTACCAATTCTGTCAGACCTGATTTTGTGAATAGAAAATTTTGCTTTCAATCAGGAGATTTTCCCTTTGCAGTTATTAGTGTCAGTGACCAGCTATCTAGCTAATATGCTAGCACTACTTCCTTAGAAAAATACAGCAGTCAAAAACATTTTCAATGCAAAAATAAAGCATTATTCCTAGGGCAGATGAACAGCACATTTGGCACAAAGAAAGCCGCTGTTCCTATTGCAGGAATATTGCATTGCAAGAGAAAAAGTACAGCCCTGTTTCTTAAGCAGAAATAAATTATTGCATCTTGAGCAGAACAACATTGCCTCATGGGAAGAAATACAGGACTCTTTTGGAGTAGAAAAAAAAAAAAAAGAGTGACTAGAAATTCCACCCAAAACATGGTTTGGGTAGAAAGTTAAAGCTTTATGTACTGTAAGGCGAAGGACTGGGAAACTCCCTATTGACCATGATTTCTGTTGGCTTTAACCTTTTCTGTACTTTAAAAGGAACATTTTACCCTAATTTTTTAAAATCATTTTTTTTAATGGTATTTCAACTTGTTTTCTCTGTTAAGTGAGATTGTATAGCGTCTGAACAAAGTGCAGTAAATTGCGTGACAAACCAGTGTGTTCATGTTTATGATAATAAAATAATATAATAACAATTAAAGGGTTAGTTCACCCAAAAATGAAATTTCTGTCATTAATTACTCACCCTCATGTTGTTCCATATATATATATATATATATGTGTGTATATATATATATATATATATATATTATTTTATAAAAGTATTTTTTTGCAATGTAGTGTTGTCAAAACTGAAATACATCTAAAATACTCATTTTCCACAGAAAAGATGTACGCAATACCAACTGCGCTTTCTCGCTCTCGCTCTCTCATCTCTCTGACAGCGAGTTGACACCTCACTCACTTGTTTCACTTGCTCCGGATGAATATTGTTGGTGTTACAGGGCTTGAATTTCAGCATGGGATTGACCGTATTTCGCATAATTTTACTCATTACTGCAGATTTTGTGCTCACACCAAAAGTGCGCACACTAAAGGACTAAATCAGGAATAAATTGAGTTCTTTTTCACTGCTTATTGCGCTCAAACCGTACAACCATAGCACAAAATCATGTCAAAATGTCTTATTCATGTAAACAAACAGTCAGTTATGTTTTAAGTGAACGTAAACAGAAAGAAAACGCATGTGTAACAGTATAATGGATCCGTGTGTCAGGTCTTAAAGTGACAGCAGCCTAATATACATGCTGCCAAATTATAAGATAATATTAAAAATATCTATATGGCAGTTTTTCCCCTTGGTATCAATGTCTAAATTGTTGCCAGTGAAAATGCTGAGTGGCTAGTAACTTTGGAAAACCACTAGCCACAGTGGCTGGTGAGCAAAAAAAGTTTATGTCAAGCCCTGTTCCAAACCCATAAGACCTTCATTCATCTTCAGAACACAAATTAAGATATTTTTGATGAAATCTGAGAGTTTTTTTTATCTCCCATAGAAAGCAACGAAATTACCATATTCAAGGTCCAGAAGTAGTAAAGACATAAACAAATTGTCAACGTGACTACAGTGGTTCAACCATAATGTTGTGAAGCAACGAGAATACTTTTTGTGCGAAAAAACAAAACAAAAATAAAAAATTTATTCAACAATTTCCTGTCATTCTCTTACGCAGTTTACATTGAAGACACAGTGCATGTTTCCATGTTCTAGATCAGAATGCCGACTCTGTATTGGCCAGCTCCTGCGTCAGCATCACACACATGCATTCGGACGTAAACACGGAAGCCTCGCACATTCAAGTTACAAATGAACTCGCTCTTACCTTAAAAATAAATTGGATGTTGCTCAAATCTCATTTGGGGTTATGTCTTATTAAACTTGTAACATCATGACTGGCCATGTGACACACAGGAACCAATGGCATTTGGCATCACTTTATTCAAGATAAAAAGCATATGTGAGTAATTCTTCCCCAATGTTTTTGACTGAGCTGAAATATTTTGGAAAATAAAGGATCAATTTGGTTTCACACTGGGTGCTGAGTGTTTTTCTCCCACCTTCTGTTTTTTTTTTTTTTTCCTGTGTATTATGATGTTATGTGACAGCAAGGAAAGGTGAAATTGAGTTGTTATGACTGTAATGTCTCTTCAAAAGCAATCTGTTTTATCTGATATTATCGGAAGGAAATGGTAGGGAATGAAGACAGCCATTTTGGAGTAGCAGTAAAGGGCCTTAGGGGGCCTTTATTTCCCAACAAAAGTATTTTCACCTCAGTGAGTGTAAGAGGGAAGCAGTGTCCAAATAGACCTACAGGTCCATAAAGTGCTGTAAAAGATATGTGTGCAGGAGAAAAAAAGACATGCCTTAAAAAAACATCCTTAAGCAATACTCAGTGGTCATCAATAATGATGAAAATACTCATGTTTTGCTATTGAACTGATGTGGTTTAACGGTTATGACCCTTTAATGTGTGTGCTCATGTCTTTATTGAGGAAATAAGTCATTGAGGATTAAGTCATCTTACACACAATGCATCTGACTGATATGAGTTTGTGTACACATCTCTAGTTGTCACACTTTTGACTATAGTGAATGTTACACAAAAAAGTCTTGGTATTAAAGGTGCAGTAGGTGATCTGGGAGATGCTAACTTTAGCCTTCTAGCATTGAAAGCATTAAATCCCACCCTCCCTGCAAATCGCCGTCCAAAGCCACGCCTCCTCCAAAACACATGAACACACAAAGGCCCGAAGTGAGATGACCAGAGACAACATTATTGGATTACATCATGTGTCATTCACTGGTGAGAAAACTTTACAGTACAGTGAGTAACTTTGAAAACATAAAAATGGTTCCCGATTAGACGCTGGGTGCTGCTGTCGTTGAGCTAATTCGTAAAGGTACACAAACTACATCAACTACATAGCAAAAGCGGTACTATCAAACCTACCTTCTACCTACCTGTACAAAATAAGTACTGCAACCATAGCATCATCTTTCAGACCCTTTGACTCCCGCAGTTGTCTCCAGCATGGAAAAGCAACACTGATGTTAATTCTGGTTTAGCTCTTTTCTGATCCAGACATCTTTTTGTCAAAGCCTTTTCTACGGCTGTCTTTCTTTTTGTAGATCCTTTGATAGTGTCACTTGTTGTCGGTTCAGAAGGAAAGTTAGGTTTTTGCTGTTTGCCTGCCATTCTCGCTCTGTCTGCACAGCATACAAGAAACACGCTGATGACGTATGATGTCTGCGTTAACAGGCTGTTTGTAAACACATCATTTCAATCGGACCAAAAATGCAATTATTGAACAAACATTTTATGGTCCTATGCCTTTCACGGATAATATATAGCCTATTTATAAAAATACATTTAGATCGCTTAACACAGTGATTGCTATCAGGATAGACTTTCAACCAGTATAACAAAAAGTGTTTCTGTAGAGAATCACCTATTGCACCGTTAAGTCAGATTTTTCACTGATATTTCCTAGAATGAAGGATTTCTCACACATTGAGCCCAATAACAGGACATGTTGTCACACTATATGGGGTAAACTGTCACAATGAAACCTACAATTAAATACCTATAATAGGCTTTTCAGTGAAGTTTGAAACACTAACGAAACATAGAATTAATCAAACAGTATTTCTAACAAGTAAATTTATAATATTTCAAACACTCATGATAACTTGCCAAACCTGAATAAAACAATTTTTCTGAGAACACAACTTTTCAGGAATTTTTTCAACTTTTTTGTTACTACATTCAAGGTTTATTGTGGTTTATTGAAGTGAAAAAAAGTGGAAATTTGTGCTCGGAATTTGTGCTCTGCATTTCACCCATCCAAGTGCACACACACCGTGAACACACCGGGAGCAGTGGGCAGCCATTTTTTCGCTGTGGCTCCCAGGGGTTAGGTGCCTTGCTCAAGGGCACCTCAGTTGTGGGTAATGAGAGCACTGTTCATTCACTCCCCCAATACATTTCCTGCCGGTATTGAGACTTGAACCTGCGGGTTACAAGTCTGACTCTCTAACCATTAGGCCACGAATGCCATTTCTTTACCCAACAGAAATTACAAAAATAGTTGTATGAAGGAAAAAAACACACTTTCCTTGTATATATGCATTTAAAAAGATGATTTCAACTAGTATATAACTAGTATATTCATCTGAATGTACTATATCTACTGCCATGTTAGCATTTTACATGTGAGCTATAGAGCGAGTTGTGTCGTTTCCCTGCCATTTGACTCCTGGTCTATGGATAGTAAAGTGTCGATTGGATGTGAACTTCACAATCATGGCAGAAGTAGAAGGTCATCTGGGTACTTTGTCTGCTGTCTACTTTGACTACTGTTTTATTAATACTGTGAATTCAGACATACTATTCATTTCACATACTGCTTTTCACCTACTGTATAGTATTATATGCGTATTCAAACACTGGGTTGGTGTCTGAGGCAAATTGTTAGCTCAGAGCAAAAAAAATCAAAACCGACTTTTAAGTAATCCATTATGTTTCAAGAAATAAAATATTACTATTGACAAAAAATGTATCCAAAAATACTGTGTTGAGTCAAAATTCCATAGGAGATGAATACGGGTCAATTTGACCCCCTTTATGCATTCTTGGGGTAGTGATACAAAAAACACATTTGCTTCTTGTCTATCTGAATAATCACTAAATTCTTTATTATGAGAAGAGTAGGACGCTGAGTGTTTGAATGGAAAGTGGAGAGTATAGTTGTAATAGCCATGTTGGGATTAATTATGATCAACTCCCTTGGAATCAATATAGTATCATGGGTCTGAATTCTTTTAATCAGTGCTCTAAAAGAAGTTTACATGTTTATTGACCTCCAACAATAATCTACATGCTCTTAATTTAAGATCATTGGAAATATGGGCTGCGTGTATGCTGAGCACAATAACAAATGCCTCTGAAAAATGTATACAGTACTGCTTTGTTAGTTTTAATGAGTCCTTATGGAAATAGATATTGTACATATTCTCATCAGTATTACTAAGATACATTTAGTGTTTAATTTCCTCATAGATGGAATCTTGTCTTTCATTTATTTTAAATGGGGTGATCAGTTGAATCCCTAGAAAAAAATGTAATTCTTGTTTATTTTCAACCATTTTTCAACCATGGAGTTCAGTGGTTTATCATCTTGAGTATTGTAACTGCATATAAAATGCATGCATTCATGCACAAATAAATAAATAAATACATTTCACTGTTTACAGATAAATGTATGTTATTTTTTCCTCCTTTTTTCATGCCCTCAGGTTTCTCTTTCGTTTGACTAAATTGTCATATTTGGTGTCATTTTACCGATCTGTTCTGTTCCACTGCATTCAAAAGAATGTCTGTTAGGTAAAATAATGTGAGAGAATAAAGAGACAAATCTCTGGGTGTGTAATGTGTTTTGGTAGCAGGTACATTTTACTGTCACTTCAGAGTTCAGTTAGCTGATTTCACAGTCATATGAAACTGAGAAGGCTCTGCTAGCAGTTTATTTAAAACACATAAAGCTTCTCGCTGAGGTGCTATGCAAAGATCTTGATATAAGCATTAAAGGGCCCCTGTAGATAGATATAGGCTATGCAGATCTTTAATGAAGCAGTCACTACTTGAGTATCCCTGTGGGGATTTTTATGGAACCAAAAAATGCAAATTAGGCCGATGTTGCTGCAGTGGTTGACAGCATTGTACGACTTAAGCCTGGCTTATACAGACATATACAGTATTTACATCTGAGCATTAGGAATGTGTATGTTAGGTGCTTCATTTGCGTAGTGATGTTAGCTATTTAGGATGCCTAAAGCAAGCATTCAAGATGGATGCTTAGTTTAGAAGCTATACATTTTCTTTGATTTTTGTCATTGTCTTTTTATTTAGAAGCTTCCTATTCTTTTAACTTCCCTTGTTTTGTTTTGATATTTTAAAAAAATAAAAATAAATATTCTGTCATCATTTTACTCACCCTCATATCATTCCAAAACTGGATAACATTCTTTCTTCTGTGGAACACAAAAGAAATTTTTTGGAGAAATGTCATTTTTGTTTAGAAATTTGGAACAAATTCTAGAACAATGGAAGTCAATGGGCTCCAATGTTGTTTATTTTCAATGTTCTTCAAAATATCTTCTTTTATGTTTCACAGAAGAAGAAATGCATAGAGACTTGGAACCACATGAGAGTGAATTAATAATGACTAATAAATTTTCACTTTAACATGACCTGTAACTGTAGTAAACACTGTAAGGACAAAATGCAAAATGTTGATTCTACTAACATTATCCTGCTAATTGACTGTCCAACTAATGTTATGATTTAAGTGCATAAAAAACAATTTAGAGTACACTTGAGCAATTCCCTGAACCTAGCTTTATTTAGACTTCGTAATGTCATGACCTTTAGAACATGAAGGAACATAAAGAAAATTGCCATTGCTTTCAAAGCAAGTATACCACAGAACATCATATATATATATATATATACACACACAAACAAACACAAACACACACAGAAACACACACACACGCACATATATATATGTGTGTGTGTGTGTGTGTGTGTGTGTGTATTTTCCCCCCTAGAAGCAGCTGACCATGTAATCCATTTAAGAGTTCAGCCTGATTTTCAGAATATAATCATATATCTGGACTTGTCAGAAACTGTAAAGGAAGTCCTTAAAAATGGAACAAATCAAATGAGAAGTCATTTTAGGAAAAAATATATTTCCTGGAATATCGCTATTGAAATCAGAAAGGTTACTTTTAAATGCACTTTCAAGATTCAAGATACTATCATGGCACTTTTATCCAACATCATCGCTGTCAGGCAGAAACCTTGTATCTCCATACTGTATTACTTTTTTCATATATCATTACAATTACCATTTACATCTGTCTGTGGGTTTTTACAAATATTTAATGAACTAAATACACATACTGTACAATGAGCTATGTTCCTCACTGGCTTTAAAGAAATGTCAAATTCTAAATTTTAAATTTCTCAAATTTTGTCTGTTGAACTGTTTGTGGAGACTGCTCTGCCATTATTAGACTGTTCTACCACTTCATTGCTCACTACTGCATTATTGTGAAATCATTGATTTCAGATTTACCGACCCCTAAACATCACATTAAAAGAGTGGGCTCTTTGTAAGCTGGTTAGATGTTCTCTTTCAGTTTAAGTGGACGTTTCTTGGTTAAAATAAGCTGTCATTAAATAGTCATTTGGTGGACTTGGTAAACTGAAAAGGTAATGGTCCTGAAGACCATACTTGGTTTCTTGAAGTCAGTAGTTAGTAGTTAATCAATCAGTTGATAAAGGAGACAAAAACACTTTTGTTCAGGCCCCCCCTTAAAAAAGATTTAGCCCCCCTATAGTAACTGTCTCTGCTGTATGGTCATGTAAATGCATTAATCTGGTTATGATAGTGAATAGTGATAGTGATAGTTTGTGAAGAAATTAATTTAAATCTGTGCATGTCAAAACAAAGGTAATTCTAGGTGGTATTGAACACATTAAAGTCACCATGAAATCAAAATCGACCATTATAATTTTTAATGGAACATTACAATGTTTATTATAAATGATTTATCCGTGCACAACATTATTTCTTTTTTTAAATTCAGCCCTTGTACTCTTTAAACAAAATACCACATCATCAGAAAACAGAAGTCAAAGTTACTTTGATTAAAGGTTACGACGTGAATTTAAAATAGATAATAATGATGATGATGTGCATGGAAAAATCAGTTATAAATATAAAAACAAATTGTACATTTTGATTTCATGGTGACTAATTAAAAAATCACAGTAGGCCTAGGCTGGCTATAAAAATGATTTTCATTGTCATCTAAGAATGTGGACTACAAAGTTTTGTGGCTGACATCAAAATACCACAGTTTTAATATATGGTATTTTGACTTATTTATTTATCTCGGTAAAGTTTTGCAAGGGTAGTGAGAGACACATTCCCATTACTCCATCTTCCAAAAAAACAACAAAAAAAAAAAAAAAACAATGAGCAGATGGGCAGAATAGTGTCGTTAGAGAGACCGGAGTCACGTCACACCGGTTTTCCTCTCTGTCTCTCCTCCGCACGTTCTCTCTCACTCAGACCACTCCTCTCTCCTCTCCTCCGATCACTCCCTCTGATGATTCGATTCTCCGGTACCGGAGACGGACTCGCGCTGCGCTCTTGCGATCCTGTGGAACTGCCTCGCGTTCATCCGCTGTCCCACCGCGCTGGATTTGATTCATTAAACAGAATAAGGGACAAGATGGATCGAATACAAGAGGAAACGAGAGGACCGTAGCTATTTACTCTATCTCGTCACGACATGTCACTTGTCATGACAGAGCCGTCTATGGGCTTCATTGAATATGCGTAACGAGAGAAGCAGATACGGTTTAATCGTTGGCAATGAACTTGAATTTCCATTCCTCCACATCAACAGGAGGACATGGCTCAATACACAAATTCCTAAATGCTTTGGAACATAATTCAGTTTTTGCATCATCTCAATAAGGCACCAGTAGAACAGTTTGTCAGTGCACAGCGCATTATGTCCGTTCAGTGCTGCATTGATGAAACGCTGGAGCGGAGGACAGACCGAAACGTCGTGTGATGTGACTCGTGTCTCAGCACAAGATCCGTCCTGGGATTACTGCTGGAGTACCAAACAATCTGTAGAAATAGTCTAATGGACAATTACTCGACGATTCAGTGTAAGTAATCTTACTTTAACGCTAATATTACGTGATGATATTCAGATGCATGTGATTAACCACTTTGGGTACAACGGTCTAAAGGCCCCGTGTAGAAAAGTGTTTCTGGTTACAAAGTATGTCGATTGATTTTCCCCCACTTTTTATTGAATATTAATGGGGCAACACAATTTATTAGAAAATAAATTAACAGAACACAGTTCTGATATTTATTTATTTATTTATTTATTTATTTAAAAAAAAAAAAAAGGTGATGGGGGACCATACTTGGCCCCTGGCTACAGGAAGGGCTAAAATTGTATACTTTTGAGATTGCAATATGTTTGTTTGTGTTTTTTTTAACTAACAAATAAGCATTTATAAGTATGTTATTTTAATATCTCATCATGAGGTGTATAACAAACTCCTTTATAACAAATACTGAAAACAATTTGTTGCAATTCAGGCATTCTACATCTTCCTCCTCTGCCAAACTAATTTTTGGTGCCTTTTCTGAGCAGAATGGGTCTTTTTATAAGGGGCCTTTAGCCCCTGACTCAAAGTTTTTTTTTCAGGGATTCTCACATGCAAGCAACATTTTCAAAATTCTTAAATCTTATATCAAACTAGTTCAAATGTGCATTTAGTCAAATTCAGGTTTGTCATTGTATGCAGTGACCTTGCAGTGCATATAGTAACAAAAGAGGTGTTTAGGAAAGTGCTGTGGTGGTGTCTGTTGGTATGTTTTGAGAGACAATAAATTCAATACTTCCTTTTATAAGGAAGTTTTAATAAAACTTTGACAATATAACCCCTTTAAAATGCATGGTTCACTGCATATTTATGTAAACAGGTTAAATGGTTAGTTCACCCAAAAATGAAAATTCTGTCATTAATTACTCACCCTCATGTCGTTCCAAACCCGCAAGACTTTCATTCACCTTTAGAACACAAATGAAGATCTTTTTTTAATGAAATCTGAGAGCTTTCTGTCCCTCCATAGACATCTATGTGACTATCACTTTAACGCTTCAAAAAGTTCATAAAGAGATTGTAAAACTAATATATGAACATATGAATTGAGTGGTTTAGTCCAGATTTTCTGAAGAGACAATCGCTTTATATGATGAACAGTTTGAATTTAGGTTTGAATTTTGCCTTTTGACATTTTTTATAGGGAATACGTCACAAAACACTCATTGCTAACAGTTATTCTATTAGTTAGCTTTGGCAAAAATGTTCTCTCCATCATTCTGCACTTCCTGGAACATTTAGGCAGATATTTCTTAACATAGCTGCTGTGAATTTCGTTCCTCAGTCTGCTTAGAAAGGCAACACTATTACCTCTTACATGCTAAGCTGGCATATTCTGAGAATG
The DNA here is from genome assembly GCA_037950665.1 of Hypophthalmichthys nobilis. Lineage (NCBI taxonomy): Eukaryota > Metazoa > Chordata > Actinopteri > Cypriniformes > Xenocyprididae > Hypophthalmichthys > Hypophthalmichthys nobilis. The sequence goes on from CM075471.1 coordinate 15,346,755, forward strand.
TATGTATGCTGCAGATAAGTTGCTGGACAGGTGTAAGCAGATTAGGGGTGGCAGTGCCTCATTCTGCCAGAGAAATAGGACCATAGCAAACGTGACGGCTGAACAAAAGCTGAGTGGCACGGCCGGTGGAGAGATGTTTGTGTGATGGGCCTTGTGGCTGTCAAGAGATAAATAGCCCTCTGCTAGAGGAGGGAGTTGGAAGGCCTTCTGGATCTGTTCCAGGAGCTTGGAGAGAGCAGAGGGGAATGGAGGCTGCCACCAAGGGCAGTGATATGCACCATCCTGCTGCCAAATGCCAACCGCTGTCTGCGTATATATAAAAAAGATGATTTCTTGTTTTTTCAAGCAAGATACCTTTAGTGAAAAAGCCTCATAAAGACAAATAGTTAAATTAGCAGAATAGGATCAGCTTGTGCTACAGCTGGGTTTATGTGTCTGAATCGGCCTATTACCTGCTTTGTATTGTCGGTCTTGTGTGAATAGATCTCATCAGTTGCTATTGTGACAGGGATTTGCAAATTTTACATGTTCTGTTCATTTACATCCTTCCAACCATAAGCTGTGTTGTCCATTAACGGTTGCAGTGTCACAGCCACATTTTGGATGAACTCAAATATGGCTTCAAAAACCATAAAAATGAGTTTTGGAGTGTTAATAACTCAAAATGATCAAGTACAAAATTGAGGCTAGGGGAAAACCCACAAGTGCTTGAATAATTTAATTATGTATGCTTGATCAAAGCATGTGAGCTTATGGGGACATGCAGTAGTTGTTATTCAAAGATAAAATAGGCTTTAGCTCTTTTGAGTATTGTTGATGACTCACATGGGCCATGTTAAATTCATTCCATTTCTCCAATGCAAATATTTTATAAAAGTGCAGTTTTATGTGCATTAAAAATTAATTTGGGAGAAATCAAGTGTGTTTGTTGCCTGACCCAATGTCCAGCCAAAGTTTCATTTTTAATGATTTTGATTTGAGCTAATTTAATTAAAATGATAAAGTTAAAACAGTTATATTTTAGATGTACAAATATAAGTTTCTTCAAATGTTGTGAGTAAATTTAACTCATTAGGGTTTGCAGCAGTGTTATTTTATTATCATTGAGATACGATTATACTTTTTATTATATTTTGTTTTTATTTTTATGTTTTTCATTTTTCATTTCCATTTAAGTTAATTTTAATAATTTTGTTGTGTTATTGTTATTTTTATTAGTTTTTACGATGTCTATAGTTTTTATGAACTTGTTTCATTGCACTTTTAGTTTAGTACAGAGCCCCGCACATGATATGCAAGAAAAAAAATTAAATTGTGTGCACGATTTACTATTTCGTTCCCTCGATTTACTAAAACATGCGCACGATTTACTATTTCGTTCCCTCGATTTACTAAAACATGCGCACGATTTACTATTTCATTCCCTCGATTTACTAAAACGTGCGAACAATTTAGTAAATCAAGGGAACGAATTAGTTAATCGATTTTTCCTGCATGTCATGTCCAGGGCTCTGTAGTTTAGTACAACTAAATGAAAATGAGAAATGTTGTTCTTGGGAACTAGCTGAAATAAATAAATATTTTTATATTTTATTTTATTTTATTTTATTTTATTTCAGATAATGTTTATTTTATTATTTATTTCAAGTAACACTTTTTTTTATAGTTTCAGTTTTAGTTAACTATAATAACCCTGTTTTGCAGTTTGCAATTTTTCTTCTGTTTTTGTGTTGTATAGGGTCTTCTGCTACTTGTCTAAAGCTGCTTAATTTTCTGTTTATTTCTAGAATATGTCATGATACTTATGTTTGATGTCTCAGTGATTTTGACAGAATACAAGACTCAATGTTATGCAATGTTACTATCCTTAGACTAACATTTAGAGTTTTTCTCTTTTGCACGCAACACAAGTAGACTAATGCTTTTCTTGATGCTGCCCAGAGTTTTGCCCTGTGGTCTGCAGCCCACTGCTTTCATTTGCTCTTAAGGTACATTACAGTACATTGCATTTCTGTTTTCTGAAGGTTTCTTACAATGAAGACCATTTTCACAGCCTTAGGCTACCATTACATGAAGTATGGAAGTGGCCTTATAAGAGTCCAGTCCATGCAGGTCCATTCTATTTTTTTAAGTAGTTTCCACAAACTTAAATGTTAGATGTCCTTAGAAAACCCAAACTATGATTTCCATTGATTATATTCCTCAAATTGACCCCTGTCTCTCTTTTATATGATTTCTAAAATAGTAAATCTTCATGGTAATAGACTTAATTAGCTAAATGGGCTTTATATTTGCATAAATAGTCTCAGTTCTTTGAATCTTTTATGTTTTGTTTGGGGTTTCATGCAACATTGTCAAAAGCCATTCATAGGCCTGTAGGCAGTGACAAGAAAGAGAAACAGTTCACTCCATTAGCAGTGTGTCTGAAGACATGACGCAACGCTTTCCTAAGTAAAAGTATTTAAAGTTTTTTGAACTATTAAAATAATATATATAGCATTTGATTTAGAAGAGCACAGATGCAAACAGTACAAACAGAGATTATATTTGATTTATATTTTGAGTGGTTGGGTCACATTTGGTGAGTAATGTCATGATTGTCCATTTCTGTCAGGACCACTATCGTCAAATATGATTGATAATTGCATAGAGTTTGTATTGGCGGTGTGGTTCTGTTCTGGGCAAGAACTCCCTGCGCATCCATGCAGCCTAGCATGGAAAAGAGCAGGGAGAGCAGCAATAACCCCCCTAGGGTAAACAGAACAGAACCAACATATGCAGATATCATTAATGTCAATAATTTAACATGTATACATATCTCAAGAATGAGTCCGATTCAGGGGAATCATAAGGCCAATCCTGACTGAAGAGAGGAGGAGCTGGGGATGGAGGAGGGTAATTAGCTCCTGAGAAATGCAATAGCTGCTGATAATACTGAGGAGCTTATATATATGGATGCTGTGATAGGCGTCGGATTCCAATAGATAGATGTAAGTCACCTGGGAGTCAGCTGATGTGAGCTTGACTGGCGTGACCTGCCAGAACTGACGCTAACGCTGGATATGTGTTTATGCTTTGTCTGCAAACAGTGAAAATAAGATATGGCAACTATGCTGCAAGATATCTCGCTTAGATGCTCAGACATCAATATTTTTAGAAACATGCTTTGACTTTTTTCTTACTGTCAGCGTTGAATGTCAGATCCGCTCAGAAATGATCGTCACAGGCAACCAAAAAAGTCTGTGTCTCAACTACAAATGGTGATTGAGGCTAAAGTTTTGTATTGAAAAAAATAGTAACCTAATTAACTGGTTTTATTCAAGTCAGAATTATTATGAATAATTCGAATCTGTTGTCTCACATAGCCAGATCTATATAGTCTATAGTCTCAAATATACTTTATAATCAAACTATCATAACAGTGTAATTGTAATTACCTCATCTGTCAACATGATGCCGGTCAATTGCAGAGCTGGTGCAATCATATCCACATTGCTATGATCAGATGCTTTCTAACTGCAGCTTTCTCACTGCTGACATTTGTTGTGTGATTATTTTGTTATTGAGAGGAGAGCGCACAGCACATATTTACACATTCATCTAATCGTCGCTCTCAGCAATTCCACATTGTGTCTGGATATTTGCTAACAGTATACAGCTGCAAAACTTCTGAGCAAAGAACGAAAAAGAACTACGCCATGAGTAGCTTATATTGGGACTTAAATCACATTCAGTCTCTTGTACTTTATGTGTGCACGAGTGCAAGCATGAGCAATAAGTTGCTGGCTGCAGTTCACTTAACGGACAGTGGTGTCGCTAATCACAAGGGTTCCTGAATTCTATATAGAGCCTTTAAAGGTTTAGCCTAGTTCACCCAAAAATAAAAATTCTGTTACTCACCCTCATGTTGTTCCAAACCCTTAAGACTTTTTGTCATCTTCGAAACACAAATGAAGATATTTTAATGAAATCTGAGAGATTTCTGTCCCTCCATTGGCAGTCCACACATCTACCACTTCAAAAAGTTCATAAAGAGATCGAAAAACTGATCCATGTGAATCGAGCGGTTTAGTCCAAATTTTCTGAAGAGACACAATCATCATATAAACAGTTAATTTAGAATTTTTCACATTTAGGTTACCTAACAAAACATTTTTACAGCTCATATTGTCACATTAGAACCACCTAGATGTGATTAAGAGGAACTGAAGTGCGTTTGAGTTCGAAGAGCACAGGTGCAAACAGTACAAACAGAGATAATGTTTCACCCCAGCACTTCTGCTGCAAGCTGGTTTGTACAGTTGTGCGTTTAGAAACAATTTATTTAAAACTGTCAAATACCTGTTCAAGCTGTACTGAATTACACATCATATTTGAACATTCATGTAAATACTAATTATAATTTTAATATTATTATTATTCTCTCTTTTGTGGCTGTGTCCTCATTTGTGTTGTTTCCATGGTAGAACAGTCTACTGAAGTTGTTTCCATTAGCAGCAGCAGTAAGGTGAATTCAGGCAAATTAGGCCACATTGTGACAGTCATCTCAATGTCAAAACAAGGCCCAATATATCTGAATTTAATCAATATTTGAAACAAAATTGCATGCTAACTCCCTTGAAGGTTTTTAAGAGTCACGTCACATTAAAGCTGTTTAGTTAGTAGTTGTTGTACGTACGTGGTGGTGGCTTCTTATGCTTAGGTTGGTCTTTGCAATGCTGTGTGTTCATATTGTGCTGTGTGTGTGCTGATTTTGCAATTCTATAAAAAAAAAAAAAAAAACATATTTAACAATCAGTGTAACATTCTCTGAGATTAGAGGAACCCAGCAGTCTCTCATGCAGAAATGAAAACCCATAGGGCCTCATCAGAATCATAATGCCATGTTAAGTAAAGACTAAACAGCCTGCTGATAGACATTCAAAAGCATTATGTAAGTGCCTAAAAACTTTTTGAACTGGCAGGATGTTGTCACTTCATTGTAAATTAGGGATGAAAAATCTTTGGCTGAAACAGCTATTTTCAGTTTAGGGCCGAAATGGTTTTGGAGTGACCGAAACACGTTTAATTACCACATCTTTTGACTGTGTTCAGTGTCTATTTCGTGCACACAACGTAAGCTACAACAGTTAAACATGTCAGCTGTGTGTGGACACTAGCTCTGGATTGACAGTTTTTCTTGATTTTAATTGGTAATGATAGTAATTAGTCTGTGGTGTTTTCTGTTGATGCACAGCGTGAACAAAACTTCACTACACATTTGTAGCATGTCTGCCATCCAATAATCACAAAAAAGCTTTGTGCTTTGTCACTTGTAATATTAAGCAAAGTCTCCACTTTAAAATTCTGTCAATTCTATTATGAAATTCAAACAATAGGCCTAAATGTCGTTTTGCCGATTCTTAATACGGCATGACAGATTGCTGTTGCACAGCACGAATCAAGCGCACATGAACTGATCATCTCATCTCAACTTTACTACATCACGAAACAAACAAGGGTGAACAAGGGTTTTATGTTAAAAGATACATTACAACTTACCGAAATGAATCCTGTCTCATGTAATCACTCAATCAGTGTTTCAACCAGGGAAAGACGTCAATAAAACAGCTTGGAGGCTATTCAATGTAACTTAACATTAGGCTACATTTACATTTATATTTCAAGAAAGCTATTCAATGTCCATAAACTCATTAGTTTGCTCAAAAAATTATAACTCTAGAGAAGAGCAGTTTGCTAAATATATGCGTTGTATTACATATTCATTATATTTTTTATGTATGTATTTAATGTATGTTGGAATAAATCTGTCATGAAAACAAGTTATTACAGTTTATTGTCATTTAAATGTATATATTTCACCAACAAATTTCTTGAAAATGGCTAAAGACCAGGCCCGGCGCCACGAGGGGGCAAAAGGGGGCATTGCCCCCTCAGATCTGATTTGTGCCCCCTCAGTTTCAATTTATACCCCCTTCACCCCCCCATTTTAACCCTTTAATGCGTACGATCACACCGGTGTGATTAGAACGTTCAGTGAGTCACTGCTAAATTCAAACCTGCTTTCGCGTTGCTGGTGCTGAGCCAGAGATGGATGCGCTCAGTGCTTTTCATATTTCACAACTATTCAGTGTTTTCAACCACATAATGTTTATTTGATGTTTCAGACATTTAAATAGACATATAAATGAAGTACTAGGCTATATAAAAAAGACATTTATAGTTTGTTAAATGCAAATTCCATATACTGATATTGAAGCTGCAATAATCCTTTCAATTATAGTTTGACAAAGTTTGCATTATGTATTTCGGGAAAAATGGATGAGTTTACATGATGTAAATTAACTAACATGATCATTATAAACGTGTTTAAACAACAAAACACATTCACTTCCACATATTTGACAATCGGAATATATCATATAATTCATGATATAGTTAACAAGTTTGTGAATATTTTGATAAAAAAAGGAAAAACGAAATAAATGCGATACCTGTCATAGTGTGGCTGCATGACGCGTCGCCAAGGGACATTCTAAAATGCTTAACGTGGCTTAATGTACCCTACTAAGACAGTAAACAGACCAAATACAGTAAAAATCATACTAATAAAGTATACTATGTACAGAAAAGCAGTTGAGCCCAGAATTTGAACTCAGTGCATTTAAATTCACGTTAAACATTTTCCTCACATAGAAAACCGTTATAAAGAAAACGTTTAACGTCGCTTAATGTAGCCTATAAGTGATAGGAGATCAAATTCTGCACAAACCAATTTTTTTGTAGGCTATAGTATGCTTTATTAGTATGGTGTTTACTAAGTTTGGTTTGTTAATAACACTGTCTTAATGAGAAAAAGCTTAACGTGGCTTAATTTACTAAGCTTTTTTTACGTTAAGCGCTTTAGTATGTCCTGTCGCGGGGGAATTTAAAATAATGCTCTAAAATAACGGTCGCCTTAATATACTAATATAGAGCCCCTAGAATATAGATATAATCCCCCCCTCCAGAATTATGAATGCCCCCCCAGTTTGTGTGTCCTGGCGCCGGCTCTGCTAAAGACTCAGCAGCTCGGGTTGAGTTAGGCAGGTCACTCCACCAGTATGGAACAGTCAAAGTAAAGGTCCATGAAAGTGATTTTGTACCTCTTTGGGATGGCACCACAAGTCATTCACTTGCAGAACACAAGCTTCTGTAAGGCACATAAGTCTGAAGTAGTGAGTTTAGGTATAGGGGTGCAGAGCCAATAGTTGTTCTGTAGGCAAACATCAGTGACTTGATTTTGATGGCAATTGGCAATTGGAGAGGTGTGACGTGCACTCTCTTCGGCTCGTTAAAGACCACTCTTGCTGCAGCACACTGGATCAGTTGTAGAGGTTTGACAGTGCATGCTGGAAGGCTTGCCAAGAGAGCATTACAATAGTCCAGTTTGGATAGACCAAGAGCTTGGACAAGGAGTTGTGTAGCAAGCTCCCATAGGAAGGGCCTGTTCTTCCTAATCTTAAGGCAAATCTGCAAGATCTGGCAGTTCTAGCAATGTGGTCTGTGAAGTTTAACTGATCATCAATCACAGCTCCAAGGTTCCTGGCTGTCCTGGATGGGGTTGTGGTTGTGGTTGATGAACCTAGCTGAGTGGAGAAGTTGTGATGATGTGTTGGTTTGGCTGAGACCACAAGCAGTTCTGTCTTTGCAAAGTTGAGTTAAAGATGGTGGTCCTTCATCCAGCAAGAAAAGGCTGAGACGTGGGCAGCTACTCGGATCATCTGGTTGGAATGAGAGGTAGAGTTGTTTGTAATCAGCATAGCAGTGATAGGAAAAACCATAGTTTCTGAATCATAGATCCTAGTGATGACATGTAGATGGAGAAGAGAAGTGGTCCAAGCACTCAGCCCTGAGGCACCCCAGTAGCTATATGTTGCGACTTAGGCCCAATCCCAGTTCTACCCCTTCCCCCTTCCCCTTTCCCCTACCCCTTCGTTTTGCGCATTCACGTGAAGGGGTAGGGGTGTCTCCATTCTCTTTTGGCTGGAGTGGTAGGGGTAAGGGGAAGGGCCAGATAGCCCTCCAAACGAAGATTTTTCAGGACCACACTTCGAACAAAGGGGTATGAGAAATTTCCCTGCATACACAGACTACCGTGCTGCTAGAATGCGTGTAGTGATCATGGTAGTGATATTTCCACTCAGGATCGATTGTTTATGTGTTACCAGGCTACCTGTTTCTCCGTAGCTTGCTAAAAACGCTATTTGAATGATGTGAACACAACTGAATAATACAGTTAAAAGAAATATCTGGTCATCCTTCATAGCTATTTACATCTCGTATCGTATGTAAACTCTTGCGTTACCAAGGCAACAACTGACTCATTTGTATTGCTTTGCAAAGAGGTCCGTTTTCGCAGCACCACAGTAGAAAATGAAACCATATCCGTACCGGCCGGCTCGGCACGGAATGGAACAGTTAAACAAACACCTTGGCCTGATGGAAAAGCAGCCTCACCATCCTCGGGAAACTCGAAGGCTCATACGTTTTCGAACTGAAACCGAGCGCCGTCCAAAATACAGCTCAAAACAACGTTGGGAGTGAGTAATCTGTTAAACGTGCTCGTGCCTGATTTCTGTTGATATGCGCACTTCATTGCTGTTCATACTGGTTAAATGTTACAGGACACTAATAAAAGAAACTAGGTATGATGACGTGTGTAATGGTGTAGTAGTGGTGTCCCATTTCTTAGGGGAATATTTTCACCCCTACACCTTGCCACTCTGTTTCAAGGGGCAAGGGGTAGGCGAAGGGGTATAAAATAGAATTGGGATTGGGCCTTAGACAGCTCATCCCTCCACGACACTCTGAAGGAGCACTCCTGAGAGGTCAGACTTGAACCACTGGAGTGCTGTTCCTGAGATGCCCTTCATCATGAGGGTTGACGGGAAGATCTAGTGGTTAATTGTGTCAAAAGAAGCAGACCGATCCAGCAAGATAATGATGGTTTGTCTCAAAGCTTCATTAACTGAGATAATAAAAAGTAGTTTTAGCTATTTGAGTGTTGATTATTTAATAAGTTTGAATAATTAATTGATTATTAATTTATTATTTATTTTCTGTTTCATTTCGGTTTTCGGTCAAGTGCATCCTGAATTTTTCGGTTTCGGCCCAGAATTTTCGTTTTTGTGCATCCCTAGTAATAATCAAATTTGACTTCTAAAGATGATTGATTCCCTTTGCTTTGATCAGTGCATTACCTCTTGGCGACTTGAGCACTGCACAAATGAGATCTTATTAAAGAAGCATTCAAAAATGGATTCTTTTAGTTTTTAAGAATGAATGGATGGTGCCGAGTTGTCTCTGTGCTGAAATTGGGCTGTGCCTGAGGGCTTTTATTCACTTTCTGGCAGGAGATGTGGATTTTGCTGTAAACACTTTCTTTTTATTCATTTTTATTCATGTAGATCATCGTCTCCTTAATTTATAAAACTATATTACTTTTATTGTTACTAATAATCACAAACATTATCACTCTCAAAGACTTTTGCATTGACTTCCATATCATAATTTCAGCAGTTGCTGACTGTTTCTCTTAAATGATCATGTGGTGTGTCACTTGGAAAACATCTTCATGTAAGAACGCTATTACAATACTGTACATATTGCATGCTTTCTGTCTGTTTGTAGTTTGCTATTGTACTGAAAAACATTGAGAACAGAGTTTATATTTATGCACATGAATTCACTGTTTTGGTTAAGAAAACATTTTTATGCATGCTGTTTTATGTGTCCTTTTTATCCGCTTGCTGTGAAAATGTCCATTCCTATTTTCATCTTCTTTTTTTTACTGCAAGTACTAGAGCTAAAAATCCAGTATGCACTGTAAATTTGCTCAACTGAATTGAGCTTGTACTTTAGTAGCATTGTAAAAACTCACTGTAGGTGAGTAGCTTTTGTTAAATGAAACACCACTTGAAGTAGCCTTGTACTTTTTCTCTTCCCTAATACTGAAGCAATCAGAAATAAGTAGGCCAGCATTAAACGTGCCTAAGAAATAATATATGATGTGATAAATCCATGCATGGGCTGCTGCCGCCTGTGGACTTTAATGATATAAAGCACTTAATTTAAACACCTTTTAATTCAGCCATTTAAAATTTTGAGATGAAGAAGACCGCTGTCTTTGTGTGGCAGGATGTGGTTATGTTTGTTGTATGAACATCTCAGTCTATGCTTGCTAGCTGAATTCTTGTACATACTCGTACAGCAATGCCTTTGAATTATGTTCAATTAATGAAAAAAAATTCTTTGATTTATGAGATATATTTACTGTTTACAAACCAACCATTTGGTCTGACAGATGTTACCATTTTATTTTATTTCATTTTTTATGATTTTAAATTTATTTTGTTTTATTTATTGGTTTTTTTTTTTTTTTTCTAGAAAATCAGGGTTTTAACATGCCACAAATTTTGGTAACTTATTCAAAATGAATGGAAAATAAAGTAGCTCATACAGTACACTACTATATATTTAATTTGACCTCCTGAAGATGATATTCAACGTTTTCTAAAGGCTTTTACTGACCAATTATTTTAAAAAGAATTAGTGGAAAATGTCTTATTACATTACAAAGCTGTCAAAATGGTTCTAGCTGTGTACAGTATATTTATGTATTTGTGTGAGCTGTTTTTCACATAGAAGCTTTTCTGCTTTTCTGCTACCTTAAGATGGGAAGTTCTCCTTTGGCATTGCCCTTTTGAATCAGACTCAGCACAATAAAGAACAAGAAATTTCCATTTTCCCATGTGTCGGCCTGCGACCACATGACTCTATACTGTCTAAGTCAGTTTAGTGCAGAGAATCAGAAGGGATTACTCTTTCTTGTATAAGACCATACAAATGGAGATTTCACATGCAGTGCATTGCTTTTTAATCTGTTACTTGGGTCGTAGTCTTGTGGCTCACTGCGTCACGCGTGGGATCCTAATTAGACTGTGTTTGATTTCTGGCCAGTACTTTGCTTGCAATACGGTTTGGTGCTCAGTTGTGATTGTTTTAGACTCGTTGTGTTATGGAGAAAGGGTTTCAGAAATGGAAAAAACAACTTAGTACTAAGACATACATTTTAGATACTTACTCATTTGTATCCATACTTTTCAGACTTTATGTAAACATAAAAATCACCATTAACTTCATTGATATACTATTATGTTTGTTAATATTTTGAATTCGATTTTATTTTTATTTTAGTTTATTTTGTTGTGTGTTCTTTATTATTATTATTTTTAAGTTATGTCTGTATAGATTTTAATTAAATTGTATTTATTTGTTTCGGTTTATTTAATTTTAGTTATTTTAGTACTTCAAGTTAAACTAAACAAAAATGAGAAATGTTACTATGGCAACTAGCTAAAATAAAATGTTTAAGGTTTTTTTAAAAGTTAACAATTATTTTGTTTCAAGTAATGAAAATATTTTATGATTTATGGTTTTGGTTTTAATTAACAAAAATAACCCTGGAAGAGACAGACCACTCATATAAATATAAATGAGAGAAATTGCAACGCTAAATGTAAAAACATTGATTTATCACCAAAAGCCACAATGAATATATCCCACACTGGTCTCATACACAATGCCCATGCACTGCTAGCATTACTAAGAGTCAAAATAGCAAAAATATTATACTAGCAGTGCAGCTTTTGATAACATATTAACATCATAACAACCTGAAAAGGCAAACTCTTGATTTTATTATCTTATGAAGTAACGCAGTACCTTGCACAGACTCAAGTTTTTTTTCTAAATGAGGGTGATGTAAGGTCAGTGACATAATGTTGGAAAGTAGAGAGGAATTAATGAATTGTGAGAAACGAATATCAAGCTCCAAATGTAAGATATCTTTGCTGACTGTTCTGTAAAAGCAACTAGAGCTCAAGTCAGTGTGAAACTAAATAATCAAGACAAAATGTAGTTTGGAACTTGATTTTATCCATCAGGATTTAATTATTATTATTATTCATTTTATTTTATTTATTCTTTTACACCAATATGTTCATAATAAGATGAGGAACATGAATGAAGAAAGTAAATAGGCTCCATTTTGTTTTCATGCTGACTTTAAGGTATTGTTTCTACCTGAAAATATATTATATTATTATATTATAGTATTTCTGACTTTTAAAAGCAGTTAATTTAGAAGATACCACATGAAGCACATTTTGAGGTTATCTTTTAGGTTATTTTTCAGATTGTAATTTTACAAATGGTGGGAGATGCTGCTTGTTGGATGTTTTCCAGCTGGAGCATTTTAAAACTTTACTGCTTTCCATTATCTCCAGCCTGTGCTTGCACAGAGGGCTCATGGAATCTCTCAATTCACTGCCAGTGCACATGGTCCATTAACTCGGTACAAGAAAGTCATTGCAATCAGCTTACCATTTAATTAGTTTTTACTGGGGTATTTAGGAATTTGTTTTTCTTTTGAATTTCATGAATACTGCACAAAGTGGGAAATTAATAGTTGTCACCCTCTATCAGCTTGCGAGCAACTTCCAGTACCACCGTTAGGCCCAGTCACAACACTGTATAATGCTAGTGAGATTACTGTACATGTAAACAGACTTACATTGCTGGGTTGATGACATGGTTTTAAGCCACCAGCATGGATGTTGTTTGCTTATCAGGCCTGAGCCTGTGGCACACTGATTCTTTCCCATATCAAGACCATTGTAGTTTAACATGGATGCTGCTGCCTGAATGAGATTATCCTATTTCTGCCTCCTTATTTGCATTCAGACAATAGCATGTCACACTACATTTCCCACTCATTGTATTAGAGGCAGCAGTTTTTATAAAAATAACTTTGTCTTAAAGGAATAATTCAGCCCAAAATGTAAAATTCTGACATTATTTACTCATCCTTATGTCATTCCAAACTATTTTTTTTTTCTATGGAGCCATTCTCAGACTCTGAGGAGAAGTGAAAAGTTGCAAGATTCCAAGGGTGAGCTACCTGTTCTATTTCCTTTCCGTCTTGTCTAAAAAAAGCACTCTCTCTTCTGCCTTGTGTCCTGGATCTGTCTCCATTAGCGCAACTGTCCCCGGGCCCCAAGATCCACATAGGCAGCTAGGACTCCCTTCCATCAAGGTGACCTAAAATATCCATATCTAGAATGCTTAGCCTAAACTTTGAGTTTTGTGCATATTCTCTTGGTGTTTGGGAGTAAGATTGTCTCTTTTATCACTGTCATGTCTAAATCTTTAGGATAGTTACGCAAGAGGGTTTTAACTTTATGGGACAAGCTGTTTTGGGTCCATAACTAATTTCACTTTGGATTATTAAATTACATATCCTTGCCTATCAGTTCATCTTCTTATGTTGTTTCTGCTTCCTCCCAACATACTTTGACTAAAGGCTTTCTCAGGTCCTAAGATCTGAACCCCACCCAAATAGACATGAATCACTTCTTACTAGGGTTGGGTATCCTTTGAATTTTACTGATTCCAATTCCGATTCTGCTTATCAATTCTGATTCTTATCGATTCCTGATTTCGATTCCAGTAAGGTTAAAACAAATTAGATATCGTTTACATTTATTCTAAATCTTATTGCAAAACATTTCATTGTAGTTAAAGGCTAAAGAACGCTTACACAAGGAACTTTTGCCTATGGTTTAAAAATACCATAGCAAAAACAACTAGCCTAACTAATATAAATTTCAAGCATTATTAAAGACAAGTAAACACCCAGTAATTAAAAAAGAACTAATAAACCAATTAGCAATTGCAAAAATAAATACAACTGAGATAACAAAGATACGATTGAAATAAACAGTTTTAAGATTTATAGGTATTCAGGTACATAATCTGTAATCAAATGTAAGATAAAACTGCACTTTATAAATAAAATATACATTACAAAAATAGTCACAAAAGTTATTTAGTCAAGAACAGCGACTGAATTTTCTCTTTGTCTTTTGTTGTTTGATTAACGTTATTATAGAGACGGCAGCAGGAATATTAGGCTGCTGTCACTTTAAGAGTTGCACGGATCCAATACACTGTTATGCGTTTTCTTTGTCAACTGTTTACATTCACTTAAGACATAACCGATTGTGTTTACTAGGATATTTTGACTTATTTTTGTGTGTGTTTGTTCGTTCAAGTGCAAAATACGCGGAAGAGAACTCAGTATTCACTATTCAATATGAGAAATGGCTTTCTGCACAGTACAGAAAACAGCACACAGGTCTTCTTGCATTGCACACAAAGAAATCGATAAGAGGAATCAAAATTTGGAACAGTACTTGCTTTTAGGAATGATGCAATCTGACGCTGGTATTGCGTCATTCATGATATGAATTGCATCGTGTTATTTCTAGAAGTCATGGATGATGCAGTCATAACAAAGCTTACCTCACTCTGCTGAACAAATTGCCCTACTGTATATCAGCTCTAGAAATCATACAGCAGGGGTGCAAAACTCAATTCCTAGAGGGCCACAGCTCTGCAGAGTTCCAGCCCTGCTCCAACACACATACCTGTAGTGTCAAATAAGCCTAAAGGACTTGATGAGCTTGATCAGGTGCGTTTAATTAAGGTTGAAGCTAAACTCTGCATAGCTGTGGCCCTCCAGGAACTGAGTTTTGCACCCCTTTTGGGTGTCGCACATATTCATAGACGTATGGGAGCCGGATGTTTTGGAAATAGACATGGGGGCAGAGACTATGGGGAGAAACAGGTGGATGTTCTGATGTGAGGAAAGACACATTAAATTTAAAGTTCATCAAACGAATTTGTGTTTGATGTTTTTTGCACATCTACATGGTGTCAGAAGTGGGATCCTTCTGGGGGCACACACAGTAGGATGCACCAATTCATCCAGGCGCATATGACTGGAAGCTTACCAACAGTGTCAGTATGAAACAGGTACCCATAATCAGTCATCTCAGGGTCCTGTTGTTGTACAGCATGTACTATTTCTGGGCTAAGTTGTTTGAGATTTAATGTCATACAGTGTTGTGCTCTCTTATTCGTCATTGTTTGATTTTGAAGAGATGTCTTGTATTTGTGTGAACAGTGCAGATAACTTCAAATGGAGCAAATGGAGCCCTTCAATGCTTGCAGGCTATTCCTGGACAGGGACAAGAGATGCTCCATTTTTACTGATTTTTTAAAGTGTTACATAAGCAGGACAGGTGACAGGTCTCATCTACACAATATACATAGACGTAAAATGTAAAAACTTAAATATCTTGGAAATAGTAGCCAATCAGTTGTTTTAATTGTCGTATTTGAGCATGCACATCAAAATACATAATAAATAGCACATTTTATCTCTGAAGCAGATGACTTCTAAAAATTGTAGACCAGTGTTACAGGAAACAGTGCTTTCAGTTAAAACAGCTCAAACATGCATTTTAGTCTGGGACTAGGGTTAAGCCTTGTATGTGAAACTGGAGGAAAATTGCCTGTTCTTTGTGTATGTCAAAAATGTGAGAGAATATGTTTTCTGTGGATTTTCACAAATTGTTTTGTTTGAAGAAAAACACAAAAATATACAATTATTAGTTTAATTTTGTCTATTTGCTTAGTTTGGCATCAACTGCATTTAGATGGTTTCTTGTAATTGATATCTGGCAACAGTACATAGTTTTTCCGTTTGGGCGAGCAATTCCTAGTAGATAAACGGTTCAAAAGCTTTGTGTTGCACCTCAAATGAAAAGGAAATTTATATTAATCTTAATATTAATAAGTAAATCTCCACACTCATTCTTTCAAATGCCATGGGTATTGCATAGCGCAGTTGTATGAACAAGAAGGGGGATAATGTTGTCAGAATTATTTAATATGTATTTGTGTTAAATAGTAAAATATTATTAAATGCACAAAACGAATAATGAATAGTTGGCATATTTTAAAAGATTTCAGGTCTTCTCAGGTCCTTTTGGTAAAAGCACATTTATTTAAAATTTTCTGAGACCCAAGGCTACTAATATCAGACCTGTGTCCGAGGTACGGGTCGGATCTCGGGTTTTAAGATCAAAGTGGACCTTCGAAGACCTCTAACTAGTTGTTTACACAACACCTTTTTCCTAAACTAAAAACGGAAAACTTTGTATGTGTTTTGGCCGTTCGTTTACAAGACGACACAGTTTTGGGGGCCTGAAAATGCAAACTTTGTTACAAAGTGCACGTTTTTGAAAATAATACCGTTGTCGTCTCCATGTAAACTACAAAAACATGAATTTATGAAACCGGAGACGTAATGCGCATGTGTATTACATGTTCAGTCTTTGGGCATGTAGTGTTTCTTTACAAAGTGACATCGCCAACTACTGGCCAGGCATGTATAATACAGCGTTTTTAGTCATTTTCGCAGATCCATGTGAACAGGGATCATCTTGACGTTGACGTCTATATGTGAAAAGTGCAAAGGAAAAACTTTTCTGTTTTTAGTACATCATTGTCGTGTAAACGTACAGTGCTCAGCGTAAATGAGTACACCCCCTTTGAAAAGTAACATTTTAAACAATATCTCAATGAACACAAAAACAATTTCCAAAATGTTGACAAGACTAAGTTTAATATAACAACTTATAACATGAAAGTAAGGTTAATAATATAACTTAGATTACACATTTTTCAGTTTTACTCAAATTAGGGTGATGCAAACATGAGAACACCCCACAACAAAAACTATTACATCTAGTACTTTGTATGGCCTCCATGATTTCTAATGACAGCACCAAGTCTTCTAGGCATGGAATGAAGTTCGCAACATTTAGCAACATCTATCTTTTTCCATTCTTCAAGAATGACCTCTTTTAGAGACTGGATGCTGGATGGAGAGTGATGCTCAACTTGTCTCTTCAGAATTCCCCATAGGTGTTCGACTGGGTTCAGATCAGGAGCCACTGAATCACTTTCACTCTGTTCTTCTTCAGAAATCCAACAGTGGCCTTAGATGTCTGTTTAGGATCATTGTCATGTTGGAAGAGTGCACGACGACCAAGGGCACGGAGTGATGGTAGCATCTTCTCTTTCAGTATAGAGCAGTACATCTGTGAATTCATGATGCCATCAATGAAATGCTGCTCCCCGACACCAGCAGCACTCATGCAGTCCCACATAAGGACACTGCCACCACCATGTTTCACTGTAGGCACCATGAATTTTTCTTTGTATTCGTCACCTTTGCGACGACATTCAGTTTTGAAGCCATCAGTTCCAAAAACATTTATCTTGGTCTCATCACTGCAGAGTCCCAGTAGTCTTCATCTTTGTCAGCATGGGCCCTGGCAAACTCTAGGAGGGCTTTTTTGTGCCTGGGCATTAGGAGAGGCTTCTTTCGTGGACGGCACCCATGCATGCCATTCCTCTGCAGTGTACGCCATATTGTGTCACGGGAAATAGTCACCCCAGTTTGGCTTTCTACTTCTTTAGATAACGGCAGTGAACTTGCATGCTGATTTTCTTCAACCCTTCTATCAGAAGACACTCCTGTCGAGGTGTTAACTTCCGTGGACGACCTGGACATCTCTGTGAGATGGTTGCAGTTCCATCTTTTTAAAATTTTTGTACCACTTTTGCTACAGTATTCTGACTGATAAGTAAAGCTTTGCTGATCTTCTTGTAGCCTTCAACATTCTGGTGTAAAGAAATTATTTTCTTTCTCAGGTCTTGTGACATTTCTCTTCCATGTGGTGCCATTGCTGACAGCATGAAATGGGAAGGGGTTTTAACACCCTTTTATAGTCAACTGTCTTCTGGACACCTGTGTAATGAATAATTAGACTCACCTGTGGTTGAATTCTTGTTAAATTAGACATTTGTAGTGTAAAATTTAGCTTTGCTCCAGAGACTTTCAGTGGGGTGTACTCATTTTTGCATCACCCTAATTTGAGTAAAACTGAAAATTTTGTTCTCTAAGTTATATTATTAACCTTACTTTCATGTTATAAGTTAAACAGATGTTATATAAAACTTAGTCTTGTCAACATTTTGGAAATTGTTTTTGTGTTCATTGAGATATTGTTTAAAATGTTACTTTTCAAAGGGGGTGTACTCATTTACGCTGATCACTGTACTTTCAGACATTTAAAGGGATATTTCCCCTCAAAATTACAATTCTGTCATCTGTTTGTTTTTGTTTTTTTAAACAGTAGTGTACATGTATGGAAACTTTACAATATTTTCTATATGGTTTCTCTTTTTGTTTTACATAAAAGTCATATGGATTTGGAACAGCACAAGGCTGAGTAAAAATTGTCCCATGTCTGGAATGGGAACTGGGCCATGGATCATTGGCTGAGGTTTCAAAAAACAAACATTCAGACAAAGATCTCAAAAAGAGCATGCACATATACAAGAGTGTTGTTAACCAGATAATTTACAGTAAAATCCCCAGAGGTACATGCATACATTTACACTGTTTAAAATGTAGCTCTGTAGAAGTACATTTAATTTAAAAGAGTTTGCTTTACCATTATTGATTTTACCTTGTAGTGAAAAAATAAAATCCAAGAAAATGATTCCTTGCCAGCAGATCATTAATTGATTCTGAATTTAAAGCCGTGACTCTCTACTTGCTCTGCTCTGGGAAGGATAGGTTTGAAGATCCCAGGGGCATATTTGTTTTCCTGCATGTCTTCTGCCTCTGATTATTGGAGAAAGCTGCAGTGTCTGCCAAATAACTGTGCCTCTTGCTGAGACAGCAGTGAGGCTGTTCTGAGCAGTCATGGTCATTGAGAAGGAGAAATGGTGCAGAGCCAAATGGAGGGAAAGCAGGTTGCCTGGTCATCACAGCAGTTATGTCCAAACAGTTGTCTCCTTTTTTGGAGAGGTTCAACAATTGTTCAGTGAACCCAACAGAATGTCTCTGACAGGGCATGGAGAGGTTATAAGTATTTGTGGCATCTGTTTGCTTGACTAACTGACACAGAAGATTCATGTTTATCAACCGATTCACGCATGAACGCTTGTGACAGAAGTCTCTACAGCAGTGGTTCTCAACTGGTTTGGCCATTTAGACCCACATTTTCCCATGGACATTAAGCCGTGACCCAAATTTTTAGGAGCTTGAACCAGGCAAATTTATGTCTCAAAAATGGTTGAAACACACAAGTACCATCCCACTTTATCAAAAATTGCACAAAGTGAAAATAAAGTGGTATTTTGGGTTAAGGTTATAGAAACTAAAGTTACCATGGTAAATACATAATACTAAAATGAAATGTTAATAAAACATAAGAACACAGACTGATCCTGATGAATAGAATGAAAATCATACCTTTTTGCAAATCCTTCCCAGCTAACAAACAACATACCAGTTATGTAACTTATTGGTACTTTTTGGTAATGTCATGATTGACAACGTAACTACGATGTTGCATGCTCATAATTTAATTTGCTCCTTGTATAGCCTATAGTGAAGTGATATACAGTGTGCGCTGTGAGCACAGTAACGTCTGACAGGACAGGAAAGTTTGTTTTTCTGAGGTGAGACTGAGAGACTTTTTATTTCGTAACAAGTTACGAAAATAACGTTAGAATAATGACTCAGGCTAGAATAATGACTCTAGCCTGACAACATCTCATCTGACAGCAGATACTGAATCAGGACAACACATTTTTCTCGAGCACTCTTTACTTAAACTGTGTCTGACACAAGAGTCAACAGTTTTCACGCACGTCTTTCAAAACAAAAGTCTTGCATCAGAAAAACTTTGGGAAAAAAAGTTTTTTGTTGTTGTTGTTTCTTTAACTACACACTCCGTGACCCACTCAAAATGGTTTTGCGACCCACCAGAGAAACGCTGCTCTACAGAATAGTTTTTAAAATCAAGCCGTTTTCATGACTATATTTGTTGTAATTTGTTAAAGCTTTTGACTGACCTTCAGCTTTTCAAAAACAACAATGCCAAGCTTCACAGTGCTTTCCCAGCAAGCCTCTATAAGATGAATATGTTTTTAGAAAATTCTGCAAATCTGTTTCTGTTACCTGCTGTTCCACTGAAAACTGACCCTTTATCTCATCAGTATGCATGTCATGAGAGAATGATGTACATTGTGTACATTGCTGGCAAATTATGCTGCCAATGGTAACATCTGTGCCCTCTAAAATTACACAGCCCACATATGCCAATCTTTCCGCTGCTATTTCGTTGTCATCTTGTATATTGAATTAAAATACACCGTGGACTTGCACAGTCTTTTCAGTCGCAGCTGACGTGTTTTTGGATTGCTTGATTGTGATATAATTGGCATGCACAAATGTTGTTTTGTGTGTGTGTTTTCCATAACACATGATTAATCTATAGACATTTGAAGTTGTCATAGTTTTGTAAATTTCTATAGTGGTGAACGGGAGATGACAGCAAATAAATTTTTTGTATTACCATTTGCTCCAATAGCAAAAGAAAAAAAAAAAATCAGTTATTATTATTTTAAAAAATACATGTTAATTCACTTTTTTGTCATTCACTGCCAAGGTAATAATACATTTTTTTTTAAATTAAAATATGAAAAACTTTACTAGATTTGTGATGTTGATAACTGTGGAAACTCGTCATCACAGTCTGTGAAAAGGGTCTTTTAACATTAAAATATTAATCTGACGTCATATTCTTAGTCTTAATAAAAATTGAAGATTTGTACTATGAAGTAGTTCAATTATTGTCCTTTATGCTGTATATTTGAAACACCCAATATTAATTAGCTTCTCAGTTTTTCTCGGTTCATTATCAGTTTTCTGTCTGACCTTTTTTCTTTGTATAATGTTTCCATGCAGAATTCTTTGACTATTCAGTTTTTATGCTGAAATAAGTAAATAAATAAGTAGCCTAAAACTGTTAAGAGCCTTCATGTAAACCTTGAAAATGTGTAATTTATGTAGGAAAAAATATAAACTTAAGCAGTTTTATTAGTATTGGTTCTGTAAATTAGTTTTATTTTTATATTATTTTAAGTTTTCAACTGAATTTCAGTTTTAGTTTTAGTATTCTTAAATTTTTAATCAGTCTTTCTATTTAAAGCAATACTATTTATTATTCTTTTTTTTTTTTAGTTTTAGTCATTTTAATTTTAGTTTTAATGATTACTCTCTAAGTAACCTACTTCAGCTACATATTAACTGAGATAGTGTAGCCTAATAATTATTCAAACAAATATACAGATTTAGTTGATATATTATTTACAGTATCACTCACATAATGAATTTAACATGCTCACAAATTGGATAAATGTTTCTATGTCAACTGTAGTTTCAATGTACTGTCAACTAGGAACAAAAATGTTTAGATGCTTTTTAAATGTTTTTTTAAATCTATACTTAACATATTCAGCCAACACCAATTTGTTTACTGTACAGATCTATTTTGAAATTTAGAGCTTTCATTTGTTGCTTTGGTTATAACTGTCAATCATTTCAATTCTGTGAGTGACTCAATCATGAGCTTCTTCAGGCCATTGTTTATTTAAAAATGTTTAAAGGCTTTTTAAATATTTTAAAATCTATACTAAAAATATTCAGCCAACACCGATTTGTTTAATGCACAGATCTATTTTGAAATGTGATGCTTTTCATTTGTTGCTATGGTTATCACTATCAATCATCTCAATTTTGTGAGTGACTCACAAAGGCTGCGTCCCAAATGGCGCACTTCATGTGCACTTTCTGTCTTGTGGACTTACTTGGCCACTACATGCGTGTGTCCGTTAAGTCCATGAGACCGTAGGGTGTTCCATTCATCATTTTAGGTTTCAGAAGGTTGCTTGTGAGCGCCCCCTGTGATACGGTCTAAATCCTGACTGGAAATTCACGTAAATTCTTTTTCTTTCTAAGAAGGAACATAGTTGTGAGGATACTGACTTTACTAGAATTTTGACAGAAAATAATAACAGCAAGCTTGAAGGTTTTGGGGACATATCCTAATGACAATGATGAATTAATAATATTAAGAAGAGGATCTATGACTTCTGGAAACATCCTTTTTTTTTTAGTAGCTTAGTTGGTATAGGGTCTAACATACTTGTTTGATTTAACAAGTTTGGGCAACTCTTCCTATCCTATAGCAAAGAATGAATGGAATTGTTCCTCAGGAGGTCTATGGTGGACTGTCTGCTGCAATGCTGTAGTAGACGGTTGCATGGTTTAATTTTCTCTCTGATAATATCAATCTTGCAAGTAAATAAATTCAAGTCATTACTGCTGTGCTGTTTGGAAATGTCTAGACTTTTTGAAGCTTTATTTCTTGTTAATTTAGCCACTGTACCAAATAAATACCTAGGGTTGTGTTTGTTTTCTTCTAAGCAGATCTAGCAGTTTTTAAGTTTTTTCTATATGCAGTACCACTGTCCTTCCATGCAATGTGAAATACCTCTAGTTTTGTTTTCTTCCAGCTGCACTCCATTTTCCATGCTGCTCTCTTGAGTGCGCGAGTGTGCTCATTATATTGCTGCATTGGACTGTTTCCCTTAATCTTCTTTAAGCGCAAAATAACGTTTATGCGTGGTTATTGAAAAAACAAAAAACTTAAGTCATTGACATACAGCCACAAAACGAATACTAAATATGTATTCACAAGACTTCTGGGTATTGGAGGTTGTAGGCTAGAGTTTTTGCTTCAAAATGATGTAAAAATTATCCTGCCTCCTCGTTCATATAAAACAATATAATGATTTAAATTTTGTAAGACACTTTTTGTCAAGAAAGACAGTATGCGTGGAGGTGTGAATCTTCATGAATAATGCTGTGATTCACACCTGAGAAGACAAAGACCCACATAATGAGCCGCATAATGAGCTCTTTCAGGTAGGAAGGCTATGTGAGGGAAAATTAATCAAAGTACAAAGTAGTTTTTTTGGTAGTTTATTCAGAAATGTAGTTAACAATATAAATGAAACACATTTTGAATAAATGAGGGCACATTTTGAGTATACAGTTTTACCTGGAATTAAATCCTGTTCAAAGATATAAGTGAACATCACTTAGCTGGCATTCCAAGGTGTTTGATGTTTTCTTTGCACTGGAGAAAAAGATTCCTGCTTCCAGTCAGTGATATACCATTATTACTGTTTCCAACACTGATAATAACTGAGTATCAAATCAGCATATTAGAATAATTTCTGTTGCTCCATAAACTCTTTATGGGACATGTTACCACGTAGCTCTTTGTGCAAAATGAAAGAGTTAGTGGAAACAAGTCCAAGAAGTGCAGAAAAATCTTTCTGTACCACTTCATGGTTTTGTGCTGTGTTGTGTAGCTCTGTATCAGCTGATCAGACAGATCAACAGAAAGTTCAAAAGAACAGCATTTATTTGAAATATAATCTTTTGTAACATTATAAATGTCTTTACTGTCACTTTTGATCAATTTAATGCATCCTTGCTGAATAAAAGTATTAATTTCTTTAATTTCTTTTCAAAAAAATAAAAATAAAAATTCTTACTGACCCCAAATTTTTGAACGGTAGTGTATAATGTTACAAAAGCTTTGTATTTCAGATAAATGCTGTTCTTTTGAACTTTCTATTCATCAAGGAATCCTGAAAAAAAAAAGTACACAACTGTTTTCAACATTGATAATAATCATAAATGTTTCTTGAGCAGCAAACCAGCATATTAGAATGATTTCTGAAGGATCATGTGACACTGAAGACTGGAGTAATGATACTGAAAATTCAGCTTTGCCGTCACAGGAATAAATTACTTTATAAAATATATTCAAAGAGAAAACAGTTATTTTCAATTGTAATAATATTTCACAGTATTACAGTTTTTACTGTATTTTTCATTTAATAAATGCAGCCTTGGTGAGCAGACGAAACTTCTTTTAAAAACATTAAAAATCTTACCAATTCCAAACTTTTGACTGGTAGTGCATTTCAAACATTTACATCTGTATTCACAAACATCTGTATATTAGGCATAAGGCCATATTTTAGCATGATAAGCACAGAGTCATAGGCTAACCCAAACCGATATAAATAAATTGTGTTTAGACACTATCACATTATTTTACCGTATGCTAAAATATATTTGCTCTGAATCACATCATATTACACCAACAGATATTTGCTACATTAGGCACGAGTCAGTATTTTAGCTGCAGTGTCATAAGCTAACCAAAACTGAGCGAAATATATTACGTTTAGATATTTGTAAGGGACATTGTAAGGCAATATTTCCCGCAAGCTAAAACTAGGTAAAATATAGTACGAAAGTTCATACGAGTTTTATATTATCAGAAAAAGAATTATAAAACACTAAACGACTTACCCCAAACTTATATCCTCCTTAGGGTCAATTCGCTGTTCGAAATGCAACCGTTCGTCATCTCAGTCTTCCTCAGAAGGAAAAGGTGAATCCTTCCTCGCTGTCCAGAATCTTCTGAAGGGCCTCTTTACCCAAGTACCGCGCCATCCTCAAAACGCGATGAACGTTCAGTGAATCCGATGTTTTTTTGTGGCAATGACTGAGGGGCTTGTACGATGCATACAGTTCACCTAAACTATTTACCATGTAAACAGGGTGTGGTGGTTTCAGCTCATTACAGATAATGAAGTAAGAAGGAAAAGAAGGAACCTCTCCTTGGTTTCAAATGAATTACATAAACTGAGAATATTTGTTTTTGATTAGACTTACTTCATTTAAAAGTAGACATTCCAAGCATTATGCAAACATGTCTCTCATGTCTGTGTGACAAGTATTTGCTGAGTTTCAGTTCATTTTAAAACGCATTTCAGAATTGACTTCACTGAGAGGGAGACATCAGATCACACATGTTCGTGTGAGTGTACACAAATAAAAGTACACATTAACAGTTTAGAATGATGTATAACACTGGTATGTGTGATCAAATTCGACTGAGTATTTTGAGTCTCTTTCACACTGATAAGAAAAAAACCGAGGTGGTATCTCCGGCGCGACCGCCGACCCGAAGGAGTTAAAGTCAGGCGCTCTGGCTCCTGGCAAACATTTGACTATGGTGGCTGGTGTCTCTAATTTCACGTTCTGTAATATAGATTTGCCAATATCTATCTCAGTGGGGAGAACCTGTTTAATGTTTTGATCGGAACGGTAGAGTGGGGTTTTGTCCCGCTACTATGCCGTCTCTCAGTCACCCAGTTGCCCTGCTGCAAGGGCTTTGCAACAGGAACCAAACAATGTATGGGGTTCACAAAGCTAGTCACATCCAAAGCCATATCTAGAGCCCTTGCATTCTTACTATCCCCAATTAAAATTTGGATGTGTGTCTCTAATTTTGAAATTTTTTCCCCTTCATTTATCACATGTAAAACCCTCAACGCTGACAGAGAAGGCTACGCTAAACATGTGGCAAGCAGTGCAAGTGACAATAACAGGACAAGATACCATGACTCAACATAACAGTATACAAGATCAATGAAAATACAAGTGTGCTGATATATCTGCAGATGAAAGTGTAGCAATATAGTGAAGAAATTGGCTTTGGAATGTAACATTCTTGCCGTGTTTTTTAACAATAAAACCTAATAGAAAAGCTAATAAATAACCTAGCATTTTGAAGATCTACAACAGTGCAGACATCTTGTGGAATAGTTTTCTCTACTAATGTGCAGATGTGCTCATATAATCCTCTGTTTCCCCCTTGAGCTTAACTGTCCTGAGGCAGGACTCCCAGGAGATCAATGTCAGACTCACCCACAATCACAAAACCCACAGTCTCACACATGCAGCACTAGAAGAGATCAGAAGCTCTATTTTAATTAGAAATAATGGTAACACATTAGCTAACATGACATTAGTTAACATGAACTAACATTGAAAAATACTTCTAAGGTGTCAGCATGGGTTGCAGCAGGGATGAAATAAAGAGCTGGATGTAGTTGCAGCAAATACTTAGGAATATATCGCACAGAACACCGGAACGGAACATCCAACTTAATAAGATGAGAATGGATAACGAACTGAACAAACACAGGGTATAAATACACAGGTAAACTAATTAATGAAGTGAATATCAGGTGCAACACATAATCAAATAAATGAAAAACCATAGAAATGAACTCAAACACAGGAAACAGAACTAAAACACAAGCAAAACCCACCCAAAACAAACACAAGACCAGATCACCCATGATATAAAGCAGTAATCTAAATGTTAATTTTAACCTTTACTAATATATTATTAAAAGCAAAAGTTGTATCTGTTAATATTATTTATGGACCTGAGGTAATAATGAACAATTGTGGTTGTATTAACTAACACTACAAAGACATTAACAAATACTGTAACAAATGTATTCCTCATTGTTAGTTAATATTAGTTTTAGTTAATTCATTAACTAATGGGACCTTATTGCAAAATGATACTGAAATAATGATTGTTTTAAGAAGTACACTAAAAATTGATTTTACTTTTTTATTTAACAGTTACTTCTTCCAATACAATAGTTTTTGCACTCATATTAAGATATTCAGAATTTACAGTGAAATCAATGCATTAAACTTAAATGCATTACGCTGTCACCTACTACTGATGTTTAAACAAATTTCTGTAAAAACATAGCATTGGACAATAGTGTAAATAGTGTTCTGTTTGAATACACAATGTGATGTGTTATTTTGTTTTTTAAAAGGTTAGTTCACACCAAAATGAAAGAGCTCACCCTCATGTCGTTCTAAACCCATAAACACATTTTGTTCAAATGAAGATATTTTTATAACATTTCTGTCTCTCCATTGAAAGTCCATTCCACTACAACTTTGCTACAAAATGTTCAAAAGATCAAAACAAGGGGTGTAATCCAAGCTTTCTGAAAAGACACAATCACTTTTATTCATACATAAACATTGATCAACACACATACAGTACGTACAGCACATAATATATGTGTATGTACAGTACTGTGCAAAAGTCTTAGGCCACCATTAGATGTTGTTTTAGCAATGATATAATGACCATATATAATTATTTTTCAGTCTCTTTATTAGAATATAACCAGAAAATACATTAAATTTGTATGCAGTATTAAAAAACAGAAAAAAATCTGAAACAACAGCTTTTATAGGCTAAAGTGGCAAGTATTTAGTGACCTCCCCTTACACTTGAGCAATAGCAAGAACCTGGCTCTCTTAAACATAAATGAAACGGAAAAGGACTGGCCAAGAAAACTTTCAAAATCTGATGAGAAGTTTCTCATAGTTTCATCGTTGAGAAAATGGAAGGAGTCCAGGAGGTCACACTAAATACTAATTTTTGTTTAAAGCTGCTGTCCGTAAGATTTGCCTCTTAGTCACCATCTCTGTTTGAAACCTGCAATTGCAGTTATATGTGGAATTATTATCTTTACGTGCATTGTGCATCGGCACAGCTCGTGAATCTAATGTTTGCTGTCAGTCACTGCACCGGTGTGGATACTGTACTTGTACTGTACTGTACTGTATGTCCAAAGTAGGAATTTTCACCGGAAAATGTAATCTCAACAAGTAACATGTCTGCCACTTTTGTTCTGACCAACTGAGGGAAAAAGCATTAGGCCTACAATAAATCGCGCTGCCAATGGTGATTAAATCTAAAGATCGCTTAGCTCATATCGCATCAAACCGTGCAAATTATTATTGTTGTTATACTTTGTTCTCAAATTCTTAATGTTAACAATATAAGCTTTGCATGACTGTGTATTTAGTGTGTATTAGCATTACCTATAGATTTCAATTTCTGTAGCCACTCCGCAGTCCGAAGTCTTTTGCTTTTTGACCACGGCTGAATCTCCAGTTGTCACTGATGATTGTC
Source organism: Hypophthalmichthys nobilis (assembly GCA_037950665.1). NCBI lineage: Eukaryota > Metazoa > Chordata > Actinopteri > Cypriniformes > Xenocyprididae > Hypophthalmichthys > Hypophthalmichthys nobilis. The sequence continues at coordinate 15,374,525 of CM075471.1, forward strand.
ATTTGGACCTTTCTGGATTACAATCCGTCATCAAAATGATAAGTTTAATTATTGCAGCTGCTGTGAGAAAAGGCTATGAATGATCTGCTACCAGCAGCCTCCTATATGCATAGTCTACTAGCTGGGACTTTGGCAGGGACTCCTTTCTTTCTGTTTACAGATGTGACGTAATGACGCAAAGACGAACTGCTGCATGCTTGAATTTCCCGTGGAAATCCACCAGTATCGATTTATTATAAAACGTTATTACAAGCTTACCGTTGTGAATCAAGCTAAGGTAAGGAGATAGTTTTGAACACTGGCTGGTTATGTACTTGCTCAAAAATTGATTGATTGATTGAAAAAAAGTTACGGACTGCAGCTTTAAAGAAACAATTTTGTTCAGATTTTTTTGTGTGTGTTCATATTTCCTGTATTTTCTGTCTGTATCATAATAAAGAGGCTGAAAAATAAATATGGATGGTTATTAAAACATTGCTAAAACAACAAAGCTGGTGGTGGCCTAAGACTTTTGCACAGTACTGTATATATAGGCCTATATATTAATTTGATTTAGAAGTTGAAACTTTTATGAAAGTGATAACTTTGACCTTTATGTGGCTCTTATTACTGACAGAGAAGAATGTGTGAAATTATTGTAAGAAAATACATTTCAGCTTCTAGAGGTGGTTTCCTAGGAAACAGTTTTCAGCTATTACGAGCAATATGTGTTAGGCTGGCTGCATGTGGCCCTGAGAATTCGGTTGTTGGATATACATGCATTTTTAATGGCCATATACAATGTTCTGCTTTTATTACCTTTAAGAGTGCCTTTACCCCTTGCTTCAGTCAAATAAATAACCTTTATAAAACAGAAGAGATGTTAAAGTCTGTTTGGCAGGATAAATGTAATCTCATTCACCGGCTGAGGAGCGACACTGATAGCATTTCATCTTGTGGCACCTCCGCTCTCTGTAGATCTCACATAATGCGGCCTGGCTTCACCAAAGTCATTAGAGTTATCCTCTACGGGAATGGCAGTGAATTATCGGAGATGTCTTTATGTGAGGCGACTGCAAGACAGAAATTAAGCCATTTTGCTAGAGCGGAGCTGGGAAACTTGTGAATGTGTCCTCTCGCCTTTGCAGAAGCAGCTCTTGCGTCATGCAGTTTCCATAGCACCCTGGGCAGATCTGGCTACTCTGTGAAATCACTCAAGACTTTGCTTGTGTATGTACTCGGCTGCAGGCTTTCCTATTGGATAAAAATGTTGTTACTCCGTGTTGGATTTAAAGTCATTAAATGGATAGTTCTAGTTGTGAATGCTGATTGGTCAGTACAGTGATCCAGCCGTGTTATATTCCACGATTCAACAGCTTTGACCTGTTTACCATACCACTGCGCATCTCCCATGGTGGATCGTTATTTTATGTTGCATAGCAACGTGCTGTCATATCCGGGACTGTTTCTAGTGTAATAATAGCAGTTAATAAAATACATTTTTTTAATGAAAATTTGTGTCCTTAATGCCCTAAGTGTTTTGTAATAGGAAGAGATTGAGCTGTATTGTGAATATAATCACAATATAGATCTGCCATCTAAACCTTATTGCTATAATATACCAATATTATGTGAACATTAAGTAATTTGATTATGTAGAGGTTTTGGTATCTTATTTTATCTATTACATATTTATTTTGTCTTTTGAAAAGTAACCAGCGCTGAATGGTTGGATGTGTCGAACCATCTAGAGCTAATGTTGTTGACCTAATAGATAACTGACATGAAATTATTTTAGAAAGTTGGCATTTCCTGTGGTGTGACATGCTATACTCCATTTAAAAATGGATTTTGCTGTTTTTTAATTATTAGGCAGCTTTATGATCTTGACCTCTAAAAAATAATATTTGTACTTGTAAAAATGGATCTATCACATTGCAGGATCATTTAAATGTGATTTAAAAATGTAAAAACATTAAAAAAAAGTTAATGGTGACCAGTAACAGGACATAAGTTTGTCCTCCGCACTGTCCTCACTATATATGGTTAAACTGATAATCATGATTATTTTGCTAAAAAATTGTGATGACGATTATTATTCACACTTGAGAACAATGAGAACATTTCATCAGAATTTTTTGTTTCACGCAAGCACAAATCATTTATCATATGTACAAAACTGTACTCTCTCCATTATGAAAACTGGTAAAACCTTAAGAAGCTTCTCTTAAAAGCTAAAACAGTGGAATTTCTAATATTAATTACAATAATTCCAAATTATGAATTAAATTTTTGAATTAAAACATAAAAGACTTTGAATGAAGCACAGATGTTGCGTAACTGCATTTATTCAGCAAACACAATTGCAAACTATATAGTCAAGTTTGTTTGCCACATTGGGAAGATTATGTAAACACTAGGAAGAAAATGTATCCATTTAAGAGAAAAATTCTAATTGGGGGATTTAAACTGGCACCCCTGAGCATAAAAGCTCATGGAGGCTTGTTACCAATGCAAGATATCGGAAACGTAAAATAAAAGAAAAATATGGTTTCAGGATAAATAACCAGCCGGCAAATATCACAGACTCTTATGCTCAATTAATCGAGAAGCAGAAATCATGATCACAATTAAAATACTATTAATCGCACAGCCCAACTGTCCTTTATACATTCATAACCTAAAATCTTGATTTTTCTTTTTCTTTTTGAAAGTCATTGGATTGGCCCGGGTTTGCGTCCCGCTTGGAGCGGGCAGGTGCGAACTGGAGGGGCTACACTAATGCTTCTCTCCATTCCTTTAGAGTTTAATACACTTTAGTTTTCATTTTAGATGAAAGACAACAATGATAATCAGAATCTCTCACATAACATATTTTGCTCTCCATGTCTCCCCTGAACCAGAGTCGAGGGTGCTCTCATTAACCGACTTGTGGCATGTGTGTACCCACAGCAAACTGGCAAACACATGAAACAGTGGATGATTACTGTAATTAATTTGTCTAATGTAGCAATCAACCAAACATTTCCTCCTGAGGAATAATAATCCCAATAATGAGAGGAAGGTGCTTCAGATGCACTTTATGAAAAAAACTAAATTAACTGTAGACAGGAGAACGTTCAAATAAATAGCAGGTTTTCACATATGTCTTTACAAGACATTAAACAACTTCATAAAAAAATATTAAAATATGGTTGTATTGTCAATATTATAGTGCCCCCATACTTTACGTATTCCGAAATTGTTATCAGAACACTAACAATTTGAATCTAAACATCACAAAGCGTATATTGGTGTGACTGACCAGCGAGTGTTTGTACTCTTTGCATACTTGAATAATGAATATAAATGGAATTAAAAGTTTATTATGTTGCTGAAAACATATGCTTGTGTATTACTACTCTACATTCTGCAAGTCCATGCATAATAAAGGGCTATGCTTGGACCAGCCAGTTATTCAAATTAGCAAATTATACATCTTCGTGGTAAAACATTTTTGCTCAGGCAGGAAGAACAAATATCTTCACTTTGAATTCTCTTTGAATATACTGTCTAAATGTCTTTACTGTTACTTTTGATCAATTTAATGCATCCTTGCTGAATAAAAGTATTAATTTCTTTCAAAATATCTTAGTGACCCCAAACAAAACCTTATGAACAGTGGTGTCATATGTACTTTGCCCTTCACAATGTCTCACGCACAGAAATTGACCATTAATATGCGTGTTTTGAGTGTATTATATAATGAAAATTTTGTTTCCAGTTCAATTCAGGCTTTTGTTCAGCTGCAGTGATGACTGTAGTGGCACCTTGGCATTATCTTTTCTCAGGATCCAATAAGAGGACACTGAAGGACCCATAGGAGCTGTACAAATGACTAGTTCACATACAAGTAAATCAGATGAGAAAAAATCCGCTGTATTATCTGAGACGTTTTTATTTTCTTGTGGGTGAACATGACTTTATCTTATCAGAACCGATCATCTCTCTCTCCAAGCACATCTCCTGAAAGAAAGTCCGTTATCTCGAGCCATTGTTTTGTTATCTCACAATCCCCACGGAAACGTTGTTTTTCCTTTCACATGGTGGCTGACAGTTCTTGGCATGTGGCGGTCATTCAGTTGGAAGGATGTTAGATCTTAAGCTTGTAAGGTGACCAGATAAAGCAGATACAGCGGTCTGAAGTGATATTGCATGTTTTTGGAGTGGTCTTGCGAAATAATTATGCCCCCTCCAGACACTTAGTCTGTTTTCATCCGATTCATTCACTTAAAGTATCACCTGTCCTGTAACTCTTCCTTCTTCTTGCATCATTCTTGCCTATTGGTTTAGTTACTATGCAACACCTCTCAAGACGACATCATCAGTGAAAGGAAGTGACATATTCACTCAATAATATAGAAGAAAATTTGTATTTCCCATATGAGGAACTTCATAGACTAAAAAAATATATGTATTTAGGGCTGAATTTAAGATGTATTTGTATTTGAACTGCATATAAAATTTCCATCCATTTACATTACTATTTTACATTTTTGCAAGTCCATCACAATGAAGTGCTTGGACCAGGTAATTATTCAAATTAGCAAATTATACATCTTCGTGGTAAAATATTTTTGCTCAGGCAGGAAGAAAAAATGTCTTCGCTTCGAATTCATATACTGTTATATACTGTATATATATACACTACCAGTCAAAAGTTTGGACATGGTAAGATTTTTAATAATGACGCAAGTTTTGCTCACCAAGGCTGCATTTATTTAATTAAAAATACAGTAAAAACAGTAATATTGTGTATAATGTTACAAAAGCTTTGTATTTCAGATAAATGCTGTTCTTTTGAACTTTCTATTCATCAAGGAATCCTGAAAAAAAAAGTACACAACTGTTTTCAACATTGATAATAATCATAAATGTTTCTTGAGCAGCAAATTAGCATATTAGAATGATTTCTGAAGGATCATGTGACACTGAAGACTGGAGTAATGATGCTGAAAATTCAGCTTTGATCACAGGAATAAATTACTTTATAAAATATTTTCAAACAGAAAACAGTTATTTTAAATTGTAATAATATTTCACAATATTACTGTTTTTACTGTATTTTTAATTAAATAAATGCAGCCTTGGTGAGCAGACGAAACTTCTTTTAAAAACATTAAAAATCTTACCGTGTCCAAACTTTTGACTGGTAGTGTATATTGTACTACCCTTCAAAAATCTGAGGTAATAAACATAATGTGATGCATATTTATCAGTCAATGATAAATGAAACAGGTAAGATTTATGTACTCAAAAAAAAAAAAAAAAAAAAATCATGGCATAGTTCATTATTGTGGCATAGTTTATAGTATATTTGCATCTATTTGATTTTATTTAAAATATGTTTTAAATAATCAATTGTTCAAATTGCTTAGAATCAGCAAAAATATATTATTTTAATTTTTTATTCAGTTAAAAAGTATGAAAAAAATATGATTAGCTGTGGAACAAGCAATATTCAATAAGTTATAATGTATGAGATTAAAACAAATTAGATTTATTCATGATACAAATATAACTCTGGTTATTGTCTGTTTAATACACACAGAGTTTATTAGTACTAATACAGAAATAATACCTGTTTTCTGTCTTTTTCATTTATGCATGACTGTATGACATTCATTTATGTACTGTATGTCTGACAAATATCCATACATTAAGTTTATTAGGCTTTTTTAATGCGAAAACTGTGTAAATCCAAATAGAAGGAAATTACATATGCAATTCATATACATAAATATTAAATTTGGGTCTACATTTTTTTTTTTTTTTTTGAGCAGTAGGATAATATTTGCTGTGTTCAAGCAATAGCAGCCTAAAATTTCCCCTCTCTTACACTAACTCTTCCTGAAATTTTAATCTCCAGAATCCTCTGTGTAGTCGTTCATCCAGAGCGGCTGCTTGTCTTTTTTGAGTAGAGGATGTTTTAATTATCAGTGATACATTTGCATTTGCAAGGGACAAAAGCACTCTGCATTAGTGCAGCTTGTCTTTCATTTCAGACATTATTCCCTAATGCCCTCTTAAACATTGTTTTAGCAGCGCGTTTCCATCCCTGAAGAACATTATAATGCCCACTGTGTCTCTTCTCTCTCTTTGGCTTCTTGTCAGGACAGAGGAAGTAGAGACATATCTCGTCACAGTTGATTGATATAAGCAATTTTGTGTTATACTGCTTCCTTTTTTGCTGACTGATATTTGCGATTAGCTCCCAGACGGGTTTCTCTCATGGGTATTAAATGAGCTTTCATGATCAGATAAACTGCTTTGATTTATGACACAGGTTACTGCACACTAACACCTCTGAAGTACAGCATTGAGTCTTTATGTCAGATTGTCTTTGTCTTAAAGGGCAGAAATTATGTAATCAGACACCTTATGATGCTCATCTCAAGCTTCAAATTAAGAGGATGTGGTGCATTTTATGAGAGATCTGGTAAGGTCTACCATCTCCGCCTCACATACAATCACAGCACCCTGTCCGGCAGGATGAGACTTTTTTTTTTTTTTTTTGCAGTTAATATATGATTTTGAATTTCGTTATGGAAGTCTGAATGATAGTGAGAAATTGGTATTTCAGAAATATGTGACTGTGGTCTGCAGTTTCTTTCATAAATGTTGAAGCTGTGGTGCACAAGGAGGTGTTTGTGCTTATTGGGATGCAGGTTTTTGTTGTTTATTTGCAGTAAATTAAAGGAAAAAAGGCAGAAAAAGGCCATTCATTTATATAAAAACCCTGACAAAAGTATATTATGATTTAGCATATTGGGCTGTTGATTATCTTGCCTCTGAACATGAAATATTAATTTGATTTGATATTATATTAATACCTTACTTGTCGATTATACTGGCTTAGGACCAGCTTAAACCAGCTCATGACCAACTAAGGACCAGCATAAATCCTAATATGTTTTTGTCTGTTTTAAGTGCTCTATTATCCAGCTCTCTGTGTCTCTTACTGGTTCCTTGTTTTTTTTTCTTTTTTCCCTTTTTCTTTTCTTCACACTTTAACTGGAGACTCCTGAACTTCTAACCATGTATCAAAAGGTTTATGCTCACTTTAAAAAATAAAAATAAAAATCTCAGAGGCTGTTTTTACCACTTGAGGTGCTTCAACTTACGATGAAAAGAGAGAGACCATAGAGTGATACAAGAGACATGAAAGTAACACTTGTCTGTTACACAAAAATTTACACATGAAACAGTGGATGATTACTGTAATTAATTTGTCTAATGTAGCAATCAGCCAAACATTTCCTCCTGAGGAATAATAATCCCAATAATGAGAGGAAGGTGCTTCAAATGCACTTTATGAAAAAATCTAAACTAACTGTAGACAGGAGAACTTTCAAATAAATAACAGATTTTCACGTCTTCACGAGACATTAAACAACTTCATAAAAAAATATTAAAATATGGTTGTTGTCAGTATTATAGTGCCCTAGTAAAGTATTCCGAAACTGTAATCAGAACACTAACAATTTGAATCTAAACATCACAAAGTGTATATTGGTGTGACTGACCAGCGAGTGTTTGTACTCTTTGCATACTTGAATAATGAATATAAATGAAATTAAAAGTTTATTATGTTGCTGAAAACATATGCTTGTGTATTACTACTCTACATTCTGCAAGTCCATGCATAATGTAGGGCTATGCTTGGACCAGCCATTTATTCAAATTAGCAAATTATACATCTTTGTGGTAAAACATTTTTGCTCAGGCAGGAAGAACAAATATCTTCACTTTGAATTCTCTTTGGATATACTGTATATTTCCCTTTATGTTGTACTCTATACCCTTCAAAAGTCTGAGGTTGTTTGTGAAAGAAGTCTCTTAAGGCTGCATTTATTTGATCAAAAAACAGTGAAAAATGACGATATTGTGAAATATTTTTACAATTTAAAATAACTTTTTTTATTTTGTACTTTTGTATTTTTTGTATACTATTATATTTTAGAATGTATTCCTGTGATGGCAAAGCTGAATTGTCAGCATCATTACTCCAGTCTTCAGTGTCACATGATCCTTCAGAAATCATTATAATATGCTGATTTGATGCTCAAGAAACATTTACTATTATTATTAATGTTGAAACCAGTTGCGCTGCTTAATATTTTTGTGGAAAGTGTGATACATTTTTTTTTCTAGGATTATTTGATGAATATAAAGTTCAAAGGAACTGAATTTATTTGAAAGATAAATCTATTATAACATAAATGTCTTTACTGTCACTTTTGATCTGTTTAATACATCCTTGCTGAATAAAAGTATTAAGAGCTTTAACTTGAGGTGCAAAAATGGACCAACTTGTGTTGAAAAGAGAGAGACCATGGTGTGATACAAGAGACATGAAAGTAACACTTGTCTGTTACACAAAAATTTTCACAAACCAGTGTTAACCAATGTTAGTTTTTGCTTATTCTTATGTAACTTTATTACTTTGAGTTTGATGAAAAATATTTGACTAATCAATGCCACAATTTACCAATGAGAAGTGTAATAAGTGAAGATAATGATAGCTTATAGTAAGTTTCATGGATAATAAAAATCTCAACCTCAGCTTGAATGAAACACAAAGCTCCAGACAATTTCCTTTTGGTACCAATTATAGAGACACAGTGGTACTCTGCAAATCCCTTTTTTATATGTGTTTTTCTGTCATAAACTAGCATGTTCTTTTCCTTTCTCTTCCTAAAGTGCAGTGTCTGGAGATGACTACTAAGAGGAAGATCATCGGCCGCCTGGTGCCCTGTCGATGCTTCCGGGGGGAGGAGGAGGTCATCTCAGTGCTGGATTATTCCCACTGTAGCCTGCAGCAGGTCCCTAAGGAGATCTTCAGCTTCGAGCGCACACTAGAAGAGCTCTATCTTGACGCCAACCAGATTGAGGAGCTGCCTAAGGTAAATTGTCAAGTGTCAGCTTAAACATGCATAATATCTGCCTAACATTGGATACATCAACTCCTGAACATCATCTTATACAGCAGTACAGCAAAGTGGTGTATGAAATTGTGATTATTGATGTGATTGTTTCCTTATAAAGCACTAAAAGTGTTCCAGAATGGAAGTTTATTAATATTATTGATTAATTTGTCTATAGCATTTATTCTGATATACTCCTTAGATAAGTGTTTAAGAAAGTATTTTCACACTTAAACTCAGTGCCATTCTTAATCTGTTCTGTCATCATTGCTTTGTAGCAATGTTAGTTTTTGCTTATTCTTATGTAACTTTATTACTTTGAGTTTGATGAACTTAAACCATTTAAGGCAATCAGTTTCCTTAAACCATTTAAGTAGCTATATAGTTGTTAAGACTTAGTTAGATTTATTAGAACTTAAAATCTTTAAGTTGAGTTTACTCTAATGATTGACTAAACCAACACTAAAATATAAGTGAATTTAACTTAATGTATATGAGTTATAGTACTCATACTTGTTGGTTTTAAAACTGAAATGGTTTAGGGCAATCGGTTTCCTCAAATGATTTGAGTTACCGTAATTATCAGGTTTTACAGTGTGGGTTAACACGGTGTTTCATGTTTAACTCTGTTCATGCTTAAGTTATTAATCTTGAGTAGTCAGGTTTTCAGCATCCTTCAGAAATCTTTCTAATATGCTGATTTGGTGCTCAAGAAACATTTATTACTGCAATGTTGAAATGTTGAAGCTAAATACTTTTTTTTAGTACTCACTTCAGTGAATGAATGAATGAATTGAGACTACAAGATGGTTTTAAACTGATTGTCAGCTCAGAAATATAAAAAACAGATTGTTGATATGGTTGAGTTTTATGATAAAATACACTGCCTGGCCAAAAAAAAAAAAGTCGCTGTTTGGATTTTAATAGGCAAATACTTAAGAATCTATGAATGGATCATTATTGCAGTGATTATTATGTTTCTAGCATGTTATATGTTTGGCAACGGTTCTTTTAACCCTTAAAGATGGAGTGTGTAGCTTTTCATTTCTTAAACAACCATGTAGGAAGACACATCATGGCCATATTCCAGGATGACAATGTCAAGATTCACCAGGGTTAAAATTGTGAAAGTATGGTTCAGAGAGCATGAAGAAAATGCCAATTTCACACCTCTGAGTCCAGACCTTAATTTCATTGAAAATCTTTGGGATGTGGTGGAGCAGACTTTACAGAGTGCTCACCTCTTGCATTGTCAATACAAGATCTTGACCAAAAAATGATGCACCTCTCAATGGAAATAAATGTTGTGATGTTATTTCCATCAAGTCTGCACCATTGCCAAACATATAACATGCTAGAAACATAATAATCACTGTAATAATAATCCATTCATAGATTCTTAAGTATTTGCCTATTAAAATCCAAACAGCAACTTTTTTTTTTTTTTTGGCCGAGCAGTGTATATAAGCACAATTACTCAAAAAAAGATACAAAAATAATAAATAATGGGTGATGTTATTGAACTTGTTATTGAAAATATCAAACGAGGACCATAAGGATGAAGAATGACTTTGATATTGGCTGATTTTTAAATGGTTTTATAGTTATCTGTAGGAACACAGCTACAAACCTTTTTTGTTGGTCAAAGTATGTTTCTTTTAAAGATAAAGGTAGTGAGGAGTGTAGTGTGAAAATCCACATTTTTTATTTCATAACCAACAAGCTGGACAGCACCAGAACATAATCAGGGCCATTGTTTAGATTCATGGGGCCTGTGATGAAATTATTAAAGGTAGTGCTTCCCTCAAGGCCTTGATGATGGTTCTGCATATACTGTAATACTCAGAGTTTTGTCAAAAAATGAACACAACCTTCAACCAGATCTCTTTATTTCTCCATCTTTCTCAGCAACTCTTCAACTGTCAAGCGCTCAAGAAGTTGAGCATGCCTGACAATGACCTCTCCAACCTGCCAACCACCATCGCCAGCCTTGTGAATCTAAAGGAGTTAGATATTAGTAAAAATGGTATATCCTTTACTCAATTTATTCTATGTATAATGTTTTCATTCATTTGTTTTTCACATTGTTATGATTGTATATGATTGTACCTTCATACACAAATGTATCAACATGGTAAAACTGGCTTTATTTCAGGTATTCAAGAGTTTCCAGACAACATCAAATGCTGTAAATGTCTATCAATTGTGGAGGCCAGTGTAAATCCTATAGCCAAGTAAGTAGAGCTCTCACATCAGAAAGACTGGGAACTTAAAGGGTTAGTTCACCCAAAAATGAAAATTCTGTCATTAATTACTCACCCTCATGTTGTTCCACACCTGTGAGACCTTCATTCATCTTCGGAACACAAATTAAGATATTTTTGATGAAATCCGAGAGGTATATGACTTGTCCATAGACTCGTCCAAAGGTACTAAAGACATCGTTAAAACGGTCGACGTGACTGCAGTGGTTCAACCTTAATTTTATGAAGCGACGAGAATACTTTTTGTGCGCAAAAACAAAACAAAAATAACGACTTTATTCAACAATCTTTTCTATTCCCTTTCATTATCCTTACGTAATTGCCTCAGTAAGCACAGTGAAGGCTTCTAAGTTTATGTCTGAATGTCGGCTTGGTATTGGCCAAAGCTGCACACGTGAGCAGCACGACGCATGCGTGTGATGCTGACGCAGGAGCCGGCCAATAATGAGTCTGTTCTGATGTAGAACCTGGAAGCGCTGAACATAAACAACGTATGAGAAGGACCCAGAAGAGAAGATATTGTTGAATAAAGTCGTTATTTTTTTTGTTTTTGCGCACAAAAAGTATTCTCGTCGCTTCATAAAATTAAGGTTGAACCACTGCAGTTACATCGACTGTTTTAACGATGTCTTTAGTACCTTTTTGAGCCTTGAAAGTGGTGGTTATATTGCTGTCTATGGACGAGTCATTTACCTCTCGGATTTCATCAAAAATATCTTAATTTGTGTTCCAAAGATGAACGAAGGTCTTAAGAGTGTGAAACGACAGAATTTTCATTTTTGTGTGAACTAACCCTTTAAATGTTTGATAATTGTTGTATTATGTACCTATGGGTTATTGACAAATCCATGTTCATTTCTTTCTTTCTTTTTTTTTTTTTTTGATTTTATGTTGATAGATTTTTGGTTAAATTTTGACACCAATTTTTTTTATTCTCATTTGCCTTTGCTAGTTTATTTAAATAGTGCTGTGATGTAATTTTTAAATACAAGTATTCTATTGTAGACCCTCATATATGAGATGGTAATACTAAAACTGTGAATAATAAATATAAAAAGAATAAAAAGAAGCATGTCATTTGAAGCATTTCTTCTACTATTTTTGCCATTTCCTTCAATTCCATTTCCTATCTAGTTTTTTTTTATCATACAGTATATGGATTGGCTGTATTTATTCTCTTCCCACTCAAATGGAAGAAATTAGTTGTGTTCCTGGTTTCCTTAAGATAAAAGTATTAAGTGAACGTACAGTAGGCTGTATGTATAAACTTTTAATAGTAGTAGACATCATGCCTTAAAAATGAAGTCCACTCAAGGAGAGATTAGACATGCATTTCTATTTTTAGCTCAATTTATTAATTTGGCCTTCATTCTGAAGCTGAGCTTAAAATCTTTGATTCAAAAGTTTATGATAGAGGATCAAACATTCAGGATCCAGTGCATGGTCGCTGCAGAGAGCCCTTTTCTTCATATTATGATTAAATCAGCCCTCAAGTGACTCCATTTACTGGGATGCTAACAGAGCCAGTAGAAGGGGAAGTGTAGAGGGATTACAGATGGCTCTCACCGCTCCTGAAGTACTTAACGCTTATCAAATCTTAAGGGCACTGGCCTTTGAGAGGGTCTGATCACCTCTCTGTTCCTGCAGGCTCCCAGACGGCTTCACCCAGCTCCTCAACTTGACACAGCTCTTCTTAAATGACGCCTTCCTTGAATACCTGCCTGCCAATTTTGGGAGGTAAGCACTTCATTGTGGGCCTCTCTTTTCCTGCTCTGCTGGGAATTGTGAAACAGCTCTTTAACACACCTGTTTGAGTCGATCTCATTCTTGTAGTTGCCATCAAAGTGTTTTTATTTTTAGATGTTATTTTGTATCCAAGGAGCAGCATGGTGCTGATTCTGGCAGTGATTTGCCTAAAGCTTTCATGAATAAATGGGTTCTTGCAGCTCATATCGGGTTTAATGATAAATGGTTATTTCACTTGCATTGGGGAAAGAGGGATTCATTATCGCAGCTTACATTGGTCAAGGGCTGTTGCATTTAGTTTTTATAAAAGAATCTGCAGGAATTCACTAAGAATTAATTCCCCTGATAACACTGTGTATTTGCACAGACTGTCTGAGTTGTTATAGCATTTGATTCATTTTCTTTTAATCAGTCTTTTCATGCTATTTTAGAAGGTGGTAACAAAATGTAAATTGCGGCAGGTGAATAGAGCTAGAGCGTTTGAAAATTTTATAGCAAGAAGGGCACATTAAAGGATTAGTTCACTTTCAAATGAAAATTAGCCCAAGCTTTACTCAGCCTCAAGCCATCCTAGGTGTGACTTTCTTCTTTCTGATGAACACAATCTGAGATATATTAATAAAAATCCTGACGTAGTAATACATGTCCGGATATATTAATAAATATATTGAGCTTTATAATGGCAGTGAGCGAGACCAACGAGTATGAAGCTGAAGAAAGTACCTCCATCCACATCCATCCATCATAAACGTACTCCACACGGCTCCGGGGGGTTAATAAAGGCCTTCTGAAGAGAAGTGATGCATTTGTGCATTCTGCCAGACCGCCTTCCATATTAAACTTACGAAAAAAACAGAACTGGCGTAAGCTTTTTTTGTAAGTTGAATAGGGAAGGCGTAGGACGTAGCGTAAGCTTTTTGAACTGCAAGAGATTTACACTTTTTTTCGTAAGTTGAATACGGAAGGCGGTCTGGTGGAAGCTGGATATTTTATTTTATAACTTGTTAAATATGGATATTTTTTTACACGAATGCATCGCTTCACTTCAGAAGGCCTTTATTAACCCCTCGGAGCCGTGTGGAGTATGTTTATGATGGATGGATGTGGATGGAGGCACTTTCTTCAGCTCATTCTCGTTGATCCCACTCACTGCCATTATAAAGCTCGGATGCGTCAGGATATTTATTAATATATCTCAGATTGTGTTCATCAGAAAGAAGAAAGTCATATTTACCTAGGATGGCTTGAGGGTGAGTAAAGCTTGGGGTAATTTTCATTTGAAAGTGAACTAATCCTTTAATGTGTCTGGTTAAACTGCATTGTGAGTGATTAGTAAATATATATTTTTGGTACTCAAATACCACATGTGAAGTGGAAGAACTGTTGTTTAGTAAATTCATCCCTCTGTGTTTGCTTTAGAAAAAACTTTGAGATGGAGATTTTTTCTTGTTTTTCAGATTGTCTAAATTACGGATCCTGGAGCTTCGTGAGAATCACCTGAAAACTATGCCAAAGTAAGTCACTTAATTGTTTTTATGTATAATTCTTTGGGTCCTGCTAACATGGGATCAGTAAATAAATACATGCCATTAAAAAGCAAAGGAAAACTGTTTGGTGTAGGACCTCGGGTCTGTGGCTCATCAAAACGTTATGTTTATTTAGATTCATCAAGAGGCTGTTTTTTTAATAGTTTTAAGGGTATACTTTTGCTTTATTTTAGTCTTTACCTCTTGTCAAGTATTTTTCCCCCACAAAGCATTTTGAATAAATTATATTTTCTTTACTTATACTGCCTTAAAATGTAAAGAGTGGATGGAGCTTTTGTCATTGCACCTACTATAACAGTCATTGCACATACTATAACCCTTAGTAATGTGTGACATGAGTTAGTAAAAGAGAGTCAGTGTAGCAGAGTCTACAATGTCATTTGTCACAGTGGGGAAGACTTTGGACACCTCTAGAGAGAGACACATATTGCGCACGGTGGTTTATGCTTGCTGACTTGTTCAGATGTCCTGGTTCAAGACTATTTTTATCTGCCACCAATAATACTGCCCATCCTTCCTTCCAAACCAGACTGTATGAAGTAATGTTCTCCAAACTGGGAAAGAGGTGTTTGCCCACATGCAGCAGCATATTGAATGTGGGCTACGTCATTACAAACATTTGAGTAAATTGTTACAAAATGTTCTTTATTGGGTGGACTAGTATTTTAAATCCTAAACATAAAGGTGCATTTAACAATATATCAAGTGAGATTTGATTTCTTTTCTTGTCATGTTGCAGGTCAATTCATAGGCTTTCGCAACTGGAGCGGTTAGACTTGGGAAGCAATGAATTCTCTGAACTGGTAAGAAGGATGTTCTCCTTTTGAACACTTTTATCAATGGGACAGCTGTTACCTCACTCGGTCTTTACCCAGCATGGATTTTGGCTTTAGCGGGAATAGAGGAGGGGGTGGGGGAAGCTATTGCCTCCATTCCCAGAGTCTCTTGTCTCTGTTGCTGCACTGCGTTGGTTGCATCATGCGCTGATCCATTATTCATGAGTTGGTTCAAACACGCAGCGCTTGCCATGACAGAACGTTCACCACTGAGCTGCATTTAATTGGCTCACCCAAGCTGGAGTAAACAATGGCAGGGAATTTATCATATGTATCCCAGGTAGCCCCACTCACAACCTGCCTATAGCAGTTTCTTTCAGTGCTTGATGCTGGCAATTTTCCATTCATTTATTTGAGTATAAATCAATGAACAGGTCTGTGAGCGGACAAATTACTGTTGTCTAGAGGAACTGTGGCAGTTGAACTCCAAATTAGCCATTAATAGCAGATTTCTTCCAATAATGACTTTGCTTTGGTGATTGTTCGATTAGGAGCTGTTGGTTGTTTTTAAAACCGGTCCCATTTTGGAAACATTTGTAATAATGGCTGGAAAAACAGTTTAAGCTAGGGATGGGTGATAAATTGATATCGATAATAAACTAATTATACTTGTAGTGTACTTGTAAGTGTACTATTTTAATGCTTCTTGTGACTAAATTGGCCCATTTTTTTGTGTATAAAAGTATACTTTAATATATACTTTAAGTGTAACAGTATCAACTTTGAATACACAACTAGTTTACAACTACGTTATTTTTTTCCTATATATTTTATTTTTGCCCAGCCCTATTTTAAGCTTCCCTGTACCAAACAGGTGGAGTTTGTAGAGTTGTGAAATTACTTTTAAACTTTGTATCAGTGTCATACACACATTTGGAATATCCAGGGCACTTTGTCCTTGGGTGATGAAAAAATGCATGCGCGCATCAATGCTTCCAAAGGGAACAGATGGTTTGGCATTGCAGTAAGCGTACTTTACTGCTCAAAGCCCCCAAGTAATAAGAGAACACCCATCAACACTTTCTGGTTCTGCTGTCTGGACTTTCAAACTCTGTTTCCTAGTTCCGGATGACTTTTCAAATAACTTTTGACCTTTTCTGTTGGCAGCCCCATCAGTGCTCTTTTAATTTGTGCTCAGCTCCCTATCTTCTTGAGCTACACTTTTGATTAGTGGTATATCACCCCCTTTAATTAGTGGTATTTTTTTAGCTACTACTTTTGGTGAAACCTCTTCATTTAATGATGGAGTCCCATTACTTTTTGAAGGCATTAGAGGAACAAATCCTGTGTTTTCTTGTATAACTATAAACTATAAAAGTAAACTATTATCAAACCTAAAAATAACATAGCCTGCAAAAATAGCTTAAACATCTGTGATAATGGTGATTTTTGGTCTGTCTCACCTCAGAGGTATTGTCATTTATTCATTCCATGTTTTATTAGTTAAATGACAGAATCAAACAAAATCAGACATATTATAAGTTTTAATAACAGGGCTACAAAAATTGCAAGCCTCATAAAATGAACAGAAGATTAAACAGCTCATTTAATATTTAAGTTGACCTTCTCTGGTTGACGTTCAACATTATCTGAAGGGTTAAGCATCTAATTTCAATGAGATTCAGGCCCTGTTTTGTACTCTTTCATGGAAAGTACCAAATCTTTAATGATAAAAACAATAGCACATTAACAAGCAATAATCCTCAACTGAAATTTTACTTAGCGGTTTCCTCAAGTATTTTTGGATGCATTGCATCATGGCAGGTAATCATGGCATAGCAGTTGCACAGCCTGAAAACAATCATAAGTTTCATTTATTATAGCTCTGTTGGTGTCATCATGAGAACTATTTCTCTCTAACAGCACACAGTCCTCAAACAATGTGTGTTGAAAATGAAGCACTGATGGCATGAGGCATTTGTCAGGATATCTGACTCTTGCTGTGATGTTGGCAGATGTTGGTTGGTGTGGTGCCCTGAGCTACAGATATTTTCTTAATTGAAGTCCTTGCTGAGGGGATCATGAAGGGACAGATGCTGAGGCTCAAAGAGAGAGAAAAACAGAGAGAAGCCATTAAGAACTAGATGAGTCTGCGGCACACAGAGGATTTGCGTCTTTTGAAACTCGATTCAAAACAATCATTTGTTTTTAAGGCCTCTGGAATGTTGATATTTGTCAAGATCTTGCTTTTATTTGATAAGAATTGGTTATTGGTTTCATTACCTGATAATGTTTGTGCTTATAATGATTCAAAGGATGTGCAGTAAAGTGGTTTGATTTAATATCTTATACCCACTTTAAAGTGATTTTCAGAAATGAAAATAGGCTCCAGTATTTCCTTTTTACAATAATATTTGATTTAGTTTTGCTTTTTGAATATCTTGGATGATGTAGAAAAGCAAATCAAGGTTCTCAAAGGATTTACAATACATTTATCACCACATAGTGTCTCTCTGTCTATGTTTTAGCCCCAGAATCATTCAAATTTTCTCTATACATCTAATCTTTCAGTTTGTGGGTTTATTTCACATATGTTAAAGGCCTAAATATGTACATACACTTTGCCAAGGAAAGTATTGTATGATTCCTCACCTTGAGAGGAAAAAAAAGGTTTGAAAAAAGCTACTCTCTTTGAAGAAAATGTTAGAACCTTAAGATAGAACCGTAAAGGGTTCTGCATTTCATATATAGAACCTTTTGGGGTTTCCATCATGGGATTATTTTATGGATTTAGTTTTAATTAATGCATTTTCTTTTGATTCATTTTTTTATTTTTTTAGCATAAATTAGCTTGTAAACATACTTTATCACTAGAAAAATGTAAATAACCTGTTAAATGTGAAAGCATTTTGCAATCATTTAAGACATTTCTAATTATATAGAACCATTTTGACAAATGGTTTAATAACAGAGCTCTTTCAAATGCAATACAAATGTGTCAGTCATTGCTTTGGTTAACAGATGAAATGAGATGTAAATAGCGACCATGTTATGGAGTATGATCAGATATTTCTTTTAACTTTATTATTAACTTGCATTAACTTCGCTCAAATAGCACACTTGGCCAGCTACAGAGAAACTGGCAGCCAGGCAAGAGACAAGTGACAAATCCTAAAAGGCGACATCACTACACACATTCTGCCATCTACTGTTAGCCAACCGTGCTGAGAATTCCGGACCCAGAATGGTTTGTAATTGTGCTGTGCTGAACCAAGCTCAAGGAGAAATATAACTGGAACCATTCCTTAAGGGTCTTAGAACTGTTTGGTCCGACGGCGGAAAAGCAGCTTAAGAGCGTATACCATAATGATTTAATTAACATTCATAATTGTGATGCAAAACTGTATATATTGTTCTTTTGTTGGTCATGACCTTCTTTAATGTTACAGCCAGAAGTGCTGGAGCAGATCCATAGTTTAAAAGAGCTGTGGCTGGACAACAATTCTTTACAAACCATACCAGGGGTAAGCACAGGATACATCCGCTCGCAATTTCAAAAGTAGAATAGCTTTCCAGAGTAGCATCTGTTGCATTTACTAAATGTCAGCATACCTTGTCATACATATATTATATCAGTAAGGCTAAATTAACATTTTATCATTATATAATCAGTTTCTTGTCATTCTGACATTCGATTATTAGGGATAGAAGAACTTGAGTGCCAGTTAATGATGACAGAATCTTTGTGGAAACTATTGGAAGTTGACAACATGGCATTTTAATATAGATACTGGACTATAATATATGTATAAAGTATAATATATGATTTCTTTCATTTATCTCTCTTGTTGTCTGCCGAAGTCTGTTGGGAAACTGAGGCAGCTGCGATATCTAGACTTGGCCAAGAACAGGATTGAGAGTCTAGATGCAGATATCTCTGGCTGTGAGTCCTTAGAGGACCTACTTCTTTCCTCCAACATGCTGCAACAGTTACCTGAATCAATAGGTGAAGTTCCACTGCTCACTTTTTTGAAATATTTGGGGTTTTAAGGTTTCAGAATATAAGATAACTTGTGTATGATGTATCTTTATGATGTTACAGGAAAGTTGAAAAAGTTGACAACATTAAAAGTTGATGACAACCAGCTCACCTCACTGCCTAACACTATTGGAAGGTTAGTAACTCACTTACAACTCATCCAGCTGTGTAAAAGAAAAATGACAAAGGCAGAAAATACTTTCGAGACGTCTTAGATCGTAATCCCTGAACATTCCTCTAATGCCGTTTTTTTAATGTTTAAGTATATAGAATTTTTGTTGTGGTTTATAGCTATATAATAGACCTATGATGCAGGTCTTTAATGACCTGAGACTTTGTAATTATTTATATACGTTTTATGATGACATTCAGTGACACTGAACTCTAGCTTATAGTCTCTGTATTGGATTTCTCAGTGAATTGCCATCTGGGGCATGATCTAACAATTCTGCAGCTCTGCTGCTGTCATTCTGGCAGTTTTTCTCACCCCAGCATGAGAAAATGCTGACTGTCAACTTCAGTGTGACTCTCAGCTCAAACAGTACTTTTCTGTCTTTATTACCTATATTTGAGGGAAATTGTGTGCAGAGTCCTGATTGGAAAAAACAACATTAGATTGTGGGATTAAAATGTACAATTAATTTAAAACCCTAAACAAAACCTCCTTAGAGTAAAATCTGATAACTTAATAGTTAATAGTTTGATCTATTGTTTTGGTCATTCTACAAAATGAGTGTCATTTGTGTCTTTCATATGCTACTGTTCAAAGGTTTGGCGTCAGTAAGATTTATTTTTTTAAGAAATAATACTTTTATTCAACAAGGATGCATTAAAATGATCAAAATGACAGTTAAGACAGAAAATATCTTTATTTTAAACTGTAACATTTCAATGTTGTTTTACAGTATTTTTGTAAATAAATGCAGCCTCTGTGAGCATAAGAGACTTTCAAAAACATCTATTTTTTCAAAAAACATGTAAACAAATTTTTTTACTGAGCCCAAAACTTTTGAATAGTAGTGTTGACATGTAAAAATTGATTTTAATAATGAATAGCTGATGCCAATTTTTTTAACGTCTTATTATAGTGATATCTTTTCTAAACAACTGATCATTGGAAGTGGATATAAGTAGAAGTATCAGCATTGATTTTTTTTTAAAGCAGTACCTTGTACTTATGAAATTAAACTGTAAAACTGTCAACCCTGTAATCTTTCTGAATAATTATATCGCAGCATACTGTATATTTAGATGTTTAAATTCATTTGAGCTGGCACGATGCAATTAACACTGAAAAATATTACCTTATATTGGTCTACTACAATGTTTAAAATCTTCCAGAAATTAATTTCACAAATGACCTTATCAAACCCGTTTCATAAGTTTGACTTTGAATTTTTAATGCAAAATCAAATGGGAAATTCAGGGACGAGGTGTATACACCATATTTCACAATACCTGTTAATTGAGAGGTCATATTTTCTGCAGACTGCCTTTTTCATTTATCATAGCTGTCACCACTACCTCATTCCTGTGATACTATACTCCATGCATCTCTCTTCTTGGTTTGTCATTGCTCGGTTCTGTGTGTTGTGTTAATCAAACATGCATCTTAAATGGGCACCTCAGTGCACGTGGCAAAACCGGGTAAGTAGACCAGCGAGTGTTTGTATTCCCCACACGTCTGCCACAGCATGTTTATTTAGGCAAGGGCATACCTTTGCATCCATATCTTGCTTAAAGAGACACATTGAAAGCCCTACATATGGAAGGCCAGCTGGACCGGTCTGCTAGTGCAAATGTTGTACTAATGACCTTACTTAGCTTAACAAATATACATTGACCTTTTTCAAATTCATTAAATTAAAATATGGCATAAAGGGGAACCGTAACTAAGAAACAAAATACATAAGAAAAAAGCAAGGCAAAAATGTTTTAAATGACTAATGTGAGGTCCAAATGCATTCATTACTAAAAGTACTGAAACTCGTTTGACTCAATAAACACTGTGGCATATACCAGACCCTTGTAAATGCTATAAACTAACATAAGGTTTGTTTTAAGAGCCCAGTATTTCATAGGATAAGAGTGTTTTGTAAAACCACCAGAACTGCATTGCAGTGTAGTATATTTAGTAAAATCATCATTAATCCCTTTAACATGTCTTCTGTTAATCATATCTTTGTTATGTGGAGACAATGGTTCCACATAATTCATAATTCTCATTTTCCATTAACAAAACTCATTTATTCCTTGTCTTAAAAAGATATGAGCCCTAGACACTCATACTACTTGTATTGAATGTACTCAGGCTTGGATTCTTTGTATGCGCTTTGTAAACATTTTAATGGGATGTTTGAATGTAAATTGGATATTAAAGGAATAGTTTACCTGTCACCATTTACTCACCTTCATTTTCTTTCAGACCCTTATGGCTTTCTATTCCTCCATGTACTGGCCACTATTTTCCAATGAAAATGAATGAGAACTGAGCATGCCAAGCTCCAAAATGACAAAATAGCACTATAAGCATTATAAACTGACTTCCTACTGCATGTTCCAAGTTTTATGAAGCCACACACTCTAAGAAAATCTGTAAAAATAGGGCCCAATATACTGTGTTAATATTAAGAGATTTTCCGTATTGATTTTTCACAGGTGTTTTACCTACAGTCTGAATTATGCTTTTTAAACGTTTTAGGGTTTAAAAGAAATGTCTGTAAATTTCCTTAAACAGATAATGTCCTGGCAGAAAAATGCCAATACGTTTTCCATTTTTCTATGGATTTTTTTTTTCATACAGTGTATGATTACTTGTGAAAATACTGTATATTTATTGGTTACCTTCCACTTGAAATATAATTGAAGTTGATTGTGCTATATAGGATTTTCTATAAATAAACATTTTAGGTCTGTTTCTCACACAAGGCTTTTATATGTCTTTAGAACACTTGGAAAATAGTACACAAATTGTTATGGACTACTTTTATGATTCTTTTGTTGTCATTTTTGGAGATTGACAATCTGTATTGTCATTCACTTTCATTACATGAGAATGTTCTTCAAAAAAGAGTGTTCTACAAAATGAAAATCAAATGGGTTTGGAACAACAAGGGTGAGCAAAAAAAAAAAAAAGGTGAACTCTTCCTTTAAGACTTTGGTTGAAACACCTAACCTGGTACTCAATCTAAACTCACAAAATGTTTATGAAGAATAGTTATCCTCTACAGTTGAGGCAATTATGTCTTTATCTGATGGACTTTAAAAAGACATCACATGATGCATACATTAATCTTATCATCTCATGAAGTGTTTTCAATAGGCTTTCAATAGGCATTAATCTACCTTGCATAACTGCACACTCCTCACCTGCTTTCTCTTACATCTGCCAGTTTATCACTTTTAGAGGAGTTTGACTGTAGCTGTAATGAACTGGAATCCCTGCCTCCCACCATTGGCTACCTGCACAGTCTTCGGACATTTGCGGCCGATGAGAACTTCTTGGCTGAGCTGCCCAGGGAGGTGAGTAGTCTATATATCGTCTATCTTTGTGCTGAAAATACATCCTACTGTAGACCAGCTAAATTTGTTAAGATGGTTGCCAGTTTAAATAACCAGTTCAAAACTATTAAAACGGTCAAAACAAGTTTAAAAATGTAAAAAAATGTAAGTATGTTAAATCATGTCTACAATAGTATCTTAGCCAGATCAACACTGCTCAGCTAAAACCAGTTAAATCCAGACCATTTTGGATTTTTTTTTTTTCAACAGGGTTCTGAAATTATTCACAAACAAGGCAACTTTTTAAGCTCACCTTTTAGAACTTTGGGGTCATATAGATTATATATGAAGAATATGAAGAAAAGGATTTTGAATGTTTTTGAAATTGATCTTTATTACAATTTAAAATAACTCTTTGTTATTTAAATATATTTTAAATTCCAATTTATTCCTGTGATGGCAAAGCTGAATTTTCAGCATCCATTACTCCAGACTTCAGTGTCACATGATCCTCCAGAAATCATTCTAATATTCTGATTTGCTGCTCAAAAAACATTTGTCAATGATGAAAAAAGTTGTGCTGCTTAATATTTTTGTGTAAATCATGATACATCTTTTTTTAAAGATTCTTTCTTTCTTTAAAACAAATCTTACTGACCTCAAACCTTTGAATGGTAGTGTATTTGCTTCCCACAATCCCAAAGAAATAATGTTTACTGTGTACACACAACACACAAAGCAATATTAAGGATATAGACAAATCAAACTAAATATAACACATTTAAAAATGATACAATATTTAAATAGGATATACATTTTTAGCGTTCTGTAGCATACATTTTGAGATCCAGCACAGCGAAAATCTGTAAAACCAAATGTTTGGTAATGCCCTGCTGACCTTCACTTACCTCACTCGCTGTATTGACAGTTTACAAGAGTCATTTTACCTGAGAGAAAGAGAGAATGCTGATATCCAACAAAAAAAGCTGACAAAATTGCACCTTACCAGAGCTATCATATCCTGTCCTGTGCTGCAGATTGGAAACTGCAAGAATGTCACGGTCATGTCCTTGCGCTCCAATAAACTGGAGTTTCTGCCTGATGAAATTGGACAGATGACAAAGCTACGTGTTCTCAATCTAAGTGACAATAGGTAACACCTGATGTTCCTGTAGTTTTTTTCCTTTTCATTTTATACTCTGTGCACACATTTATCACACCAACACATGATCTTCAACATTGTTTAATAAATAAAAGATGAGACACATGAAAATCTGCTCAAAGCATAGAAAGTACTTGTATACTGAATAGTACTGAATAGTCCTGATCGGTTTATGTAAAGCAGTGAAGATGGTGTTTATTATTTTCCATAATGGCACAGTAATGGGGCATGACATCTGAAAAGTGCCTGGCCTTCCCACAGGCCAATTAAAAAAAGCTTTTATGAGCTGTGCGGACAGTTTAGATGCTCTGACTACGATTACCTGGAAGCAGAGTAATTAAACTTAACCAAGACTAAACGCGGCATAGCCATTAGAGTACCTGAGTTAATGGGCCCCTTAAATGGACAGAATCACCACAGGTCTTCATAACATTTTAACTACACTAAATAACTCCCCCCAACAGTCTCATTTGGCTTTTGACATCCATGTTTTACCTTTTTAAATTCTCATGAACTAATTCTTTATGTTCTGTTTTAGGTTAAAGAATCTTCCCTTCACGTTCACTAAATTGAAAGATCTTGCTGCACTCTGGTTATCTGACAATCAGGTTTGTTATCTGGACCTCCTTTTTAAATTGTGCACAAAGTCTATACAGTATTTGGACCACTTTTAACCATATTTTACAAATGGTTTAATACTGTGGGCCCCCAATTAGTGTTTGGGCACATATAAAACTTGATGTTTGAATGTCATTGCATTATATAACAAAACATGAAACTAAATAATTTCCCCACCAGAATTGACTTTAAAAATAACTGTAAAAAAAACTAAACAAACTTACACATTAAAATACCGTTTTCCACTGAAACAGTAACATACCATAAAACAATGCATTCTGGGTAATATTTGTCATTTTCGAGAAAGTAGCCTATAGAGGTGTGTCTGAAATCGCACACTGTCTGAGTAGGTACTACATTTGAATTATAACTTACTTCGCAACCGTTAAAAAAGTATGTTCTATATAGTATAAATGGGGGAAGTATGAATGTAATCTGGACATAATACATCCGCCATGTTTTCATTATCATGTGACCTACCGGCGTTATGTCGCATCACCTCATTCATAAATCCTCTCCTGTGGCCTCATGGGGTAGTAAAGTGTCCATCGAATGCGCACTTCAGAATCTCGCCAGAAGTAGTAGGTCATCCGGGGACTTTTCACCCACTGGTTTTGAATTCGGACATACTACTCTTCTGCTGTACTGTTTTTCGCATACTATATGTGACCATTATACATCTGAAAGCTGAATAAATAAGCTTTCCATCGATGTATGTTAGGATAGGACAATATTTGGCAACTATTTGAAAATCTGGAATCTGAGGGTGCAAAAAAATCAAAATATTGAGAAAATCACCTTTAAAGTTGTCCAAATGAAGTCCTTATCAATGCATATCCACTCACAAAAATACATTTTTGATATATTTATGGTAGGAAATTTATAAAATATATTCATGGAACATGATCTTTATTTAATATCCTAATGGTTTTTCAATCCTAATTATCGAAAAATTGATAATTTTGACCCATACAATGTATTGTTGGCTATTGCTACAAATATACCCCTGCGACTTATGACTGGTTTTGTGGTCCAGGGTCACATATAGTAGAGAAGTATTCGATTTCGGATGCAGCTTAGGTTACTTTCTCGAAAACGACAAATAATATTACCCAGAATGCATTGTTTTTACAGTATATTACTGTTTAAATGGAAAAAGTTTTTTTACGGTGTAAATTTGTTTCTTTTTTACAGTCATTTTTTAGAGTGTAATTTTTTTTTACTATTACTTTGAACCAAATGCCACTTTGTTTTATTTTTTTAAAGTAATTCAATGACGTTCATACATTTATGTATCCAAATATTTTAAGGGGGCCACTGTATTTAATTGTCTGTTAAATATGGTTAAAAGTGGTCATAATACATACTACCATTTAATAAATTTCATTTGACAGTTGTATTTGTTTACAACAGTTCTCTTTGTTATTCAGTCCAAGGCCCTTATCCCCCTTCAAACAGAGGCTCACCCTGAGACCAAACAGAGAGTCCTTACCAACTACATGTTTCCTCAGCAGCCCCGGCATGATGAGGGTAAGAATACAGTAAATCAGCAGTTTCTCTTTTCTTCTTTACATTTTACCGGATTAAAATTTTTGGATGGATGTGTGTTTTCCATGCTGCAGATTACCAGTCTGACAGTGACAGCTTTAATCCCACTCTCTGGGAGGAGCAGAGACAGCAGAGGATGACTGTGGCATTTGAGTTTGAGGACAAGAAGGAAGAAGAGGACAACTCAGGAAAAGTGAAGGTCCCCTTAGGAAATTAAAATGTGAAATAGCCAGCCTCTTCGGCCCCGTTTAAACCTGGCATTAACATCCATCTCACGTGATCTGATCACAGATGTTAATATCAGATGTAACCGGGACGGACTGCTGTATCTGGTTAGCTGTGATTAATGAAAAACCACCTTTAAGCATCAAAAAAGGTCATATCGCTGCCATATGGGCTAAATCCTCTTCTCTCTGTCTGCAGGTTGAGATTAATCTGAAGCGCTATCCCACCCCTTACCCAGAAGACCTAAAGAACATGGTGAAGTCAGTGCAGAACCTGGTGGGTAAAACCACTCACCCCCTCAACACTGAAAAATGCTCTTCTGGGACCAATATGGAGCTCCACAGCCAAGACAAGTATGAGCCCAAGTGGCCCATTGCTCCTAAGGAGGTAATGCTTCTTTATCTTTTTTTCACGGTGCCGTACCTTGGGTTCATACATCAATGTCTCTGCAATTTGGCTACAAAGTGCATTTTTTTTTTTTTTTTTTTTTTTTTAATAAAAAGGATAGATCAGACTCTGAATTTTGATTGGAATGCTACAAATAGCTGTGACTACTATATTAATGGACCAAGTTATAGATATATAACTATATAAAGTTAATATATTATATTATATATAAAATTATATATATACACACACACACACTATTTATTGAACATTAGTTTCTTTTATTATATTGATGTTGCTGCAGTTTTATAAACATAATCAGAGGCAATATGTTACAGTGATTCCCCCTGGTAAAATGAAAAATGTGACTTATTGCTTGAATATCCACAGTCACTGTTCATTTTGTGTTTGAATCACGAGACGCTTTTAGATTAGCGTATGTTCTTTACAGGTGACGGAGCGAGAGGTCAAAGACTTTTCTAAACCACCAATGTCTGATCAAGGTGTCATCCACAACTCAGCCATTGACATCCCAAAACGCAAAGACAAAGAGGATCTGACTGAGAGCTCGGAAGTATGACAAGTTTTCTCTTTTAATTTAGTCTCTTAAATGCTGAATGCCTTAGCTTTATCCTCTTAAAACATTTACGCACAGTAATATCTCGGGGTTGCAGCTTATTTTACGCTCCCTTTAACCTTTATAATGGTTAATTATTGTAACTACAAAACACAATAGGGATTTAATGAAGTCAATTATTTTAAAAGAGAAGGACGAGAGTGTGTAATGAAATTTAGGCAGTAGTTTCTTTGTTTTTGAAAGCCTGGTATTGGCATCCTTGGTGTCTGAGTCAGTTTGGTTGTACTGTATGTATAGAAAGTGTTGTGTAGTGCTGAGAGTGTTTGCTAAAGGTTAGCTGAACCTGCGGAGATAAAATACACAAAGATCAGTGCAAATGTTTCATCTCTCACAGCCAGCAACCCCCCTCTCCAACCGCCAGAGCTGCAGTGTTGTTTAGGACACAGGATAACAAAGAAGTCATTAACTTTGCCTATGAATATTAGAGCAGAGCTGGTGCAATTAGTAATGAATGTCACAGTCACCTTGTAGGATGCTTCATTTTTTTTTTTTGGTAACTCACATTTAATATATATTCTACAATTATTTACTAGAGATCTAGACCTACAATGTTTTTACTCTCGCTCAGTCTTCAGTTTTATATCCCGTTAGCACTGCTCAGTTGTACAGCTGAAAATCTTTTAGTAAACAGAAATAAAGGTCAGAGTGAAATGCCAAGAACACTCAGAGGTCCCTATATGAAAATATTAATTGAATTCAGGAATGGTTTAGATGATTTGAGTAAACCAGAATAAATCTCAAAAACAGCTACATTCATAATCCATTCATTGATGCCAGGCTTTTCTATGCTTGCAGTAGCTCTTTGTTTAGAATAGCATACAAGTGCATGGTGTATTGTGTCCATCGCAGCTTGGCCTCACACTGCTTCCCCCCATGGTCTCAAAGACCCCCCGGCCAAACTGTGGAGCTACAAACATTATTATTTTTATCAGGGTTATCGGGACCTTGGGAGTACCAGTGCCATAAACCTCATGTTTCTTACACATACTTTTCTTTCTAGACCATGAGAATCCATTTTTGTTTGTTTGTTTGTATATATGTATGTATGTTTGTTTTGCTTAGATTTCTTTACATCGCGTCGTTCCCAAGCCGCAACAGCCAGAGAATACGAGCCTGGCCGTTACTTCCTCTTCCTGTTTCTGCCTCATAGTAAGTGGCTGAGAGACCAGACAGCAGAAAATCAGCTAAGCATATGGGGTGGCTCATTTCAACTGCCTTCAAAGCAAATTAAATTCATTTTCTCAGACACCCCCATTGTGGGTGAAACATTTGTTAAATACATGCATGGGTTTGTTTCCTATAATGAGGAAACAAGAGGTGAAATTCGGTCACTCCCAGTCCATCGGTTTCCAGCATAATGTCAGTGTTTGAATTGTAAGGGGGGCTAGAGAGGAGATTGGCCAATTTTGAATTGTCATTTAAATTTGTTATTACAGCAAGAGATTGATTTCTCTAATGACATACAAATTAATGATTCCAAATCCTTTTAAATAAAATAATAATTAAAAAACAATAAATAAGAGCTATTATAAAAGTAATACATACAGTACCTGTCAAAAGTTTTTTAAAGAAGTCTCTTCTGCTCTCTAAGGCTGCATTTGTTTCATCAAAAATACAGTAAAAAAAATACTGTTTTTTATGTGAATATATTAAAATGTAATTTACTCCTGTGATGGAAAAGCACCATTCAGCACCATTCAGTCTTCAGTGTCACATGATCCTTCAGAAATCATTCTAATATGCTGATTTGGTGGTCAAGAAACATTTCTTATTATTATCAATGCTGAAAACAGTTGTGCTGCTTAATATTTTTGTAAAAACTGATACCTTTTCTTCAGGATTCTTTGATGAATACAACGTTCAAAACAACAGCATTTGTTTGAAATAGAAATATTTTCTAATATAAATGCCTTTTACTGTCACTTTTGATCAATTTAATGTATCCTTGCTGAATAAAAGTATACATTTCTTTCAAAAACAAAAAAACTGAACACAAACTTTTGAATGGTAGTGTATAAGAGGTCTTTTATTCCAAATATGGGGCCTCCCGGGAATCTTTGGTATAATTCAAACACTGCGCAACATGCATCAAATGGCCCCCATGCTGAATTTTGTTCCCAGTTCATTTAATATAAATAAAAAAGCATTAGCCTGCCGCATCAATTTACACAGTCACATTTCTTTTGACCCTTTGTGTCAGAGCAATGAAGAAAAAAGACAAAATAGAAAATATGAAGGCAGAGAAGGGGAGAGGTAGCTTTAAAGGAATAAGGAAATAACACAGAGACGTTGTTCTGAGAGAATGTTCTGATATGTGACTTCCCTCTTGCTCTGCTGCCGGTTGTGTGAGCCAGCCTGCTGATGAACAGTCAGGTCTGAGAGGTGTGAGTGTGAGACAGCTGTGAGAGACCTGGAAGCAACTGATTTGCTCCTGGGGGATTTGACCAGACAAGCCAGGACAAGGCCTGTGAATCCTAACAGTCTACATATTACTAATGATGAATCTCAACTTGATGTTGAGGTGTGAGATCACACTCTGTTACTTCTGATATAGTTCTCAGCTTCAGTTTTGTTTAACTTCGAGGTCATTTGGGGACACTGTTTGTGTTTTATAATCATGTCACTGTAATATAATGAGGGAATTGTTTAAGCATATTCTAATGAATGACTTTCAATATACTGTAATAGCTTTAGGAAACCTACAGTAAATACTAGCTACATTCATGTATTTCACGTTTTAGCTTTCTGATCCTTTTGTAACGTTTTTAAACTGGAATCTCTTAACGTAATGCTGTCATGTGTGTTTTAACGGCTTAGTTTTTCTAAAAGCAGGTCCTGCCTAATAGAGTTTTATGTAATATGCAATTAGACAGATTTTTATACAGTCAAAATGTCTGCAGTTAAAATAGCAACCTTTTTCAATATAATTTGATATGTTGACATTTGAAAATAAATTTATTTTGATTTATATTTATTGACACTGTGATCTTAAATTGGATTACAGATATATCCTAGTATGTTTTAGTATAAACAATTTGTGTTGCTTGATTTTGCTATTTAAATGATAGATTGTAATTTGATTGCAGGAAAACCTCACCCCACTCCCCTTGTGCCTGTTATTCATTCCTTTTGTCTAGTGTATAATTCACTGCGAATTTGACACTTGTGTTTCCAGGACTCAATGGGAGGTTCCCCCAATGATATCCGAATTTCTGACATGAGGCCAACTTTGGTAGAGCCACCTATGTACAAACCAAAGGTTGTGTTACTGGGCAAGGAAAAAAAAGGTTAGTGAGACGAAAAAGCCTGTAGAAGTTAAAGGGTTAGTTCACCCAAAAATGAAAATAATGTAATTTATTACTCACCCTCATGTCGTTCTACACCCGTAAGACCTTCGTTCATCTTCGGAACACAAATTAAGATATTTTTGATGAAATCCGATGGCTCAGTGAGGCCTCTATTGCCAGCAAGTTCATTTACACTTTCAGTACCCAGAAAGGTATTAAAAACATATTTAAAACAGTTCATGTGAGTACAGTGTTTCTACCTTAATATTATAAAGTGACGAGAATACTTTTTGTGTGCCAAAAAAACAAAATAACGACTTTTCAACAGTATCTAGTGATGGGCGATTTCAAAACACTGCTTCTGAGCTTTACGAATCTTTTGTTTCGAATCAGTGGTTCCGAGCGCCAAAGTCACGTGATTTCAGTAAACAAGGCTTCGTTTACGCGATCCGAACCACTGATTCGAAACAAAAGATTCGTAAAGCTTCGAAGCTTCATGAAACAGTGTTTTCATGAAGCATCGGCCGTCACTAGATATTGTTGAAAAGTCATTATTTTGTTTTTTTTTGGCGCACAAAACGTATTCCCGTCACTTTATAATATTAAGGTTGAACCACTGTACTCACATGAACTGTTTTAAATATGTCTTTAGTACATTTCTGGATCTTAAGAGGTTCAGTGACATTGTTGGCAATAGAGGCCTCACTGAGCCGTCGGATTTCATCAAAAAATATCTTAATTTTTGTTCCGAAGATGAATGAAGGTCTTACGGGTGTAGAACGACATGAGGGTGAGTAATGAATGACATAATTTTCATTTTTGGGTGAACTAACCCTTTAATGTTGGCATCAAAATGAAAATCTATTTTCCAAATGCGTGTTATTGATCTTATTGTGGACAATTCATTCTTTGACCAAAATATCATAACTCGATCTTATCTTACGTTGGTTCCATTTTTCAAGAAATCCTCTCATTCTCTTTTGATGTTTATTAATAAAGCTAAAATCCTTCTGAGAATGATGTTCTGGTATAACGATGTATTGTGTAATTGCACTGGGGAACACTGTGGAATAATAGTTGTTGTGAGAAGCACAATAATTGGGGTTTATTCCAGACAAATATAGAGTCGTTGTTCATGCATATAAACTATTTTACCTTGTATACCTTTCTACCTATTTTATCTTTTTTTTTTTTTTTTTTTTTTTTTTTTTTTTTAAGAGTCCACTGATGAGTCTGAGCCAGACAAAATGCATTGTTTGAACAACAGCGGATCATCTGCCACTTATTCAGACTACTCGCCCTCCCAGGGATCATCTGGCTCCTCCAACCCACCTGGAAATGCCAGTAATCTGCAAACATCTGGGAAAGAGGGGCCATCACAGACTCACTGGACCAACAGGTTGGCAAGAGTTTAATCACTGCCACCATTCATTTATATGAACTAATAGACCATCTGTGCTCTCATATGACAGGACAATTGATCAAACAGTTTAGATATCCAGCTAACTGACTTTTGGGTGGCCCAAAACTGACATTGTGTCGCTGTAATAAACATCTCTACCAATAATCCAAAATTATTTGAGCCAGTTGTAATCAATCAATTGCATATTGTTTTGGCAATATTTATGAAACACAGAATTGCAGTTAATATTTTTACTACTCTTTCATATGTTGTTCAGTGATATAGATCGCAAATCTGTGCCTGTGTTGGGGTGTCCCGTACACCAATGATGATGTTGTTATTTGCCTTTTATTAGATTGAAGGTGCTCGTTTTAAATTTCACATTTCTTTCCATTTTAATTAACAAGACAATTGAAGACAGTTCTAAGAGGGCTCTATCTGGGCTTTTGTGTTTCTTTTATAATATCTCTTGCTCACATCACGATTTCTCTCTCACTCAAAGTCACGTACAGCAGTATGACTCTTGCTGTCATCTTCAATAAAGTGCAGCTTAAAATCCATCTCTGTTGCTACAGTAAAAGTTTTATTATATTAGTACTGCTGAAAAACTTAATTATCACTCCTTTCACTGCCTGTTCTTCAGAAGAGCTCTTTGAGAGATTTCTGTTTTGATAACCTTGCAGAAGTATTATGTGGGCGAAATTTTGTAAACTTTGAAAATCTATTTGATGAGGATGGCAATTCAGTCAACCACAGCGATATTTCTCAGCACTTTTCAATTTGAACTACATATGGTATATTAAGAGAGTTGAAGGCCCAGTTAAATTTAATTTTCAATATTTAATCCCCAACATTACATGAAGACATCAAGTTAAAAGATTTTGTAAGCATCAGCTAAAATAAAGCATAGAGGGGTAGTACACAAATTTGGGCTGTACATAAAAATGTTGCAGATTCAGCCCCAAGTAGGAATAAACAAGGAAACGGACAGTTACTAAGATTGCAACCCTATGTTTTAATCATTGTGCTCTTGAGCAAAGTGCTTAACCCCAGCTTGCTTAAAGGCTATTGTGCCTGCAGTTAGCGTATGAACAAATTAAAGGGTTAGTTCACTTAAAAATGAAAATTATCCCCTCAAGCCATCCTAGGTGTATATGACTTTATTCTTTCACTCAAACACAGAGTTATATTAAAAAAATATTCTGGCTCTTCCAAGCTTTATAATGGGAGTGACTGTAGTAACTGATAGTAACTGATATTTTGAAGCCCAAAAAAGCATATCCATCATAAAAGTAATCCATACGGCTCCAGGTCTTCCGAAACGAAGGTCTTCTGAAGCGAAGCGATACGTTTTTGTAAGAAAAATATCCATATTTATAACTTTATAAACTAGAATCACATCAACATCACACATCACATCAACAAAAAAACAAAACATTCATAAGCTTTTCTAAGAATGAAGCTTCATGCTAAAGTACTTTTTTTTTTCCCCAAGAGTTTCATTTTTCTAATGAGACTTTTTTCTTCATCAGGATAGTTGTATCACCCTGACATTTTTTACTTTACATCCCCAAATTCTGAAATTAAATACATCAACATATATTTATAGGGTTAGTTCAACCAGAAATGAAAATTCTGTCTTTAGTTACTCACCCTCATGTCGTTCCACACCCATAAGACCTTCGTTCATCTTCGAAACAAGATATTTTTTATAAAATCTGATGGCTCGTTAGGCCTGCATCGAGAGCAAGTTAACTTAGACTTTCAAACGCCCAGAAAGGTACTAAAAATATAATTAAAACAGTTCATGTGACTACAGTGGTTCAACATTAATTTTATGAAGCGATGAGAGTACTTTTTGTGCGCCAAAAAAACAAAATAACAACTTTATTCAACAATATCTAGCACTCGTCACTGAACTAAACACTGCTTCATGAAGCTTCGAAGCTTTATGAATCTTTTGTTTCAAATCAGTGGTTCGGAGCATGTATCAAACGATCTCAAACTGCCAAAGTCACATGATTTCAGTAAACGAGGCTTGAGTGATATGTCATTGACCCTATGTCTGAGTTGGAATTTTCTGATATTGAATATGCTTGTTATATCCAGCTCATGGCCATGTTCTTGTGTACAGATTTCTTTTCCATATAGTGCACTGATTAAATCTAAATATGTCAACAGGCTGGCTCAGTCTTTCCCAAAGCCCATTGAAACCAAGCCCCTTCTGAGCCAGAGGGAAACACCTCCTTCCAGCACGCTGCAGCAGCGAGGTGAGAGGCGGCCACTCAGCGACACCTTCGACAGCTGGAACGATGCCCCCCACTATGATAACACAGGTTTTGTCTCAGAGGAGACGCCTCTTGACACTCCAAGCAGCAGTGCTGGAAACCCCATGCTAGGCTCAAAGCCCCGAAGTGCCTCAATGGCACATGGGCGACGGCCTCTCATGAGACAAGAGCGCATTGTGGGAGTTCCCTTAGAGCTCGATCAGTCGCAACACACTTTCCACACAGTTCGCAACACCCCTGAAACTGAAGTGCCTCCTCCCTCTAACCCCTGGCAGAACTGGACAAGGACTCCCAGTCCCTTCGAGGACAGGACAGCTTTCCCTTCCAAGTTGGAAATTACCCCAGGCAACAGCCCCAATCCTGACCGTAAGGACTTTGAACAGGAGATGGGAGAACTACCCAGCACTTTTCCCTCAACTAGAGCCTGGGGGTTTCTGGACTCAACGGACTCAGGGACGGGACGAGGTCATCCCAACATTTTTTCACATGTCCAGGGTGGAAAAGACCCAAACAAAGGAAACACTATGGTTGTTAGCAAGAGTTCTGAAAGACTTTCGCCAATGATGAGGGAGGTAAAAGCGAAATTTAAGAAATCTCAGAGCATAGATGAAATCGATACTGGGTCGTACAAGGTTTACAGCATCCCCTTGGACAGCTACAGTTCTAGCATAGAAAATCAGGGAAGTGTTGATAGAGCAGACCTCCCTATACCACTAGAACAGAGCATGTCCAGGAGCCAGTCAGCTCCAATGCTGGATGATGATCTGGATGGCTACGGTTTGAATAAAAGCTCTCAGCAGCAGAAGCCTGCCATCCCAAAGAAAGTTTACCATTTTGACCAAAGCTTCAACCCGCAAAGAGCCATGGATGTTGTGAAAGCGGAGAGGAGAGTTCCTCCACCATTCCCCAACACCCCTGAATATGTAAACCAACCTGGGAAGACGTTACCAAAGGAACTTGTGAGCCCGAGAGGCTACCGAGGCTATCCTCCGATGGAACAGATGTTTTCATTTGCTCAGACTGCAGTCACCGACGATGCCATCAATCCACAGCTCTCGGTCCAGCCCCAGCGCTCCAGGCCGGGCTTCCTGAGGCGAGCTGACTCTCTGGTAAGTTCGACAGAGATGGCGCTCTTCCGCAGAGTAGCTGAGAGCCAAGAGCTACAGCTGGCAGAGCACTACAACAGGCCTCAGCAGATAAAGAGCATGCTGGAACAACAGAACAGCTTGTCTACCATGGCTGACACCCAGTTCCACAAGAGGAATGGTAGGTATGACGAAGATTACTCATCTTATCAAGAACCTAAAAAGCCCATCATGGGTTACCCCACCAAGAGTCTGACACAACGTCGCCCCCTGTCTGCACGGAGCTACAGCACAGAGACATACGGGGCATCTCAGGCAAGGCCAGTGTCTGCCCGTCCCACCATGGCTGCACTGCTGGAGAAAATGCCTTCAGATTACAATCTTAGTACATGCACTGAGAAGAGCCCTGAGGCTGACATGAAGCTGAGACCTGTCCCTCAAAAACAAGAGGACCCGACCTCCAAAATGCCAGTAGATTGGAGACAGCAGCTGCTTAGACACATAGAAGCGAAGAGGCTAGACCGGGTGAGTAAGCTTTGCTTTTTCTTCTACAAAGTGTTTGTTAGCTTGGAATTTATGTAAACGCTCAGTATTTTCAAGAATATTATACTATAGAATATTTTACTATATTATTAAATAACTACATCTTGGTTTTGCATAATATGTTTGTTTTACATATTAGAGACAAAGCTTAAATGAAGGCCACTTTTTAGTGTATAGACATGTGAACAGTTGGGTAAATCTCATGTTAAGCATCAAGAAACGTTTGGGACATATTTCACTCCAAAATCAAAAGTAACGAAAAGGAAATTATATTCTGCGTAAAGAAAATTAAGCTTTTTCATTATGATTTTTTGTGCATTTTGACATTATTTTCATAAAATTCAAGCAAACCATTCCCTTTTTCAAAAACATTTTTCTCAATCATTTTGCGGTTTTTTTTTTTTTTTGTGCTTTTTATTTGATAGGACAGTGTAGATTTTTTGACAGGAAGCCAGTGGGAGAGAGAGGGAGGGATGGGATCGGGAAAGGTCCTCAAGCCGGGACTCGAACTCGGGACGCCCGAAGCGTAACCGCGCCATATGTCGGCGTGCTGCCCACAAGGCTATCTGCCTTTTTTATTAGATTTTTTTATTCAAAAACTAGTTTTTTCTCACTTCTTGGATTGTTTCCCCCTCACTTTTCCAATAATGGGAATTTTGGGGGAAAAAAAATTGACCTTTAAATAATTGTCACAATGCAAAAAAATGTAATGGTCCTTAAATGGCTTCAAATTCTTTCTGCAAAATATCTTCTTTTTTCTTTTTAATTGGGGTGAAATATGACCATGGCATTTCTTTCCTGAGATTCACCCAGTTATGTACATGCAACTTTGGTGGTGAGCATTTGTTTCTGTGTAAGTGGAATACAATACTACAGCATACACACAATTTAGTCCCACACTGCTGCTATTAATATTCTGTAAATGTAACCACTGTGTATCACTAATGTGTCACGTCGGCGGTAATGACGTACTGTTGTTGTTCTGTTTGTCAAGCTTACTCACTCTGTTACAGCAATGTGCAGTCCAGTGTACCCCAGCCACAGCCTTTTGACCTTTCTGTGTGGCACACCCATTCACTCATGTCATGTGGTTGTTTCCCTCCAATCAGAGCGCTGTCCTTAAGCACAACACAGTAAACTTCGGCATGCTGTACTCTGGAGGCTATGCTGCACCGCATGCCAGCAGAAGCATGACAATAAACTTTTACAATAACACAAAGCATGAAAACCAAACAACTCAGTGGCTACCTCTACCAAATGTGAGTATGAAGGACTTCAGCCCCAGTTTCAGCATGAAGAAGTGCAACTTATATTAACATACCATCTTCTATTGAAGATCTTCTTTTTAGATCTATCTCTTTTGAGCGGCTTCTGCTTTAACTTCTCGAACAGTGGTAATATTATCATTTTAGCACATTTTGTTGTATGGTTTAATAGCCTTTCTAGAAGGCAGACCATCTAACACATTTCACAGTTTAACACTAATCTAACACTTCACCTGTTCTGAGTTCCAGGCTAGACACTGTCTCTCACTGTGATGTTAAACATATATAGGTGTTTTCTGTTGCATGTGCTCAGTCTTTGTGTTTGGTCTATGCACTACAGTCTTCCTCTGTCTTCAACTCACAGAACAAAGCAATCTGTGACTGACAGTAGAGATAAATTTATGAAAGGCCTTCTTGATCTAAAATACAATCAAATTCAATAAATCAAAGTTAAACAGTCAGGGGTGAATTAACACCACTACTGAGCGTAGTATATCTGTGTGCACAATTCACCAACCTCCATTTACTTATTCACCAATGGGTGATTGCTATACTGTAAGTTAGTGAACTGCTCAAATCAAGTTCCGAAATAGCCGGAATAACTATGTACCATAAGTATTTGTATTTCTTTTTAGGCAAATTTGTCTTCTTTGTAAATTAGTTTTATTATAGACGTATATACAGATATACAGTGTAGTTGAGTGTGCTTTCATCTTTAAGAGCCCAA
Source organism: Hypophthalmichthys nobilis (assembly GCA_037950665.1). Taxonomy (NCBI): domain Eukaryota; kingdom Metazoa; phylum Chordata; class Actinopteri; order Cypriniformes; family Xenocyprididae; genus Hypophthalmichthys; species Hypophthalmichthys nobilis. The sequence continues at coordinate 15,412,517 of CM075471.1, forward strand.
GTCTCTGGATTGCATAGGTTAAGTATGGCTGTAAAGTCCTGGTTAAGTATGCCAGATTGCAGTAGTCTGCTGCATCTGCCACAACCTAGCACTCAGATGCCAGTTGCATTTTAGATCGAGTTCAGTGGGCTCACAATTAGGCTTAAGCCTTATCTATGAAAGAGCTTAAAGCAACACCATGGAACTTTTGGTGCTCTAGCAGTTAATAAACAAAACTGCATGAGTCTTGCAGAAGAATACTGTAGCCGTTTCTCTCTGTTTATGTCTATGACGAGTCACGGAAGTACTGGGCTACTCCGCAGCAGTGCCGACCCGACCGGTCTAAAATTGTCAGAATATAAACACTTATTATAGGTGTACCGTAGTGATTCAGGATAAGGCAAAAACACGTTTTGGAAAATGGATTCATGATGTATTGCTCATTATATACATTTTGTAAAATTTGAACACAAAAAAGTTACATAGTGCAGCTTTAAATAAAAACAAGCTTAGTAAATTTTAAAGCTTTATTATTTCTTAAGCTTTTATTTACATGTATATATTTATAAATTCAAAAATGTAATATTGTGAAAATATAATTACTTATGTTTAATGCATTAAGGATAATTTAAATTATATGTGATTCATTTATATAATAAATAATTAGCCATGTAGTTTGAGCTCCCTTTTTAGTCGGTCATGTTCGACGTACACTACCAGTCAAAAGTTTGGAATCAGTAAGATTTTTAATGTTTTTAAAAGAAGTTTTGTCTGCTCACCAAGGCTGCATTTATTTAATTAAAAATACAGTAAAAACAGTAATATTGTGAAATATTATTACAATTTAAAATAACTGTTTTCTGTTTGAATATATTTTATAAAGTAATTTATTCCTGTGATCAAAGCTGAATTTTCAGCATCCTTCAGAAATAATTCTAATATGCTGATCTGCTGCTCAAGAAACATTTATTGTGTACAACTGTACAATTGTCAAAATATTTGTGTACAATATTTTTTTTTCAGGATTCTTTAATGAATAGAAAGTTCGAAAGAACAGCATTTATTTGAAATATAATCTTTTGTAACATTATAATTGTCTTTACTGTCACTTTTGATCGATTTAATGCATCCTTACTGAATAAAAGTATTAATTTCTTTAATTTCTTTTCAAAAAAAAAAAAAAAAAAAAATTCTTACTGACCCCAAAGTTTTGAACGGTAGTGTATAATGTTACAAAAGCTTTGTATTTCAGATAAATGCTGTTATTTTGAACTTTCTATTCATCAAGGAATCCTGAAAAAAAAAGTACACAACTGTTTTCAACATTGATAATAATCATAAATGTTTCTTGAGCAGCAAATCATCATATTAGAATGATTTCTGAAGGATCATGTGACACTGAAGACTGGAGTAATGATGCTGAAAAGTCAGCTTTGATCACAGGAATAAATTACTTTATAAAATATATTCAAACAGAAAACAGTTATTTTAAATTGTAATAATATTTCACAATATTACTGTTTTTACTGTATTTTTAATTAAATAAATGCAGCCTTGGTGAGCAGATGAAACTTCTTTTAAAAACATTAAAAATCTTACCGTGTCCAAACTTTTGACTGGTAGTGTACGTTGGAACTGACCGACGAATTGGGGATCCCCGATTTGTCGGTCAGTTCCAATGTACGTCTCCATTCCCTCCTTCAGGGAACGAGGGTTACATACGTAACCGAGACGTTACCATTGCGATGAACACCAATAAACCAAAAAACAATTAACCTTCTTGTGTCCGAAAAAAAAAATGTTGCTCAAACTAACAGGCCTAGAACCAACTCACAATATGGGGAATTTTGCCATTCAAAATGCTTTCAGCACAGATTTTGTTTTGCACCGTTATGTACTTATCATAGTGTCTTTAATGAATCGGACAAAATAAATAAGGTTAACAACAGACCCCAAAACATTTTTAGTCCTTAAACTGATGAAAGCATGTGAATGGAACAGTCAAATAGTAAGCTGATAATAATTGTGGGAGTGTCCTTCTCACATCTTGGTTCTTTAAAACTAGCACATTTTTATTTTGGCAGTGTAATTTTAGAGCACTGTTTTGGATTCTGCTCGCTGACAGCACTATATCCTTTCAGACACCTTCACAACAGAGCAATATTTTAGATAATGGACAAGAGGTGGTTTCCCCAAGTAGTCAGTGGGCCCCATATTCGCTGGGACGAAGAGACGTGCCACCAGAGAACATGAATGTCATCAAAAAGGTATTGATTAAAGTTATTTTTTGTTTTTATTTATTTTTTGATACAGCATGTTGTTTGTCGTACTTATTGGTCAAAGGTTCCGAAAGCCATTAAGGCGATTATTGTTACAAACATTGTCAAAATTACTATATATATATTTTTTTATTATTATTATCAAGTTTTATCAAGTTTCCTAAAGACCATAGTAGAGATAGTTTCACAATCCCTCCTTGTCTCGGTAGAACAAAATGATCACTACCTAGTCTCAGATAATATAATAAATCCTCAGCAATCACTGTAAAACTTTCTCACCTCTAAAATGGTCCTGTTTCTTTCATAAGCCATGCTGAACTGAAATGATTCATTGCATTTGTCTGGATCTCATTATAGTTTTATTATTTCCACAATACGTTTTTAGAGAGACACCCACATGTCTCTGAGTATTAAACCCTGTCATGTTCTACTCTTTAAGTTTCCTCTGGCTTAACCTGTTCTCTGTGAGATAGACATCTCTGTTGTATCGTGATTGCCATGTTCATTTTTTCAAATGCCAGGGTTAATTACTACCTGCTGTCGTGATTCATTTCACAACGCGTGTTCCTGCTTGGTCTCCTTAGCAACCTCAGTCTATTGGTGAATGTCTTTAGGTTGTCGCTCAATATTGTGGAACATTTTGCTTCTGCTGACACATTTAGTGTTGTGTAGAAAAGTCTAATGTAATGAAAATTAAATTAATTAATCAAATAATGAAATCAAAATGTCATAAGGGCCTGTGTAGCTAATACAGGCCTTTGTTCCTGTGATGATATAAAGGCACTTGCCAGCTGTATGAACCATTCATTAAACATTTGCTTGATGTTTGCCCACAGCCTGGCGTTCACAATCCCCATCAACAACAGGGGATGATGATAACCTCAGCCACCCCACCCCACCGGACGGCCCGTGACCAGCAGTATGAGGGGGCCATCAACAAGGTGTCCATCCAGCAGTACCAGTCACCTCTGCCCATGCCCATCACCACCACCAGCCCCCGGCCTCAGAGCGCCCGCTGCTTTATCCAGACTAAAGGCCAGAAGAGCATGGATGGCTTTCCAGAGCAGGTACCATTGATCAGAATAAAAAAATAAAAAAAACAGAAATGACCAATTGCAATTCAGCATGCAAATGGAAGCAAGAAAGAAGACCAATCAAGATTCATGCCACAATCATGGAATATTAATCAGTCCCTCCAGGATTTCGCAGGATTTTTTTCTGATTTTTGTGGCCTAAAATGACAGAATTTGCTGCAGCTTTTCTCAAGATTTGTGGCAATATTTGTGGCATTTGTCGTTTTTTTGCAGTGAAAATATACCACAAACATTCTTCTAACATTGTTATTACTTCTCTGGCATTGAGAACCATTGCAGGGCTCCAGAATAACATTTGAGGGCAGAAGCACCGCTGTGCCATTAAGTTCTACAGAAGGTGGCACCAGCACTTGACAGTAAAGCACTGAGCATGAGTTGAGATGCAGATAAAAATAACTTTTATTACTATCATTCCTAATGTCTAAATATAAATTATTATAAATTACACATGCATATATATATATATGTGTGTGTGTGTGTGTGTGTGTTAGAATGGCTAATAAGCCAATAAGTGCTTCTCTGCAGCCATCTACTACAGTGGTAATTTAATGTCTTTTTTATTTTTAAATAAGTGTTTGCTTTCCTACATTGTGAAACTTTTTTTAAACTAGTTTTATAAATGGGGACAACAAATGTTTTAGTCATCACATTGAAAATAACTTTCAAATTGGGTAATACTTAAAGCTTTGAAGTGCTGGAAAAAGTTGTGTGAAGCACTTACTGTAAAAGCGCTTGAAAACATTAGACCATTTCTGTTAGTGTTTCTACATTAAATCCATGGTGAATGTTGGTGATTTGTGGACCTGGTGATTTGTGTTCTCATGGTTTTATTGCAGAGTTTGCTTGATTTTGCAATAAATTCAACGATTGCAGAATTGCGACATCCTGGAGGGACTGATTAGTAGAGTGTTCCTTGTTCAAATCATCTTCTTCTAATGACTAAAGGCCTATTCACACCAAGAACGATAACTATAAAGATAACTATATTAACGTAAACACCAGTGGACAATATCGTTTTGTCACTTTAAATGCTCAAGCTCATTACAGCAGGATGGATTCTGATTGGCTGCCAATGTTTTTATCGTTCATCAGCTAGATAAAATTGCTCTGAAAGTGATTCCAACGATATAGTTTCTCTGTGCCGTTATCGTTATAGCTGTGGTATGAACTCTTTAATATTGAGAACGATTTTTAGAACTATATTGTTAATGTTATCCTTATAGTTAAAATTTGATATAAAAGTTTTTATAGTAAAGTTTTTCCTTTGTGCTTTTTCATGTACAGACGACAAAGTTGTCAAAACAATCCTCGTTCACACGGATCCGCAAAAACAATTTAAAACACTGTATTATGCATGCCAGGCCAGTAGTTGGTGATGTAACTTTTGGGCAGATGTGGCCTAATGGTTAGGGACCCGAAGGCTGTGGGTTCGAGTCTCAATACTGGCAGGAAATGACTGAGGTGCCCTTAAGCAAAGCACCTAACCCCCAGTCGCTCCCCGGGCGCCACAGCAAAAAATGGCTGCCCACTGCTCCGGGTGTGTGTTCACTAATCACTACTCCTAATGTGTGCACCTTAAAGGATTAGTTCACTTTAAAATGAAAATGACCCCAAGATTTACCCTCAAGCCATCCTAGGTGTACATGACTTTCTTCTTTCTGATGAACACAATCAGAGATATATTAATAAATATCCTGACGCATCTGAGCTTTATAATGGCAGTGAATGGGACAAACGAGTATGAAGCTCAATACCGTCTTCCGACTTACGAAAAAAGCGTAACTGACGTCGCATCAGTTAAATTTTTTTGTAAGTTGAATACGGAAGGCGTAGGACGTAGCGTAAGCATTTTGAACTGCAAGAGGCATTACTGTTTCTTTATAACTTGTTAAATATGGATATTTTTCTTACACTTCGCTTCAGAAGACCTTTATTAACCCCCCGGAGCCTTGTGAAGTACGTTTATGATGGATGGATGCACTTTCTTGAGCTTCATACTCATTGGTCCCGTTCACTGCCATTATAAAGCTTGGATGCGTCAGGATATTTAATAATATAACTCTGATTGTTTTCATCAGAAATAAGAGTGTCATATACACCTAGGATGGCTTGAGGGTGAGTAAATCTTGGGGTAATTTTCATTTTAAAGTGATCTTTAACTGGATGGTTAAATACAAAGGAAAATTTTCAAGTATGGGTTAAAATACTTGGCCTTTATATGTCACTTTCAACTATGCGCCTATAGACTGAACACGTAATACGCATGTCCATGACATCACCGTTTTCACAAATTCACATTTTTGTAGTTTCCTCTTAGACAATAATGGAAGATGCCATTGTCATGTAAATTAACAGCCAAAATGCATAAAAAAGTTTTCCATTTTTAGCTACAAACCGTGTACAAACCCTAAGGCTACATACATTAATCCAGATACATTTGAGCAGTTATTTCATTTCAAAATGTTCTCTGTCCACATTAGCGTTTTCCAGAAGTTGCCCGTTCACACTGAAATGTCTGAAAACGCTTAAATCATCTTACTGAGATGACACAGAGAGACCAGACATAAAGTTCTCATGCTATTTTTCTGCCACGATCATTTTATTTGTAAAATATCTCACCACTTACTGGTACGTCTAGGTTGTACTCAAAATCTCCATTCCACACATGGCCTAAAATGCAATGTTTTGCGGCAAGACAGCAATTTTCTATTGTCTTTGCAGGAATGTAATATAAAGACTGTACAAAGAAACATTTATTTTTAACAATACTATGAAAATGAATAGTAGGCACAAAATGCTGGTAAAACCATAGATATCTATGGATACAATATGTGTCACATGACTAAACATGCGTTGTTGTTTTCGAATACTTCCGTTTTCACAGTCCACACTACAATGCGAAAACAGCATTTTCAAATGTATTCACTTGGACGTGGATCTGTCTTTCTTGGACAAAAGCGCCGTCTTAGTGTGGATGGAAGGCCAAAAACGTAGAGAAAAAAGATGTTTTCTCAAATGTATGTGGATTAATATAGGGTTAGCCTAAAACCCGGATTTCTATTTTATTTATGTTGTTGACAGCTCTGTGTGAGAATCGAGAAGAACCCTGGCCTTGGTTTCAGCATCTCAGGGGGAATCAGTGGACAGGGGAACCCCTTCAAGCCCTCGGACATGGTAAGACCATTTCACTCTCTGTTTTAAAGGACAGAACACAACGCTAATTTCAGCATTTCGTTATCATAAATTGCATTAAAACAATGCTTTATATAGAACAAAATCAAAGCTATCTCTCTTCAGTCAGCAAAGTGTGTCTCTCAGTAGAGTTTCCATGGAAACATGCGCTACTGCAGTGCACAACCTTGCACACCAGCTGACTGCATTACCTTTTAACCTTTTCATGTCTTGGCAACATTTGGTGATAGTTAAAACAAAAGTGTTTTGACTGAAATGTTGCTGATATTCATTAAGTATATGGAAAAAAGGATATTCTACATCTGTTTCATGTGTAAGTAGCTTGAATGTATATTAATACTATATTGATTAGATAGAAATTGTTTCAATTTGCATGAAAAAGTTTCGTTATTTTTTCCCCATAAGGTTTTTAACATAGCATAAAGATTGCTTGTGTTGTATATTGTTGCTTTGGGGATGAATCCCAGTGAGCCATGAAGAAATGATGTAAAGTTTGGTGGACTCTCAATATGTGGTGTCGATAATAATAAGACTTGATATGTGTGCACATGGTGCATACTGATGGGTCCCACATGTAATTAAAATATGTATGCTTTATAATCTCTGCCTTAATTTCAGCACAAAAACAGTCACTAATGGATCGTCTAACTTTACTCTTAAAAAAAAAAAACTAAGAAAAATGAATCATCTAAGTTTTACATTTGCTTTTCAGTTTAACATTTGCATTTACTGATTAATTGTAAATGGTAATTTTATAGATAAAGACAATTATTTTACAATTACTTTTGTGCTTTGAGGAAAGAGAGAGAGAAACCAAAGAAAATCTAAATCCAGATTAAACGGCAAAGATTCTAAACCATAGTCACCATGTGGTTCCTAACCTCATATCACTTTTGACTTATAGGGTATCTTTGTTACTAGGGTACAGCCTGATGGACCTGCCTCCAACGTTCTACGACCAGGGGACAAAATTCTGAAGGTAACACTGTTCTCCATCACATTGTCCCAAGAGTTGCGACAATGCATCCTCCGCCACACTGCCAGTGGAGGGCTTTGCATGTGGCATTAAATGTCCTATGTGTATGTGTGTGTGCGTCTCAAACAAGTGAGCATGGACTTCTGTTGTTATGTTTGTCCAACTTTGACATGCATTATTGTCCTCTCTGATTTCCAAGAACAGACTGTTATAACATTTCAAGCTGCCATATGTCTTAGAAGTCAATTTAATGGCATGAAATAATTATATATTTTACAATGAATTATGAATTTTGTTGATCAGATATTACAAAATGAATGTAAATAAGTGAAACAGACTAATCAATACAACCAACTACCTCAATTTTATGTTTATCTTTGATGCAGATTGAATCTGGTCTTTTCCAGTGTACTGAAATGTATCCCATCACCTCCCAAAAAACGAACTAATTAAAGTGCCCCTATTATGCTAGTTTAAAGGTTCTTAATTTTGTTTTGGAGGTCTCCTGCAATAGATTAACATACACCAAAAGGTAAAAAAAAATATTTTCTCATAATATACTGTACATTGGACATCACCGCATTTCTAAGAGTCTGAAAACGGTTCATTCGAAGGATGCATTCACACTTGGTTCAATTGCCTGGTCCGAACCAGAGTTCGATTGCTTCCCCCTCCCCCTGCCCGCTTCTGGACTGTGTTCAGATTATATTATTTGGGTCCGAACTGCAGTGCGTTTGCATCAAAGCACTAGCTGGTTACCCCATTACTTGGTAACGACGGAGCAGGAGATGGCGGCAAAATGCATAGCTTTGTTCACCTCACTTTTATATTTTTGATTTTGAACTGTTGGTTTTGTTTCTAAAGCTTCAATACATAACGGCACTTGCATCTATCTGGTCCGAATGTACTGCAAATGAATGCTGAAGGTGAGCAAAAATGACATATACAGCTCTGCTTGCAGTGCGTCAGTCACACTCATCAGGAAAGTGAGTGAAACACACAAACACATTTTTATCAAATCATACATCATTAAATAGCGGTTTACTTCCACAATTTAATACGTGTGTTAGTATTAAGTCATTAAGTCAGCAGAAAACCGTAAAGGAGTTCACATTAACCGTACCCCAGACCACCCTTTTTAAGTTAATTCGGGTACAGTCCACGGGTGCACACCCAAGTTCAGAAGACAGCGTTCACATCATCCAACGAACCGAACTCTGACGTCAATCGAACCCAAGTGCGCACCATAAATGCAAGGGTGAAAGCACCCTCAGTCTCTCTAAAATCCTCCTTTCCACGAGTCTACTCTGTTTTGATTGGTCAGATGGCCTAGCCTGTGTCAGAAACAAAATTTCCATTACCATATTTGAATTTCAGCTCCGGAGGATTCCTCAACACTTGTAGAGACGTTGATATGCAAAGTGGATTCGCAGTACTGAAACAGGGTCGACAACACAAACCAAACTCTTCCAGGCCTCAGCTACAACTACACTGTTTGAGGGCGGGTAAAAGTAGACATTGTTTGCAGGCAGCTACTGAAGACCATAGTACAAATTTGTTACATTGTTACGTAGGTATGTAACAGGAAATGGAAAAGCAACACTGGAATTGCTGAAGACTCGTTTCAGCAGTCCAGAATCGATTCTTTTTTTTCCACTGCATGGAAAGGTAATATTCGAAAAGGCATAATAGGGGCACTTTAAATAAAAGTTTATATATATATATATATATATATATATATATTCAATATTATTTGATTAAAAATTTAAAAAAAAATAATACAATAAAAAATATTTTTAAGTATTATTACAATTTAAAATAACCTTTCTATTTTAATATATTTTATAACATTTCTTTTCTATTTTAAATATTTTTTAATTTATTCCTTTAGTGGCAAAGCTGAATTTTAAGCAGCCATTTGGTGCTGATTTGGTGCTTAAGACACATTTCTAATTATTATCAACATTGAAAACAGTTGTGCTGTTAAATATTTTTTTGTGGAAATCGTGTTTTTCTTTCTTTGATGAAAAGAAACTTTTTATTATAATTTAAAAGTATTTATTGTCACGTTTGATCATTTTAATGCATCCTTAGTGAATAAAAATATTAATATTAAAAAAAGTTTAAAAAAAAAAAATACTGACGGCAAAGTTTTGAACTGTAGTGTGTTTATAATATATATATATATATATTCCTAAAATTGTATATGATATATTTTTGGACAGTAACAGGAAACTTACAGTAACGTGTCTAAATTGCTATTCAGACAGTATCTGTCTGTGTATTTTCCATAAAAGCAAACTGCCTGGCATTGCTGCCTGTTCCTACTGTGTACAGGGGCAATCCAGGCTCTGTGTGCCTAAATAACTTTATGGGAAGTTATTGGGCTGTCTCTGGTTGTATGTGTTGCTGTCAGTGTTCACCACTAGAACCGTCTGCAGAAAGCAGCTCCTTCTCTTTCCACAGATCCAGTGAGTCTAAAGACCAGCTTCTTTCCACCTTCTCTCCTTTTACAGCATGATCTCCTGTGTGCATCTCTCTCTTTTCTCTCCCTCACAGTGTATATCTCTTTATCCTCTTTGAGCTAGGCCTGTTCCCAGCCCTCCTGTGCTGCCGTGCCTGTTCCTGCCCCCCTCCCCCCCTTGCTCCCTCCCTCCCTCCCTCCCTGCCTCTCCCAGTTCATTTTGTTTACCATGTGCTTCATTCTTGCATTGCAGGCCAACGGACATAGTTTCTTACACATGGAGCATGAAACAGCAGTGTCTCTTCTGAAGAATTTCCCGAAAACTGTGGACTTGGTAATCTTAAGGGAGAGCACAATATAAATATTTTTATAGCTTAAAGACTTCTCACCCAGATGGAACACAGGAACTTGTACATCATCTTTTTATCTAGGAACAATTTTGCCAATTGCTGGACCAATGGCAAATTTCAGTGCCAAATGTACACTAGAGGACATATCTAATAATGTTACATATGGCTTACACATTCTACACGAACATACATTTGTTGAAATCTTTCGTTGATGTTGTTGATATTCTTCTTTATCTCAGCCTGTGGCTGTAAGTGGGTGCATTTTTTCCAGCTTATTTATATGGCGTATTATTTTGTACCTATTTTTCCTAGCAGCTTTTCGGTTTAATCTTGGAGCATGAAAGCACATCTGCTTTTAAGGACATTTACCCACCATAACACTGCCTCAACTTTGTAAATGCCTTGTGTAAATATATACATTTACAACTCAAATGTGATTAGAGCATAGAATGTGAATGAAAGACACATTGATGATTTTCTAACACACTGACGAGTTTTTGTAACAATTTACAAGAGATATCCTTCTCATGAAAACGACAATTTAGGGAAAACAAAAAGTCCCCTTTTAACATTCTGTATTTGCACAAATCAAATAACAGAAAAGATTCCCTAAGCAATATTTCTTCTGTTTTTATGGTTTTCCTGCAGCACCCTCTATTGGTATTCATGGATTTTTCCAAGCTCAGATCAGGGTGGGTCTTATTCATTCGCTATAATGTGAATGTACATTTCCATGTTCTTTGAATTCGTTTGCTGCCAGGAAAATTCATGCACATGTGGCAGTTTATTGGCAACACTTTTCTATATAAAAATTTACTTTCATATCACATGCTACAGTTTAAGTGGAAAGTGGAAGGCAAAAAAAAGCTTAATTCCAGTTGCTTTGTTGTTGTTATGCTGCTTTAAGGTTTTTTAATCTTTTTTTTTTTTTTTTTAAATGGAACAACAAAGGGAATTCCTGTCATAATTAAACGGACTAGATACAGTGTACACATGTAAGGCTTTACTGATTAGAGCATGCTTTCACTCTTAAACTTGTTTTATTAGGATGCTTATTAGGGGTCTATGTGTTTTGGACAAACTGTTTTAACATACCCATTGTTTTACATCTCTTTTGGCATTTTTCCCCCCTTTTAAATCAGTCATCATTGTGATAAACAGTGCCATATTATTCCTCCCAAAAAAGAAAAAAGAAAAGAACAAAAAATCCTGGGCATGTTTCAAATGTTGCTAAAAATGTAGCATTTATAGGGAGGGTTTCGAGACCGAAATGCACTCTGAAAGACCCCGACACAACACCCACTGCATTTAGCTTCAGAGAAAGATTGTTGAGTATTAAAGATCATTATGGATGATGCAATTAATTGTTCAAATACTATTGTGAAAGAACATTTGATAATGATTATTTTTACTAAATGTTTTCAGATAATGGTTTCTAATATATTGATATTAGCTATGCTCAAATTGTTAAATTTTATAAAGAACACAAAACCAATGTATGGACAGAGAGTTAGATTGTGAGGGAAGGAAACACAAGAAACAAATATGTACAATTCTTTCTAAAGTAATTGTGAATTTGTGTCATAAACATATATGTATATGAATATACAAATGGTCATTTTTGTATGTGTTTAAAGACCTATTGAATATAAAAGGTAATATATGGTACTATTCAGTCTAATTGCAGTATTGATGTAAATAACTATGAATGGAGACATTTAAATAATTTATTCCAATAGATTGTGAATGTACTTAAAGCTTTCTGCAGTATTAAGACTTACTGAACTTGAATGCCGTTTCATTTTTGTGCAAAAAGTAATTATATCTAGAATAAATTATTCAATTTAGTTCAAAAGAATTAGTGACAATTTATCATATCATTTATTTGCACATGCAAGTTTACTCCTTCCAATTTTTTTCTGTATTACCGCAAATATGTAATTGATGACATATATTCTGTGTCTAGAATGCATTTTGCAGATGATATATGTACATATTTAAAATAAATTTTAGTTACAAAAAATTAAAATAACAAACCTGTATAAAAAGGAGAAGAAAGTCCAATGCTGTTCAGCAAATATTGGAGCCATTTTCGGCTTTGGAGTACAGAATTTTTTCAGTATCTAAGAGGTGTTTTGAATAATGTATCTTTATTGTACAAATAATAAAAATGTCACTATTGTTACTACTGGTCATTCTGTGGTCCTTTATAGACGATAAACCACAAACAAAACTTTATTTTTTATCATTTATTACTAGTACTTTCATAATAAAAAATATAAACACACAATGAAAAGCAATTATAAAGTTTAAAACTTGAACACACTTTTTTTTGTTAATTTGATTGGCTTTTGTCTTAATTTTATTACAAAGCATGCCGACAGTTTATTTATAAACAATGTCATTACAATATTCTGTAATGATTTTACAATGTCACTTTTAAGGATAAAGTGGCAGTTAAGATGAATTAAAACAAGTGGCAGGAAATTCTTGTATTTTTTATACTGCCAGGAAGTGCAAATATCAGTATTATGACAAAAGAATTGATCATTTATCACCAATGGTTGAATTTACATTAAACGTCAAAATTATGTTGGAATACGACTTTGGAGATACTCAAGGACAGCATCTGTTCCTTTACTAAGGATGGCAGCTCTTGGATTACGGAAAGGATTCCCATCAAGCATCAGAGCCCTAAAGACAAAAGATAAATCATATGATCATGTTAAACTAACAGGCTCTTTGTCATGTTAATAGTAATCTGTTTTCCAGAGTTTGTCTAATTGGAAAGGTAGCTTTTCAGTTGAACAGACTATATGTTTGTTCTCACTGCCTCGTTTTCATTAAAATATGGATTCTACCCAGACTAAAGTCCTCAGTTTGCTAGAATCAAAAGGAAACATCAACCTCACCTCAGAGTGGTACAGTTGCCAAGTTCTGGTGGCACTTGCATGATATCATTGTTGGACAGATCCAGAGTTGACAGCCTATTTAGGGTCTTCATTTGGACAGGATCAATGCCTCCAACTTGATTGTTACTGATTAAAATGGTCTCAAGGGATGAGATGTGGTACAGCACATCTGGGAATGACTTGAACCTAAAGATAAATGTAAATAATAGGGGTGTAACAATATATCACAATACAAAAATGCAACAATATGTATCGTGGATAGTGACAATATGTGTTGTGCATAGTTCACCCAAAATTAAAATTACTGTGTGAGAAAAATTTCAAGTTTACAGAGTTTTAGTGTCAGTACTACATTAAACTACTATATAATGTAGAATATAATGTATAATAATGCAATGGGGGAATATTTGTGTGTCCTGATAATGCCAAATGTCTTGTTACCAGTAAAAAGTGGCCTACATTATTTTAAATATATCTAGTCACTGACAGAGTGCAAGAATATTTGTATTTTTCTGTATTTTCAGCTTCAGAATCATGAAATATTTTTATTCTGGTATCAACATTGTCCTGTGCATTGGGTTACCAGCACCAAATCCAAGCCTATTCATTTCCACCCCCAACGTAATACCAAATTTAGCATTTTAATCAATAGTTAGTTTTTTGTTAACCTTTTACCATATGTCTTGAAGTATCGCAATATCGTATCGTTATATGTATCGAAACGTGACATGAGGGTATCATTACATCCCTAGTAAATAATGATTTAGACCACAACAAACACAGAAACAGTGATATTATATATTTAGTTACAATTTTGTGAGAGTGGTAATGTTAGAACTTACCTATTAAAAGACAAAATAACACTCCGCAACTTGGTTAAGCCTTCCAACTCCATTGGCAGTGAGGTCAATAGATTGTTTCTAAAATAAAAAATAAAAAAATAAATAAAAATTAATGATTTAAAAATTTATTAATTCAGTGCACTTTGCTGTTGTAAATTATGGTAAGATGTCACTTTTAAGTGACATCAGAGCTCTTATTTAGAGTATTCAGTATTTCATTCAGAGTCATATTCGTTAAGTATGTATATTTTGCTTTAAAGCAACATTTAACAGAATACAAAATATCTGAAGTCAGAGATCTGTCCTTTAAAAACTGAGATCAATCTAGAATTTACCAGCCACAAGATAATTAGTTGTTTTTTCTTTTGTGCCATCTTAAAAATACAACACTATCGAAAGCAGTAAAATGTTGCTGGTATGACAAAAACAATCAAGAACCATTGAATTATGTAGGAAAATGAAATCTTGAAAACGGAGCCTTAAAAAGGCATAATACTAGTGAAGGATTACCTGAGATCTATATGTAGCAGCTGTTTCAGTTTGGAAAAGTCCACTGGAATGGTCGTTAGCTTGTTAAACCCAAGATTAATGTCAGCCAGGGTGTCCTTTAACTCCATAATTCTGCAGGAAATGACAGAATACTTTTAACCAAGCATGGTAAGTGTTCAGTAAATCTCTATAACGCTTCTAATGAAATGGAATGGCCATGGCTGTACTGTACCTAGGTGGAACTGCCGTCAGCAGATTTTTGCTGAAGTTTACGTTGGCCACAGGACTATCGTCAACTGCGTCAAACACTTCATCGGGAATGGATCCCTCCTGTTTCTCGCTAAGAAAAAATGGCAAATCTTTACTGTTAAATACACACATTCCTGGTCTCAAAGTTGTATATGAGGAATTTTTATTACCTGTAGTCTAGTGTTTTCAGAGTTTTGATGGCATGTACATTGATTTTAGCTTGGCTTGGGAGAGTCATTGCTGTTTTTGGCTCTTCTTTCAAGCTCCCATCAGGTTGCTCTACATTTCAAACCCACAATGATGTTACAAAGAACCTTCTTTGTCTTTTTCATAATGGATAAATCAATGATAATTTAAAAATGATATACTATTGATGTAAGACATACCTTGTATTCGACTTCTGAGATATTTTAGGAGTTCACCAGTGCCTTTCTGCAAAGAAGATACTGTAACACTTTCTGATGCATTTCAGATTTTTCCGGTGTTGTATCTGAGATTAATAAGAACGAAAGAGGACAGAAATTTGTTTAAGGCTGTGATATGTTGAACACTCACAGTCAGAAGGTCTCTGCGGATTGTCCTCAGTGGATTGCCCTCCAAAGCCAAAAACTTCAGCTTAGGTAATGCGCCAAGTCCACATGGCAGACTGTTTCACAGAAGAGAGAGACTTTGTATGACAACAGAAGATATTTCAAAGACTGTTGACCATTGACTTCCATAGTATGGACCAAAAAAAAAAAAACCCACTGACTTTTCTTGAAATCTCTTCTTTTATGTTCCACAGAAAATAGAGGATGACATAAGGGTGAGTAAAGAATGAAAGAATGAAAATTCTGTCATTTATTTAATAATCACTATATCTGTAAGTCATAAGATAACTATCCTTTTTTGGTCATTGAACGGTCATGTTAGGGAACAGAATAAAGATGTTTGGAATGATATGAACCAAATAAATAACTATCACTTTATTCTACAAAAAAGAATTTTTACACTGTGCCTTCTCATCTAATGATATAATAGTTCTTAAATCTTATCCTCTTATCAGGGCTCAAATGTTACAGTATACATGCAATAACTTATGTCCGGCACCTGCTGATGTCATTGTTAGTAAGATCCAGGCGTTCCAGGCCTTGCAGTAGGGTTACTTCTTCAGGAAGACTCTTCACCTTGTTATCTCTAAGCTCTAAGAAACTCAGAGCACTCAAGTGCTTCAAATGGTCTGCCTCCAACACCTCGATCTGGTTGTTCCCACAAAAAAGGTCCTTTAAACATATAAACAGCCTTGTGTTAGTCTTTCTCTTTTAAGACATTCATAACTTATTCTTTCCACATCAGTGGTTTTGGTTTACCTTGAGTGTTTTACAGCAGGGCAGTTCGGGAAGATATCGTAACTTGTTGTGTCTTAAGTAAAGCTGCTCGAGGGACTCCATCTCAGCCAGGACGGGAGGAATGCTCTCTATTTGATTCCGCGAACAGTCCAGCATTCTCAGGTCTGTGAGGGTTAATAAAAGAAAGATGAGTTCACGGGTTAACAAATAAACATGATTCAAATCTAGTCCACTACTGTCGAAACATACTTTTCATTTCACTGATGGCAGGAGGGAGACTCTGTAGCTTGTTGCAGGACAAATTCAATTTCACAAGACTTTTCAGGTTTGCTAGGCTTTCTGGAATATCCATTAGATGATTATTGGAGAGATCCTTTTAGAGGGAAGAGCAGGAAAGAACTAAGTAATTGGAATACATCATTCACAACAATTTTTTTTGATTTCTAAGATATAACAAATGATCATACTGCAGTGGATTATTTCTGATGTACACTACTGTTTAAAAGTTAAGGAGTCAATATGTTTTTTGAAAGAATACTTATATTCAGCCAGGACACATTAAATTCTCATAAAATGATGTTCTTTCTTATTTATTAAAAAATAATATTGAAAAATATGCATCACATTTTACACAAAAATATTTAGCAGCACAACTGTTTCCAACTTTGATAAATATGAAAATATGTTTCTTGAGCAGAAAATCAGCACATTAGAATGATTTCTGAAGGATCATGTGACACTGAAGACTGAAATAATGATCAGTTTTGCATCACAGGAATAAATATAAAATATATTTAAATAAACTGTATGACTGTTTTTACTATATTTTTGATCAAATAAATCTAAAAATCTCCCAGACCTCAAACCTGGTAGTGTACATCTATGTAAACAAAGATGTTAATATTGTTTGAGGAACTAGGCTTTTATGATGCTGTTGGAAGGTTATATGCCATGTACTGTAGTTTGTTGCTGGTCAAGACAAAAGGTCAGTCACTTACAAGGTCATCTAAATTAACCAGCTGCCCCAAATCCAGAGGAATCTTTTTGATCAGATTCTGTTGCAGATGCAGACATCGCAGGTTTGTAAGCTTCCAAAGACCCAAAGGTAATTCCGTCAGTTTATTGTGACTGCAGAGAGGACCAGGTATTATGGCACAAGGTCTACACTTTACATAGGTATATATATATATATATAGCTTTATACATAGTGATGCCTCCATCAGTACCTCAATATGAGCTTCTGTAGTTGCTCTAAATCTCCAATAGAATCAGGCAGTGAGCTTAGTTGATTGTCATGGATCTGGAAAAAGGCAAAAAAAATGTAAAAATTAATTAAAATGTAAACCCTTAATCTCCATGGACAGGTAAAATACTAAGACTTGATTTTTTTTTTTTTTACATTTTTCAGTTTGACTCACTCAAAAGTTATGCTGATACTTTGTATAGAAATATTTTTACTAATGGTCTTAGACTTGTGGACCCCACTGTATATATAATATATGTTACGTTGATTTAACCATAGTAGAGTAGCCATCTATGTCCTTTATATTTATTATATTTAAGACAAAATAAATAGAATAAAAAGTGTTGTCGTACAGGGTTTTTTGTAATAATACTCTCAAACAAAATGAGATATGTGTAAACCTACATCCAAGACAACCAGGGCAGGGAGGAGTTTGACGTCTTCAGAGAGACTCTGGAGTTTGTTGGAGGACAGCAGAAGTTTGGTCAAATCTGCCTGTTCCCACCACCGATCTGCAGCTCCAAAAGACACGTTCTGCTGAGCCTCCTCAGGTGTGTCTATATTCAACCTCCACACACTCTGAGGAACTGAACCCAAATACACGATCACACAATGTAGAATCGTACAAAAATTCACCATGGTAAGCATGGTTTCCCCAAAGATACCATTGTTGTTTTTACTGTAAGTAATGACAGATCTCATTCAAACTTTTTGAAAAAGAAAATTAAACAAAATCTTCGTCACTTTCATTTCTTTTTCCATGACATTAATGACAAATGTCATATCTGCAGTACTGTATGTCGGCGCCACAAATTATGGTTGCTGTGGTGCTTTTTGTGAGGTTAGTGCACTTAAGTCGAATAGTGCAGTTCCAGTACTGTTACCTTCAGTTAGACCGCGCCCGGATAGATTGAGTTGTCCGCTCTTTCTAGCAGCTTTCAGTAATCCATATGGGACAGGACAGTCTTCTTTCTCCTGTTTGAATCCTGCTCTAGAGTCCACATGTGCTCCTCTTTTGAAACGAGACATGAATGCGACGTTATGCGTTTAAAACACCTGTAAACGTGAATGAGGTTGTAGTGTTGTGAAGTAAACTATGATAAACTATAACATACTTACCTAAACATGGCCTCCCATTTTTAAAATAAAAGTCCCAGGGAACGAAAGTTTTTCCATGTGGCATAAAAATATGAAAATAAAAATAACTGTTACAATTATTAAATATTAAAATATAACAACTATATTTTAGAGGTATTAAAATATTTTCTAATAATATAAATATTTCTTATATAATTGAAACCTTTTATGATTCGTTGACCCTTAGAGATCCAGATAAACATTAATTATACCTTTAGCTCCAAATAGTTTTGTTCATTAAAATAGTTTTTTTTTTTTTTTTTCTTTAACGTTACAAATGTTCCTTCATTTGCTTATGCTGTGTTATAAAGCTTTTTGGATGTAGTGGTATCCAATATGGTAATATGATCAGCAGATGGTGCTACTTAATGAGTGAACAAAGACAACAGCTGTTATGCAGCCATTGAGATGATGACCACAATAAAGAAATGGATGGATATAACTAGATATATACATTCATTTAGACATATGATCGATTTATTTGTTTAATTATATTAAAGTCTACTAGTCAGTGTTTTAATAAATAACAAATCTATTTGATGTATAGCCTATTTGGATCTAGTTCAAGCTTTATGTATAACTGAATTTATGTTACTTATATAAAATACTTAAAACACAGGCACTTAACTTTATCATCTCAAAATCTTTTGGGAGGTTTAAAGAGATATTTACACTTTTACAACCCCAACTAACAAAATTGTCTAAGAGCATTTTGCTAGAGTTTGCATTTACGTTATGAAAACGTTATTTCTGAATATTCTTTGAACGTTAAAAATGTCCAGTTTTTTAAAATGTTTAAAAACGTTTTTGGTTATGTAAATGTAGGAAACATTCAATTTTATCATTCTGCAAACATTATGGAAACATTACTTTTGAATGTGCTCTGAACATTCTGAAACTAGTAGTAACATTTAAAAAATGTTAGACTAATGTCCAACATTTTCATGATGTATAAATAACATTTTTGCGCTACTGTTTTGAGAACATTATTAAAGACCAGATAACTTCTGAGAATGTTCCGTTTGCTGAGACTGTGCTTCTTCAGGAACGCGTGTCGACCGACAACGTGACACAAACTCTAGAATGTGTCTCCTTCAAGTTCATTTTACAATATGACCTCTTCATAAACTTAACTGGAGAATAACAGATCTGGACTAAAATGGACATCTCCACATCATTTTTAAATAACACAGGTAGCCTAAATGAAACAACACAAATTTTATGATGCTTGTTTATTTAAAATAAAAGACAGTATGTTGTTATACTTGAGCAGACGCACTGGCCTGGCAACTAAATATTAGTTATATCTCAATCATTTCATTAAGAAATCGCAACCAAGAAAAAGCAGGCTAAACGTTAATGCAAGACATTTATGTGTCAGCACATATACACTGATATGGTATCTGAACAACATATAAAAATAAATCTCTCAAAGAAACACCAAATTACAAAGCAAAAAAGTAAATACAATATTGAAACAGACATCAAAAGCACACACTGATGTGAAAAAGATCTACAAGATGTGAGAAATTATACAAAATCTGCTGGAGGTCCATCCATTGTAAGTTTTAGACAAAAGACTCTTGTTAAGCCCCATTTGTTTGGAATTAAATTTTGCTGAATAGTATCCATGGTTACTTATCACATTGTAGGGGTTCACCTCACTCACATCATCTGCATGTATAATTTTTAGAATTTACAATCAGTTACTATCACAAAGAAAGGAAATTGTTGCAAAGCAAATTGTCACCTTACTAATATACAGTTTGAGAACATTGTTTAGTAAATAGAATTTAACATTTGCTTTGCAACAGTACTAACTAAATGGCGAAACAAAAGGTTTGTAATGTTGCAACAGAACAGACTGCACAGGCACTGGAAAGATATTTCTCCTCCAGATATGAAAGCATTACTGAGTGTATCAGAATTCAACAACTTAGTGATTAATTATCAGATTGGTTAAAAAATATTTTGGATTTTATATGCATGAGCACAATATGCTGATTTGAGAATGCAAAAGCAAGTGAAAAAAAAAAAACACTGAAAACTCATTTTCTTCTGCTTTCAGTCTAGGGAGAATATGAGAGGAAAAGAACCTTTTCAATCCATTCAGTAGTAAAACTCCAAAACGCCAGTGCATGCTGCATTCAACGGCATGATAGTAGTTAAAAAAATCATCAGAGGAAAATGCTAGACACAGCATATTCCCTGATATGGCATGTGCTTTCAAGTAGTTCATAACATAATAAAACGTCGATTTTAAAAGCTGCAATAAACATTGTGCAATAAATATGTAACAGGCAAAGCATATGCACTGATATGGCTATTGCCCTCAGCAATTTTGGAGTAGAATAATACAACTGGTCATAATAATCAATCAGCTTTGGTTTAAACTCTATTTTAAAGAAAGGATTCAGCCAACTCTTTGTGGTTCCTAATTTAAGACGGTCCTCAGAATCTCCCCAGACCCACTCAGAAATCTTATCATCCATACTATGTACCATGTACCATTATAATCACAGATAAAATGCATTGCTATTGCTTAAGCATATTGTAGCTTTAGATTTGGCAGCTTGATTTGAACTTGAATCACCTATAGATATATTGGTTCAGGTATGAAGGTCAGAGTCAAGAAGAGATGAAGTTGCCCAAACCCTGCTGCGGCTAGCAGACCTGCTACAAAGCCAACAGAGACACCAGGGAGCTCACAATGGACATCAGCAATAGTGAGGATGAGGAAAACACTGCAAAAAAAGAGAAATCAATGCTCACACAGTGGAAAGAGTTACTAGATGAATCCAATAAATGATTTAAAATTTAAGCAAAAGAACACAAGAGTAGAACATCAAGAGTCAAGAGTTTAACACATTATTTTAAGTTTTTGTACGTACAGCCCGTTTTCTCTTGAAATTAGTGTGTGTGTGTGTGTATATAGTATAGATCTCTTTAGTCATTACTGAATAATAATGATTATTATTATTCAATGTAAAAACATTATCATTAATGGGTTCTTTAATGTTCTCTGATGAAGAATCTTTATTTTTCTTTTATTTATTTTTATAGTCTATATTATCTTATTATCATTATTACATGTCAAAACAAAATTTAAAAAAAAAAATATTATTAATTACTATTAATTACTATTACTTTCTTCTTTATTTTTGTTTTATTTATTCTTTAATGAAACATTAATATTATTATTATTTCCACTTCCTTTTTTATTTATTTATTTTATTTTTACATTTATGCATTTGACAGACACTTTTCCAAAGCGAGTTAAATTTCATTAAAGTTATACATTTTATCAGTTCATGCATTTCCTGGGAATCCAACACATGTCCTTGGTGTTGCTCTACTGTTTGAGCTACAGGATGCTCAAACAGAATAGCACTGCACTTGTTTTGTTTCATTGATTCTTATTTTTTAAAGAATGTATTTTACAGGGGTCATGAACAGGGGTCATACGATATGGACTTGCCCATAATGCGACAACATGTAAGTAACTGTGTTAATTCTAATGCATGATATGTGACCAGTGATTTCTGATTTGTAATGATTCATGTACAGTCAGATGTTCTTTGTCTATGTACCAGTAAATCAAACCAGTGATGACTTAACGGTCAACTTCACATTGTTTCTCTTAGTAGGATGAAAATAATCTGTTTTTAAACTGATTCAATTACAAATAGAAAGCAATCAAAGAATGCTCCCTTTGCAGTCGCTGGAGCTGTCAATCAAATAGTGCGAGTTTATCAGTGACTCAATAATCAACAAATCTCTTATTTATAGTGTGTTTGCACTGTTAGTTATGATGAAAGCATTCGTTAGTGCGCAGAAATCGAGTTGCAATGACGAGATCACTGCATTCATGTGCTCAACATGTCTGTGATCGGCTACGTGCTCATCACTGCAACCTTTTATGCCACAATCTAAATATAATGCCATGGATCGACATATAATCAACACTTTACACAATTAGTTAACCTTGAGAGCTATAATAGTAAAAAAACGAGAGAGTTAAACATGTAATACTTAGCTATTTCATAAGCAAAGATGTTAGCCAATCACATCAGTGGGCGTTTACACTGAAGTCTTACAGCAGACACGCCCCTTAAAACACGTTCAAATCAGAGGGCAAGAAAATTGCCTTTTATTTATAAATTATGACCATTTTTAATGTAAAAATCATACTAACAGTATAAGTGCACCACAGGAAACATTCTAAAACAATAAAACAATGCAGTTCATGACCCCTTTAATTAGATATTTTGTACATACAAACAAACAAGAAATTAGCAGAGAGTAATAGAATTAAAAATAAACAGTGAGAGAGAGAGAGAGACACAGGATGACACAAAAAATATAGGCCTATATGCAGATTGGCAGTACCTGTTGATGTGGCTGAACACTCCATGGCTATCACAGCATCCAGGTAGCTCTTGCCAAGCCACTCCTCATAGGTCTTCTTCTCTCCCACACCAATTAAAGTGATAGTTGAGTCCTTGAATATCAGGTCGGATCCCTCATAAGCTTTGGAGTCAAACATCTTGAAGCCTGAGGCAGCATTAACTCCAAAGAAATTCTGAAAGTTGCAAACCAAAAAGTCACATCTCCATTTTCATATTACCCTGAAAAATGACATTTGGTGTAAGCTACCTGGGCTTTGTCCAGAAGGCCAAAAATGACGTGGTGGTTGGTATCGGGTCTTATCATAACAGCGTGGGAAGGGACACGGGCCAGGTTGCACTTAGTGTACTGAGTGACTTCAGCACGAGACTCCTGAGAACAAAGCAGCTGAAATTCACGGGAATCCAAGTTTGCTGCCCAAGAATCAGTATTGTTTCCTGGAAAATAATAATTCTGACATGAGAGAACTACTAGATACTTTAACACACACAAAGTAATTGTCTGCTTGCTGTTACATAATTGAACTGTTCAGTTTATTGTCCATTTTCGAACCATGGGTTCTCTCTGCAATTTCCATAGTAGTTTAATTTCTAAATAGATTCTTAAATTTCGCTCTTAAGTACTGTTAATCAGAGACCTTAAATCAAAAACTATTCTTATTAAACGTATTATTATTATTATAAAAGTTAGATATATTTCATAAAATTAGACAAGTTCCAACCATTCTCATTTTTAAATGAGCTAATGATTAGCATATTTAGTCTCTTTACTCATCATCATTATTATTATAATTAATATTATTTCTGTTGTTTAAATAATTTAAAATGTATTATTAATTAACACATTTGATCTTTCTTTTTTAATTCTATACTTTTGTTTTTGCTATTGTTCTATTTTTTAGTTTGGTTTTTATTAATTTACTTTTTGTTATGCTTTCTTTTTTTCCTAAAATTCTTTAGTAGATTTTATTAAATGAAAGGTGCTATAAAAAACTAAAACATAATCTTCTTTTTATTATTAAAGACTTTAAAATTCCAGAGGGAGCCCATGACAACAAATGTCATCATGACTGAACAGCTCTATAAAGACGTTTAAGGTTTTTGAACTAAAAGCAACGGAGAACTTTTGAGAGTTACCATCTGTGTTCTGAAATACAGTGGAATGTTTGACAAAGGCCACATCACCATGACCTGCAACAAGGCACCTGGGAATACAAACAGAGACCATGTTAAAATATTTAGTTGTCATGCAGATTCATGAGCTCCAGATCTATTGTGCAGTAGAGAGGGTTACCTGAAAGCTCCATCGTAACCGTCGTATAGGTCCTTGCCTTTTTCACACTTGTTCTGACCACTGGAGTCTCCAATGCACTGCTCACACAGATTACTAGGGAAACCTTTCTGATTAGCTCCAGGTACACAAGATGATGCAAAGAACTCCCCAGCAGCTAAAGGCAGATTCACAACCTCATCACACTGATTTTTTTTTTTTTTTTTGGTATTCATATAGCAAACAACATATTCATATATAAACACAAAAATGTAAACTGTAACAATTTATGACTATGTGTTTATTAATGATAATAAATAAACTGGAATTATTCCATTATACAAATCTTAACAGATCACTAGCTCATGTACAATGAGAAAGAAACTTTACTACTGGCTATTTGATTCACATAACTTGTATTTATAATTTGCAAATATTTAATCATGATATCTCCAACATCCCGTGACCTTAAAGAGAATAAGCAGTTTGGAGAATGGATGGATAATCATAATATATACAGTGAGGTCCAAATATCTGAGATCACCAGTGAAAGTGCTTCTATTCAGCAATCATTTCTAATCTAATACAAAATGGGTAACATTTTACAACAAGGTTTCATTTGATATCATTAGTTAACATTAACTAAAAATGAACAGTACTTGTACAGCTTTTTACAGGTCATGTAAATTTCAACAAATACTAATACATTTTTAAAATCAAAAGTTATGTCTGTTAACATTAGTTAATGCACTGTGAATGAACATGAACTATGGAGCCTCTAAAGGGACATGGTGAAGGGAAAAAAATATGAGATGGGAGGAAAAATTATGTCAATGCTTTTGCGTTCTCTCGCAAATGTTTTGCATACCCCCGAGAAACTTTGCGTTCGCTCACAAAATGTTTGCGTTTCCCCTGAAAAAAAACATTGCATTTGCTCGCAACAGTGTTAATTTCATTGACGAATAATTTTCGTCGACAAATTTTTTTCACTGACGTTTTGATGACAAAAACTATGACTAAAATCTATTGACACTTTCGCCAATGAATAAAAACGAGACGAAAATGTTAGGGTGGGACAATTTGGGAAGAGATCCAGTCAGAACTGATATCCTGCATGGTAGATGCGCACATTTAAATTGTAGCGTGCTGATCTACCCGGCGGGACATAAGTTGGCATACATTTGCTGCATGTCTCATAAAAAAACGTCTGGGAGAAAGAGATGAGCAGACATATGGATAAATCTGAAAAAGCATGATGACGAATCTGAAAGAGCTCAATTTAGTCCGGTTTTCTGTGCGCAGAGAAAGCCGCCTCTCAGACAGCGCACGAGTACTGAACTGAGCTCTCTTTTGTGTCTTTATGCGCTTGAACGGACAAATACACACAAAATTATTTCAAAATTACACTACCAGTCAAAAGTTTGGAATCGGTAGGATTTTTAATGTTTTTAAAAGAAGTTTCGTCTGCTCACCAAGGCTGCATTTATTTAATTAAGAATACAGTAAAAACAGTAATATTGTGAAATATTATTACAATTTAAAATAACTGTTTTCTGTTTGAATATATTTTATAAAGTAATTTATTCCTGTGATCAAAGCTGAATTTTCAGCAACATTACTCCAGTCTTCAGTGTCACATGATCCTTCAGAAATCATTCTAATATGCTGATCTGCTGCTCAAGAAACATTTATTGTGTACAATTGTACAAACTATTTGTGTACAATATTTTGTTTTTCAGGATTCTTTGATGAATAGAAAGTTCAAAAGAACAGCATTTATTTGAAATATAATCTTTTGTAACATTATAAATGTCTTTACTGTCATTTTTGATTGATTTAATGCATCCTTGCTGAATAAAAGTATTAATTTCTTTAATTTCTTTTCAAAAAAATTAAAATAAAAATTCTTACTGACCCCAAACTTTTGAACGGTAGTGTATAATGTTACAAAAGCTTTGTATTTCAGATAAATGCTGTTCTTTTGAACTTTCTATTCATCAAGGAATCCTGAAAAAAATGTACACAACTGTTTTCAACATTGATAATAATCATAAATGTTTCTTGAGCAGCAGATCAGCATATTAGAATGATTTCTGAAGGATCATGTGACACTGAAGACTGGAGTAATGATGCTAAAAATTCAGCTTTGCCATCACAGGAATAAATTACTTTATAAAATATATTCAAACAGAAAACAGTTATTTTAAATTGTAATAATATTTCACAATATTACAGTTTTTACTGTATTTTTAATTAAATAAATGCAGCCTTGGTGAGCAGACGAAACTTCTTTTAAAAACATTAAAAATCTTACTGATTCCAAACTTTTGACTGGTAGTGTATGTCCGTTTTGGTGAGTATTCATGCCTTTCAAATATCACAAACGTTTTGTGAGCGAATGCAAATTTTCTCGGGGGAAAGCAAAACTTTTGTGAGTGAATATAAACCATTTAAATATATATCTTTCCTACAATCTCATATATTGCATGAACAAACAATATAATTTTTTTCTATTAACTAACATTAACAAATAATAATAATACTGTAAAATTTAAATTTAGCTAATGCATTACTTGGCATTAATTAATGAGACCATATTATAAAGTGTTACCACAAAATCTTTCATTTACAAATTAAAAATGTATTTTGAGTGAAACACTTAACTGAAACATTTAACTGTGGTCTCAGACTTTGGGAGCCACTACATGTCCTACCTTGGGGCACTTGGCATGACTGCGGTTTGATGATGCCTTTTTCTATTAGCAGACCCATGGGAATGTTCCAGCCTGCAGTCCTGCCATAACCTGTGTGACAAGAGCGCTTACTCTTGAGGTCACTGAATCTCTGGATGTCTCTGTTGCTCTTCCTCAGCACAGCCACGGCATAATAAATGCTTCCGTCAGTGTCTCCTAAGACAGGGAATCACAGTGGCTTGTGAAAATGAATCATCAGTTATGAATAAAACAGCTGATGTTTCATCAGGTGCTGCTGAAAATCTTTCCCAAACACAAAATAGTTACCCAGTGAGCACATTATAAAATGTTTACTTTGTACTATATTCAAGTAATGAAAGTAAATCAAAGTACAATGACAGTGTATGGCACTAACCTGTGTAGCTCTCCCCGACGGCAGGTTTCAAACCAAAACTCTTTCCTGCTGTGTAGATGTAGCCTCCATCAAGATTGATGGCATCAGCCTCCTTGTTCTGGAGAAAAAGAGTCTTATTCAAATAGAGCACAACTTGGAGAAAATGAAAGGGATTTTTAGTTTCAGAACTTGACTGTTGCACTTACTAACATCGCAGATGTTAGTAAGAAAAATGTAGAATAAAGTAAGTCTGGATAAGATGGTTTGGTATATAAATGAGTGTTGATTATTGGCATACTTGTATTTTCTTCAAACAGTCCTCCACAGATGTGCCGTAGACACACTGAATATCAGGAATCAAATTTTTGCTTTTGAAAGCCACAGCCATGTCTGCGCATTTTTGCTGCTCTCCATTAGACAGGACACACCATCGAAGTTGAGAGGGGACATCTATATAACACACAAACACCCATAACAGAGAAACAGATTTAAGCACAATATATTTAAGAAAGAAAACAGACCATTTTTTTATTGTTTGAGGAAGATGCGAAGATTCACACCTGACTTTGAGCAATCCATAGCTCTCAGTATGTGATAGTATCGGCCCATCCATTCGATATAGTTTTCATTTCCAGCTTGTATAAATATGGTTGAAGCGTCACTGAACAACAAGTTTTCCCCACCAAATTCTGCTGAGGAGAACATGCGGAACCCAGACTTTTGCTGAAGAGAAACACACACAAACATGTTTAATTGAAACAGTAAGTTGCACAACAAAATAAAATGTACATTTTGTATTTACTCAATTAGAAAATATCCAAATAATATCAAAATCCTTCAGTATTACTAAAGGATCTTACCAGTCCCTCACGCAACATGTTGTAAACCACTGAACTGCTGATGTCAGGGTGGACAACAATCCCCCTCGATGGCACTCGAGCCAGATGGCATTTCTCATAATCACTGACTGGACTGCGTGTGCCGTCCCGACACAGGAGCTGATAGTCCTCAGAGTGCAAGCCCTGAGCCCATGATTCCCCCTGACCTGAGAGACAAAGTTAAAAGATTAACTTCATATACAGATCACAATCTACCACTTATCAGAGCTATAACTATACTTTATTAATGCATTAGTGTACATTACATTACAATATACATTAATTAAATGCTATTTTATTAATACAGTTTTATTACTTTTATTAATATATTATTAATATCATCATATATGAATAATACATATTTTTTTAATCATTCTGTTGCCCCCTTGGAAGTTTGCTGAGGCCCCTTGGTTGAGAACCACTGACTAAACTAGACATTTACCATCAGTATTCTCAGCTACAGTGGTGTGCTTTACAAAGGCGACATCACCTGCATCCTCAACCAAGCACCTGTGAAGCCCAAAACCTCAGTTAATTAACTGACACATTGAGAATATGTTTCACTATCAAAGCTGTAATTGCACCAGATTTCGGTGTAGTATGATATGACAAAGAATACGGTACCTGAATGCTCCATTATATGCGTAGTATTGCTCATTAGGGCTTGCTTCACACTTATAATTTCCTGTTTTATCTCCCACACAGAGCTGACAAAGGGATGCCGGGTCGTCTTTAGCCCCAGGGATACAGCTGGCATCAAAGAAGTCAGCAACCCCTAAAAAGCCAAGATAAGCCATTAGATACTTTTCCATCTGAAAAAGTCATTCTGACCATTTTTGATGCGGTGCACCAAGAGTAATGAAGTACCTTGGGGGAAGTCACAGCCCATGGCAGACATCATTCCACTGTCAATCAAATACCCTAGAGGGATGTTCCAGCCAGCTGTGCGGTTCTTACCGGTGTGACAAGACTTCTTCCCCTTCAGATTGTTTATGTTGATGGCTGAATTTGTCTTTTTAACCACAGCAACACCATAATATGTTACTCCTTTCCCTGTGGCCATTATGAGAAGAAAAAAAAATGTATGACCTTATGTTAGTCTCCATTTTATGTTGATCTAAAAGTTGTATTTTTCCAGATAAAACAATGGATAGTCCACAACATCAGTACTTGTATTACAATGTACTTTTATTATATTTTAATTATAATAAAGTAATCAAATTCAGATACAGGCATCACCTGTTAATAATCAACCTGATGTTGTTGCTGACATTTAATTACAGTACGTCCTTCCATTTCAACCGAGTTCTGTGGTACAACTTGCATAATCTGGTATCTAAAGCCATCTTGAAAATAAGTACATCATACCATCTGCTCCAGATTCTCCAGCAGCTATTTTGAAGCTGGCTTGCTTGCCAATGGTGTATATGTCTGTAACACTGGCAGAAAAGGCATCAACTTCTTTTTTCTGTCAAAAGCAATATTAATCACAATTGCAACTTAATTATTCAACAGGCTTTTACGTTGTTAAAAATGTTTTACAGTGTACTTCTGCAAATAAAATGAACAGACAAAACACTACACAAATTAAAAAGCATGCTATCTGAGCAGAGACACTATCATTTGTCAAGTTTTTAAATTCTGTGATGTTACAAGCCTCCTAAATATAGATGCGACAGATAGAGAGACTTACGGTGAGTTTTTGAGCACATTCTGGTTTAGATGAGGCGCGGACGCACTGCAGCGCTGGTCGAATTGAAGCACTGGTGAAGGCCTGAGCCATGGCTTTACATTTGGACTCCTCCGCCTCAGAAATAGTGCACCACCTTATAGTACTCTGCCCTGACACTGCACGAAGTAATTCATGATATAATCATTAGGTTTTGATTTACTTAATTTGCTCAGAATGCTACTTATAGGCTATATAAAACATAGCTGTAATAACCACAGTGGGGGAAAATCATGTTTTTTCTTCATATCAAGTTTTAAATGTTTCTTACCATAATGCGTGACTACAAGCAGAACGCTTAGTAAAGCCCAGGTGTCCATCTCTGTCTCGAGTGCGCAGATGTTTGTGTTACTGTAGCTTTATATCCGAGAGTCTGTTGCAAAGTCCAAAATACGACTCAGCCCTTCGACATACCTAGACGGAAAATGGTACCTTATCATAAAAGATATACCTCTACGTGCAGTCAAATTCGAAATTTATAGACTATAATGTGACTAGACACGAGGACTCAACGACACGTCCAAGGCACGGGCAGAGGTCCAAGGTGCACACAGAGGGGTCTTTCATTCTTGGAAACTCCACCTTTTTCCATAAGAGAATGAAAAAGAGGCTCTGAATCGAGGGCAGTTATATGAACCCAGGTAACTTAACTTTTAACCTTGAAAAAGAAAATGATTTTTTCAAACGAGCAAATGACGGAAAACAATATTTTGTTTAAACTCAAGACAAAATGTGTTTGGACACTTCTGGTTGTCAACCCGCAAAAAGGCGTTTTTTAAAAAAAAATAATTTTATCTACTATGTCCAAAATTGTCCATAATACTTTTCACGAGCAGGCTAACAAGTTATATGAACAAAACAATAGACACTTCTTCGGTTTACTAAAGTGTTGTATCTGAGACTATGATTTTGGCTGACTTACAGCTTTTGCATCAGTTGTAATAATACATTTTACTGTCATAATAAAATATCACACCATTACGCACATATCAGTTCAGCTCCTGCCTAGGGACAATAGTGAATTGTGATTGCTTAAATGTTTTACAACAGGAAGAAAACATGCTTAACGACGACATATATATAGCACAATAATACAAAATACAGCACAATTTATTGTGGCAGTGTTTTAACTGATATCCAAGACTTCTAGAATATTGCTTAAAGTGATAGTTCACCTAAAATTTAACATCTGTCATCACTTCCTCTCCCTTCCGTTCCAAACCTGTATGACGTTCTTTCTTCTGTGGAACGCAAAAGATGATATTTTGAAGAATGTTGGTAACCAAACCGTTTTATTTACTATTGACTGGGAGAGAGAGAGAGAGAGAGAGAGAGATTTCTCAAAATCTTCTTTTATGTTCCACAGAAGAAAGAAAGGTGAACTAAGGAATTTTAGGTGAACTATCACTTTAAGAAAAACACTTGCTTTCTAATACTTTTGTCAAACTATTAAATAAGTGAATTACTTTATTTGTCTCTATGACTCAATGAACAAAAAAATCAAAACACTGTGTATGAGAAAAAAAGTTTTTATTAGCTGTTCTCCTCTTTGACAAATGGAATGAATCAAGTTGGCAGATTATGTACATAATCTAGTCATAAAAGTGTGTTAGAAAGCCATGAAGACAAGTTAGAGAAGCAATCTTTTAGAAAACAATCATCTCCGAGTAACTTAAGAATGAAAAGGGGATGCTGTCAGCGCGCCCCCTGGTGGAGAGTTAAAGGCTTGTGTTAGAGAGTGGCAAAGCAAATCTCTCATATGGGCAATCGACAAGTTCACACACATGGAGGCAAGAATCTCCTAGCCTCTAACGTTTACAGTTCATGCTAACTCTGACATTTTCACAATCCCAGGTGAAAACAGAAAGAGAAGCCCTATCCTCCGCTTCTCACTCATATTTAACGTGTCAGACTATTGCTTTTAGAAATCATGCAAGTCACATGAAAAAGTAAACATGACATAATTACATAGGAGAGAGAGAGCTGAAGACTACAAACTGCCAACTTGAGTTTTTTTCATATTGTTTGAGCAGATGCAAATGGAACACCACCATTCAGCCCGGGTGTCCTGTGAGTCAGTGTTGTTTTTGCATAAAAACAAACCATAAACAACAAAAGTGATGGAGGTAAAAGTAAATGAAAATATATATATATTTATATTTATTTTTATATACATACACACATATTTATGAGTGTATGTTTGACATTATAAAGAAAATAATTCCCATAGGTATAGAGTTTAATTAAAGCTCAATATAGACTTTTATTATAACAAAATAGGCAGTATACTGAGGGATTGAATATACATTACAATTTATACTCTCTTATTTGCATTGCTGTTTCTTGAAGTAAGAATATGTCATCACCTGGATTTGAAAGATAATCGTAAGCCGTTGCTTTCTTCACTTCAACTATAAGCTACTCCCATATGCACCTTGATTAAAATGTACACAGATTGTTAAGACAAATAGACATTTAATATAAAAAGAAGAACTTTTGTGCCAAATGTTTTTGTTCTCTTTGTGCACTTGTGACAAAACCGATCAGCTGCGTAAAGTGAGTGGGCTGCTTGATTTTACAAGATAAACGAGAGAAAACAAAAGTAATATGACAGCTGCAGTTCACATAGCTCAAATGTGTCTGACAAAAACGTGAGAACATATGTTAACTGAAAAAGAATAATCCAAAACATGCTCTTAATGCAAAAACGTGCAAAGTGTTGCTTTATGTCTTTTCAGAGACAGACATGAAAGCTTTAACTTCTGATCATATTTGGGAAAAAAGAACAAACCAAAATGTATATAATGCATTAACTCATTGGTTTTCCTTCGAGAAAGTCACCTCCCTTAAACATTAAGGAATCTGTACCGTATAATCTGTCCAGTAAGTCGCTGTTCAGGCATATCTCCTCCCACCAGAGGATGCGGAAATTGGGATGCGAGTTCTAGACAGCAGTTTCAAAGAGAGGCATGAGAGAGAGAGGTGGCTGTAAGACCACCATGACCCCAAGCCTATCCAAAGAAAATGTGTTTCCTATGCTCAGGGGTCAGAAAGCCAATGTCAGCAGCAGGCCAGGTTAGTATAAAAAAGGAAAACAAAAAATACAAAAAAAAAAAGTTTAAAGAAGAATAAGGTTTATTTGTCTCCAGCCATCTCACAATTTCTCTTTGACTGGTACCCAGATGAACGGCCCAGACTGCTCCTCGATGATCTGCTTAACCTGGTTGTAGATCTCTTCTAATGTGTCCCCTTGTACAATGGCTGCAGGAAAGATAAGATGAACATCAATGAGTATAATAATTTAATCTCCTCATTAAATGGAAAACATGAAAGGAAAGATGAGTACAGGCGGCCCATAATGATTTGCCACTGATGCCAAATGCTGTCACTCCCTTTAGTAAAAAAATAAATACATTTTTGTAATATTACAAAAATCAAATGCAAATAAATTTCCTAACAGCATCTTAGAATACTTTAAATTGTTGTATCATAAGCCTTACTATGTCTGTTTGTAAAATTATAATGCATATGACCATCTGCCGGAAGCTAGTTATTATAGTTTAAAACGTTTTAAATATGGATTTTTTTCTTACAAAAACCCATCGCTTCACTTCAGAAGGCCTTTATTAAAGGGTTAGTTCACCCAAAAATGAAATTTACTCACCCTCTTGTCATTCCACACCTGTAAGACCTTCGTTCATCTTCGGAACACAAATTGAGATTTTTTTTTGTAGTGAACTCAGTGCAGGCTTCCTTGTTTACGACCGAATGCCAGCTCATTATTGGCCGGATCCTGTGTCAGTGTTCGGACGTAAACAAGGAAGCCTGCACTGAGTTCACTACACATGACAACGGTTCAAATTGTTGAATAAAGTCGTTATTTTTGTTTTGTTTTTGCGCACAAAAAGTATTCTCGTCACTTCATAACATTAAGGTTGAACCACAGTAGTCACTATTTGTGACTATTTTAACAATGTTTTCAACTACGTTTTTTTATGTCAAAAGGTGCAATGACGTTGCTGCCTATGTGTGGATCAGATACCCTCGGATTTCATCAAAAATATCTTAATTTGCGTTCCGAAGATGAACGAAGGTCTTACGGGTGTGGAACGACATGAGGATGAGTATTTAATGACAGAAATTTCATTTTTGGGTGAACTAACCCTTTAACCCCCTGGGGCCGATTACTTCAATGATGGATGGATGCACTTTTTTGGGCTTCAAAATCTCACTCCCCCTTCACTACCATTATAAAGCCAGGAAGAGTGAGAACAAAGACTATAGAATAACACAAGATGCGTCACTCGTATTGTTTTGAATGGGAGAAAGTGCAACATGCAATATGGCGGAATATGTCCTGCCTTCTAAATAAGAACCAATCGCCGACTTGTAAAGTCATCGCGTCACTGCAGCGGCCGATAGCTCCGGTTCCTATAGAAACAGTCAGATGCTTAGGACTGTGCATGCACACTAGCTTGATCCAGCCTGAGAAATAAAGTTTTTTGTCATGATTCGAGCATTAAGAAACAAAATTTACGAGATTTCATTGTCAGATTTCATTAGTGATTTCAAATATGAAATTTAATTGAAAGCTTAGCAAACAGCTTTGGAGAATTTGATGTTTCCCCATTCAAAGAGATAGGAGCTGCACTTGCATGCCCGAAAGGTGTTTCAAAGATGGCCGCCGAGTGAAATGACTAGTCTTAAAGGGACTCTGGTGAGAATATTATTTCACATAACTCTGATTGTGTTTGTCTGAAAGAAGATAGTCATATGGTGTATATTGTGGTGAATTAGTCTTCCGGGTTTTGACATCATCCCTCCACCACTCCGTTGTAGAGTGTGTTTGTAGCAGGACAGGTAAGGTAAAATATCTATAGATGAAAATGACTAAGTAGAAAGGTCAGAATTGATTGGGATGTGGGTAAGTTTACTCTACTGTTCTCACCGGTGAAGTGCTCTAGGAATTCTTGCTCCAGTTTCATGGCTCTGTCATAAGTCTTCCTGCCTTGCTCCTCCATCAATCTCTTATTCATCTCTCTGAGGAGGACACAGAGGACCTGTTACTAGTGTCAATCAGTCAAAAATGACCAAGCTTTAGCATTTATTGTGTGTTTGAGGATCCTTTGATACAACAACATACAAAATATTCTCCACTGATTTTGGTTTCACGAACACCGCAATGGGGTAGAGCTGTGCTAACTGGAGTCGTTTGATGGCATTGCCTGAGACATCCAGGATGCAGTGTTTGCCCTTAAAAAACAATGAATAAAAGATTGTCACATGAAAAATTGAAAAACTGCTGCATGATGCAAATCTAAAGGCCATCACGAAACTCACAAAAAGAAAATTCCTTTTTTATTACTGCCATAAATTTCTTTATTACTTCCTAACAAGTTGAACTCGTTCACCTTTTCTGCAACCTCTCGCACTGACTGCACGCTTGTCCCGTAGAGGTGGTTGTTATATTGGCCAGCCTCAATGAACTTGTGATCCTGAATGTCTTTTTCCATTTGCTCCCGCGAGACAACAAAATGGTAGTCTCTGCCATCAACCTCGTAGTCTCGCTTTGGTCTAGTCGTGTCTGGTCAAAGAACAGTAATGACCATTAAAACAATGCAAATGATATTTGATATACTATAAAAGAAGTAATAAAACAGTGTACTCACGGGGAACACATGACCCAAACTTGTCTGGAAACTCTGAGATTAGATCATCGTTGATCCGGTCTTTCATGGGTCCAAGGATAATCACTGGACGAGTATAACTCACTGTAAACCACAATAATAACAAGTCTTGATGTAGATGGAGTAATAACAACTAATGTATCATAATAAAAGAAAGCTCGCAAGAAGACACTTACCTTCCTGTTGTGTGACTGTCTCATAAGAGAGGACATACTCTTCCTGTCCACCTGGTAAAGAAAGAAATACTGATATGAGTTCAAAAATCCTGTGTAATTAAACACTTAGAGAGAATAATAAACCAACATGCATGTGCTGCATAGCCTCAGCTAAACTCCTCAACACCTTACTGTTACAAACTGTTTAAACTTGCCTGAACTTCTGATTGAGAGGATTTTTACAAGCATCAGAGATGTATTTTCAAGAGTGGAACTATTTTTATCTTCTTAGATACATCTTAAAACCCCACGCTCATACCGTAACATCTCAGAGAGGACTGTAGCCTGCTGTCTAACAGCTAAAGTACATTAGTTAACTAATTATTCAGTATGCTAAATAATGTATACTAACATTCAAATTTCTGAGGTCAGTAAGATTTAAAAAAGAAGAAGTTAATAGTTTTATTCAGCAAGGATGCATTCAATTGATCAAAAGTGACCACAAAGTCTAACACATTGTAACAAATTATATATAATATATATATATATATATATATATCATTAATTTCTAAAATATTAAGCAGCACAACTGTTTTCAACATTGATTATAATAAGAAAAGTGTTTTGAGCACCAAATCAGCATGTTAGAATGATTTCTGAAGGATCATGTGATGTACAGTAGTGGCTACTGAAAATTCAGCTTTGCCATCACATGAATTAATTGTAAAATGTAATGATATTCCACAAAATTATTTTAATTATTAAAATAGATTTTACTGAATTTTTGATCAAATAAATGCAGCCATGGTGAGCATTAGAGACTCCTTTCAAAAACAATAAAAAAAATTATACCGACCTCAAACTTTTAAGCAATAGTGTACAAGTTGTTAAACAGGTTAAAAGAATGCTGCAATAA
This sequence comes from Hypophthalmichthys nobilis, assembly GCA_037950665.1. Lineage (NCBI taxonomy): Eukaryota > Metazoa > Chordata > Actinopteri > Cypriniformes > Xenocyprididae > Hypophthalmichthys > Hypophthalmichthys nobilis. The sequence continues at coordinate 15,449,179 of CM075471.1, forward strand.
ATAAATAAATAACCTCACTAATTAAGTTGTTGGATGACTAGTCAACCACTTGTACATGAAGATTCAAATGTAATTGAAATCTGATGTTGAGTGTTTAAATATATTTTTCTTCTGTATTCTTTACTGCTCATTTACATTTCAAATATATTACTTGATCACCCTATGAAAGCAGCTTCCATGCCTTTGTCACGAACAGTAGTCTCTAATTTTCACTCACTGTTTAGATGAGATATATTTGAGAGCCGTGTAGCATTAAATAAAAGTTCAAGAGGTTTTTCAGACCACTCGATGTGAATGACAGGCCATGATTTACAAAACTGCTGAAAGACAAAGGCTTGTTCAAATGACCGTGACATGTTATTTGAAGGTACAGTAATATTCCAGGCCATAATACGCTGTGTCCCTGGTATGATCACTAAGGCAAGGTACACAGATAACCAGCACCTGTTTTATCACTTGAAACTCTCATCAAAGGCAAATCATGCAATGAACTGTAAAGCATGGTAAAGTAAAGTAAGCTTCTGTCATTAAATCAATAGTGTGTTTAGATTATCTAATCACATTTTTAACATCTTTTTTTAAACACTTTTAATGTTCTGTTCTGGAAATTTTAAACATTTCTTTCTTTGAAATATTAAATTAAACTGTTTTTGTGCAAAATCCTGACTCTGATGTTGGTCTTGAATAGTACACATCCTACAATTGAGTGTGTGTGTGTGTGTGTATAACAAATGGAGCTTAGAGAACAAAAGGAATTAAACACTCAAACTCATGAAGTTTAAAGGGATGAATTCAATAAAAAACATGATGAAAGGAAATAAA